>CAWUFW010010999.1:0-650069 GCA_963921515.1 Calotriton arnoldi
AAGGCATGTAAGGCTGCATTTCCTATTGTGTGTATGTTGGTGTACATGTTGTCCTGTGGGTGTCACCTGTGGGCAGCCACCCCCAGGCTGTGCACGTGTTCATGGGGACAGGATCCTGGGTGTTACGTGTACGTGACCACTGTGATGTGCAACTGTTCATATCTGTGCATGTGCCATGGTCACATTTCACAGTGGTGTATGTGTATGTCATGTCACATACCCCGTGAGTCCCATGTGGGACGGTATGTTTGAGCCAGGGTGTCCCAGTGGCACAATAGTGATGGTCCTCCACAGTCTTTGTGCATGTGGTGTTTACAATGTCTCTGATTTCATGTGCACAATGGGAGACAGTCTCCACATCCACGTTGTGTGTGCATGGACTCTGATGTTGTGCGTGTGTGTCACAGACATCCATGTCTGTCCTGCCGTGGCAAGTGGGGCCACTACCTGTGGGGGTCATGGTTGTTTTGCTGTGGTGTATACATGATACTCCATGTAATGCCAGTGTCCATGTGGCATTACAGGGTCCCTGGGAATGTACCTGTCGTTGAGCTGTGGTGCCTGGGGCTCACCTGTCCTCACATGTCCCTGTGGGGGGTTATTGTGACACGGCAGCAGGAGATGGGAACTGTGACACGGCCTCATGATATCCAATGGGCCAACCTGGGACTAATTGATGCCACCTGTTGGACCGTGTTGACAGATGTTGGCCATGTATGTACCATACATGTCCTTCCGGTACTGCACACTTCATGTAGTTGTGCCTCATAATGATGTATGTTGGGATCTTGAGTGTGTTCAATGCCGCATATGTGGGGTGACTGACAATCTTGCTTACTTCTCCTCTGCACTGCAGGGCTCCTGCTGTCCATCGGCCATTCCCAGACCTGGCAACGATGGTGGAACGGGACAGCATCCGACGGTACCGCTTCACCAGGCAGCTGATTGAGGATTTGGCAGTGCAGTTGTCCCCACATTTGCAGCCTGGCCGGCCGTATCCTACAGCGCTGACCCCCAAGGTGAAGGTGATGGCAGCCCTACACTTCTTTGCCACTGGTACCTTCCAACATACTGTGGCGACTGCTGGTGGGATGTCACAGACCATGTTCAGCCGTGTGCTCCGCGATGTTTTGGCGGCAATGTTGCTCTTCCTGAACCGGTACATCTATTTCCCTAGACTGCGACGACTCACTGACGTGAAGAGTGACTTTTATGCCCTGGGGAGGATGCCGCATGTAATTGGCTCCATTGATGGGACACATGTGGCTTTGGTACCACCACAGGCCCAGGAGCAGGCCTACAGGAACCGCAAGCACTACCACTCGGTCAATGCACTGGTGGTGTGTCTTGCAGACATGACCATCACACACGTGTGTGCCCGTTTCCCTGGTTCAGCACACGATGCCTTTGTGATGAGGAGTAGTCGCATCCCCAGGATGATGGCACAGATGCAGAACCAGCGTGCCTGGCTTGTCGGTGTGTACTGACTTTGTGCCATTGTGTGTGATCTGATCTGTAGTATTCCGCCCACTGTTCCAAGTCAGCTAATGTGCACTTGTCTGTCCGTAGGTGACTCGGGATACCCCAACATGCCGTGGTTGCTGACACCCCTCAGGAACCCTGTGACACCTGCCCAGATGCGCTACAATGAGGCACATGGTCGGACCAGGAGAGTGATTGAGCGGACCTTTGGTCTCCTGAAGAGCCGCTTCCGCTGCCTGGACAAGACCGGAGGGTCCCTCCCATATGCCCCTGCGAAAGTGTGCAAGATTATCATCGTCTGCTGCATGCTCCACAACCTGGCAGTGCGGAAGGAGTTGCCTCTCATCCAGGATGACAATGACCAACATCCGCCACCTGTGGAGGATCCTGGCCTGGACCACGATGCCAGTGACGATGATGATGATGATGATGGTGATGGTGATGTCCGCACACAGCTCATCACCAACTTCTTTAGCTGAATGTGAGTATCCTGAGGTGTCATGTCAATGATGTGAGTTGGCATGATGTGTGGGTGGTGCTCTGGTGTTGTGGGAGTGTGTCCATGGGCCACTTGACTGGATGTGTGTTGCGATGTGTGCTAACAGGTGGGCTGTACTCCCCAACAGTGTTGACATGCTAACTTGGTTCTGGGTGGGTATCTTGTAACATGTATTGTGCATGTGTTTTGCTGTTCTGTCCTGTACTCCATTGCTTTTGACTGTGTGTCATTTCTGTCCTTCACAGGGTACTTTCAGATTCGTTTGGTCAACTGTGTCCACCGACGACGTGATTGCACATCCAGGCTGGTAGCTGTTGTGTCCCTACAGGTGATGTGCGCCACACCCATGGACTTCCTTCCGTCTACAGTTGTTGACTGTGTGCCCGCTGCCAGGTGGGGTTACCTTGCATCTGTAGTGGTTACGGCATGTTGCAACTGTGTAATAAACCTGTGCTTCACTTTGTGATGTGCGTTGTCTGTGGTCACACATTTGACTGCCATTTGCTTGCTGCACCTGTGGGCTACTTGACTACAACTGGGAATGGGTGTGGTGTCTGTGCATTGCACCGTCTTCCTGGCAACATCAGTGTAGGCAATGAGTCAGATGGCCTAGGTGTGTATGTGTCGTGTAGCCCTGGTGGTGTGTCTCCCTCATGTGTGTCACGTTTCCTGTACTCACATGCCTGTGTTGTCCTTGCTGTTGCAGTTCGCATACACAGTGTAATTTTGCAGTTCATCATCCCCATAACAGCACCCACGTTGGAATCACGACAGAGGCAAGTATGGTGTATTAGTGTGTTTATTGTGATACATTTGTGTTAATAGTGCATAGGATGGGTTGTGCTGTACATGAATCTTGCAATCCCAAGTTCCTAGGTGAATTGAAAGTCCGGGTAGACAGGATCCCCAGTATCGGGGCCACAGTTGTCTGACACATTGGTCCAACTTGTACTCCCCATGCAATGTGTGGGAGTAGTGTTGCCATCAACAGGGTGAACAGTCTGTGCACAAAGGCGAACATCCAGAACAGGTTCAGGCTTCCTGGGAGTTGCGCTTGGCCATCGGCCTCTCACTTTTCCCTCCTCGGACGACCCCTCTTCTTGGGGGGCCCTCAAGTGCAGGCTGCTGCGGTGCAGGGGACTCTCCGCCAGAGTCCTCCTCCCTCCCTGTGGCAGTTGCAGTTTGTTCGGCACCAGATGTTGTTGGCACACAGGGAGGTGTGGACTGGTTGCTGTTCATCTGGCGGAGGCATTGTAAAATGTCCATGTGCACCGCCGTCATCTCATGCAGTGCATCCCACTTGGACTCCACGCGGGACATGTGTGAGTCCACACGGGACATGTGTGACTCCACGTGGGACATGTGGGAGTCCAAGCGGGCATGATGGGCAGCCTGCTGCTGTTTAATGTCTCTGAGGAGCCCCACTACCTGGCTGAGCTCTCCGGTGCTGGACTGGTACGCATCAGCTATGCGTACCAGTTGTGGGTCATCATGCACACCTGCAACGTCTGCAAGCAGCGACCTCTGTCTCCCACCCCTCCCACCACCCCTGCTGACATGTGCAGTGTGTGCAGTGGCACGCACAGATAACCCTGGTCCACCTTGGGAGTTGGTGGTGGTGGTGGCCATGGCCCCAGGTTGGTCCAGGGTCACTGTGCTGGTGTTGCTCCTTATTCTGTCCATGTCGGCAGGGATGGTATTCGTGGTGACAGTCGTTGGAGGGGTGGGTGCAGGGGGTGCAGCTGGTGGTCCTGCTGGTGCTGCAGCTGGTGGTCCTGCTGGTGCTGCATGTTGACTTGCACCGGATGTGCCAGGTTGTTCTTCATCGTCCGAGGAGGACAGAGGCTGTACGACGCCAGTGAGCTCGGCATCCTCTTGAGCCTGGGACTGGGACTCCTCAGCGTCTGCTGCTGTGTCCCCATCATCACCTGTTTTTGGGAGACACAAACAATGTATGTCATGTTTCTGCAGGCATCAATGGTTGACACACATGACAGTTGTGACTGTGCCTCTGGGTGCGGGCCTGTACATTGCATTGTCCTGAGTCGTCACAGTCAGGGGTTGATATTGGTGTGGCACATTGTCCTGCATTATTTGGGCATTTCTATGTATTTTCTGGGGTGTGAACATGGTCTGCATTGGTTGTGTTTGGTTGGCAGCCGGACCTCCTTCCCACCCACCCAGCCAGTCAGTTATCCCACCATGGAACGTGCTTGCATTGCAGGGAGTGGAAGTTGTCTCTCAGGATGTCAGTCAGTGGTGTCCTGCTGTTTGTTGGTGCACATTTGCCAGCAGGGCCTTGTGCTCCCCACAGCAGTAGCCAGTGTCAGCCATCTTGTGAGTCCTTCTCCACTCCCTGTGATGTGAGCATGGTTCAGGGTGGTGTTGATGGGACAGTTGTGGGGGTGACCAATATCAGTGACTACGACTCCCATCATGCTATTGCCTCCACCCCCTTCCCAGCATGCCCATGCTTCCTTCCTTTTGACTCTGCTTCCCTGTGGGGTGGGCTGGCTGTGCTGACAGGATGGCTGGGAGTGTTGTCCTGGCAGTTGTTTGGCTAAGAGTCCCAAGAGTGTCCCTGTGCTTCACACAACATAACCCAGGGTGGTGGTTCTTTGTGGGATCTTGTGTTGGGATGGAGGGCATTGCATACTACCAGGTGGGTACTGTGGAGTTTGTGTTGGGGGGTGTGTGAAGGGAGGTGCTTGTGACTATAGTCAGTGCTGCAAGTCCCCCTTCCCACCCAGCCAGCCAGATATCCCACCATGGAACGTGCTTGCATTGCAGGGAGTGGAAGTTGTCTCTCAGGATGTCAGTCAGTGGTGTCCTGCTGTTTGTTGGTGCACATTTGCCAGCAGGGCCTTGTGCTCCCCACAGCAGTAGCCAGTGTCAGCCATCTTGTGAGTCCTTCTCCACTCCCTGTGATGTGAGCATGGTTCAGGGTGGTGTTGATGGGACAGTTGTGGGGGTGACCAATATCAGTGACTACGACTCCCATCATGCTATTGCCTCCACCCCCTTCCCAGCATGCCCATGCTTCCTTCCTTTTGACTCTGCTTCCCTGTGGGGTGGGCTGGCTGTGCTGACAGGATGGCTGGGAGTGTTGTCCTGGCAGTTGTTTGGCTAAGAGTCCCAAGAGTGTCCCTGTGCTTCACACAACATAACCCAGGGTGGTGGTTCTTTGTGGGATCTTGTGTTGGGATGGAGGGCATTGCATACTACCAGGTGGGTACTGTGGAGTTTGTGTTGGGGGGGTGTGAGGGGAGGTGCTTGTGACTATAGTCAGTGCTGCAAGTCCCCCTTCCCACCCAGCCAGCCAGATATCCCACCATGGAACGTGCTTGCATTGCAGGGAGTGGAAGTTGTCTCTCAGGATGTCAGTCAGTGGTGTCCTGCTGTTTGTTGGTGCACATTTGCCAGCAGGGCCTTGTGCTCCCCACAGCAGTAGCCAGTGTCAGCCATCTTGTGAGTCCTTCTCCACTCACTATGATGTGCGCATGGTTCATGGTGGTGTTGATGGGCCAGTTGTGGGGGTGACCAATATCAGTGACTACGACTCCCATCATGCTATTGCCTCCACCCCCTTCCCAGCATGCCCATGCTTCCTTCCTTTGACTCTGCTTCCCTGTGGGGTGGGCTGGCTGTGCTGACAGGATGGCTGGGAGTGTTGTCCTGGCAGTTGTTTGGCTAAGAGTCCCAAGAGTGTCCCTGTGCTTCACACAACATAACCCAGAGTGGTGGTTCTTTGTGGGATCTTGTGTTGGGATGGAGGGCATTGCATACTACCAGGTGGGTACTGTGGAGTTTGTGTTGGGGGTGTGTGAGGGGAGGTGCTTGTGACTATAGTCAGTGCTGCAAGTCCCCCTTCCCACCCAGCCAGCCAGATATCCCACCATGGAACGTGCTTGCATTGCAGGGAGTGGAAGTTGTCTCTCAGGATGTCAGTCAGTGGTGTCCTGCTGTTTGTTGGTGCACATTTGCCAGCAGGGCCTTGTGCTCCCCACAGCAGTAGCCAGTGTCAGCCATCTTGTGAGTCCTTCTCCACTCCCTGTGATGTGCGCATGGTTCATGGTGGTGTTGATGGGACAGTTGTGGGGGGGCAATATGTGTGACTGCGACTCCCATGATGCTATTGGCTACACTGACTTGGCCAGCATACACAGAATTCCTTCCTTTGAGTGGTCTTCACTGTGTGTTGGTGTTGTTGTGGTGGCTACATGTCTGGATGTGTTTGTTAGTTCTATTTGTGCCACTGCCTAGCTGTAGTTGTGTTTGTACATGTGATGGCACGGTTGGATGTAACTTTTTTGATGGCATGTGTTGTGTTTATCTGACTGACATACACATTTTGGGATGATTCTGTTCTGGTTGCTGTGTAATTGCTATGAGTGCATGGTTTGACTCTCCCCTTGACAGTGATGTGTGTGTGTGTTTTGTGTCAGAATATTGTGTACATTTGTTGTGTACTCACCAGGCTCTGGGATGTTCTCTAGTCCATATACGCTCACTGGCGGAAGGATGGCCCGCTCCTTCTCCTCCCAGGGCCTGAGGTATACTGGCTTGGCAGGAGGGCCACTGCCGGTGTATTGGCTGATGAGGTAGTCTTTCTTGAGCAGCTCCCGGACCTTCTTGCGCACGTCATACCACCTGTTCTGGATGTCGGTCTTTGTGCGCAGACATGGTGATTGTGCGTTCACCCTGTTGATGATCCTCTCCCACATCTTGGTTTTCTGGGAGATGGGGGTCTGTTGGACCAGTGCGCCAAACAGCTGTGGCTCTACCCTGAGGATCTCGTCTACCAGGACTTCCAATTCACAATCTAGGAACTTGTGATTCTTCTTGGGGGGCATGGTGATGGGTGGTGATGGTGAGTGATGTGTGTGTTGGTGTGCAGGTGAGGGTGTGTGAGTGTGTGTTTTGCTGGGTGTATGTGAGGTTGGTATTTGTTGGTGTGCTGATGGTGTGTGGCTTGTGTGAGGGATGAGCTGTGGGTGTGTGGTTGCTTTCTCTTGGGTGCTGGCAGTGGAATGGCATTTGCAAAGGCTCATGGTAGTTATTTGTGTCCTTTATATAGGTGGAGTTGTGGGTGTGTCTTTGTTCTCTGTCCCCACCCCCCCAGTATTTATTGGCTTGGTAATTGCTTGTTTGGCCTTTTTTGGGTGATTTTTCCTTTATGCTGTTTGTGTATGTTGGAAACGTTCGTGTGACCGAGTCGGACCCTGCATTGGTCTCGTACGGTGTTCTCCGTTTCGTTCACGCTGTGTTTGTGCAGTTTTCTATGCTGCATACGCGTCGGTCGCGGTGTATTGTGTTGCTTCAACTCGGTTTTGTATGCGTGTCGGTCGTACGGCTTGTCCTCCGTCCGACTCGCTCGTGGTTTTCGCGCCTTGCATCGTACTTTGCGGTTTGGAGTTAGCGTGTACGTTTCGGTCGGATTTGTTCCGGGTGCGTGTCGGTCGGTTGTATTCGCGTGTTTTTCCGGCCGGATTGCTGTTTTCCGTGCGGCTCGGTCGGTCGACTTGGTTTCGTTACGTGTCGGTCGGATTTTTCGCGCCTTGCATCGTACTTGGCGTGTCGTGCGCCACGGGTACGTGTCGGTCGGTATTTTTTCCGGATCCGAGTCGGTCGGTGCTTTTTCCGGCCCGAATCGGAATCGACCCCTAACTGTGTGCTTACAGAGACTGGCTGTCCAACCCTGTTCAGGGACCCTATGGAACACCAGAGCAACATCATAGGCTTCAAACCACTTATCGATGTCAGCCCCCACAACAAAGGTAGGCACCAGATCCTTGGAAATGTCGATCGTCTCTACTCCAGAGGGCACTGCTGGTATGCTGCCACTATGATTGCTGGACTCTGCCTGCTTAGCTCTGATGTCCAGCTTTCTGAGACTTAGCATATGGGTCTGGCCATTTCTTCCATGGCCAGGTTCTCCCTTGCCAAGGCTGGCCTCCATGACCAGTTTATTTACTTCCATCTTGAACATGGCCACCTGCAACCAAAACTCTCTTTAAGCCTTCCTGTCCACCTGCTCCTCTGGTGACAGGCCTTGTGAGGGAGTAACAGGCAGAACACCGTGATCTTAAACACATGTGTTCCAACTACGCAAGCGCTACCACGCTTACCTGAACCCCGCATATGCCTAAACCATGCATATGCTAGGTTTTAGGAACAGTGCGGGATGGGGGCAGTTGGGGGGTGGGTGAGGTTCGGGGTTGTGGATATTAGCCACACATACCACTTTACCATTCATGCCTTTCATGCCATTCATGCCTTTACCATGAAATTGCATGGTAAAGGCATGCATGGTAAAGGAATGTGTGGTTAAGATGCATTTGTGGTTTGGGCTGTGTGGTAGAGGCACATGCGGTTTAACCATGCATACTTCTATCATATGAATTTTGTGAGGATGCCCTGCTTTCTGCTCTAGAAGGGATTTCAAATTTAGGAGATAGGTTATCCCACTCCCATGTGCACTGCACTTTAAGACCTGTGTCCAGGTGTTCTACTTGCTCCTCATATCATCCTTCCCCTCATGGTCATCCTCTGCTGCTGCCAGTGACAAATGAACTTCCGGCTAGGCCCTCAGAGCCTTTTGGAGCTCCAGCTTCCTTGTTTTCCTCTTGACTGGAAGTTCTTTCAGCTCACAGAGCTCATTGAGCTCAAGCACAATGTAGTTATAGAGGTTGGGAAGCTCAAATCCATCCTTGCAGGTGTAGCCACAAGCACAGACAGTCAGGTAAAATGAGGGTAGTATAGCAGAAAAGCCAATCAAGGAGAATTTAAAAGACTTGAAATGGTATATAATTATTTATCTGGATTTTTAGTGTTACACAAAATCACTGAATGGCACTGCAGAAACACAAGTACTGAATCTCTCTGCTGATCACCAACATAGGATATTGGGTTACTTGTTGGGGGGACCCTACTCAAGCAGAATCCACAATACTCTTGTCAGGGTGAAACACAAGCAAACCCCAAATGAACCCGTGCTCAACCCTTGTTAGCTTCACACAAAGCAGTCAGGCTTAACTTAGAGGCAAATTGTAAAGTATTTATGCAGCACTTCAAACAATAATGTGAGAACACAATAAAAGAAATATACCACACCCACTTAGAAAAATAGAGAAACATTTAGGGCCAGATGTACGACGCTTTTTAGCATGCGCAAACGGGTCATAGACCCGTTTGCGCACGCTAAAAAGAATGGGCTCATGTACAAACAGTATTTTGCGACTCGCAAATAAATTGCGACTCGCAAAATACTGTTTTGTGGCTCGCTATTAGGAAGGGGTGTTCCCTTCCTAATAGCAACCACAAAGCAATGTACCAATGTTTTGCAACCACAATTGCGGTCGCAAAACACTCGCAAATTACCACCTACTTCAAGTAGGTGGTAATGCATTCGCAAATGGGAAGGGGTTCCCAGGGGACCCCTTCCCCTTTGCAAATGCATGCAATAATATTTTTTAATGGCAGGCAGTGGTCCCAGGGACCACCGTCTGCCCTTAAAAAATGAAATGAAAACGTTTCATTTTTTTTTTTTAAATGCATCCTGTTTTCCTTTAAGGAAAAAGGGCTGCATTTAAAAAAACAGCTGCTTTATTTAAAAGCAGTCCCAGACATGGTGGTCTGCTGAGCACAGCAAGCCACCATCCCTGGGAGGGCCTGTCATTCCCAATGGGCTCGCAAATTGCGGGAGGCTCACTAATATTCATGAGCCTCGCATTTTGCGACCCCATTGGGAATCGCAAACAGTGTTAAACACACTGTTGTACATGCCAAATAGCGCCTCGCAAATTGCGAGTCGCAAATGCGACGCAATTTGCGAGGCACTATTTGGCAGGTCATACATCTGGCCCTTAATAAATTATTTGGAGCCAAAACAACAAATAATTCAATCAGTAAAACCAGAGATATTACATTTTAAAGATTTGAGTATAAATAGTGCATAAAAGTACAAAGCGCCAACTGTGGTTATTTGGTTGTGCTGGACCAGGACCAAGTCGCAAGTTCAAGCTGATCACAATGGAGCATGGGCCGGATCCAGGGACCAAGTACGGTCTGCTGAATAGAGCACCTTAAATCCTGGTATGTGGGCTGCATGGCATTGCTTTTCGAGGCTTCACGTCATCGTGCGTCAGTTCCAAGGGGCTGCGAGGACCGCAATGCAAGGTCATACCATGGATTCTGTCATGCTATGTCAGTTGCGATGAAACTGTGCAGTAAGCTTTGTGAGGCGTCATGTTGAGTCCTGTCCCTTCCGATGAGGTGGCAGTTGGGCGGCGAGGCTTGGCTAGTCTTTTTGTTGCTTGTTGTTGATTCCGTTGTGGCTGGTAGCTCTGTGGGGATCCTCTGTGGGGCTCTGCATTGCTCGGCATCAGTTCTGATGAAGCTTGTAGCTCCGTGGCGAGGCTTTGCAGGGATTTGCATTGCTTCACACAGAATTTGGTGAAGACCACAGCTGGGCTGGGAAGGCACCTCTATACTCACTTCCAAGTGTCCAGGACAGGATGGGTACCACTTGGGGTTGTTAGGAGTCACAGCAGGCAGAGTAAGTGCAGAGTTCAAGAGGGTTTGAGCCTTTTCCTGTCCCTGAGGCTCTGATCAGGAGGCCATCCAACTATCCCTTAGAGACACTCTGGTAGTCATGGGTTCAACACACAGATCCAGTCCTTTTCACTCAGGCAGCAGAGTAGAAGAGTAGCAGGGCAGCAGAGTAGCAGTCCTTCTTGCAGCAGAGCAGCACATCATTCCTTCTGGGTCTTCCACAGGTCCATAGGTTGGGCCTGAGAGTCCATTATATATCCTTAGGGCCGGCTGTGAAGTAGGAAAAATTTGTGGAAGGTTCTACCTCCCAGAAGTACTTGGAATTTCCTGCCTCGCTGTCCCAGACCCAGCTTATCTGGGGCACAAAACACTAGTGTCAAACCCTTTGTGAGTGTGCTGAGGGTGAAGTTTTGCGATGTTCATGTGTAGTAGGTGACAGTTCCGCTCATCCCTACAAAATGTCAGAGATGGCCCATCCTGCCAACAACTATTCCCCCTTTGTCTCACTCTCTGGGAGCAATACACAAAGACCAACTGCCAGCTACACCTAGTCATGTATGTCCACAAAAGTCTAAACCATAGAAACACAACATTCATTTTTTCAGAATCAATGGTATTTAGACACATTATCAGAGAAAAAATACTATGTGGGCAAAATATTGACTCAAGAATGTTGAGGACAAAAAATTGTGATATTAAGCTTCTACAGGTAAATAAAGTTTTACCATATATAGCTCCACATATATGTACATTGATCATATACATATCTTCAAAGTCAGTAGATGTGGAGTTAAGAATAGTAAATCTATAATTACCTATTTGCACTTACCGTCTCGAAATTTTGGTCCTCAATATTTTTGACACAATATTCTGTCCATTATATTTTTGTTTCTGAGATTCTGTCAGCGATCCGCATCAAGACAAATACAAAATCATGGTAACCACAGAATCCATGTTGTGGAACTAGCACTCAGAAAACCACATCACATTTGAGCATGTCACAAGAATGCAGAAATTGACAACGAGTTATAATAATACGACAGACATTACATAAATTCAAAAGATGACTACACACATTTCACAAAGGTATTCATCATTATATCACCTGCAAGACCCCCAACAATTGTACTGTACATCTGCAGAATATACATTCATCTAAGTGACATCATATCACATGACAAATCACCCAAAATGTATAGGATGATGGCAGAATGTTAGTGGAACCACAGGTTATATTGAGGACCATGAGGTGTCAGACAACCCAGTTCAAAACTAACAAATGAAGGGACTGCAGCATGCCAGAATTCAACTTATCACCTGAAATGTTACAATTTGATATAAGGAAAAGCCACAATACCACCAGTTTTCATATCATTAAATCTCATTAAAATGGTTCCTATGTCAGCTCATGAAAGAGGTATAGACCAACAGTATCTTCAGGCTTTTTACTTGAAGACTACAGGACATATCTATAAATCCCCCATTAGAAGCCGCTATTGACTTCGCTCATTGTCCAGGTGATATCTCACCATGGCAACTGAGACCAGTCAAACTCACCAGGCAGACGATGCGACATGATAACCTCATGGACCAAGTAACACTCACAGTGATTAGAGAAATACGATATGCTTGACTCCTTCGTACTCCTGCATCTGTTTTCAAATGTTCCTTTCCTCAGATAGTTCCAGATTTTTTATGTTGATTATAGTTGCAAACTTATACTATACTGGTCTTAATTTTACTTTGGTGCTATGCAGGAAAATTTCATATCACCTTGTTGCAATCTCAGATTGATCTGGAATGAAAACTATTATTGTAGTTTTGACGTTTGTGTTTTTGAAGGACACAGGTCCAGATTTCTAATTAAGCCATGAAAAACAGAAAGACAAAAACAAGCCTGCAGATATATTGGTTTAGAAAAAATTACGTCCTCCAACATGGAAAACGAAAGGCTGTGGGCCTTATTTACAAGGAGTTAACACAGCGCGGTGCCGTAAGCCATTTGGCTGTGCCGCACTATGCTAATCCCGAAACAAAGGGATGCGTCAGATCTACAATGATATGACGGATCCCTTTGCTTTCCCCTGTGCTGGCGCAGGAAGGGACACCTTCCTGCACAAAAACAATCACAAGAGGTGATTTCCTCTTCCTATGTGTGCTGTTGAATGCAAAAAAAGTGAAGCATCAGCGGTGCAAGGGGTATGTAAAAAAGCTCCATAATGATTATTCAGAACTACGGCAGAACCATAGGGGGAGAAGAGACAAATATCATTAAAGTGTAACAGTTTAAAAAGTAACTGAAATGGACAGCATTAAAAAAATAATAAGTCCATTGAGGGTGATAACACAATAATAATTAAAATTGGTGAAAGTAACACCAGTTACTTGCTGTGATATCAATTGCCAAAAACATTGGTATAAGTAAGCATTTCGGGGCAAATAATTTGGGGCTTCCCATTTGTAATAGCGGTTTGCATGTTTGCATGTTTCCCATTTATTTTGCGTGAGTTTTACAATGACGCTCTAAAATCCAGCCCGGGATAGCAACTTTCTTTTTGAGAGTTTAAGGATGAGAGATATCGCCGTGGCTTGCTATTTGCTTAAACGGTTTATTTTCATTGTAGTTTGCCCATTCCTTCTAAAATGTCATTTTGTTCAAGTGCATTGCATTTCTTTTTGATCAGAGCGAGGTGTTCAATATGTATTGTTTTTTTCAGGCAATTTGATTGTAGAGTATGAGTCTTTTTGTCTTAGGCACCGATTACAAGAACAGCAATACATTTTGCATTCCACATTATTTCCCTGCATAGTTTTTCCCTTTGATACAGTGTCAGCTCGAGTAATACCCTAAGGCAGAAGAAAAGGGCAGGAATGCAGGCACCTTTGCACCACTTGTGATAATTTTTGTGTAGGAAGGGATACATTCCTGCACAAAAACAATCACAAGAGGCTTTTTCCTCTTTCTATGTGTGCTGCACAAGAGGCGTTTTCCACTTTCTATGTGTGCTGCACACATAGAAAAAGGAAAATGAGGAGAAATAAAGATATTTCTCCTTTTTGTGCCTCCTTTTCGCCTCGCCTTTAAATCTGGGGTAGTGTCAAAAAGCCATGGATGCCCCAGCAACACTCATTGCATGCCCCTTTAATGTAGAAAACTGTGTTAAAGGGAACAATATTTATGAGGCAGCCTTAAGTCAAAAATAGTGGCTTAGTGCTGCCTCGTAAATATGGAGCAGGCTCCTGCGCCACGGAATGACACAAAAAGTGATGTTCCGGAGGCGCAAGTGGCCTCATAACTGAGGCCTGAGGTATTTACTGTGTAATAAGACAGTGCAGTACCTAGTGGATGCCAACTCGTATCCTGGGCTTAGTATCCAGTTTTGTGAATTAGGTGGCTTTTATTGCTTTCTCTGAAAAAACGGCTGGAAAGAGCAGCCCTTTCCTCCCAACATTCTCCTTCACTTTTCAAGTTTTGTTGTTTTTTAATAGCCATCCCTAAAAATTGGCCCAATGTGAGATGATACCACCTTCTTTGTTCTGTTTGTTCTTGATAGGATATTACAATTTTTAGGCCTGGCATACGCCAAGACCTTTTGATTTTTACTAAAATGATGTGTATAATAAACTTATTTAAAGGGCCTTTCAGCCACCTCTTTTATCCTTTGGTCTGTTGTTTTATTCACATTTTACTTCCTCCCACTACAGCATATAGCATGGGACAATGGGTCAGCCTAATTCAGCCACTTGCTAACTTCAGTTTGAGTGACTGCACTTTTCTCTTTCATAATGGGCACATCCGTACAAAAGGCAGTTCCTTTCAATACAAGCATTTTTGTTTTTACTTTCTAATTACTTTAGTGTTTAGAGCCTGTAGTGAAAACTGGATTTTTTGTTTTACCAGATGTGTGCATAGGCCACAATCCACACTTTAGCAGTTTCTGTCTCCTGCCAATGCTGTTGTAAATTTCTTTTTGATTGTCTTTGTTTTATCTGACTGCTGGTGTTTCACAGACTGTGTCCATCCAATTGTGTCCATTTGAAACTGTCCTGCATTAAATTATTCTCTTTTTACTATGCATGCTGTACACAAATGAAAGCCTCAATATCATATATGTGACTGGACAATTCTTCAGGATATGTGTAACCTGGAGGTAATTTCGCCAAGGGTTCTTTAATAAACTTTTCCAAGAAGAGCGTTTATTGTGTTTAATTTGTAGTACTTGTAACATTCTTTCTTCCTTTCTTTCTTTCTTCCTTTCATTCTTTCTTTCTTTCTTTCTTTCTTTGTGTGTTTGTGTGTTTGTTTGTTTTTTCTTTCTTTGTTTCTTTCTTTCCATTTTTATTCCTTCTTTTCTTCCTTTCATTTTTGTTATTCATCTTTATTGCTTTCTTTCCTTCTTTCTTTCCTTCCATCCATTAATCTATCCTTCTTTCTTTCAATCTTTCCTGCTTGCTTTCCCTCCTTCTTTCTGTCCGTCTTTCTGGCCATCATTCTTTCCTTGCCATTTTCTTTCTTTCTTTGTTTCTTCCCTTCTTTCTCGTAATCTTTCCTTTGTTCCTTTTTTTCTTTGCATTCGCCCTTTGTTTCTTTCCTTGTATCTTTCCTTGTTTCTTTCATTGCTTATTGTTTTCTTTCTTCTTTCATTCTTTTTCCTTCATTCTTGCTTCTTTTGTTCCTGCTTTCTTTTGTTTGCTCTTTTTGTCTGTCTTTCTTTCCTTCCCTCTTTCCTTTGTACTATCATTCTTTCTTTCCTTCTTTCTTGCTTTTTATTTCTTTCCTTCTTTATTTCTATCCTTCTTTCTTGTTTTCTTTCCTTTTTCATTCTTTTTCCTTCTTTCTTACTTCTTTTGTTCGTGCTTTCTTTCCTTTGTTCTTTCCTTCTGCCTTTCCTTCCTTCCTTCTTTTCTTTCTTCTTTCTTCCTCTATTTTTCCTTCCTTCCTAATTTCTGTCATTCTAGTCTTCATTCCTTCTTTCTATCCTTCTTTCTTGCATTCTTTGCTTCTTTCCTGCTTTCCTTTCTTTCCTTCTTCAATTCCTTGCATGATTCTGCAAAAGTGTAAAACACATACATACATATATTGTAAATGTTGTTTGAGATCAGTAGTAAACTAATATAGTGTTTAAACTTGTATTTTTGTAATTATTTTGAATGTAAAACACTTTTTTACTGTATTTTACGTCTTTGTAACGATGCCAGCATTCACAATGACGTCAGCGCTCGTTAATATCATGTGACTATGTAATAAAGAGATTTTATTGGAGAAGACACTTTTCATTAATCTTCAAAGGATGATCAAACTCATTTCTCTTTTATTGAAGCCTCCAGTTCATATTTGGACAAATCTTAGCAGGTGTGCTGTACTGTTAGTGAAGAATTGTCTTTTAGATACTTTTGGTCATTATGGGGCCTATTACCATGGCGGGCGGATTGCCACCGCCGGGCCGGCGGTGGCTACTGCCGGCGGTAGCGATCCACCCGCCAAATGTCCCTGGTTCTCCCCCCGCCATACTAGTATGGCGGGGGCACCGCGGCGGACGGGAAGACCGTCCGCCGCTTTTCCGCCGGTCGAATTGTCGACCGGGCGGAAAAGGGACACAATATGGTGGCGTGTCTGCAAGACACCGCCATTCATATTATGATGTGAGCGTAAAGTGTCCTTTCCATGGCGGCGTTGCTGCCATGGAAAGGCATGTGGTCCTCGATGTTGGGGGCCCGTTGCGGGCCCCCAGGGTGTTGGAGGGGTGGGGGTGCACATGGGGGGTACCTACTCATTGCAATGCACTATGGGGCAGGCACCACGTGGTGCCTGCCATGTTGTGCATGGCGATGCTGTGCACAATCCTTTTACATTGTGGGCGGGGCTGCAGCCAGCAGATCCACCTGCAATGTAAAAGGCCCAGGATGCACCCGCCAGTGTGGCTGGCGCATCATAATTTGCATTGCGGGACCACTGCAACATCGGCGGTCGGTCCCGTGCTCCGTTGCGGTGGCGGGCGGACTTTGTCCGCCCGCCATCGTAATGGACCCCTTTGTTCTTATAGAAAATGGCAACAGGAGGAAGTGAGGACCAGGAGCTGCCACAACAAACTGAGGAGCAATAGCCACAGCAACATCATGAAGACTCCTCCGACATGGAACCAGCCCCCAAATGGCAAAGTATTCCTTGTGATTTTTTTGGTTCACTGACACAACATCGATGTAATAAATATCGATGTAAAAAATATCGAATAAAAAATATAGACAGCAAAAATATCGACTCCTATACTTAAACTATAATAGAGATGTATAAAATATCGACTTTTATATAAATATAAAATAATATATATTAAATTTAATTGTAACAAGATAAAATAAATGTAATATACATTTTAATACTATATAACAAATAAGCTTTATAAAAAGAGAAAAACACACACACATAATTATTTATACATATATATTTACTTTAAAACAATTATTAAACTATTATTTTTAATATATGTTAAAAGATTAAAATTATAAAAAAATAAAAATATATATCAATGATTTAAAATATAAAAAACCAAAAATCTATAATAAATTATAACATTAAACTTAAACTTAAATTTCACAATACAGTCAGTGCAATAGTAGGCAAAGTGTTGGATATCAGAGGGGAAAAAATAACTATTCCCACTCCAGTGAGTGCAACAGTAGGGAAAGTGCTGGATAGCGGAGGGGTAAAAATTACTATTCCCTCTCCAGTGAGAGCAACAGTGGGGAAAGTTGGACAGCGGAGGAGCAAAGATTACTATTCCCACTCCAGTGAGTGCAACAGTAGGGAAAGTGTTGGATAGCGGAGGGGTAACATTTACTATTCCCTGTCCAGTAAGTGCAACAGTAGAGACAGTGTTGGATGGATAAGGGGTAGCATTTTCTATTCCCACTCCGGTGACTACAACAGTAGGGAAAGTATTGGATAGCGGAGGGGAAAAAATTACTATTCCCACTCCAGTGAATGCAACAGTAGGGAAAGTGTTGGATAGCGGTGAGGCAAAAATTACTGTTCACACTACAACTGTTAAAAAAATATATACATTAAAAATTAAGAAACATTATAAAAATAAATACATAATATTTAAAAAAATTGAAAAAAATATATTAAATATATAAAAAGAAAACATATTATAATATTAAATACATATAACAAATACCTACAAATATTATATAAAATTAAATAATAAATACATTTAAAAAAAGACATTATTTTAAACTAGAAAATATTTACAAGCAAAAACATTAATTAATACATAAATGTATTTATTTTAATTCCTACCCTATAACACCACACCAATAACAACACACTTCAACATTTTAAATTTACTTCCATAATTTACATAATTAATAATCAATTCAAAATATATTATTACAAAAACTAATAAACATTAATTAACTACATACACTTTAACACTCTAATGTCCACAACACACACCTAAATTAAACTATAACATAATAAAACACAATTAAAACTTATTTTTAAATTAAAAACTATTACTATTAACAACTAATTATAAAGTAATTAAACTTTATTTAATACTCTTTACCCCTTTAAAAGTAAAAACAATACACAAAAAATAAACAATTACCCAAAATAAATTTCAAATAATTAACATTAATTAACAACTATATATCAAGTAATTTAACACAAATTACTTCCTTTCATTACCCCTATAAACATCACAACACACACCTAAAATTAATTACACAATTGAGCGAATACATTTTTTAATTAATTTAGTTAATATCAATTAAAAAATAATTATTAATAAAAAATAAATAAACTACTTAACACTCTTTACCCCTATAAACACCAAAACACAAACCTAAAATTAATTACACAATTACCATAATTAATTACCAAGTAATGTATTAAAATTAATTAACAACCAGTTATTAATTCATCAATTAAAAATAAATTGCTTCCCACCCTTCACACCTCTAAACACCAAAACACACACCTAAAATTAATTACACGATTACCATAATTAATTACAAATTACATAATTATTATTCATTAACAAAAAATTATTAATTAATGAATAAGACATTGCTCTACACATTTAACACTATAACATCTCAACTAAGCAAATATTAATACATAAAAAATAATCAATTCATTTAATATAATTAAATTACTTCCCACCCTATTCCCCTATAAACCCACAACCCGCTACGGAACTAAAAATGCAAAATTCAAATTAAAAAAAATTAATAACTACTAAAAATGTAACACATATATTAAAAATACAAACAATTCTTATACAAAAAAAAAATACATCACATACATTTAAAACATATACTAAAATACATAACACTAATTAAAAAAATGGGTATTTTTAACAACTTTAGTTTTGCAAATGATATCAAACACTTTGATATTTTTAAAATCGATTTTACTTACCTTAAGTCGATATTCTTGACCACAATTATTCTTGCTGTGAAAATAAAACTGTTACCAAATATGTCAAATGTGCATTGTGCAAGAAAACCCTTTCGTGGGGCACTTCTAAAAAATATTCTTTTGGGACAACAAGCATGTTCTCCCATTTAAAAACATATCATGATAACCACCTGACGAGGGCACAAAAGGAGAGAAGTGGAGAGCAACTGCCAACCTCTTGGGCTACACCACCTGCTCCTGGAGAAATAGTACATCAAGAAGTGGAGAGGTGGCTGCCAGAAATATCTCCAGAGATGAAGAGGATTGGCACATTTTGTATAGACTGCAACACAACCCTTACAGTTGGCGAGCAGTGTGTTTCTGTTATTTTGGAAACTGCGAAAAAACAAACTTGTTATTTTTTTTTTGTTAATGCCACTTTTTCCACTGTTTTTGAGTTTGTGGATATAATGGTTTTTTAAGTTGCCATTTTATTTAGGAAAGATACAAAAAGTGTACTAATGGCTGCATATGTGAGTGATTGGGTGTGTTAGTGGGTGCATGAGTGACTGACTACCTCTGTAAGTGGCTATATGAGTGAGTGAAAGGCTGAGTAAGTGTCTGGATAATTGAGTGAGTGCCTGTGTTAATTGGCTGTATAGGTAAGTGACTATGTGTGTTAGTCCTGAATGATTGACTGACTGGGTGGGTGAGTGTCTATATAAGTGAGTGACTGGGTATGTGTCTGACTGTGTGAATGAGGGACTGGGTGTATTAGTGTCTACATGGGTGAAGGAGTGGCTGTATGAGTGAGTGAATGGGTGGGTGAGTGAGTGCCTGCATTAGTGTGAGAGTGACTGTATGAGTGTGTGAGTGGGTATATGAGCTGCTGTATGAGTGAGATAGTGGGTATGTAAGTGGAAGTATGAGTGAGTGTGTGAGTGCTTGTATGAGTGAGTGAGAGGGTGCGTGAGAGGATGTATGAGTGAATGAATGAATGTATTAGTACCTCTATGGGTGAGTGAGTGAATGTGTGACGGAGTGGGTGGGTATCTGAGTGCTTGCAAGAGTGAGTGATTAGGTGGGTGAGTGTCTGTATAACTGAGTTACTTGGTATGTTTGTGGCTCTAGGGGTGAGTGGATGGGTCTTAGTGGCTCTTTGAGCAAGTGTCTTCATGTATCAGAGGCTGCATGAGTGAGTGACAGTATCATTTGCTGTTTGAGTAATCACACGGGGAGTGACCCAGTGTAAGAGTAAAATAGTGGGTATGTGAGTGGCTGTATGAGTGAGTGACTCGCTGTGTGAGTAGCTTTATGGATAAGTGACTGGGTGTTTGAGTACCTGTATAACTGAGAGACTGCATGTGAGCGCATCTATCTGGGTGAGTGAGTGGGTGTTTCAATGGTTGTGTAATCGAGTGAGTGGTTGTCTGAGTTGCTGTATAGATGAGTGACTGGCTCTGTGAGAGGCTGTATAGGTAAGTGATTGGGTGTGTGAGTACCTGCATGAGTGAGTGACTGGGGGTGTGAGTGCCTATATGGGTGACTTAGTGCCTGTATGAGTGAGTGACAGGCTATGTGAGTGGCTGTATGGATGAGTGAACATGTGTGCGTGCCTGTATAATTGAGTGAGAGGTTCTGTGACTGGCTACACAGGTGAGACACTGTGGGCCCGATTCTGATGCGGGTTGGAAAAGCTTCCCGACCGAGGGCCTGATTCTGATGTGGTTAGGAACAAATGTTCCCATTGAAGTCAATGGGAGTTCAACCAAATCGTATCTGGAAGCATCCGGATGCATCCTACTCCGCCGGTCGGACTTTCCCGATCCGAGTGGGTCGGACACCATTTCCCAACCGATTCCGTCGGAAAGCTTTTCCAACCCGCATCAGAATCGGCCCCTGTGTGTGTTACTGCCTCTATGGGTTAGTGATTTGGTGGGTGAGTGTGTGTATACGTGAGTGACTGGTTGTGTTAGTGGCAGTAGGTATGAGTTAGTGGGTAGATAAGTGTGTGTTTAAGTTAGTCACTGGATATGTAAATGGTGGTATATATGACTGAATGGGGGCATAAGAGACAGTATGAGTCAGTCACTGGCAGTGTGGATGAATAACTAACTGTGTGAGTACCTATATGGTGAGTGAATGTGTGTGTGTAAGTGTCTCTATGAGTGAGTCAGTGACTATCTCAGTGTTTGCATCAGTGTGTGTCTGGCTGTGCCAGTGGCTGTATTATTGTCTGTATGGGTGTAATAGTGTATAGACGAGTGTGTTCCTGGGTAAATCAGTGTATATACAAGAGTGTGTCTGGGTGTGTCAGTGAATGTTTTGGTATGTTACTCTATGTGTCAGTGTGTACGTGGATGTATTAGTGTATAAATCGCTGCATGCCTGGATTTGTTACTCTAAGCATGAGTGTGTGTCTGGGTGTGTTAGTTTCTGCATCAGTGTCTGTCTGGGTATATTACTCTAAATAGCAGTGTGTAACTGGTGTCACAGTCTGAATCAGTGTGTAAATTGGTGTGTGAGTATCTTTATAGATGAATAATTATGTGCATGAGTATCTGAATTGTTGACTAATTGGCTGTGTGAGCGCCTGTATAGGTGACAAACTGACTTAGTCAGTGGCTGTATAAAATACTGAATATGTATGGCAGTAGCTGAATAAGTAACTGACTGTGTTAGTAGCTCTTTACATTAGTAAGTACATGTATGCGTCAATGTTTACATGAGTTAGTGGATGTGTTTCTAGCTGTATGGGTGAGTGACTGGGGGTATTAGTACTTACATGGGAAATAGACTGAGTATGTTAGTGATTGTATATATGGCTGACTGGGTTTTTTAACGGAGTGTGCAAATGACTGAGTGCATGTTTTTGTAACTGTATTAGGAAGTAAATAAGTGGCTAAATAGCTGTATTGGTAAGAACAAGCATATAGTACTAGATATATATGTGAGTGAGGCAGTGGGTTACTAACTGTATCAATGAGTTAGTGGGTTAGTGAGTGGTTGAATGGATAAGTGACTGGGTGTATGAGCTGTGTAATCAGTGTATGTGTGAATGTGTCAGTGGCCGTATAAGACTCTACCTTGGTGTATAGTTTTACAGAGTAACCTGCTGAACTACACTGGAAGTTATAATTACAAAATGGGCAAAGCAAACTGGTGGCAAATGCCAAGTGCTCTTCATGTAGAAAAACACTCTCCACGGGTATGTTTATTCAATATTGCTGTGGTAGAAGAAGTTATTTGAGACATCTAAAGATGTACAACTCCAGGCGCTATTGAAAACGAAAAAGAACGTAAATATATGTTAGTATTACCTTTTTAAAATTACAGAAATATGCCAACACTCATTGGTTATACTGTAACACTATATCACAATATAGTAAAAAATTAATTTTCCCTTTTTTACTGTTCTCAGCTTTCATACTTCATCACCATAAACAAAGGTCTGTATGAAGCATCATCCTTGAACAGTGGGGAAAAAATAATCACATAGATTGTAAACAAAGAAAAGAGCTGCACAGTACATCACGTTAAATATGTGACACTATGCATTGCATTCATTAATCAGTTGTTTTATCTGGAGTTACTACACTAATCTAAACAAGCCTATGTTAAAAATATGCTACAAATACATTTTAACCACTCTTTAATTTTGGAGATCTTTTTTAAAACATCACCCCTGGTAGGCCAAATGATGTGTAAACTTCCATATGAACAAAATACCATGCAATAGTTCTTTTTCCACAAATAGTACGTAGTTTGGTTGAAAAACAAAAGAGGACAATTTTTTAGTTTCAAAGGCAGCTTTTGGTTTCAAATTAAGGTTGCTGTAATTGGATTGTGGCCATCAAGTTTCAGACTTTAATTAGAGAGTGTAGTATTTAGATGTCATATTAACTCCTTTATGCAAGATAAAAGTACTCTTGGATTTTTTAAAGACATTACCTCCAATAGGCCAAATAATTTGTAAAACACTGAAGAACCATGTAGAAGAAACACTGTGCACCACTTTTTTTTTTATCCAGAATTCCTCCTTAGAAATTTGTCTGGAGAAAGAAAAGATTAGAGTTTACTAGTTTGAAAGGCAGTTTTGGTTTGAATTTAAGATTGATGTCATTGCATTCCGCCCGCCCGCCCAGGTTCGCTCTTTAAATAGACAGTGTAGTGTCCGGAGATTCTATTAATTCCTTTGTGAAAGATGGTAGCCAAAGCAGTAAACATTCTTCCCAAAATTGATATTTGTCCAGCTTTGAAGGGGTTTATGATTTGAGTCTACAATTTAGAACCATCTTCTCTGCTTCATTGCAGCATTAATATAAGGTGTTTTCCAGTTGTTCCTAGAATCAACTTAGACATTACATCTGATCTGCAGTTTGGGCAGGTCATATTTTGGTTAGCCTTTTTAAACAATTTGTGAGAAGGAACAGTTTGGAATCTGGTAATGTTAAATTGAGAAAGCGCTCAGAATTTACTTGAGTGGTAGATGAATAATCACAGTCTTCACAGTATTATTACCATTTGTAACTCAGTCCCAAAACATCAGAGACTCACTACCTTATTCACAGTTCCTACGCATAAGAAGGAACTGTACACTTAAAGTAGACTACTTCCATGAAGCAAATGTCCTGAGTAACAAACTTACAGCGAGAGGGTATCCTCGCAGACTTATACGTAATTCCCTTAAACAAGCCTGGTATTGCCCAAGGGACTGCCTTCTATCACCCAAAGAGAAATCACCACAGACCCGTCTAGTGTGTGTCACCACATTCTCAACGGTCTCGAACCCCGTGCGGAAGAGTATTCTTAGGCATTGGGAAGTCCTCAATGCAGGCACTCTTAATCTTGAATGCCCCTTATTTGCCTTTCGCAAAAGCAAAAACATTAAGGATCATCTAGTACAAGCAGCACTCCCCGCACCTAAACCAACTGCCACATTAAATGAACACTGGGGTCTTGAGCCACTCATGGGCCATGTCAAATGTGGTAATTGTGTTGTATGTCAATTTACAATTGAATGCAAGGAATTTTGCTTTGGTAAAATCAAAACGCAGTTAAAACAACCCTCTAATTGTAATACCTGTAATGTGCTCCACGCCATTCTATGTCCCTGCGAAAAAATCTATATAGGGCAACAACACAGAAAGCATGCATCAGAATTTGTCAGCACCGCAGCAGACTACGCTGTAAAACCCGAATGCCCCTCTTGTAGAACATTTTTTGGCTACTGGACACACCGAAGATGACATCAGGTGGACTATTATCAGTGTGATTAAACGACCACCACGAGGAGCAGACATGGCGCAACTCCTCAACAGTGATGAACTTAAGTGGATCCTACGCACTGGAAGCATCCGCAATGGCTTCAATCGACTCGAAGATAGGACCACTTTACTGTGAATCTACTGTTATTGCCCTCCACATGGTTCTGTCCTTACTTACTCGTTACTCCATGATCTGGTAGCCCAGTTCTATCCCTTCCTTATCTTTTGGCTCCTTGGCCACATGATCTTATACTCTTTATACTTCTTTCTACTACCTCACATTATGGAGGTTGAATTGGCATGTTTATGACATCATTAGTAATTGTATACAGTCACAAGTAACCTTGACTGCTCCTTTCACAGGTAACCGTTGACTGCTCTATTCCAATGTAGGAAGTGCTAAGCGTGGTACTTCCTCATATCAAAACCTGAATGTATGCTTATATGCCTCTATATGTATCCGTTTTCATCTTGCCCACCTGCGGCTTGCTATCCGCATTCACCCCCTATAAATGGCCGCCGAAGATTTCCCCTTTTCCTTCCCTTTGGCATTTCAGCCACTGCTCGCATTCTTGTGTCATCTTGACTGCTCTCTTTAGGAGATATGAGGTACCCGACGAGGTACTTCCGTGTATCTACATCTCTACTATACAATCTCTCCTTCCTTGTTGTTTCTGTCCATTCGCATGTACCTTTTCAATATGGCCGCCGTATTAACAACACCCGGCATGCCTTGATTCACGCATGGTCACATGACTCCACGTTTCCGGCAACACATCAGGTATATAGAACAGGGCCACACTGGCTTCACTCACATGGAGAAGCCGGCGCAGAAGAATCGCTGACTTCAACGCTTCAAGCTCACCAGGTAAGCCCTTCCGTGCGCGCACCCCGCCAGAAATCCTACAATGCCGCCGGCTGCACTAATCTCTCTCCCCCTCTCCCCGCAGGTTGATTCTGACCCTGGCATTCCTATTCTATTTGTGAAACCGCGGACGCGGTTCACTTCCCCTCGTGTCCATCCCTTGAGGAACACGGTATGTTGTCTCTCTCACTTCCTCACAATTTTTCACTCACAAGCCGTGCCACAAGCAAGACTTATAACATTATGATTCTCTACAGGTCCATCCCTTTTTCCCATTGTGAAACCATGGACGCGGTTCACTTCCCTTCGTGTCCATCTATTTTGGAACACAGTGTGTTATCTCTCTCACATCCTCACAATTTTTCACTTCCTAGCCGTGCCATAAGCAAGCCTGACAATATTACGGTTTTCTACAGGTACATCACCTCCTCTCAATTGGTTCCCCGCCGGGCTGCTAATTCTATTGACTCGGATGCATGAGCATCCACTTGTTTTACATCTATATCAGTGCTCCTGCACTGGTAATAGGTATTACATTCCCCTACTGGTCATTTGATGCATGTTGCGGCGTTGCACTACTTGCTCAACCAAGATCCACGCACCTTGGCCCATCAGGCATTTCTTTATGTCTCACTCCCTTCCACTACGAATTAGCACTTTAATGCGTGCATGGTTATTGGCATAATATGAAGTTTAGCGGTTTTTAAGGCTATGCAAACACCATCACAGGATAGTTTTTCACGCGCCAGTTCTCGCCTATCTGTTGTTCTAACATTATCTAATTTCAATATTTCCTTTTTTTTCCCCTCCCCTTCCTCTATATTTCAATTGCAGGCAATTGTATTCAGGCACGTTAATGTAAATGTCCTGGTGATGATCTCAATATATAGAAAGGGAATCTAAACGTTGTCGACCTAATGTACACCATATACACATTTTCATTGAATATTATTTATGTGTAACGGTGTCCTACCATATTCTTTTTTGTGTTATCAGAATGTTCAACATACAAACAAGTCTCTCTGCTTGAGCCTTTTTTGTTTTTCTATTGTGTATTTTGTGTCCGTTCTGTATGTCAAGTAGGATGCAGGCTTCTGTCCCACTTTTTTATTGCGGTCATTCATATTTTTTTAATATATAAATATTAAAGTAGTCCTGTCCGGCTGGACAGCGTTAAAATATAGTCCTGACTCCGGGTCTATTTTGCATCGCTTTCCTCATTCATTACCTCTGTCTAGGGACCACTGTCTCTTAAACTAGAATCGACTTAGACATTACATCTGATCTGCAGTTTGGGCAGGTCATATTTTGGTTAGCCTTTTTAAACAATTTGTGAAAAGGAACAGTTTTGGAATCTGGTAATGTTAAATTGAGAAAGCGCTCAGAATTTACTTGAGTGGTAGATGAATAATCACAGTCTTCACAGTCATATTTCCATTTGTAACTCAGTCCCAAAAACATCAGTATTTACATCTTCTTGTTCTAAAACACCAAATATAACCATAAGAAATTCTTGTACATCTTGTTGAGTGTTGAGGGTAAATATTAGTGAACTGCTACATATATCTGAAAGATCTTGAATGCCTGCATCAGAATGTATCACAGTACTGTCAGTTAGTAAATGATGGAGCTAATGATACAGTACAGAACATGATCCCTTTTCTGTTTTTTTTTTAATTTGGCTTACTGGATGTGGTAAATGAAACATTACATTGAGAACAACATTTGCCTATCAGTTGACATCTGAACTGTTTTCTATCTGGTAACCTACAATATCTCCGTCATTTTCTAGTTTTCTTTTCTTAACAACTTCTAGATTGTCCTTATGTCCTTTCTTTTCTTGAGCATCCTTACACTCTTTTGTAATCTTCTGTTTTGGACAGATTATTTGTTTCTCATAAATAGGGTGCTGGCCTAAATGAGCAGTGTATACACTTCTTAACCGATTGTACTCACGTACACAGCTTGCATCAGCACTAACCTTCCTATCATCAAAATCAATGAAAATGAAACCGGACAATGTTCTAACACACAACAATGCTACATATGACAATCCTTCTTTAAATACAGTACTTCCATTATTAACAAAAGCTGCATCTACACTTTGTGATTTATGGATAGAAACAGCATATTCTAGAGAGAGTAGGAACTGCTGGCACCACACATATAAGTCTTTTACTAGCAAAAAACACACAACTCAGTGGCCAATCTGCTTCACACCATTATTCTGATAAAATTTTATGGCCAAGTTTTCAAATATTTTTAAAAAGAAGGGGGGGCCGTGCAGCCCTCCTCCTGGGCTTTTTTTGGCCCCGGGGATCCCATCCCAGGGGCATGGCCTGTAGTGTGGGTGCCCACATTTTCAATGTTGGGGACTGCAGGGGAGCCTGAAGGCCCCCACGATCCCTGCGAGCTCCTCGCTTCCTGTGGGAGCCAGCATTATGTTGAGACATACAACTCCCTGGATCTCAAAGCAATGTGTCTGTTTTCCTGCTCGCTTGACAGCGGGCAGGGAAACAGATGTGCTCTGCTTTCAGCAAGCAAGACCATTTTCTGCTCCCACTTGCTGAAAGCAGAGCTGAGCTCCCGCCAAGCCATAGCAAACTGCAATATCCCGGGGGTGAGCTCCCTGGAACACTGCTGGAGCCGGCCCTGGGGGGTGGTGGTCCCCAGGGCCCCCCCCACTTTCTTCTTTTAGGCCCTGCCCCCGGGAGGTGGAGATGGCCGGTGCTGAGAACGTCCCAGGAAGAGGGGCCATCTGGCCCTCCTCCCATTTTAGAGTTTGGCCCTGGGGAGGTGATGAGCCCTGGAGCCCGGGGGTGCATGAGGTCCCCCAACCCAAATATAAAAAGCCCCCAGGAGGTGGTGGTCCCCGGGGCGGGGGGTCCACGAGGCCCCCATATTATGGTTATTAGCCCTGGGGAGGTGATGATCCCCAGGACAGGTAGGTCCGTGAGACCCCCCATATTATTGTAATTAGCCCAGAGAGGTGTGGCCCCAGGGCTGTGGGCAGGCCCAATGGGCCCGCATGCATACATAATAAGGAGTGCGCCGGAGAGTTGGCGATCCCAGGGGCTTTTATAAGCCCTAGGAGGGGGGCCAGTGTGCCCCCTCTATATTCTTTATATGCCCCCGGGACCTGGTCCAACCAGGGATTATTTAAAAGCAAGTGCGGGAGCCTGTGCCTTCTTTTTAAAAATCGTGATTTTGTGGCATAATTTCTTGTTAAAAATGCTTTTATGTCATGGCAGGGTCCCAGGGGGACCCCAAGACCAGGGCTTGGGGGTCAGGGTATTCCTATCCAGCCCCCTTTTCTGAAGCCGAGTCTCAAGATGGTGGCCAACACTTCCTAGTTAAAGTGTTGGTAACCAATCAGAGCGGTGCCTTTCCCTGCACGAGCTCGTCTTTTTTCGTGAAGGCTTGGCGATCAAAGATATTTCTATCTTTTTCTTCTTAAATTTCTCAAAAACTACTGAACGGATTTGTACCAAATAGCAAAAAGCACAATCTGTATAATAACATCTACTACCTTTCTTCCAAATTTGGTGTAATTCTTTCCAGCAGTTCGGGCTGTAGTTCTGATGGGAATTAACATTATGAATTCACCCTCGTTTTGTGCTCCTATTTCTCAATCCCCACTGCACAGATCACCCCCAAACTTTCCGTGACACACAGAACCTACCTTGACCCTTTTTTGGGAAATTTAATGAGGATTGGTCAAACTACGCCAAAGTTATAGGCAAGTCAAAAAAAGCTTACCCTTTGGAAACTAGGTCCTAAATATAACTACACTAGCAACCGCCAGTAGCATATATATATAGTCTATAGATAACATATGTCTAATTTGTCTTTATATATATTGCATTCTGGTGGTCGCCAATAGGTAGTTATATTTGGGACCTGATTTCTATTAAAAAGCTGTTTTTGATTTGTCAATAACTTTGGCGTTGTTTGATGAATCTTCGTGAATTTTTCAAAACTAATTTGGCACTCACTTCACTCCTGTCTTGAAAATTTCGGGGTGATCTGTCAAGCAGGGGCTGAGAAAAAGAGAGGGTCCCAAAACGCTTTTCCTCCATGTTAATTTCAATAGGAAACTTTAGACACAGCTACAGCCTGACCTGCTGAACGGAATTACACCAAATTTGGCAAAAGGTAGCTCTTGATCCAGTAAGCACTCTTTTTGTTAAATGGTGTAAATCTGAAATTTAAAGATTTTTCAGATATACAACTGTGGCAGCGGTGGATGCGCGACCCCTCCCGATTTTGTGCCTGAGATCTGATTGGCTGCCAACTCTTCAAACCAGGCAACCATCTTGTGACTCGGTTGAACCGAGTCACAAGCAAAAACATTAAAAACATCCTGACCCCCTAGGCTTTTTCAGGGGATCCCACAGGGACCCCTAGGGACCAAAAAAGCATTTATAAAAATAAATTCAGCGGTAGTCGCGTTGGATCTGCGATTCCGGTCAAAAATTAAAAAAACAAAGCGTGGGTTGCCGCGCTTCATTTAATTAAGCCCCTGGGTGGGCCAGGTCCTGGGAGCAATTACAATTACAAATTATAATGCGGGGGCCGATGCAGGTCCCCCAGGGACCGTCACCTCCCCGGTGGCTATATGTAAAAATAATGCGTTGGGGGATCCAGCCCCCCACGCAGCCCTGTGGACCGCCACCTCCCTGGGGCATAAATGAAGTAATGACCGGGGTCTGTTGTGCACTCCCGGCCCTGGGGACCGCCACCCCCCAGGGCCGGCACCAGCAATGTCCCAGGGTGCTCAGCCCAGAACATTGCAGTTAGCTATGGCTTGACGGGAGCACCGCTCCTGCCAAGCCATTGCAACCTCTTGTCTGCTTCATGGAAGTGAAAGTGTCATGACTGCTCTCCTCCCAACCGCGTATGCAGTCGGGGCGGAGCCTGAGTAAAATAAAACATGCTGACATGGGAGGATGAGCACTTCGTGTTCTAGACGATGCGTGTGTCTTCCGCCCTCGTATGAGCACTCACCTGTGTCCAGGTCACCAGCAGCTCCCACATCGGGTTTTCACAATGCCAGCTCCCACATCCTGTATTTCCTATGGCTCCAGCATTCTCGTTCCTGCAGGCTCTCGCTCCTGGTTGCTTCTCAGACCACAGCAGTCCAGTGCGCTTGCACTCCGTTTCCTCGCTATGGTAACATAAAAGGATACATAAGAGAAAGACATTTGACTCCAAAGAACACACGATCTGGTGGTAACAGTAATTGTGTATTGAAGTAATGATGAAAACTTTACTTATGTGATCAGCTTGTTCCCACAGACTTGGAGATTTTATTCTTCTTATACATTTGTCTGTGAAACATGGGTAAAGCATTAGTAGATTTCTGAAGTTAAGGAGCCTCTATACCCAATTTGCCCCGCACCTATTTTTGTGCCCTTTTTCGGAGTACATTCTCCTTGTGCTAGTTCATATTTTTTCTGTTCTTAGTGGGGCTTTTTTATGCTTCGCTTAAAAGACAACAAAGGTTAGTGTACGTTACATTTCCTTCTCATATGTCAGAGCATGATGCTCATTCCTGTCACTTAATGACTTTATTTGTTTGTTTAGGTAATAGTTTGATCTACATCCTGCACTCATTGCATAGTGGAAGAGGGGAAAGTTGCAGGTAGGTTTACTTGTTTATTCGCACATGATTGAGTTAAAGTATGTTGACCCTGTAGTAACACTAACTCTTTCACTGAGCTGATTCATATATCCCATTTCTTTTTTAACAGCCTCACAATAGGAAGCTCCAAGGTTACTTCTCCTTCTCACGCCTGTCTTGGACAAGACATCCTCTTCCTTGTCTTCCCCTCTTCCCTTCCCACGCCTTTCTTGCTTTGACATTGTTGGGCATTGAGGTGGGAAGGGGAAGTGGGTACCTAGCATCCTGCAAAAACTATTAGGTGAGCATGACAGAAAGCATGGAAAATGCTCTCGCTTCCATGAAGCGGAGCAGAATTGCTTTTGGACAGAGGGAGTTGCATGTTTGCAGCTCCCTCTGTCTAAAAGCAATGCAGGCTCCTTGAGGAGGCAGGGAACCGGCAGGGACCGCAGGGGCCTTGATGCTTCCTGCGGTCCCCTACAAGAGGCCATGCCCCAGGGGATGGGGTCCCCAGGGCAATATCAGTCAGGGAGGGGGGCAGCGCTGGCCCCTCTCCCCATTAGAAAAAAAAAGATGAAGGCCTGGTGCCGGGGGATGGGGTCTCCAGGGCCAAAATAGGCCTGGGGAGGGTGGTCACGTGGCCCCCCTAACAATTATTTTTACAAAATGGTCAAGCCTTGGAGAATGGCATCCCCAGGGCAATATCGGCCCGAGGAGGGGGGCCGTGTAGGCTCCCCTCTCCATTTAAAAAAAATACGTATTGATGGCCTGGCCCCAAGGTCGGGGTCCCCGGGGCCGAAATTGGCCCAGGAGAGGGGCCGCACAGCCCCCCTCTCATTGTGTCTCTATACACTTGCATTGAACATACAGATGGGATAGAGGCATGCAAATATTTTCTGCAGACTCACTTAATTTCTCTGTTAGAGCACTCAAACATATCAAAATGATCAAATTCTTCCTCCATCATAATGTTTTTATTTTATTTAACAACAACGCACGCCAAACTTCTCATCAGTTTGTGGGAAGCAGAGATATCATGGAATTAACAAAACAAAATAAACATGGAGCAAGTAGTCTTGTGGGTTCGTTATATAGATGATTTGTTTTTATTTGGGGAGAGATAAAAATCAGATTTGGAAAACTTTTTAAGGTTTTTGAATCATAATAAACTGAACCTACAATTTACTTTTGACATCAAGAAAAAGGAGATATCTTATCTTGATTTTGGGGTCTACATAGAAGAAGACAAAATCTGCACAAAGTTATATAGAAAATGTACAAGTACCAACAGCATATTACATGCAAATGGTAGGCATCCTCAATCGTTGAAATGGAGTGTTCCTTATGGGGAATTTTTGAGAGCTATAAGGCATTGTTTAGAAGAATTGGATTTTAAGCAACAAACTAAACAGATGAAACCTTCCAGATTAGAGGATATTCAGATATGATTTTAAAAGATGCCCTGAGGAGAGCTGAGATCAAGAAATGAGAAACATTGTTGTTGACAAAGAACAAGAAAGTTACATCCAATGATGAAACAGAAGTATTCAGATATATTACAGAATTTGACATATCCAATCGGAAAGTAGGAGACTATTACGAGACAACTGAAAACATCTAAAAATGGATGATGATCTAGGGGCAGTACTCTCAGACTCTCCAAACACCACTTATAGAAAATCAGCTTCCTTAGGTGACCTCCTCCCAAAAAGTTCTTTGACACCAGACAATATGTTGAAGAAGAATTCTATAAACTGGCTTATGAATAAATAGAAAGGTTTCTAGAAATATCCCAAATGCACAGCCTGTACTCATGGATATAACACCAAAGAATATAAAACAATACATAAAAAAATTAAGGAAATAGAACAATGGATCACATGTGAAACAGATTTTGTGGTTTATGTATTTGAATGCACTTGTGGTATGAAATATGAGGGTAGTACCATTAATAAATTAAAACTTCATTCAACATCTACGAGCGATAAAGAATCAGAACTTTCAATATGCCATGGCTGAACACATTTGGGAATTCCATGAGGGGAAAGCAAAAAATATGATATATTATGATGTAAAACACATTACAAAAAGACCTTGTGGAGGAAACAGAGAAATAGAACTCTGAAGAGAAGAATCTAGAATGATACTATTGATAGGCACGGAAATCCACCATGGACTAAATGTTGATGCAGAGTTGCATATTCATTTATAATTATTCTCATGTTCTATGGAAAGGGTATCTCCATATTCTTTTTATGTTGTGGGTAGTGCAATATAACACAGAGAATTGCATATGTTTTAAAAAAAAAACTGTTCTTTAAGACTGGAGTGCAATTATTTACTGGTATTCAAAGGATAGTATAGTGGTAACATAGTGGTAACATGATTAATGTTTATTAAGAATAAGGAAGATATATAATTTGAGAAACCACACTGTATTGGGTTGCCCTTATAGAGTATCTGAACTGGAAGAAGGAAAATGATAAGAATAATTATCCCATATACATCTCTCTTCCTCTTCTCTCTCCCTTTTATGGTCCTTCTTTTTTAGGTAAATTATCGTATTGATGGAGAATAACTATAGATTAAGTATTATATGCGTATTTGCACAGAGGATTGTGATCTGTTTATAATGGTAAAATATTTGGCTTTAGGAATTTTTTGGAAGGATATTATGTGTGATTTTTTGCACAGGATCAAATGCGTCTTTGCACAAAACAGTGCTTAAGAGGATTAGCAATATAGGCACAATTTGCAGAAAGGACTGTTTTTGAGAGACAGTATTATATGCAATCTTGTAGAGAAGAGTGTATTTGTTTACATTCAAGATGCACTATATTAATAGAATCTTGTTAGGTACAATATTGTTTGTTACCCTTTGCACATAGAAGAAGATTTGTTTGTATATATCTATCTTATTCTTCTCTTTCTTCTTTTCAGGTCTCTTTGATTTTAAGGTGAAATATTGTGTTGATGAGAAAATGACTAATAGTTAAGTACTGTATGCAAATTTTCACTGAGGATTGGTATTCTATTTAGAAGAATAATCTGCTTATAATGCAATAATATTTGGCTTTAGGAATTTTCTATATAGAGTCCTATTGGTGAGTCTTTTGCACAGGATTAAAAGTTTTTTTGTATAGAAGAGTGTAATTAGGATGAACATTTTAGACACATTCTGCACAAAGTATTGTTAGGTGTAGTACAGTATGTTACATTTTATATATGTGAGAAGATTTGTTGTTTGAAAAGAGTTTATGGTAATATAAAGGAGGATGTATGGAAATACAGATGCTGTTATGAGATAGCCATTTTTAATGTTTATTCACATTAGAGGTTTGATGGATATATACTAGTATGCCACCTAAGAACAAGAAAAATATGCAAGGATATTTATTTGGAAATAATGTCTCTAATTCATTACAGTGTTCTTTTTCTTCTTCTCTTTCTTTAATCCCTTCCTATTCATAATTTCAATTTACTCTTATTCTTTTGGTCAACAATGTTTTCTCACCTTTGTTTATGTGTTTATATATTTCTCTCTCTTTTTTCAGATGAAAATGGGTACGTTACCGAAATTATAGAAAAAGTAAAAAGTATTATTAGCATGAAAAACGATAAAAACTTGAAAAAAGCTGAATATACATTTGCAAATAATTGTACATTCAATTAACTATAAGCAGGTTGTGGGAAATCTCCAGAATGGATTTCAAATAACAGGGTAGAGAGATTGGGTCCCAACTAAAAATAATGCAGCAGTCTAGTCATTGTTTTTAATGGTGGTGGAGTTAAGGGAAGTGTCCCTTTAAAAATACCCTCTATGACCCAGTTGAAGGCTACGGCTGAAACGCAATGGTCTTGTGTCCACACCCGCTGGTGATGTAAATTGAATAATAAACAAGGAATTTGTAATACCTGGCTGTGCTGCTGTGTCCTTGCCTTGAAGCGAAGAGTGAGAAATTGGAGGCTATAACGAAGACAAATCTTGATATATAGACATATATATATATATATATACATTTATATATACACATATATATATATATATACACATATATATATATATATACATATATATATATATATAAAGTCCAATACCCTCTCACAAAAGAAAGGGTCCGACACAGCAAGGGTACGTCTCACAAAGGATTTATTCTCTACCAAGGTGAAAAGCAGAGTCCAAAAGAAAGTGAACCTCTAGGCAGATGCATTTCAGCTTCCATCAGCTTTCCTCAGTGCCGGTTCATCAATGAGTTGTTTTCACCTGGGGTCCAATTAGGTGTTACTGCCACCACACCCATTGAAGAGATGACTCTCCCCCATCTCACACTTAAAGGTACAATACCTCTCTCTCGTGGCTCCGCCATGCTTAGGACCGCTGCAGCGCGATATGCCACATCCGAAAGGATAGCCAATTCAGTAACCGGCTATTCGAACACACAATGGAGTCGCAACATGTTGTTGGCTAACGGGCAGCACAATCGTCGTGGCAGTCGGTCCCAGTTGATTAAATTGCAAGGTGAGTCCTTTTGTGAGTCCCTCCACAGTAAAAACTGCTGCCTCCCTCCCCTATGCATAAGTAGACACACAGTGGTTATTAACTGCTGGGGGGGCGCCGCATAGTATTTCCGTACCAAAGTCCAAAACTGCTGTCAGCCGCAGTGCATCAAACCGGGAGGGCGTGTCTTTAAACAGTGACAGCGTTACTGTTTTAAACATAAAGTCCAATACCCTCTCACAAAAGAAAGGGTCCGACACAGCAAGGGTACGTCTCACAAAGGATTTATTCTCTACCAAGGTGAAAAGCAGAGTCCAAAAGAAAGTGAACCTCTAGGCAGATGCATTTCAGCTTCCATCAGCTTTCCTCAGTGCCGGTTCATCAATGAGTTGTTTTCACCTGGGGTCCAATTAGGTGTTACTGCCGCCACTCCCATTGAAGAGATGACTCTCCCCCAGCTCACACTTAAAGGTACAATACCTCTCTCTTGTGGCTCCGCCATGCTTAGGACCGCTGCAGCGTGATATGCCACATCCGAAAGGATAGCCAATCCAGTAACCGGCTATTCGAACACACAATGGAGTCCCAACATGATGTTGGCTAACGGGCAGCACAATCGTCGTGGCAGTCGGTCCCAGTTGATTAAAATTGCAAGGTGAGTCCTTTTGTGAGTCCCTCCACAGTAAAAACTGCTGCCTCCCTCCCCTATGCATAAGTAGACACACAGTGGTTATTAACTGCTAGGGGGGGGCGCCGCGTAGTATTTCCGTACCAAAGTCCAAAACTGCTGTCAGCCGCAGTGCACCAAACCGGGAGGGCGTGTCGTTAAACAGTGACAGCGTTACTGTTTTAAACATATATATATATATACATATATATATATATATATACATGTCATCACAGAAACAATTTACAGAACCAAAGGTACCCCTTAGTAATTAATTTGTGTGGTCTGGGAGAAAAGGGGAAGCAAAAATATAAATATGTACACAACCTCCCACTTGACCAACATGTATTAAACAATGGCTATATTAAGTTCTGACGGGCTGTCCCTTTGCTATAAGTATCACTAGGTACAACAAAGATGCATTAATTCATATTTTTATTATTAATCTTCCTTTGTAGGTATATTGCAAAACAATTTGACCATATTTTTCATTTGTATTTTTGGGTATTAAAACCATAATTTTTCTGTGTTCATATATACAGTGCAGATCGTAAATAGTTAAACTTTGATACAATTTTTCTTAGATGTGCACATAAAGCATAATTGGGCAATTTATACATACAAAATAACACATTTGAGCATGTCCCCTTACCATTATCACATATAAACTAACCTCACATACAGTCATCACATACCAGACGTACACATACACACATCACATTCATTATTTTCCAGCTTATATATGGCTTGCAACATGAAACTCATGGCGAAAATCCTTCATTGTTTTCCATGGTTGTGCCGCCAGATGGAAAGTAATCAGGCCGACGCACATTTCAGTGGATAAATGTACTTGAATCCACCTTCCTCAGGACCGCTTGCTGTCTTTAAATTAATGCAGCGGAGGTTGATTGGGGATCTAAAAGCAAAAAGGGATCATAATCATTTATAAGCCCTATGTAAATTTCTTTTAAGGAAGTGTAAATAGCAACTACTGCTCTGTAAGAAAGCATGTAAAGAATATAGCAGGAGTCTAGACCATGCTGCGCATACCACACCGTGAGTTGAGTATAGATCGGAAAAATTAAAATAAGAAGAGAAAATCATTTTTGTTAAAGTTTAAAAGATCAGATGCTTGCCTGAGGCCTGACTGTCTTATAGCATCCTACTTACACAAAGTCAGTTCTAGTATGGTAATACCTTATGACCCACCTTTCCGTTTACTACATTTGTGCATATAGCTAAGATAGTATGACTAACCAATAAACCTGAGTCTAGTCGATTATGTTTGCACAATGGCAGGGCCAGATGTCTGACAAGGATGCCTCTGAAGATATTTTCAATTGATAAACATATTCCCATTTGGTGTAGTTGCTCCAACTTGAGTGTTCACTATAACAATATAACAATATCATTGGTTATTCAAATGCTTGATATATTTTGAGTAACATAAATTCTGGTGTCCCAATCTGTTGTTTTTTACCTTTTAGGTCTTTGATACTCTTATATTTTGGTGACTCATTGGCAATATAAGAGCTGCCCACTCGGAAATAGATGAACCAATGTTTTACATATGGCGGCTATGATGAGTCCAATATTTTTATAAGACTTCTGCACTTCTTTGCGCTATTGGAAAAAGAGTAGAGGGACATGAATAATAATGCAAGGCATGTGTAAGACACTCTATTTTAGTCTTTCAAAACTTGTTCTACTTCAATAAGGAAAGTATATGTCAAAGATGTCGGTGGATAAGACTCACAATCTCTACCTCATTATTAATGTACAATGGTTTTAATTACAAATAACGCATTTCCTATGGGCATGATAGAACATGGGGTACGCCTATTAGTCCGAAACCTCACTCATACACACAAAGGAAATGTGTTTGGTACATGAAATGTTACCAAACTTATCAGTTACTGCCTTAGGCCACCGCATATATACGCAAACATAAAAACAAACTGGCGGGGAAACCTGCAAACTATGACCTCCTCCCGCCTTGGTCCTAGGTTAATGGTTAGAGCAAGATTAATGCGATCGCTAAAGCCTCAGCGTACCGCGAAACTATTTTACTTGTTGCTCGAGCCTGGAAACGCTGGCAATAATACTCCAATGTTGCTAAAAACTCAGCATGGCAGCGTGGCTGTGGGACTACTTCACTTGCTGCACTGCTAGAAATGCTGGCAAAGAGGCTCCAAAATGAGCAAATTTGAATCTCTGTACATTTAGTGAATCACGTCTTCTCTCCCTGGGCTTCCGTGTTGCCGCTGGCCCGCCGACTCGGAAAAAAGGAACTAGACGACATTGAGCGTCTCCATGATATACGTGCCTGAGGCACGTGATACGTTTCGTCACAGTGGCACTGTTGGAGATCTGGTTGCACACAGGCGCCATCTCAGTATGGCTACGAAAGACTAATGCTGTTTCTCTATTGATACAGCTACCTACTGTAAACATTCCCTAGTATAGTATTTTATTGAGGGGACAAAGAAACAAAAGAAAAATTTCACAAGGGCACTTTATTCGCAAAGCCAAAGGATAATCAAACAAAGGGGGAATAACCTATTATAAGAGCGACAACCTCATGTGCCTATTTTGCGATTAATATTCTTAGCCTAATAGGCCATTATTTTTCGTAAGATATTAATTATCAGATAGAAACATGATCGCAATTCGGAGACAGCTCAACTTACTTTTCCATAGCGCTATTGGAAGACTAATATAACACAGGCGCCATCTTGGAGTGGCTTAAAGAGTATTACGATGTATCACTGTAGATACAACTATCATCTGTTGTGATCCCTTAATGTTCTGTTTTATTCGCAATACTAAGAGAGAGGGGATATTGCACAAAGCCACACAGATGGCAATGCCTAAGTATAATAAACAAAAGAGAGACACCTGTTTAAAGTGCGTAGGCCTCATATGCCTATTTTACTAAGCATATTCTGAGCACATGATGACATGGCGAATCGAATACAATGATCTAAGTGTGTAATGTCCCAATAAGAGCCCGACCGCTCGCTGCTAAGACTGTGATGTGTAGTATCTTTGTTTGAGCCTAATGAGTTTAAGGATACATAGGCCTCATCTGTTTATCTGACAATAGATATTGTAGACTTAGAAGCCCATTGGACCTCATATAGTTGTAGATTAAATCAAGGCAGAATGACAGTAGGAGGATTATTGTCTAAACCTATGATGTTACATAGTTACAGACTGAGAACTCTCTGATGGGACAGAGCAAAGGCCCCTATTTGGTATCTTATTGATGATTGATCAACTAATTTTCCAAATTATTTCTTCGTTTAAACCCTCCTTTACAGTATTGAGAGTGAAAATCCAATACGTCTCTCTCAGTTTGCGCGTGTCCGTCTCGTTTTTGCCTGGTTTTGTTTTGACCTTTTCAAGGATCACCCAACGTAAGTCTTTCTCTGTGTGTGCATGCTCGATATAGTGCTGTACTAGAGGGGATGCCAGTTTCTTTGTTTTGATTGCTGATCTATGCTCTGAGTAGCGTATGCGAAACTCTCTTCCTGTTTCCCCAACATATCCCTGATCGCAGGGACACAGGATGAGATAGATAACATTATGGCTCCTACAATTGGTCTGGTCTAGTAATTTACCTGAACGACCTTTGTAGGTCCACTGTTTGGTAACCATGGCTGTTTCACACGCTACACAGGTACCACATCTCTGGTTGCCTCTGAACACAGGAAGACCTGTGATTGACCTGTCTGTGGTCGACCTTTTCGGTGCGTCCCTGGAATGAACCAATTTATCTTTCAAATTGGCATTCCTACGGTATGCTAGTATGGGCCTCTCTAACACATCATGATCTTCACTGGCATTAAGAATGTTTCAATTTTTATCTAGAATCTTTTTGATCTTAAAATTTATTGGGGAGTGATTAATAACACACACTAGTTTGTCTGTTTTTTACGTTGTGAACCTGTCAAGAGAGCATCATGGTTGTAAAATCTGGCTCTCTTGAAGGAGGTACTAACTAGGCGTTTGGGGTATCCCCTGTCTAGTGATCTCTGCTTAAGTTGCCCTCCATGTTTATCATATTCTTCAACATTAGAACAATTGCGCCTTACTCTGAGAAACTCCCCAAATGGGATTGAATCTTTTTGACTATTCGGATGGAAGCTATCGTGCTGTAAGATGGTATTTTTAGCAGTGGGTTTCCTGTAGAAGCTGACCTCCAGTGTCCCAGAATGTCCCAAAATGACGACATCCAAGAATTCTACTTTTTGGTTACTATGGTTAGCAGTGAACCGCAGGTTCACATCACTTGAGTTAAGCCACAAGATAAATTCTTGGAGGGCTTGTTCATCTCCCTCCCAGACAAAGAAGATGTCGTCTATGTAGCGACGCCACATCCTTACATTTTCAAAAAAAGGTGCCGCTTCATTGAAAATGTGCTTTCGTTCCCACTCTCCCATAAAGATATTCGCTACGCTGGGAGCAATCGAAGCTCCCATGCTAGTCCCCTTAATCTGTTGATACAGATCATTTTTTAATTCAAAATAGTTGTTACATAACACTAGCTCAAGGCACTCTAGGATAAATCTGTCCGGCCTGTCCCCCGCTGTTCTGCTGAGAAGTGATGCTACTGATTCTACAACTCTTCTTTGGGGTATATTTGTGTAGAGCGCCTCGATGTCTAGTGTTACATGAATCTCACGATCTGGATTAAAAGGCGTGTTTTCTATCTTATTAATTAGGTCCCCTGTGTCCTTAATGAATGAGAGATATGTAAAGGTAAGGGGACATAAGAAAGAGTCCACATATTTGGATATGGGTTCAGTGTTAGAATTTATGGACGAAATTATGAGACGAAGTGGAGGGTCCTGGGTGTTTTTGTGTGTTTTGGGTACCCCATACATGGCTGGGATCACTGGATTAACTTTATTGAGGAATTCGTATTCCTTACTGCAGATGTACCCATCTTCTAAGGCCTTCTTCGTGATGGTACCAATCTGAGAATTAAGAGATTTAAGTTTGGAGCGATTGGCAGGTCTGTAGTGGTCAGGTACTGATAACATAGCTTGAACTTTGCGGGTGAAGTCCTCTGTGTCCATGACCACTATCCCTCCCCCTTTGTCGCATGGCTTGACTGTGATGTCACTAGTACCTTGTAAGTTTTTAAGTGCTACACTTTCTTGTCTTGTCAAGTTATAGTTACATTTGTAATGATATGTGGTAACTTTTTGAAGGTCTTTGAGTACTGTTTTCTCGAAAATAGCTACTTCTGGGCCTACCATGTCTAGGGTGGGAGTAAACGTTGATGTTGGTTTACATCCAGAACGATTGGTCTCAGTCTCCTCTCTGCTATTAAGGCTAAAGAATTTCTTGAGTCTAATCTTTCTGAAAAAAGAAAAAATTTCCTGGTTTAAAAGGAACTTATTGCACGTAGTGCTGGGGACAAAGGATAATCATTGCTAAGAATTTGTACCTCCTCCTCCTTAAGTTGGTGCTTGGAGAGGTTAAAGATAGGGATAGCATCAGTAAAAGAGCTGTTGCTATCACTCCTCACCTCCAATATTGTTGGTTCTGGGTTCTCATATACGGTTGTGGAGGTGGTGGGTCTACTTGCCGATAGTTTCCTCTGTTTGGTCTCTGGTATCTCATCCTGCCTCTGTTCTGTCCTCTTCCTAAAAAAGGGGACTGTTGCTGGTAATTTTGATTATGTTCAGGTTGTCTGCCTAGGAATGGAGGTTGGTGCTGATACTGTTGGTTATGTTCCGCTTGCCTTCCTCCTCTAGGTCTGTAATTAGAATTAGGTCCTTCTGGTGTTATGGAACTGTCTCCTTCAGAGTCTGATAAGTATGTATCTGAGAAAGTGATTTGTTGCCTTCTCGGTCGATATTGGTACTGAGTTGTTTGTTCTTGCTGCCACTCTTGATAATAATTGGGGCTTAAGAATGGGTACGTCTTCTCTTGTGTATACCACCTTGTATCTTTTTTCAACTTATCAGTTTTCTTTTTTATCAGATACTCCTCAAAATCATGTAATTCGCTACTTAGGCTGTCCAATTTTGCTTTCGCGTCCTCTAACACAGTCATACTTTTAAGTTTATCCTCCAGGTCCAGGATTTCCTGATTGAGGACAACCACGATCTCCCTGGCTGTCTCAACAATCAGGATAATACAGTCCCTGGAGCATCTGTTTGATATGTGGGACCATTTCTCTAAGAATTTGCGTATCTCCGTAAAGAGGGCTGGAATATTGCGAACTCTTAGGCCTGATGGAATAACTCCTTATCTCAAGTATTCCAACATAAATAAGGCATGAGATTCGGTTATTTTTGCCTTTTTTTAAGATTCATTAATTTAGTCCATTCTCCATTGTCCACATTAGACAACACTACTCTTTTATTATTTGTAGGTAATTCTCCTATTAAGGCAGAAAAGTCCTCGCCGGAGAAGCCGAAAGTCTTGAGGGCTTCCATGATCTGAGGCAGAAAGAGTATAGTATTGTCGTGTTAAACCAAGTTCAACTCTATGTACACTTCTAAGCTCAAGGGACAAAAAAAAAAAAAGTGTAAGGCTACCTATCTAGGCTGGCATCTGAAAAATAAAAATATTGATGTAAATGAAAAACATGAGTAATAGATAGTTAATGTGCACAATAGAATTATTGATCTCAATTATAGGGCAGTAGTAAACGAAAGATGTAAGTAATAATTAATTGATTTGCAAAATAGAGTTACTAGTCGGGATTGTAGAGCAGTAGTGACCATTTAGTAAAAAAAACTCTTAAGTGCCAAGAATACCTGTGATTAAACAACCACAGATTAACATACAGAACCAAAGGTACCCCTTAGTAATTAATTTGTGTGGTGTGGGAGAAAAGGGGAAGCAAAAATATAAATATATACACAACCTCCCACTCGACCAACATGTATTAAACAATGGCTATATTAAGCTCTGACGGGCTGTCCCTTTGCTATAAGTATCACTAGGTACAACAAAGATGCACTAATTCATATTTTTATTATTAATCTTCCTTTGTAGGTATATTGCAAAAAAAATTGACCATATTTTTCATTTGTATTTTTTGGGTATTAAAACCATAATTTTTCTGTGTTCATATATACAGTGCAGATCATAAATAGTTAAACTTTGATACAATTTTTCTTAGATGTGCAAATAAAGCATAATTGTGCAATCTATACATACAAAATAACACATTTGAGCATGTCCCCTTACCATTATCACATATAAACTAACCTCACATACAGTCATCACATACCAGACGTACACATACACACATCACATTCATTATTTTCCAGCTTATATAAGGCTTGCAACATGAAACTCATGGCGAAAATCCTTCATTATTTTCCATGGTTGTGCCGCCAGCTGGAAAGTAATCAGGCCGACGCACGTTTCAGTGGATAAATGTACTTGAATCCACCTTCCTCTGGACCGCTTGCTTTCTTTAAATTAATGCAGTGGAGGTTAATTGGGGATCTAAAAGCAAAAAGGGATCATAATCATTTATAACGCCCTATGTAAATTTCTTTTAAGGAAGTGTAAATAGCAACTACTGCTCTGTAAGAAAGCATGTAAAGAATATAGCAAGCGTCTAGACCATGCTGCGCATACCACACCCTGAGTTGAGTATAGATCAGAAAAAAGAAAATAAGAAGAGAAAATAATTTTTCTTAAAGTTTAAAAGATCAGATGCTTGCCTGAGGCCTGACTGTCTTATAGCATCCTACTTACACAAAGTCAGTTCTAGTGTGGTAATACCTTATAACCCATCTTTCTGTTTACTACATTTGTGCATGTAGCTAAGATAGTATGACTAACCAATAAACCTGAGTCTAGTCGATTATGTTTGCACAATGGCAGGGCCAGATGTCCGACAAGGATGCCTCTGAAGATATTTTCAATTGATAAACATATTCCCATATGGTGTAGTTGCTCCAACTTGAGTGTTCACTATAACAATATAACAATAGCATCAGTTATTCAAATGCTTGATATATTTTGAGTAGCATAAATTCTGGTGTCCCAATCTGTTGTTTTTTACCTTATAGGTCTTTGATACTCTTATATTTTGGTGACTCATTGGCAATATAAGTGCTGCCCACTCGGAAATAGATGAACCAATGTTTTACATATGGTGGCTATGATGAGTCCAATATTTTTATAAGACTTCTGCACTTCTTTGCTCTATTGGAAAAAGAGTAGAGGGACATGAATAATAATGTAAGGCATGTGTAAGACCCTCTATTTTAGTCTTTCAAACCTTGTTCTACTTCAATAAGGAAAGTATATGTCAAAGATGTCGGTGGATAAGACTCACAATCTCTACCTCCTTATTAATGTACAATGGTTTTAATTACAAATAACGCATTTCCTATGGGCATGATAGAGTATGGGGAACGCCTATTAGTCCGAAACCTCACTCATACACATAGAGGAAATGTGTTTGGTACATGAAATGTTACCAAACTTATCAGTTACTGCCATAGGCCACAGCGTATATACGCAAACATAAAAACAAACTGGCGGGGGAAACCAGCAAACTATGACCTCCTCCCGCCTTGGTCCTAGGTTAATGGTTAGAGCAAGATTAATGCGATCGCTAAAGCCTCAGCGTACCGTGAAACTATTTTACTTGTTGCACGAGCCTGGAAACACTGGCAATAATACTCCAATGTCGCTAAAAACTCGGCATGGCCGCGTGGCTGTGGGACTACTTCACTTGCTGCACAAGCTAGAAATGCTGGTAAAGAGGCTCGAAAATGAGCAATTTTGAATCTATGTACCTTTAGTGAATCGCGTCTTCTCTCCCTGGGCTTCCGTGTTGACGCTGGCCCGCCGACTCGGAAAAAAGGAACTAGACGCCATTGAGCGTCTCCATGATATACGTGCCTGAGGCACGTGATATGTTTCGTCACAGTGCCACTGTTGGAGATCTGGTTGCACACATGCGCCATCTTAGTATGGCTACGAAAGCCTAACGCTGTTTCTCTATTGATACAGCTACCTACTGTTAACATTCCCTAGTATAGTATTTTATTGAGGGGACAAAGAAAAGAAAGAAAAATTTCACATGGGCACTTTATTCGCAAAGCCAAAGGATAATCAAACAAAGGGGGAATAACCTATTATAAGAGCAACAACCTCATGTGCCTATTTTGTGATGAATATTTTTAGCCTAATAGTCCATTATTTTTCATAAACATGTTCGCAATTCGGAGACAGCTCAACTTACTTTTCCATAGCGCTATTGGAAGACTAATGTAACACAGGCGCCATCTTGGAGTGGTTTAAAGAGTATTACGCTGTATCACTGTAGATACAACTATCTTCTTTTGTGATCCCTTAATGTTCTGTTTTATTTGCGATACTAAGAGAGAGGGGATTTTGCCCAAAGCCACACAGATGGCAAAGCCTAAGTATAATAAACAAAAGAGAGACACCTGTTTAATGTGCGTAGGCCTCATATGCCTATTTTACTAAGAATATTCTGAGCACATGATGACATCATGGCGATTCGAATACAATGATCTAAGTGTGTAATGTCCCAATAAGAGCCCGACCGCTCGCTGCTAAGACTGTGATGTGTAGTATCTCTGTTTGAGCCTAATGAGTTTAAGGATACATAGGCCTCATCTGTTTATCTGACAATAGATATTGTAGACTTAGAAGCCCATTGGACCTCATATAGATGTAGATTAAATCAAGGCAGAATGACAGTAGGAGCATTATTCTCTAAACCTATGATGTTACATAGTTACAGACTGAGAACTCTCTGATGGGACAGAGCAAAGGCCCCTATTTGGTATCTTACTGATGATTGATCAACTCATTTTCCAAATTATTTCTTCGTTTAAACCCTTCTTTACAGTATTGAGAGTGAAAATCCAATACGTCTCTCTCAGTTTGCGCGTGTCCGTCTCGTTTTTGCCTGGTTTCGTTTTGACCTTTTCAAGGATCACCCAACGTAAGTCTTTCTCTGTGCGTGCATGCTCGATACAGTGCTGTACTAGAGGGGATGCCAGTTTCTTTGTTTTGATTGCTGATCTATGCTCTGAGTAGCGTATGCAAAACTCTCTTCCTGTTTCCCCAACATATCCCTGATCGCAGTGACACAGGATGAGGTAGATAACATTATGGCTCCTACAATTGGTCTGGTCTAGTAATTTACCTGAATGACCTTTGTAGGTCCACTGTTCGGTAACCATGGCTGTTTCACACGCTACACAGGTACCACATCTGTGGTTGCCTCTGAACACAGGAAGACCTGTGATTGACCTGCCTGAAATCGACCTTTTCGGTGCGTCCGTGGACTGAACCAATTTATCTTTCAAATTAGCATTCCTACGGTATGCTAGTATGGGCCTCTCTAACACATCATGATCTTCACTGGCATTAAGAATGTTCCAATTTTTATCTAGAATCTTTTTGATCTTAAAATTTAAAGGGGAGTGATTAATAACACACACTAGTTCGCCTATTTTATTACGTTGTGAACCTGTCAAGAGGGCATCACAGTTGTAAAATCTGGCACTCTTGAAGGAGGTCCTAACTAGGCGTTTGGGGTATCCCCTATCTAGTAATCTTTGCTTAAGTTGCCCTCCATGTTTATCATATTCTTCAAGTTAAGAACAATTGCGCCTTACTCTGAGAAACTCCCCAAATGGGATTGAATCTTTTTGACTGTTCGGATGGAAGCTATCGTGCTGTAAGATGGTATTTTTAGCAGTGGGTTTCCTGTAGAAGCTGACCTCCAGTATCCCAGAATGTCCCAAAATGACGACATCCAAGAATTATACTTTTTGGTTACTATGGTTAGCAGTGAACCGCAGGTTCACATCACTTGAGTTAAGCCACGAGATAAATTCTTGGAGGGCTTGTTCGTCTCCCTCCCAGACAAAGAAGATGTCGTCTATGAAGCGACGCCACATCTTTACATTTTCAAAAAAAGGCGCTGCTTCATTGAAAATGTGCTTTCGTTCCCACTCTCCCATAAAGATATTCGCTACGCTGGGAGCACACGAAGCTCCCATGCTGGTCCCCTTAATCTGTAGATACAGATCATTTTGAATTCAAAATAGTTGTTACATAACACTAGCTCAAGGCACTCTAGGATAAATCTGTCCGGCCTGTCCCCCGCTGCTCTGCTGAGAAGTGATGCTACTGATTCTACAGCTCTTCTTTGGGGTATATTTGTGTAGAGCGCCTCGATGTCTAGTGTTACAAGAATCTCGCGATCTGGATTAAAAGGCGTGTTTTCTATCTTATTAATTAGGTCCTCTGTGTCCTTAATGAATGAGGGATATGTAATGGTAAGGGGACATAAGAAAGAGTCCACATATTTGGATATGGGTTTAGTGTTAGAATTTATGGACGAAATTATGGGAGGAAGTGGAGGGTCCTGGGTGTTTTTGTGTGTTTTGGGTACCCCATACATGGCTGGGATCACTGGATTAACTTTATTGAGGAATTCGTATTCCTTACTGCAGATGTACCCATCTTCTAAGGCCTTCTTCGTGATGGTACCAATCTGAGAATTAAGAGATTTAAGTTTGGAGCGATTGGCAGGTCTGTAGTGGTCAGGTACTGATAACATAGCTTGAACTTTGCAGGTGTAGTCCTCTGTGTCAATGACGAATATCCCCCCCCCTCTGTCGCATGGCTTGACTGTGATGTCACTAGTACCTTCTAAGTTTTAAAGTGCTACACTTTCTTGTCTTGTCAGGTTATAGTTACATTTGTAATGATATATTGGGAACTTTTTGAAGATTTTTTAGTACTGTTTGCTCGAAAATAGCTACTTTTGGGCCTACCATGTCTAGGGTGGGAGTAAACGTCGATGTTGGTTTACATCCAGACCGATAGGTCTCAGTCTCCTCTCTGCTATTAAGGCTAAAGATTTTCTTGAGTCTAATCTTTCTGAAAAAAGAAAAAATGTCCTGGTTTAAAAGGAACTTATTGCACGTAGTGCTGGGGACAAAGGATAATCCCTTGCTAAGAATTTGTACCTCCTCCTCCTTAAGTTGGTGCTTGGAGAGGTTAAACATAGGGAAAGCAACAGTAAAAGAGCTGTTGCTATCACTCCTCACCTCCAATATTGTTGGTTCCGGGTTCTCATATACGGTTGTGGAGGTGGTGGGTCTACTTGGCGATAGTTCCCTCTGTCTGGTCTCTGGTATCTCATCCTGCCTCTGTTCTGTCCTCTTCCTAAAAAAGGGGACTGTTGCTGGTAATTTTGATTATGCTCAGGTTGTCTGCCTAGGAATGGAGGTTGGTGCTGATACTGTTAGTTATGTTCCGCTTGCCTTCCTCCTCTAGGTCTGTAATTAGAATTAGATCCTTCTGGTGTATTGGAACTGTCTCCTTCATAGTCTGATGAGTATGTATCTGAGAAGGTGATTTGTTGCCTTCTCGGTCTATATTGGTACTGAGTTGTTTGTTATTGCTGCCACTCTTGATAATAATTGGGGCTTAAGAATGGGTACGCCTTCTCTTGTGTATACCACCTTGTATCTTTTTTCAACTAATCAATTTTCTTTTTTATCAGATACTCCTCAAAATCATGTAATTCGCTACTTAGGCTGTCCAATTTTGCTTTCGTGTCCTCTAATGCGGTCATACTTTTAAGTTTATCCTCCAGGTCCAGGATTTCCTGATTGAGGACAACCATGATCTCCCTGGCTGTCTCAACAATCAGGATCATCCAGTCCCTTGAGCATCTGTTTGATATGTGGGACCATTTCTCTAAGAATTTGCGTATCTCCGTAAAGAGGGCTGGAAGATTGCAAACTCTTAGGCCTGATGGAATAACTCCTGATCTCAAGTATTCCAACATAAATAAGGCATGAGATTCGGTTCTTTTTGCCTTTTTTTAAGATTAATTAATTTAGTTCATTCTCCATTGTCCACATTAGACAACACTACTCTTTTATTAGTTGTAGGTAATTCTCCTATTAAGGCAGAAAAGTCCTCGTCGGAGAAGCCGAAAGTCTTGAGGGCTTCCATGATCTGAGGCAGAAAGAGTGTAGTATTGTCGTGTTAAACCAAGTTCAACTCTATGTACACTTCTAAGCTCAAGGGACAAAAAAAAAGAAAGTGTAAGTCTACCTATCTAGGCTTGCATCTGAAAAATAAAGATATTGATGTAAATGAAAAACATGAGTAATAGATAGTTATTGTGCACAATAGAATTATTGATCTCAATTATAGGGCAGTAGTAAACGAAAGATGTAAGTAATAATAAATTGATTTGCAAAATAGAGTTATTAGTCGGGATTGTAGAGCAGTAGTGACCATTTAGTAAAAACACTTTTAAGTGCCAAAAATACCTGTGATTAAACAGCCACGGATTAACATACAGAACCAAAGGTACCCTTTAGTAATTAATTTGTGTGGTCTGGGAGAAAAGGGAAGCAAAAATATAAATATATACACAACCTCCCGCTCGACCAACATGTATTAAACAATGGCTATATTAAGCTCTGACGGGCTGTCCCTTTGCTATAAGTATCACTAGGTACAACAAAGATGCATTAATTCATATTTTTATTATTAATCTTCCTTTGTAGGTATATTGCAAAAATATTTGACCATATTTTTCATTTGTATTTTTTGGGTATTAAAACCATAATTTTTCTGTGTTCATATATACAGTGCAGATCATAAATAGTTAAACTTTGATACAATTTTTCTTAGATGTGCACATAAAGCATAATTGGGCAATTTATACATACAAAATAACACATTTAAGCATGTCCCCTTACCATTATCACATATAAACTAACCTCACATACAGAAACAATTACCTTAGGTGTTGAAAGCATGGGTTATGTGCCAAATTGTCCCTATGCCATTCACATCACAGGTAGCGTAGTTCACATTAACAATCGGCCACATATATATGGGAAACCCTCATTACAAACAGTGTTCAATTTGTGTACAAATGTTCAGAAAAAAACAAGTTCCTAAAAATACTGAACTTCTGTTCCAAAATGAATGCCCTACTATGGACATCTTTTATCTGTATCAAATCCTTGACAGTCACTGAACCTACATTGAGAAAAAAAGTTGATATAAGTAGAAAAGTGAGTACTGTAAATAGCATCCACTCTATGGAGAGAGATTATCCTGTAGCATACTGTTTGCAGACAGTGAAACTCTCATGAGAAATCCGGGGTCTAATAAGGCTTGGGAAGGCACTCGTGCACCCACTCCCCTTTGGAATTGCTTTTGGCCCCAGGGGATTGGGTCTCTTGGTCCTTATAAGGCCCAGGGAGGGTTGCAGCATGCCCCCTCCCCGCGTTTATTGCTTTTGGCCCCAGGAGATGGGATTCCCAGAACAAATAAGGCTCAGAAAAGGGGGCCATGTGGCCCCGAATTAATAATAGAATTTGGCCCAGGGGATGGGGTCCCCAGGGCCTTTAAATGTTTGGGGAGAGGAGTACATATAACACTCCCCTTTTTATGACATTTGGCCCCAGGGATAGGGTACCCAAATCCACAATAGGCTCAGGGAGGGAGGTCGTGTGGCCCTTCTCCCATTAATTAAAGTAATTGTCCTTGGGGATGGGGTCCGGGTCCTCTTAAGGCTCAGACGGGAGGCTATGCATCTCCACCCCTATTATTAAAATATGGCTCAAGATAATGGGGTTCCTAGGGCCTCTTAAGGCTCAAGAAGGGAGGGCAACACACCTTTCTCCACTATAATTAAAATATGGTCAAGAGGGATAAGATCCTCGGGCCCACTTGGGCTTGGGGAGGGGGCTATGTGTCCCCCTCTCCTAATGTAAAAGTATTTGGCCCAGAAGGTGGGGCCTCCAGGGCCTCTTAAGGCTCAGGGAGGGGGCCACACAGCCCTCTACCCTATAATTAGAGGATGGCCTTGGAGGATGGAATCTCCGGGGCCCAATTATGATGGGGCCACAAGAGCCCCTCCCCTAATGTTAATGTATGTGGCACCAGTGGGTTTGGGGAAGGGGACCACGCGCCCACCTCGCCTAATAATATATTTTTTGTGATCCTGGGGGGATGAGGCGCTCCCCCGAGAAATACCAGTGCCCATGAGATTGCCACATTTCCTTTTTCTTAGTCAGTCTGGGGAGGTGGCATGGATTAACTTCCTCCCAAGCCACGTTTGGCCCTAGTGGCCACATCCAATAGTGCTCAAGGTAAGTATTCTTATTTTTAAGTAGTATAATGTAGAGAGGGCATGGGTCAGACCCCGTCCCAAAGCCATGTACTGGCCCCAGAATCCCCATTCCCGTGGCCTGATAGGTTTATTTTGCTGGGACCCCATATCCTGGGGCACTGAATGCGCCAATTTCCTTGCCTGTGATCTCATGGGCAGGGAACAGTGGATTGCTCCTGCCTGGCAGGAGCAGAACTAAAAATCGCTCCCACCGAGAGGGAGCATATCAAACTGTGGCTGACTCTTGCAGCACCAAAGAATGGGGAGTGACTGGGAAGCCAGCAGGGCTGTGGTGGTCTTGGATCTCCCCCGCGGCACCCAACAAGACCCTGAGTTGTGGGTGCCCCGGGTGGGACCGGGTACCCAGAAAAATACTGATAAAACAATAAAAGTGTGGTTACCTTCGGCACTGACACCCGAGGATGGTTGTTGGATGGCTAGGGAGCAGGCATGGTCACAGGACCACAGAAGCCTTGGACTTCCCCCATGACCTTCAACAATATCAGGATGCATTGGTGCCAGGGCACCCACCAAATTAAAAATGAAGGCATATATAAACAGGCAAAGCGAGAACCCACTCATAAAGATAGGGTAGTGGCTTAGCTGCTCATCAAATATTCACTGCTCCTGACAAGGAGAGCACCATATGTCCTTCGTTGGCAAATTTTTATATTGTTCCTGCCTTATGGTGCCCCAATCTGTGCAGGTTTACCATAATCATGCATGAAAAGTGTTGTGGAGGCTGCAGGGAGTAGAGCAGACCCCCAAAACTATTTTTTTTAAATCACACAATGTTTCCTGAGTTGTATAAAACATGAACCAAGAAAGTTTATGGTTATTCTACCCATTCCCTTAGCAGGAGCTTTAGCTCTTCACTGGAGGATGACAGGCAACCCTTCTGGTTTGTCTTATGGCTGCATTATGAGGTATGTGTAAGTGTAAAAGAAAGACTCTGGTATATGTTTAATATTGCTATAAGTGTGACTGCTTTATTAAAACATTTATTGATGGATATTGCAATGCATGATATTAGTAATAAATGCCTTTAATTACGATTTTTGGAGTCTATTGGTTTTAATGATACATCATAATATGATTGATGTTTTATTAAGAATGCAATCCTTTGACAAAGTCAAAAGGCCTTTCTTTTATATATTAATGTGGTGACCACTTACCAAAGCCAGTAGACCTACCCTATTAAAATGACACCCCTTTATATTGTGATGAGCACTATCATTGGCTGGCCAAGCAAGGGGTAATGAGCCACCCACGGTGGAAATGGTTTCAGGGCCTGTCCAGCACAGGTCAGTGGCTTTACAGTTAGGTATGGCACAAGATCATTCTTTACATTTAAAAAAATACAAGAAATTTGCTGAATAAAACAAAGGTTAAATTGAAGTTATAGTTAATAGGTTAGATAAGGTAATAAGATCATATCTTGATTTACATAAAAAAACTCAGAAATTCACTGAAAAAACAAAGGTTGAAGTAACATTGTAGTTGAGTGAAAATGACAATTAAAAAATACTATTTTAAACAAAAAAACACTGAGATTCACCAGGTATAGCTTACTGAGCTAACTATAATTTGCGCCCCCTCCATGTACTGCTTATGACCTCAAATATTACATCACTCATGACGTGTTCAATGACATCGTTGCAACATCACTGATAACATCTCAAATAACATAATTGATAACCTCAATGTTGACATCACTCATGACATCCACTAATTTTCTATTCAATTTACTCTACAAACCAGTACTAAATGGGGCAGAATCTTGTAAAACATACAGTACATAAACGTATCTGCTTATATAAAATAATTGCACTGTATTTCATGCCATCAAGACACAATAGCCCCATTAGGTGGCCAAACCCCTGATACACACATTCTTCACCATGTGCACAGGTTTTTATTGGGCATCCCGTACCTGTAATGTGATGAAATATAAGTTAGATTTATAGAGCGCTGCTTGTCACCCATGAGGGTCTCCAGGCATTTCAGCCCCATTAGGTGCCAAAGCTCCTCCTACATGCAACCTTAGACCTGTGAAAAGCTCTTCATGACACACCCACTCCGTGCAGTCAGCGAAGCCAATTAGGTGACCAAGCCCCTGCAATGCACAGCTCCACCTCCTTCCAGATGGTGTGATCCATGTGGATACCAAGCAGATAATCTACCAACATGGTTGGACTCACAGCTACCTTTAAGAAACCTGATATACCCCACATTAAAAGAAACCGAGAGCCACCATGGGATATTGACTAGAACACAAACCAGCTGGTATGCAAAAGACTTCAGAAAGACCAAGCAACACTGCAAACAACTGGAAAGGAAATAGAGACTCAGCAAAGGGGAGGTTGAAAATTCTCTTTCAAAGCCATCCATAGATGGTATCGCCAGGTAATCTGAGAAACCAAGAGGAAGGCCCTAGACAAACAAATAAATGCCAGCTTCAACAGCAGCAGAGAAATCTTTGCCAAAGACTTCACAACACCCACAGCGGCCACCGGCAACATCAACAAGATCTATGTAACCACCTCTCAAACTTCTTTTGAAGCAAGATTTCAACCATATACAACAACTTCATCCCTCAATCGGACCCACTGACAGACCCAGAGGTATTGCAGTGCAGAACGAAGATAGCACATTCACCATATAGGGGACCGTCAGCACAGAGGGAACCACAACAATCATGAAGACCATTCACTCCAGGGTCCGAACAAACCCCTGCCTTCACCAGGGCATTAACAAAGGAGCAATCCCTATAAGTGAGGCCTTCACCACCATCCTCAACACCTCCATCAGTACAGCCACCTTTCTGGAACCATGGAAATACGCAGCTGTCAACGCCCTCATAAAGAAACCCTCACCAGACCCGGGCTACCTAGCCAATTATCGACTGATAGCACTTCTTCTCTAGCCACCCAAAGTGTTGGAAAAAGCCATTAACAAGCACCTCTCCCACCACCTCACCAAACATCAGCTTCTGGATGCCACACAATCAGTATTTAGACCCAACCACAACATGGGAATCACCGTTATAGCAGCAAAAGATGACATTTAGATGAACCTCGAAAGGGGGAAACCACAGCTGTCATCATTCTAGACCTATCAGCAGCCTTTGACCCAGTCTCTTATCCCATTCTAATCTGACGACTCCATGAAGCAGGCATCTAGGGACATGCCCTTGAATGGATCTGCCCATCTTCACCAGAAGACACCAAACCTTATATATGCACCCCTCTGATTCACCTGAACACCTGAACACCTTCAGGAAGACCCTCAAGACCTGGCTCTTCGGCTAAACAGATCTGCGGACCCCCCCCCCCCTCAGCGCCTTGAGACCCTCACGGGTGAGTAGCGCGCTTACAATTCCCTGATTGATTGATTGATTGATTCATGAGATCTTATTTGCCATGTCCTACAGGACTCGACACTCAGCCTGATACTCTTCAACATCTACATGAATCTGCTGGTCGACGTCATACATTCTCACAACATAGACATCCTCAACTACGATGACAACATGCAGCTGACACGGTCCATCTTGAACCAAACACCAATACCAGGAACAAGTTCATGGCATGCATGACAGAAGTGGCTATCTGGTTGAAATCCAATTGCCTCAAACGTAGCTTAACTTAGACGTTGGACCCACCTCCCCACCATGCTCGCAAGTGAAAAACCTTGGACTCATCATAGACAACAAACTAGACATGACTGCCCAAGTCAATAGAGTGGTTTCGTCCTGCTTCAACACCCTAAGGATGATGAAGAGAGTTTTCAACTGGCTACCAGACAACACCAGAAAAATGATCATCCAAGGCCGGATCACCAGAAGACTAGACTATGGAAACACCCTGTATGCAGGTAGAACCCACTAGCTCACAAGAAGACTACAGACTGTCCAGAACACAATGACCAGACTGGTCCTCAATCTCCCACACTGAGTCCGCATCACACCACACTTCAGAGGACTCCACTGGCTACCGATACATAAGTGTGCACCCTTTAAACTCCTCACTCGCAACTACAAAGTGCTCCACAACAAAGGGCTCCGCTCTGCCGGTCTCTCACTAGCACACACCCCACTCATACACAAAAGCGGTGCAGGGGGCCATGCATTCTAGTACCTGGCTCCTAAAGCTGGAACAACCTACCACAACACATCAGAGCCTTCTCTTTTCTTCTTGACTTTCGCAAAAAAGCTGAAGACCTGGCTTTTCGAGTAAGCCTTCAGGGGCTGACCTCTCACACCTTCTACAGAGCACCTGGATACCCAAAAGGGTAATGAGTGTGCTATAAAAATACTGATAACATAACATAAGATAACACTATAGCGGTTGCAAGCATTTGTGTGGGGGGACTTTCTGACCTGTCAAGGCTCCGAACTGTCTAGGTGTGACAAGCATGCACACCCCTTTGTGTGTGTGTGTGTTTTTGAGGTGAAGCCCTCTGAAGTGTAAGTGTGGTTGAGTACAGCCCCTCCCAGTCAGCCTGCCAGGCTGACCCATCCAATCCACACCTAAGCCCTATTTGTGTTACTGTCTGGAAGCAATACACAAACACCAAGAGCAGGGACATTCACAGTTATGTGACCAAGGACACTGACAGAAGGCACAAATGATTGGGAAAAGAAAATACAAACTTTCTAAAAGTGGCATTTCCAAAATTGTGACTAAAATCCAACTTTACCATTAAATAGAATTTTAAATTGCAATTTATTTGAGTGCAAACACCATATCTCTATTTGCTTCCAACCTAATACTAAGAGCCTGATTATGAGGTCCTAAGACTGCCAAACCCACGGTGGGGGTCTGACTGCCGCGACCTCTGTGGTCAGACCGCAACCGGCCCGATACAAGACTGCCACCACCGCCAGGATCCTGCATCCCGCGGTGGTGTGTGAAGTGGCAAGGTATGGAGGCGGTGCTGATCCTGCCACCTCCGTACATATTACGAGTTGCCTTTCTGACAACTTTTTCATGGCAAGGATCCCACAGTGAAACGGCTATCAAAAAAGCAGGGAGGGGCCCCAAATGCATTTTCACCCATTGGGCTTTGTGGCTGGGGCGCACATGCCCCCCTATGCCTGCACTGTTGTGCGCACACTGTGTGCAATGCACAACACAGTAACAGGTTGCGCACAACAGTGTAGATGCTGCAGTGTGGAGGCATTAGCTTCAGGCTCACTCTGTGAGCCGAAGCATGCCGCTGCTGCAAAAGCACTTCCAGCCTGGTGGTCAACTCGGAATACGTCGGACTGGAAACCGCAGTCTTTGTGGCTTTCTCCCAACCGCGGCAACGGTGATCCGTGGGTCGGCCTGCCAATGTCATAATCCGGTCCAAAAGGTAATAAGATAACTCAGTGTTAGTAATTGGGAGAAAAGCTGTTGCAAAAACAAAAAACAACTTTACTGCTTTTTTACTGCTAGGACTTGTAAAACGTACAGACACATGTCCTACTTTTTAAATACAATACACCCTGCCCTATGAGCCTTTATGGCCTGCCTTAGGGATTACTTACAAATATCAAAAAGGATAGATTAGGCCTGGCAAATGGTTTCTTTGGCCAGGTCATAATGGTAGTTCAAAACTGCATTGCACACTGCAGTGGCAGGCCTGGGATATGTTTTATAAGGCTACTTTAGTGGTTGTATGACAGAATAACGAATGCCTTAACAACGAAGTTGTAACAACGAACATGCCATTACGAAGCAAGTCTTTTCACTACTACCATTACCGCGCTAACACATAGGGATACTTTAAAAGTACCTCAACTACGCATACCTCTTCCACAAATACCACTACCACAAACACTTTTATAATGAGCATATGTAAATACAAATGATAGTACTTAAAACGCAGGAGTAGCTTAAAATTTTGGTAAAGATCATATTGCAAAACTCTATTAATAAAACAAATGTGTTTCCCTTTAAAACATTTGTATAGTAGTCCTTTTTATTTTTAGAGTACCAGTGTAGCTTCTAAGGAAATAAAATGGCTGTTGCTCTATATGAGTGAATTGAAAAATTAAAATTTTTCAGCGCACATAATAAATACACATTTAGTCAGGTACAAACCCAACATAAAAAATACAGCTCAAAACATATTTTTGTTTAAATTAACGATTACCACTCAAAAAATGTATAAATACAGTTGTCCACCATTTTGTGATCAGTGCTTCACTGACTTTTGTCAAGAGCTCACACTTCCATTACAGTTGTTGAGCAATGAGGCTTTCCTACTGAGAGACTTCCATCTATCAGTGGAAGTAAGTACAATGTTATAACATAACACATATAGTGGCCGCTTACAATGCGGCTTGTAAAGGCTCTGACCGACGGTTGGAGACTTCCTGCGGCATCTTAATGGGCTGCTTGGTTTACTTTCTGGCCACCGCATTATGATGCTGGCGGTCGAAAAGTAAACCAGCTGGTCATTCCAGCTGCCTTACGACGGGCTCATGGAGCCCGTCGGCCAGTCCGAGCTGGCTCGAAATCCCAAAGGGCGGGCCTTTTCACCCTTGGGATTACGATGAACGGTTTCTGACATGGTTTCCATGCAGGGCCACTTTGTGCGTGCGGCATCTGGTTGGGGGCCGAGGGGGCACCTATGGTGCACCGCTGTCAATCCTTGCACCTTGTAGCAAGCACCTTGAGGTGCCTACCACAGGGTGCAGGGATGAACAACACCTCACTTTTCTCAATGGGAGCTTGTGTTGCGGCCAGTTTTCAGCCGTAACATGAGCTCACATTGAAAAATGGGAGTATGCGACAGAACAGTGTTCGGTCCTATTGTAATCAGCCGGTCGGGACTGCAGACGGGAGGCTGGTCGGTCCCACACCCGACATTATAATCAGGCCCTTAATTTAATATACATCCAAGTGAAACTTCTTTACACATATTAATGTTTTATTTTTTTTAGTTCACAGTTATTTCCAGATTGGCTCAAAAAGATATCCTAGCTTCATTTACTGAAATCTAATTAATGTAGGTTATTAGTTTAAATAAATATAAATGATTTAGAATATATTAAAGCAGGTGTTTTTTATAAATATTTTTTATCGACGTTAATATTTCATATTAGTTAAACGTTTTGCGATATAAGCTTCAACAGGGCAGATGCTGTGCTGTGACTGGGGCATAATTTACTATTGTAACTCGGCTGGGGCATAACTAAGATACAAAAAGAACAGATGATGGATGCAATGCTGAACAAATCAAACATTCACCCCCAGTCACAGATCTGGGTAAAATCTATCACTTTTTTGCTCACCACGCATTTCAGTTTAGACCAAGCCATAAACAAATCAGTCTTGACCCTACACCCCATGGGAACAGTCCAGCTCGAACTGCCAGGCCAGGTCCTCCCTGGTCCAGAAACTAGCATCCTGGAACTGGTTTCGGGTAATCACCCCGTATCAGCCAGTCTAGCATGAATCTGGTGGTATAGCAAGGATGGAACCCACATCTGGGCATACCCTTCACACTTAGGGCAACAAATGCAAAAAGAACAGATGATGGATGTAATGCTGAGCAAATAAAACATTCACCCCCAGTCACAGATCTGCATCAAATCCATTGTTTGTTTGCTTGCTAAGCCATTCCAGTTTATACCCAGCCATATGCAAATCAGCCTTTACCCTGCTCACAATGGGAACAGTCCAGCCTGAACTGCTGGGCCAGGTCCTCCCTGGGCCAGAAACAAGCAACCTGGGGCCAGTTTCGGGATATCACCCCTCATCAGCCAGGCTAGCTTGAATCTGGTGGCATAGCAAGCAAGGGACCCACTTCTGGGCATACCCTTCCCTCTTAGGGTGACAAATGCAAAAAGAACAGATAATGGCCAAATGCTGAGCAAATCAGACATTCACCCCCAGTCACAGATCTGGGTTTAATGCATTGTGTTTTTGCTTGCTACGCCTTTCCAGTTTAGACTCAGTCATATGCTAATCAGTCTTGATCTTGCTTCCCATAGGAACAGTCCAGCCCAAACTGCCAGGCATAACTCAGGGCAGGTGCTTGACAGTGACAAAGGCAAAAATTACTATTCTAACTCCCCTGGGGACATAACTCAAGGCAAGTGCTGGACAGTTACTGGGTCATACGTTACTAATTTATCTCTGCTGGGGGCATATTTCAGGACAGGTGCTGGATAGTTACTGGGGCTACAGTTATTATTCTAACTTTGCTGGGGGCATAACTCAGGTCAGGTGCTGGACAATGACTGGGACTGATATTACTATTCTAACTCTGCTAGGGGCATAATTCAGGGCTGGTGCTGGACAGGGACAGGGGCAAAAATTACTACTGTCACTTTGCTGCGGATATAACTCAGGGCAGTTGCTGGACAGTGAGTGGGGCTTAAATTACTGTTCTAGCTCTGCTGGGGGCATAACTCAGGGCAGGTGCCTAACAGTGACTGGGGAATAAGTTACTAGTCTAGGTCTGCTGGGGGCATAACTCAGGGTAGGTGCTGGACAGTGACTGGGACATAGACTACTGTTCTAACTCCACATGGGGCATAACTCAGGACAGGTGCTGGATAGTGTCTGGGGCATAAATTGCTATTCTACCTTTACTGGGGGCAGAACTCAGGGCAGGTGCTTGACAGCGACTGTGGTAAAAATTACTATTCTAACTGCGCTGTAGCATTACTCAGGGCAGGTGCTGAACAGTGACTGAGTGGGTGGGAAACATTTAAAACATAAAAATTGCACAGAAAATCATCCTATTTTTTTGCCAAACAGATACATATACCCTAATAAAAAATAGAAAATTCTAGAAGCAGTAGAACCAATCCAAGACACCAATCAACAATGTATATGTAAGTAAAAGAGAAACAAAGCATTAAAAACACATCCAGTTCAGCTCAATTTAAAAAACAAATGAAGCAATGAACACATTTTACCTCTCTACCTTAAAACAGATTCCAAATTTACAGAAATAAACCACTTTTCAAGAAAAATCCCTACCAAGAAGAAACTCCAAATTGCTGTTCCACACTTCAAAAAAACAGTCCCAAGAAATCACCAGGTTAAAAAAAAAAACATTTGTCCAAGGAGTAACTAACAGCTTCTTACCTTTAGCAAACAAGCATGATAATCCAACAACAATAAAAAGGAAAAAAATTGTGAATGTTAGAAGGCATCTAATCATTTATCTTTCTCTACAGGCAAGTCAAAATAGCTTTGCATTTATTTTCTCTTAGTAGGTGACATAATAAAGGACAAAACATACAATGCATTAAATAGTTATCCTAACATATTTCTTTTTCAATATATTTTACAAAGCCAACATAAATGTAATCTTCTCGTCAAGCCTCATATGTAAAATCATGAAGAGAGAATAGGCTCCTTAAGTATGGTGGCTATCCTTATTATAAGGAGAAGTTAACTAGGCCCAGGAGTTATTGAAGGTGTGTGCAGTGTTTTTCGTCCCATTGCACAGTCAAAGCGGTTACTCTGGGTGACACTGTGGAAAGGACCACAGAGCATAACCACTCTGCTTTGCTATGGAGAATGAAATATGTGAAGACGTCCAACAAATAAACCTGTTTGCATCCACCTCCAATGACCCTGTGGAGCAGTTCTGAGGGAGGTAGCTCAAAACATCACCATGAATGTAGCAAGTTGTATGCCCATAATTCCCCACCTTAAGAGAATGGTGAGTCCGATCTGCTGCCCTGTCTTGACCTCGTTGATGTTTGGGGCCATATCGTGAATCTTGCAATCCCTGGTGGGACCGTAGTCCCAGGGTCTTTCACTGCCTGCTGCTGCCTGCATCCTGCACCAGCCCTCACAACCACCACCCTGGTGGGGGATTACCAGTCCCAGGGTGCAACGCGCCACTAACTGCAGCCGCTAGCGAGGGGGAGCCGCCAGAAGTCAACTTGCGCATAAAGTGCTGCCTCTCCCCCCGCGGCATGGGAGTCCGTTCTGCTGCCCTGTCTTGACCTCGTTGATGTTTGGGGCCATATTGTGAATCTTGCAATTCCAGGTGGGACTGTAGTCCTAGGGTCCTTCACTGCCTGCTGCTGCTGCCTGCATCCCGCACCAGCCCTCACACGCACCACCCTGGTGGGAGACTACCAGTCACAGGGTTCAACGCGCCATTAACTGCAGCCGCTAGCGAGGGGGAGGCGCCAGAAGTCAACTTGTGCCGGCCCATAAATATGCAAGCTGCGCGGACGCAGGTGCCTTGAGGGGTTCTCTGAACAAAAGCTTGCATTCTGACCTTGTAACTGCCGATTTTGCACATATTCTCAGCTGCTCTGATTTTTAACCTTGTATTGTGTATTGTGTCATTCACGTGTTGCCGCTTTAAGAAACTGCTTTTAAACTACTGTGTGCTCTGATAACGTGGGGAATTTGAATCTGAATTTGAATCTTCACAAGGGGGTCTTCCTCACTTCCTGCTTTGCCGGTCTGCCACTGAGAGACGCCATTTTTAGGCAGTGCGCTCTCTAGTTTTCTCTGGCTGCCGGCCCATAAATATGCACGCTGCGTGGACGCAGGTGCCTTGAGGGGTTCTCTGATCAAACGCTTGCATTCTGACCTTGTAACTGCCGATTTTGCACATATTCTCATCTGCTCTGATTTTTAACCTTGTATTGTGTAGTGTGTCATTCACGTGTTGCCGCTTTTAAGAAACTGCTTTTAAACTACTGTATGCTCTGATAACGTGGGGAATTTGAATCTGAATTTGAATCTTCACAAGGGGCGTCTTCCTCACTTCCTGCTTTGCCGGTCTGCCACTGAGAGACACCATTTTTAGGCAGTGCGCTCTCTAGTTTTCTCTGGCTGGCGGCCCATAAATATGCACGCTGCAAGGACGCGCCGCTGGCGCGCCGAAGGTGCACCTAAGGCAAGCCCGTCTGCGCCCCTCAGCGTCCCGGAAGCGGCCAGGGCCAGTTACTCTGCCCGTTGGGCTACCGGCACCCTGGAGAGGGTGTGCTACTCCAGGGAGGCAATATGGGCTCTCCGCTTGCCAGCATGTCACTCTCATTCTCAGTTTGAATTGCGGTCGACCCAGGACAATATCTGTGATGTTTGCGGCTTCAGTATACGTTTTGACTTGATCTCATCTTCACAATCCCCTGCCTCTCTGTCTAGGCCCCCCAGACCGCGGCCTATCCTAGCGGCTCTAATTAATGTGCGTTCCTTAAAAAAACACCATTCCGATGTGTTTGAGCTCCTCTCTGACAGACCAGTCGATTTACTGTTTATCTCAGAAACGTGGCTGGATAACACATCTGACCCGTTTGTCGCCCTGGCCACCCCTAAGGGCTTCAAAATCGCCAGGGCGGATCACCTGGTGGGGAGGGGGAGTGGAGTGGCGATCATGTATAGGGACAAATGGGACCTTATTAGAGGCGACATTCACGCATGGGGTGATTGCGAGGCCCTGGACTTCAGTATCAGGTTTTCCCCCCATTTTTTGATGGGAGGTTCTCTGATCTATCGTCCCCGGGCCCTGCTAGGTCCTTTTTGCAATCATAGGGCGATGCAGTGACCTCCAGGGCTCTTCGATTTCCACCATACCTGGTATTGGGGGATTTGAATATTCACCTTGACCTGGCCGATTCAAAAGACTCACTAGCTTTTGGTGACACCCTCCAGGTCGCCCAACTGTCTCAATGGGTCACCCGCCCTACTCATCAAGGCGGTCACATTCTTGACCCTATCTGTTCCAATTTTGCTATCGCGGCTGATGATCCTCTGCCAGTCGCCTGGTCAGACCACTCTCTTACCTACTTTTCCTGGGAGCTAGACTCGGCCTGCCCTGCTACCGGAAACCAGCCGTTAAAAAAATTGATCCTTCCAAACTTGCTACGGTTTTGGTGGATTCTAGACCCGTTCTTACCCCGGATCTAGATGGGAGTCTTGCGGGCTTTACCAATTGGCTATCGAATTCTATGACCACGCTGGCCACACCGACTTCGTCCAGGTTCTCCAGGGAATCACCCTCCAAACCCTGGTTCACCCCGGACTTGAGCGTGCTTAAGCAGGAGTGTAAAAAACTTGAACGGGCCTGGCGTCTCAGTGAGTATTTATTATTTTATTTATTTATTTAAAATGTTTTATATAGCGCTGGCTGGACCCGAGGGTGTCAGAGCGCTTTACATGGGTATTCATTGCAATATAGCAAAATTTACAATGAGGTAGAAATTCCGAAACGATATAAAGCAGCTGAAATATTATACAATCTGAATACACAAGTTGTGATGGGCTACAGCAAATCATGAGAGATTAGGCTAGTGAGAGAGGGAAAGGATGGTAAAGAGGGAGGTAGGGTATAGGAATGGTGAGAGGTTAGGGAGGGGGGTAGGTTAAGGCAAGATCATATCGCTATACATGGATAATTAATTGTAATGTAACAGATTTATAATGAGGTAGTACTCAAAAACGATCCAAACAGTAAGAACAGCTCCAGTTTAACACAATCAAATTACATGTATTGCAATGGGCCACAGCGAGTCCTGTGAAATTGGCCTAGCGTGGGAGGGAAAGGGTAGAGAAGAGGGGGGAAGGGTATGGGAATGGGGAAGAGGATTAAGGAGGGGGGTGGTTAAGGCACTACCAAGTGGAATGAGCAGGTTCTATGGGAAAGGCTGGAGGGAGGAGTTAGTGGGCGAAGGAAGATGGGGGAGGGGGAGGAGAACAGTAGGAGGTCGAGGTGGGATGAGTGCCTAGGGGAGGGATTAAGGACCCCAATATTTGTTGAGCAGGAGAAGTTTGAGGTCTTTTTTGAAGCTGATGTAAGAGGGGTTGCAATGAAGATCTTTAGGGAGGGAGTTCCAGATGTTAGGCGCGATCCCGGAAAAGGAGCGAGATTGTGTTGCTTTCTTGCTTAACAGAGGAGGGACAAGAGCGAGGGTGTTGGAGCTTCTCAATGATCTAAAGCAGCCAGCTTTGTGAAGTTTGTCTGCGAGGTACTGCGGGGAGCGTTGATGTAGGGCTTTGTGCGTAATGCAAGCTGTCTTGTAGGAAAGCCACTTGAGGTCTTTAAGGACAGGGGAGATGTGATCGAACTGTTTGAGGTCGGTAATGAGCCTAGCGGCCAAGTTCAGAACAGATTTGATTGGGTCTAGGTGGGCTTTAGGGGTTCCAGAGAGGATGGCGTTACCATAGTCGATTTTCGACAGGACCAGCGATTGGACAACTAACTTAAAGTCGTCTGCAGGAATGAAGGGTTTTATTTTCTTGAGGTGATGGAGTGTGAAGAGAGCGCTTTTGGCCGATTGTTTTATGTGGGGGATAAGAGTAAGGTTTTGGTCAATGATAAAACCGAGGGATTTAACTGAGTTAGATACAGTGAGAGAGCAGTTGAGTGCGGTAAGGTCAGAGATCCAGGCTAGAATGGGGAGCGAGTTGTTCTTAGGGGAGAAAAGAATGATTTCGGTCTTTTTGGGTTGAGTTTGAGGTGGTTGTAGTGGAACCAGGATTGGATCTTACTCAAGGCATCATTGAGGTGAAGAACATCCGAGCGGGATTGAATCTTATAGTAAAGTTGGGTGTCATCGGCGTATAGGTGGTAATTGATTCCCGCTTGTTTGAGGATAAGGGTGAGGGGTTCCATGAAGAGATTAAATAGAGAGGGGGAGAGGATAGAGCCCTGTGGGACCCCTAGGGAGACGGGCAGAGGTTTGGAAAGGCAGTTACTGATTTTGATTTGCTGCATTCTGTGTTGGAAAAAGGAGGTGAACCATTTGAGGACTGAATCGTTGAGGCCAAAACGATCTTTAAGTGTGTTAAGTAGAGCAGAGTGGTTAACAGTGTTGAAAGCAGCGGAGAGATCAAGGAGAATGAGAAGGGGGGATTCGCCTTTGTCGAGAGCGTGATGGATGTCATCAATTATGTTAAGCATTGCCGTTTCGGTACTGCATCCCTTTCTGAAGCCTGATTGGAAAGAGTCTAGAAGATTGAATGAGTCAATGTGTCTATCTAGTTGGAGCAGGGCACATTTTTCAAGGGCTTTTGAGAGAAGAGGAAGGTTAGAGATAGGACGAAGGTTATTTAGGTCATTAGGGTCACCAGCAGGATTTTTGAGGATGGGGGTGATTTGTCCCAATTGGAGGGAAGCTGGTACACAGCCAGAGGTAAAGGAGGAGTTGATGATAGAGGTCCAATAGGGGGCAATGATATGTTTCAGATCTTGGACAAGGTTGGAAGGGAGAGGGTCTTTAGTGTGCGATGACGGTTTAAGTCTGGAGATGACGTTAAGGACATCAAGTTCAGTGACTGGTTGGAAGTCAAGCCAAGAAGCATTATTTTTTTGCTCAAGTAAGATGGGGCCGGGATCAGGAATCTGGACGATAGGGGGGAAAGAAGAGGAGTCATGAGGAAGTGTAGAGAGTGAAGGAGAATTGGAGGAAATGTCCGGTGAGGGAAGTAGGTTAATAGGGAGGGGAGTAAGGGCGAAGGATTGATCCATTTTGGAGATTTTTTCGGAGAAGTAGTTGGCAATTTCTTCGCATCTCTCGGTGGTGGCAATCACCTTGGGGGGTGCAGGGGATGTTTGGTTTTTGACAATGTTGAAAAGTTCCCTAGGTCTGTTTTTGGCCCGGTCGAGTTGGGAGCGGAAGAAGGAAGTCTTAGCATTGAGGATGTGTTTTTTATAGTTGGATCTAGCGGATCTGAGGAGAGAGAGATTAGAGGGGGAAGGGTTTTGCCTCCATATGCGTTCAGTCGATCTAAGTGTACGTTTTTTTGTCGTTTTAGTCTGGCAGGGGCAATTTGGTCAAGGACCTTAACAATGGAATTATTAAAGTGTTCGGTGAGGTCATTGGCATTCTGGGAGGGAGGAGAGAGTCGAAGTTGAGCTTTGAATTTGGACTCAAGTTCGCCTGGGGGGATAAGATGAAGATTCCTGGTCAGTTTCATCTGATTGATGGTTTTAGGTGGAGGGGGTAGTACGGTGTTAGTGATCGTGAAAAGGATGAGGTGGTGGTCGGACCAGTCGATGGGAACGATGGAGGAAAGGGAGGCCAGCTCATTGCTAGTAATGATAGCATCAAGAGTGGCTCCTTTGGAGTGAGTAGGAGAGTGGCATAGTTGTTTTAGGTCATAGATGTCAATGAGAGTACTGTCCCCTGGCTAAGGCCACTCTCAGGGGCAGGCAAAAACTCTATTATGCGGCTATAATACTGGCTAAAAAGCAGTACTTTACAACCCGGATTGAGCAGGCTCATAACAACTCCAAGGAGATTTTCTCTATAGTTCAGAGTTTCACGTCCCCTGCAGCACAAGCATGCTCTCTCCCAGCCTCTGAGGGCTGGTGCAACACTCTATCCAATTTTTTCATGGATAAAATACGCACGATTCAGGCGGCCTTCACTGCCTGCCCCGGTCCTTCTTCTGCCCCTGCTGTTCTGCCTGTGTTCCCCAGGCACGCTCTGCGAGCCTTCTCTTCTGTGGATCTGTCTAGTTCTCTTAAAATCCTGAAGGGCATGAAATCCGGGTCACCCGCGGACACCTGCGCGGCGAGACTGCTTGCCGCAGTCGCGGAGATTATTAACCCCGAAGTTAATTCAATCATAAATGCCTCCCTTCTTGAGGCTCGGGTACAGAAGGATTGGAAACAGGCAAAAATCCTTCCCCTTTTAAAGAAGCCTACTCTTGACCCCCTGGAACTATCGCCCTATTTCCCTCCTGCCCAGTTTAGCTAAAGTCTGTGAGAAGGAGGTGACCAGACAACTGACGGAGTTTGTGGAAGGGTATGATGTTTTGCATCCAGCGGAGTCTGGGTTTCGCTCCACCTACAGCACCGAGAAAGCGTTGGTGGAGATTTCCGAAGCCATCCGCGACTGTTTAGATGCCGGTGGAAGAGCAGCATTGGTAATGCTCGACCTGTCGGCAGCATTCGATACGGTCCCGCACTCCCTGCTGCTCGCCCGACTCATGGAGATTGGTGTTTCTGGCACTGCCTGGGACTGTCTGAGGTCCTTCCTTGAAGGGCGTACTCAACAGGTTTGGTTGCCACCGGCCGCTTCTTCCCTGCAGCTGGTCACCACTGGCGTCCCACAGGGGTCTTCCCTTAGCCCCCTTCTTTTCAATATCTACGTTACTCCTCTGGTCTATTTAGCCGAGGACTTGGGGGCTAAGGTGATAGCCTATGCTGACGACACCCAGCTTCTCTTCATGTGGGGAAAGGATGAGGACTCTGTATCCTTTGTACAGCATTGCTTGTCTTCGGTTTTCGAGTGGCTTGCGGCGGCCAAACTCAAATGCAACGAAGACAAGTCAGAGATCCTTCTCTATGGTAATTTCCCCCCTGGCTTTAGAAACTCGATCTGGCCTCCTGGGTTCCCGCTACCAACCTCCAATGGGAAATCCACAAAAAAACTAGGAGTGTGGTTTGAGGATAACCTCTCCTTTTCTGCTCAGGTAAAAAAGCTCTCAGGCAGCTGTTTTGGCCTTCTCAAAACACTAAGGAGCTTTTTACCTCTCCTTCCCAGGTCTGCCAAAGAGACGGTTATCCGTGCCCTGATCCTTTCTCGATTGGACTATGCTAATGCGTTATACATAGGCATCCCTGGATACTCTCTGAATAGACTCCAGGTCATTCAGAATGTGGCCGCTAGGCTGCTCCTGGGAATTGCTAAGAGGAGCAGCGTGCGTGAACATCTTCGCGTACTCCACTGGCTTCCCGTGGTGGACCGGGTCAAATTTAAATCCCTGGTCATTGCCCACCGAGCCCTCTACGGTCGTGGGCCCGCCTATTTACAGAAGCGGTTTACCTTTTATGTCCCTTTGAGACAACTGCGTTCTTCAGCCCTCCTCCTAGCTAGGGACCCCCGCTTCATCCGCCACAAGCTGGGTGGCTGCTCTCTGGCTGTCAAGGCTGCCCAGGCTTGGAATGCCCTTCCGTTTCTACTACGCAACACTCAAGACCCGCTAGCTTTCAAGAAACTTTTAAAAACTCACCTGTTTCCGTAATTGTTGGTGGTGTAGTTCAGGGACTCCTCTTGGATCCGTGCCGGGACACTCTTTGGAGTAGCTGTTGCGCGTTATAAGAGCACTTAACATAAGATAACATAACATAAAGCGTTGCCTCTCCCCCCCGCGGCGTGGGAGTCCGTTCTGCTGCCCTGTCTTGACCTCGTTGATGTTTGGGGCCATATCGTGAATCTTGCAATCCCTGGTGGGACCGTAGTCCCAGGGTCCTTCACTGCCTGCTGCTGCCTGCATCCCGCACCAGCCCTCACACGCACCACCCTGGTGGGAGACTACCAGTCCCAGGGTGCAACGTGCCATTAACTGCAGCCACTAGCGAGGGGGAGGCACCAGAAGTCAACTTGTGCATAAAGCGCTGCCTCTCCCCCCACGGCGCTGGCCGCGCCTGGGTGAAGCCCGAGCCAAGGGCAGGCCCGTCCTGCACCCGTCCGGTGACAGGAGGAGGCAGGGCGGGGCCACCCCCCTTGTCTTTCTGATTAAGATCTCGAGGCTCTGTCAAGGTATGTTTATCCACGCTAGCTAACTGCATGCCGCGTGAAGACTGAGTGCCACTGGTCCGTGTAAGCTGGATTGTGCGGGTCTTGTGATTCCTGCTGATCTTGGTCCAAGCGATTCTTCAGGAGGGTTTGACTTCGCTGTTTGAGTTGGCGGTGTGCATCAGCTGTGGTGCTGTGACCCGGAGCTCTGGAGCATCATTGCAGGGACTGTGGCATTAATTTTAAGTTATATGTGGAAGAAGTTAGGGGGGGATAAGGTGAGGCATTTTCGGGCTTATCACTACGTATATATAGTTGGGCGGGTGAGACACCAGCATAATACTGTGATCTTATTTAATAATTGTTTGACTCTTCCCACCAATGTGCAAGAACTAACTGGGTTTACTATTTTGGACCTTACCCCCTGCAAGAAAAAGTATAAACAGATGTACCCGAACCAATTATTGATAAATATGGGCAAAAGATAACACTTGGCCATTACTGGAAAAATACTCTCCCCAGACAAGTCCCAAACATCCCTATTAAAATACATCACTGGAGCAATGGGAGCTATAGAGAAACAGATCACTACTGTTGAGGAATCCTTGTCAGCAGGCGGGCTATTATGTGGGGGAAGGAAGCGGGCGTATTAGCGACAGCCCAGACGCCTGTAAATGAACCAGGACATATAGCAACGGGGATGGCCAGTGACGGGGTGATGGATTGGGCAGGGGCTTGTGGGCCAACTAAAACAACATATTGTATCCACATCAATGATTGTGACATTCTGGGAGAAACAGTAGCTCAGAAGGGAATAGGGAGGTCGAATAAAGGGGAGGGTGAACAAAGGGAGAACAAAGGGGGAAGGGCCAATAAAGTAAACGGTTGCATCCAATATATAGAAGACAATCTTGTTTCTCCCGCTAAATCCAACTCCCCCCACCTAGGTGAGCAAAAAACCTCGTACAAGATGTGCAGGCAACCCCGTCAGTAAAAATACGGTTACACTCAAGAAGGGTAACACTCACCTGCAGGGATCATCTCAAGCAAAATCGAGCGTAAGGGAAATTCCCTCAGACCCCAATTATAACATAATTATCGGAAAACTAGATGCCTTAAACGAAGCATTTAAAAATCTTCACAATCACGTGATGACATAATGGGAACAATCCAATCTAGATTGGCAAAAGTAGAAACAAGAACTGATTCTTGCTTGGAATTGTTGACAATCGTGTCCACAGGCCATAAAACGATGGCCCTTCCATTATCTGGAGTAGTTATCGAACCCCCAGTAGAGACCCCCTGTGTAACACCACAGTTAAAGAACTTCCCACATACTCTCGTGGCAATGTAGGTGGCAAAACCATAAGAGGACGGGAGGCTGACAGGCCTGGGCTAGGAGATGGTGACAGGAATAACACCAATATCAGACCCCTAGCATTAACGCCACCATCTAATAACCACCGCGAGGACCAAGCAATACAGCAGCAGCTCCATACGCAATAGTTCTGACTAATGTCCCGCCTCTCCCCACAAATAGTAGAGAGAACTGGATCTCACTGAGAAATAAATCCCTAAACTGGTTGGGTGGCAGAGCGAGTTTAACAGACCACTTATTCTATGACTTCAAAATGGCCAGAAGAGTAAAGTGGGTAGGGAAAGGAAACAAAAATCAGAGCGGTGACTGCGTGGTCCTGACTTTCAGAAATCCTCAGCTGGTAAATAAAGTTCTGAGTTGGTCAGGGACTCCGGCTAGCTATGGTAGTATCATCATCACTCGACCTCTGGGCTACTTTTATAACCCTCCATATCCAGGAAAGTTGATGCACCCACACCCAAGTTTTCTGCAGAGACCAAGACTTTCAAACTTCACAATTCCAACAGGTTTCAATGCTTATTGTCGCTGGACGGTTTAGATTGACTTGATGCAGGGCCATACGCAACAGGACAGGAGAATGGGCAGAAAAGAAATGGCACCGAAAATCCAGTGACGGTTGACACAAGCACCAGTGGTAAAAGTCCCCATGCGAAGATTGCACAGAAACCACAAATAAATTCCGTTTTGGTGAATAGCAATGTGAGACCCCCACTCATAGACAATCATACACAAAAATTGGTTCAAAAAGAAACTAGAGCATTTGGATGCTTGTTTTGGAACGTGGCTGGGCTACGCAGTAAAATTCAGAATACAGATTGGCTAGAGCTTGCAGATAGATATTCAATTATATGTCTCCAAGAGACATGGCTTACAGAGAATGTCCATTTAAATGGCTACAGGACATATTTTACTTCGGCCATTCCATCAAACCATGGGAGAGCGAAAGGGGGCTTGTGCACTTACGTAGCCAATACTTTACAATTTACTAATATCACCTTCGCCACTGATAATCCATACTATCAATTACTGGTTTGTAACTCAAAAGGACATGCTGTTCTAGTTATAATTAATTTTTATAATAATGCCACTAAGACAGTGATAATGGAGGTCGTACAAAAAATAAATGATGACCTAGAGCGTATTGTGGTGGGTAATGAAAAATATGTGACAATTTTATGGGGGGACTTTAACAAGCGTTTGTGCAAGGTTAACTCAGGTAACACATGTGGAGTGATAAATAACGAGGATGTAGAGCAGCCCCATTTTACACACAGTTCGTATGGCAATAAGTTAAATGAAGCAATATGTAAATACGATCTTTCCTTTGCTAACGAAATCTCAACACCTTATGCGAACCGTAAGAAGACCTTTAATGGAACATCGAATAACAGTATTATTGACCATGTCCTATTGTCAAACAATTGCATGGGGTATATCTTTAATTTCCATACTCATTCAATATCTTTAAGCGATCATTACCCTCTGAGCTTGCAACTATCGATGGTGCCGCTTTTCAATCAAGTGAAGGATAAAGTAATTCCACAGGTAGAGAGGATCGAACTTGCCCGTCTTAATGGATACATGTTGCGCTGGACTCAAATAAACCCAAAAGATCTTCTTAATCAGCTAGTATCCAACAAGATAGAACAATTTAACTTATGTTGAAGTGAAAACACACCTCCAAAAGAAATTATCACGGCATTCTTGGACATTACACAGGGTGTGAAAGAGAGCCTAGCGGTCAAGAGAGGAAAGACAAATACGGTGGAAAAGGGCTGGTTTGACACTGCATGCAGTAAAGCTCACAAGCGCCTTAAGGAGGCCCTGCACAAAACACCAAGAAAGAAGAGTGAGGTCCACCAATGTAGAGCCGAGTATAAAATGGCCGTCAAGATGAGGAAACAACACTTAAGGGAGATCACGTGGGATTCTTTACAGGAGGCCAGTATTAGTAAAGATGATAGATCATTCTGGAGGATAATTAATTCCTCACCATGGAGTACTGAGGGGCACCTAAGATTGAGGCAGCAATACTGGAGGAAAAGTGGATTAATCACTTTGTTAACATCTATTCAGCACCTTTCGCAACTAATGTACAAGATCAGGGACAAACCAATAATGAATGGTAACTATGTCCCAAACTTCTACCATCTCTCTCTTCTCTTTGGAGGAAGTTATCAATGCAATCCAAGCAAGCAAAGGCAGAAAAGCCCCCGGATGCCATTCCCGTTGACCTTTACAAAGATAACACCTTCTGTGGGGCCCTCTGCTAACCCAAGTTTTAAGAGTTAGCTGTAAAGTGGGATTTTTGCCATCTTGGGGAGAATCAATTATTGTCCCCATATATAAAAAAGGAGATCGCCTAAATTCAGCATGCTACAGGCCTATCTCCTTAATAGACTCCCTAGTAAAGGTAGCGGGATGGATAATCTTGGATAGATTACAACAGTGGGCAGAACTGCATGGTAAACTGTCAGATTTACAATATGGCTTTTGTCCCGGGATTGGGACAGTAGAACAGAGTCTCAATTTAAGGCTGCTTATTGGCAAATATGTTAAGATCAAAAAGGGGCAGATTTATTTAGCCTTTGTCGATCTTTCATCAGCTTTCGATTGCGTAATACACGATAAACTATGGTTAAAACTGAGAGATATGGGGGTGGAAATGCCAATTATTGGTTTTCTAAGAGACCTATACATGAGGTGCAGAGCCAAGGTAAGATTTGGTGCAAACAGAGAATGCACCGAAACCTTCAGGGTGGAGAGAGGGGTGAGACAGGGGTGCGTCCTGGCCCCCTTCCTGTTTTTATATATATAGAAACAGCGTGGGGGAGGAGCTTGTGGCAGCAGCAAAAGATCTTCGGCAAATTGGTACGCGCCCAGTCCCGGCCCTCCTCGACGCTGATGATGCTGTTCTTATGGCCCGCACCCCACTTGCTTTGCAGTCATTGATTAATAACTTTGTAGTTACATGAAGATACTGGGACTCAAAGTCAACCAAGCTAAGACATTTATTATGAAATGCGGTAAAAATAGTAATAAATGTAGAACCATAGTAATAAAAAGAGCTAAAATTGGGTTTACGGACACCTTTTCTTATCTTGGAGTCCTGTTTGATAAGGAGGGGTTGTGGAGGAAGGCCATTGAAAACAGAAAGAGCCTTTTTATTAAGGCTTGCTGGGCCCTGAGATGCTTTGCAAGGCGTTTGGGAACTAACCCGCCAGATATGATGATGAAGACCTATAAAGCAAAATGTACTAGCATAGCACTTTATGGGGCCGGCATATGGGGACACAAGACATGTGCAGAGCTGCAAGCAGTAGAAGATTCATTTTTAGATATCTACTGGCAATTCCAAAAAGTACATCAGTACATGTATTACATTCTGAACTTGGTGCACCCCTTCTTACAAATGTAATTAAACTCGAACCTATTTTACTCTGGCATAAAATCTGGACATCAGAGTACACCGACCTTAATAGATCGATCATAACTGATTGTCTTAAACTATCCTCACATTTGTCCATCCCATGGATGGCGTATGTCCAACGGTTTCTCAATTATATGGACCACTTAGAATATTTTGAGAACCCAGAGTTGCTGGCGACAATCAGTAGAAAATCGCTGAAAAGGGAAGCTATGGCACATCTGGAGAACTTTGATTTGATATCCGAACTCCCAAAACCTTCCGTTGTAAATAATCAATTGATTTCAACAACTTTTAATATACAGCCATATTTAAAAATTGTTTTAAACTTGCGGCATAGATTTGCCCTTACACGCTTAAGGCTAAACATATTCCACCGACTATGCACTTTTCCCACTATGAACAATTGGTCCACAAAATTGACAAACTGCCCCTGCGATAGCAGGATGTCCCAGAATACCATGCACTTGGTTCTTCTGTGTAAATTCTACTCTCGACAAAGGAAACGGTACATTTTGCCCATCTCAAATCAGCTAGGCCTTACACAATGTCGCCCTGCTTATTTGTACTTACAATCTTTGCCCTCCCTTGAAATTTGCTGTAGAATGTCCTCATTTTTATGGGCCGCTTTCTATGTTAGAAAAAGTATGATTTCAGCTAACATTTAGAACAAGTCAACTGGTTAACATAACTTAGGGGCACAGCTAGTAAGTACCTTGAGAAAAATTAATACTGGAACTGAAGACGGAAAATATTGTATACTTGCACACATAAAGGTTATGGGCCATATTCGCATATCTAACAAATGGAATATATTGCTGGCAGATAATTTTAACAATTTGATGTGACGGTTTTTAATGTTTTAGATTGTGTTTTTAATCTTTGAAATGAAATGAAATCGAGCTATGTTTATACTTGTGTAACTGCTTTTATGGATGTTTTTTGTTCATGACACCGAATAAAGCAATATATGACTATGAATGGTGCCCAGACAAAACAGACAAGCAACCCCCAACATGTAATCCGGCAAACCTATTCTGACATTAACTTTCCCCCTGAACTAACTGTTATTTCACTAATAAACCTTTCCTATTACATGACAACCAAAATGCTCAGAAAAGGATACTAATCTTTATTACAACCCATAACTTCGTAACACTTGAGAATAGTAATATTTGGATGATGAATGGCACATTTAAATCCACACCCCATTCATTCACCCAAATATAGACTATTCATGCAAAGATAAATACCACTACAGTCCCTTTAGTTTACAGTTTACTCCATGTCAGGCAATCCTCAACGTACACTGACTTTTTGCCAGTGATAAAACCCAAAACAATGAATAAAAGTCCTAGAAAAGTGATAATAGGCTTTAAATTGACCATGATTAAAACTGCACCCCAAAATACAAAATCAAGATTTTTTTCCACTTTTCACATGTGCATTGGAGAAAAATTGAAAAAACATCCTTAGTTGAGGTTCACATGACAAACAGTAAACTGCAATTTAAATTAAGAAAACTAACTGTGCTATGCTTTGTGCCTCCTGACTGTGTGAACGAGTTCTACACTTCAATTACTGAATTTGATTATTTTACCCAAAATGAGGACAAATTGGCCCCACTACTAAAGGCCTGATTAAATCTTTGCCGGTGCTGTACCGGCTTTGCGCCGGCACAGCACCGCCAAAGCCATGCATGGCCCGCCTACCAGATTACGAGTTCAACTTGTGTCTGGTGGTCTTTCCTTTTGCCTTTCCCACAGCAGTGCCCTTAAAATGGGCACCGCAATGGGAACACAAAAGCAGTTCCAGCATGCCATGGACTGTGAAGTCCTTGCCGTGCTGGAACTTGGGGTGCATGCAAACAGGGGGACACATGTTGTGCCCCCCCAAATGCATCCCCATGGAGGCGGGTGACCGCCTTATAATACGGCCGCTGCAGTACCACCACTTCCGCCACTGCTGCCTCACTGCGAGTCTGGTGGTCAAAGACCGCCAGACTCCTAATCAAGCCCTAAATTACTTTGAGGACACTTGCATTAGCCATCGAAGCAGGTCGGTCACAGGAGGGAGCCAAAGTTCCCCATTGACTGTCAGACCACACCCAAACCTTTATCAGCTTTTGGAAATTTTGATGAAGGAGCAAAGTTTCCAAGAAATGAGATTAGCGCAATCATTGAAAGGTGTTTCAAAAAAATCCAAAGAAATCTCCGAGCGACTATTGGCAAACATACAACAGTTCCCATTGATGGTGGCTTCAGACTACCTGGAAAATCTTGCATATGTGATACATTTCTAAAAAAAATACTAACACCTTTCCTAGCTTGCTTGCCTGTTTTGACAATATTATATAATTTAATTGACTTTTTTTAAACTATTTTTCACAAATTAAAGGAATTTTGGGGTAACTACCAATAGATGCCTTCTTTCATCATCTGTTGGTGACTTTTTGGAACCCCCTGTCAAGTCATCCATTTAATCCATTTTTCTCTTCCAACCACGTGGTCTTTGTCCTGAGTAGTTTCCAAACAGTTTACAAAAAACAAATAGCAAAAAAACCAATAAAATATTGCTTTTATTTTAAATCAGTTTAATAAAGTACATAACATTTAAAAAAAAAAAGGTTTCTTTAAACCAAGTTTGAAAAAAACCTATTGTCCCACCATGGGCCTAACAATGCTACCTGCAAATGTTATTAAAACATCCAAAACATATATTGATCTTCTAGCTAACATCTAACTACCTGCCCCTTCTCGCCTTGCAATAAATGTAGCCACCAATATACTTAAAATGATAAAGTAAATTGTTCTTACCTGACTGCACCTCTTCCGTGCATCTGATCTGGACTGCGATGCTCCACCGACTACAGAAATAGACGCACAACCATGTACCTCAATGCAAAAAGTAAAAAGAAAAAAATCAACTTTTCCCCATTAAAAACAATGCAAACACATGAGAAAAACTTTTAAGAATGTTTTGAACAATGTTACACTTGCTGTAAAAATGTTAATACGTATTTAAAAAGGTGTTTTATTTTATATTTTCAAAATTAAAAAAATATATATATATATTAATTAAAGGATGTTGTTCCTTTATTTATTGATGTTAACAAATGTATTTATATCTTGTGGAAATTTTTGCTTCATGATTAAATGTTACTTCAGTTTTATAAAATTTTAGGAGTTATGTGTAGCTTTTAAATAATCATTTTATTATTATTTGTGCATTTTAATTAATCTAAAATATTAAAACTCCAGTATTAATATTAATACCTGAGTATTGATACTCTTACCCAACAATATCCCTATATCCATTTCATCCCATCCCTAACGGTGAGTGAAACACTCTACATAATTAATTCAAAAATGTTATTTTATTAACAGAATCAATGATTTATGTTATATTTAAATTAATATTCAGGTACTGATATTAATATCTTAGTATTATTACACCCCCCAATGCCCCTATATTCCTTGCAACCCCTCCCTAAAGGTGTGTGTTGTACTCTTAGAAATATTGTTAATTAATTACAACAGTAAATAAAACATAAATTAAATTGCAAACAAATTAATACTCGGGTATTTAAATTATTACCTGAGTATAATACACTTCCACACCCAATACCCCAATACATTGCGGGGGCACGAGTTATAGTTAGCTCACTAACTATAACGGCTGAATTTCTTTAATTTTGTGCAGGTGACTCCTGAGACTAACTATAACGTCTCTGTAACCTTTGTTTTTCTCAGTGAATTTCTAAGTTTTTTTTTACTCCATTTCCTAACTATAACGTCCCTCTAACCTTTAGTTTTTTTAGTGAATAAATATATATAAATATACATATATATACATACATTTATGTTAAAACACATATTATATTTCATGTGAATTCATACTATATTTAAAAACATGCTTACCCATCCACTTAATACTTAATACTAATACAATATACTGTACCTAAACAATATTTTGTTGGAAAGGCATTCGTAGTAACATACTTACCGATACACTTACATATAGGGTCATTGTTAAAGTGCTTGTGGTGATGACTTTAAAGGCATATTCATTGTAAATACATTTTCGTGGTTAAGACTTCGTGGTTCAGCTAAGTCATGGTTAAAGCATCAATATAGCCATTGTTTCCCACTTTAGTGGGTGGGTCAATCAGTGGTGCAATCGCACTAGTAGCATTTAATTTACAGGCCTTGGGTACATGTCGTACCTTTTACTACCTTTTACTAGGGACTTATGAGTAAATTAAATATGCCAATTAGGTGTAAGCCAATTTCACCATTTTTGAAGGAGAGAGCTCAATTACAGTAGCACTGGTTAGCAGTCGTAAAGCCAACAATAACAAATTGAGCAAAATGGGGGAGAGAAGGCAAGCAAAAAGTATTGGAGAATACCACACCAAGATTGTCAGGTCTAACAGCATGATTCACTGGGGTGAACTGGGACAGACCTGTGCCCAGTGTGTGAGTCCACTCCATACCAATACATATACCTGCTCCCCCTTTGGGGAACTGGTGATCAGTTTCTGTTGCAAGGAGTCTGCACCTCGGAGTTGTTTGGCACTCATTCCTCATCCGCAGACACTAAGCAGCAAGTCATGTTCCCCCCAATAGAATCATTGTAATCAGTCAAAGTTTGTCTGATTTAACTTAGCAATGAGAACATCGTGGGCAGCGATAGATCCCATAGTCTGTTTCACACAACCGAGAATGCTTAAATAATGTTAATAGTTCATCTCTTAAATTATAACAATACATTATGCACCGCTGTTCACTAGTATTGCATGCAGAATAAACTCCCTATGGCCCAGCTAAGTTTCAAGCATAATGCATAATGAAGAAAACTAATTATTGGCAAGGTTGCATTTTTTAAGTCCAATTTCAAACTAGCTTTATAAAAACCATTTATCCAATAATCTTGGTCACACACACACATGCATAAAATGCATGCAGATAGCTACCCCTTTACTTTTTACAAGCCCCACATTTGGGAGTCTCCAACAGACCCCATCTATGTGCCCGTGTTGCTGTACAGTATTTGGACAACAATAGTTACTGTTGGTAAGGCGTCAACCCTAGGCCAACAAATAAAAGAACTTTTGCCATCTTCATTTTATTCTCTTTCCTGTCGACCTATTTGTATGTATCACAAATATTCTGTAAAATATAAAAGTTGACTAAACCCTATTGACGAAAACAGGTAATTGGCTGCTTCACGATTATTTCTTTTTCAGGAACCCCAAAACAATCAGAAACACATAACTCGCTTTCTCTGAGCCTTTAGAGGAATAAAAAAAAAAAAAAAGAATAGTTCATGCAATATTTGGGCCAGGAAGCAAATAAAACTGTGAATAACATTCATTTTCTAAAATTTCAAATACTATGTCAACATTTCAAATTAGGAGCATAGATTTAGGTACTTTGATGGGCACACTGGGTCTTCGAAATACATATCTTTAGCGAAGGGATCAATTGTATCTCCTCTAATATCCATCAATAGTGGTTCATTAAACAGCTTTCAATCTAGCCATGTAAAGTCTTTTTGGAAAAATAAAGGGCAGAGAATCTGAAACTCGTCTTCAGAACGTAAGAATGAATATAATCAGACAATGCATCTAAGACGTTTCTGAATGCCTTGCAGACAGGTTCTTTTGATATGCAAACTGAACATGAGGCAGAACCTCTGAGAGCACATTATGCATTCATTTCTTCAGTCATATCCCCATGTGTTCAATTTCTGGGCCTGTGATTGTTTACTTTCTTGATGAGGCCCTTTGCCAAACTGTATAGTGTAAACACTGTTGATTTTATGATCACTGCAAGTATGTTATGATTAGTCCCTTAGGTGTGCATTCAAGGTTTCAACAAGAAGCAGCACAAAAAAGAGTTTTGCCTCCTATTGAGTGTCCCACAGATTTTCTGTTCCAAATTCCATTCTCCTCCCAGAATCCTAAACTGGATCCCTTGAACTCCAAAGGTTCGTTGCAGACTTTTGAGTGACAAGGATGAGCAATCAAGTGAATTCCTGCACTCTATGGTAGTGACAAGGCCCTGATTTGCTAATTTTTCATGCAATGCAGCGCAGCAGCCAAATTTGCTGTTCTGTGTTAAGCAATGGGGAATACATGAAGCAGAGTCATATTTCCTAGGATTGGCCTGGTGTTGCCATCACCTGCACTGGCTCAAAAACAAGCTGGTATGAGAGACGTATAGCCTAACTCCATGGGGCAGATGGAAGTGTGTGCTGCCCAGCATAGGATTTGTACTGGAAGTATATTCAAAATTCCTGTGCAGAGACAAGCTAAGGATCCCACATTTTCGATGTGTGCTGCAGCATGCATGCAATGCGTTAACATTTTAGATAATGGAACACATTTCCCCTTGCTTACGTCTGCTTCCAGTAGGCCTTCATTTTTGCCAAAATGAACAGTCTGGCTATCTTAGTGAATTAGGCGTTGTTTCAAAATCTATGGCTATTTGCGCTGATCCACCCTAATAATGCCCCAGTAATGTGTCCTTGAAGCAAAGCAATTCAAAGTAGCACAAAGCAGCGCAAAGCGGATGTGTGTGTTTTGCACTAAAATGAGCACTTTGTAAACAACATGCAAGATTTTATGTTGCTTTTTGTCACTATGCATCACTTTGCTCCAGCGCAAATCATTAGTAAATGTCTTTGCTCATGTGCTCTGGTCGCTGCAGTGGTGGCCTACAGCCTTGGGCACAGCACTTGCCCCCAAGACAGTGGTTAAATATCTGGTTGTTAGCCTGGACCAGATTCATACTATGGAAGATCAGGTAGTGGCTACCACTGGTGCCTGCTTTCATATGATGAGTCGTCTGCATAGATTATTCCCACTCCTCCTACTCTCTGTATGAAAAACTGTGGTTCAAGCACAGGTAATCAGCCACTTGGACTACTGTAACCCTCTTTTGACTGCGACTAGTGAATCGCTACTGAATAAACTCCAGGTGATCCAGAATACAGAGCCCCACTTGTCCAGAATATGCCAGCCAGACTGCCTCTCTCCCCCTCTTGCGCTCACTACACTGGCTTCCTATACACAATCGAATCAAGTTCAGGATCTGTTGTATAGTACATAAATCACTGAATGGCAGAGGACTTAGTTATTTGACAGAAAAACTTACCCCTTACCGGCCAAGCAGATCTCTGCGATCTGGGGAGAAATCCCTCCTCATCACTCCTCGTTTTAGGAAAACTCGCTCTGGGGGCAAAACCTTCTCCTAGCCGGCCCCCCATTACTGGGACCACTTACCCTCTCACCTTCAGAAGTGCACGGATCATCTTCACTCTAGAAAGCTTCTCAAAACTGAGCTTTTCAGCAACTAATTCTACCTGTCTGTGTTTCCATAGTAGCGCGGAGATACCCCTTCAGGGGGATTCAGGTGCTTTACAAATCTAAATCTAAAATCTTTGCCAGGAACCTTATTCAAAGGTGTGAGAAAAGACAACACATCTTCCTCTGGAATAGCAGGAAAGGAGCTCCAATTGAGGTGAATGGTGAGGAAGAAACTCTGAAGTATGGCCTTAAAGTTATTATAAACCTGACCACTAATTTTAGATTCATTCACCAAGGCACTACCCTTGCACTCATCTGTTCACTCAGGCACTATGCATGTGCTCATCCATTCACTCAGGCACTACCCATGCACTCATCCAATCACCCAGGCACTAAACTTGCACTCATCCATTCACTCATGCACACATGCATTTACTCAGACACTACCCATGCACTCATCTATTCACCGAGGCACTGCCCATGCACACATCCAATCACCCAGGCACTACCCTTCTACTCATACATTCAAACAGCCACTACCCATGTACTCATCTGTTCACCCAGGTACTTCCCTTCTACTCATCCATTCACGCAGCCACTACCCATGCACTCATCTATTTCCCCAGGCACTACCCATGCACTCATCCAATCACCCAGGCACTACCCATGCACTCATTCATTCAACCAGCCATTATCAATGCACTCATCCATTCAATCAGGCACTACTGTTGCACTCTTCCATTCACTCAGGCACTACACATGCACTCATCCATTCATCCAGGCACTACCCATGCAAACATGCAATTACCCAATCCCTACGTTTGCACTCATCCAATCATTCAGGCACTACTTATGCACTCATAGATTCATTCAGGGATCACTGCTGCACTCATTGTAACATCCATGCACCAGTTGTGCATACATTCAATCATCCATACACTCATTCCAACATATATACATACTTTATCTTATTGTAACTATAAAAGGCAGTTCGAACAGGACCTTTTTTTTAAGGCTTTTGTAAAGTTTTACTTTTTTTTGTTCTTTTTTATAATAACAAAAATGGCGATTGGGACAGCAGGAATTGAAAAAACGTGCACTGAAAAATGTGCAAAACATATAAAAGGGGAAAAAAATTAGCATGTATGCTGTTTTGCAGCATTGTGAATAGCTGTAAGACACTGCTCACCAGCACTTATAATAACAGTAGGGTCCATGCAGTTCATGGCCATTCTTGACAACTCTGGAGCCATATCTGTTGCAGTAGTCTGCACCTCAGAAGGTACTTTCCGACCAGGAATCTTAGCTGCTGCCACTGAAGTAGATGGTCCCCAGCTTCCATCTGCTTGATCACCAGTTAGATATTTTTTATGATAGGTGTTTAGATGGTATAACTTGGACGTTGTCCCAAATGAATATTTCATGTTTGTCCCTCTAGAGAGGGTCTTCTTGCAGATTGTGCATTGCACAAGTGTGGCAGCTGTTTTTGCTTGCCCTGATGGGATTGTAAAGAAATCCCATGCCACGCTGTCTCTCTTTTGTGGAGGTTCCTCTTCTTCCAAATCTTCAGTCTCCACTTCCTCCACATCCTGGTCTAGCTGTTGTTCCTGCTGACCCCTATCTCCTTGCTGTGTTGCCATTTCTGATTAAAAAAAGGCCAAACATTTTGCACAGCAAAATCAATCCACATGCTCAGAATAAGGTTCTTTGAAAGAAGATTTAGGAAGGAGGAGTGGGTGTGTACTTCCTACTGATTTTGCTGAAAAGTATATTGTCAAATGATATTCCTTGCTTTCCCGGTCATGTGATATTCGCGGTGACTGAAATAGTCGCAGTTACCTCTGTGAAGTGGAAATGCAAAATACAAGTTTAAAGAAGTTTTCTTTAAAAATAGAAAGAAAAGCAGAACTTTCAATACTATAATAGTAAACAGCTATACAAAACTTGTTCACAAGCACGCGCTATCTGAGATTACCGACATTATCGCGACTTCTGCTGTCTTCGCAGAAAAGAAAATAGCGTTTGAAGGCGATTATTCTGGAAACTCTCTACAAAAATATGAGTTTGAAAGCACTACTATTGAATAAACTGTAGAATATGTCTATATATGTTTTACACTTTGTATAAATTACACGGTCTTCGCGACTAACAAAGTCATCGCGGTGACATCGGAAGTCGCTAATACATTTTTTTGTAAAGGTGGCTTTCTTCTAAATTGATCATAGAAAGAAAAGTTAAAGCGATATTTTACTAAATATTTAGAGTTAATCTCTATTGAAAAAATTTCTTTAATCGTATTTTTCAGTATGTGAAATACATTTACTGATGACAGAATCTCCACTGTAAATGCAACAATGTTGTGTCGACTTACAAAATTGTTACAAATAAAACCAGTTATTAATGTATTTTCTGATAAACACATATGAAATCAAAAATAAATGGTGTATTATATAAATATAATACACAATATCCAACTATAGAAAATCTTAGAGGTTCACTTACAAAGAAATTGACGTTACAATTAAGAAATAGAATTTAAAAAAAAGTTAAAATTGAAAAAGCCAAAGGATACAGCAACGTTATAGTTAACAATTAGCTAAAGAGCTGTTTCGAGTGGTAACCAATCTGTCTACACTACCTGGAAAGGTAGTGAATAATCATTCTCAGGATTTCTGTAACTCATTAGCTCAACATTTTCAAAATAAAGTGGAACAAATCTATACTACCTTTGACAATGGGACAAGATCTGAGTTTCGCGATCCAGGAATCCTGCGACATCCTAATGCTCCAGCCTTCAAAGAATTCAAATTAGTATCGGTGGATGAGATATCCACCCATATTGTACAAGTCAAATCTGGCTCTCCCCACGACCCCTTTCCCCCTATAATTTTTAAACAAGTTCCTGAGATCCTCGGCCCCCGCCTAACCTCAATTTTTAACTCTATGTTTATGGAGGGTGTCTTTCTCTCCATCTGGAAGAGGGCATCGATTTTGCCTCTTCTGAAAAAATCAAATCTTGATGAAGCTGATACTAATAATTACAGGCCCTTTTATTGTCTCCCAGTTCCAGCCAAAGTGGTGGAAAAAGTTATGAATATTCAAATTACACGATATCTACATGTATATAACGTCTTGGATGAATCCCAATTCGGTTTCAGGGCAGAGCACAGTACCGAGACTGCCCTGATAAAAGCCACTGATGAAGTCAGAGCAGTCTAAGATGCAGGTGGTGCTGCGGCCCTTATTCTGCTCGACCTGTCGGCAGCGTTCGACACTGTCGACCATAACCTGTTACTTGCCCGTCTAAACTCGTTGGGCATAACGAATAACGCATTAGCTCTGATCTCTTCTTTTCTATCTGATAGGATACAATCAGTTGCCTTGGGCAATTATGATTCCCCGTCTTTCACTCTCCCATGTGGGGTCCCTCAGGGTCCTTCAATGAGCCCTACACTCTTTAATGTATATGTGTCTGAACTGGTAGCATTAATCAGATCCTTCAGGATGGCTTTAACATCCTACGCAGATGACACCCAAATTGTCTTGTCCATCTGTAAAAATGCCATGCCGCCGGTAACAAGATTTAGAGATTGCATGCTGGCAGTCAACTCATGGATGAGTTTGCATTGCCTCAAGCTTAATTCAGGAAAAACAGAGTTAATCCTGTTTGGTAATTACTCCCCTAACTGGTCACAGATCTGGTGGCTGGACGAATTGGGAGCAGTACCCATCCCGGTCACCAAAGCAAAAAATTTGGGAGTGATCATAGATGAGAGACTAAACTTTGAAGCTCAAGTCAAAGCAGTCTCATCAGCCAGTTTTTTTCTACTCAAGATGATCAAGGAAATTCTACCTCCGATCCCAGTAGACAGCAGGAAAATAGTGATTACCTCTCTAGTCATGGCTAAACTGGACTACTGCAATGGGCTTTATCTCGGAAAACCCGTGATGCAGCTACATAGATTGCAGATGATCCAGAATGCAGCTGCAAGGCTCCTGCTGGGGATCCCTTAAGTTTCAGTCAATAGGCAAGCATCTTCGGAGACCCCATTGGCTCCCAGTCAAGGGTTGCATTAAGTTTAAGGCCTTATGTGTCACATACAAGGCACTTCATGGTACCGGTCCTCAGTTTTTGAGACGATCATTAAACTGGTACTCCCCAAACAGATGTCTTAGGTCTGAAGGGGCAAAACTAATGCTCTCTCAGAGATTCTGTAAGGCTAATTGGGGCGGCAGAAGCTTCACTGTGGTTGCTACGAAACTCTGGAACACCCGCCCTCTCTCCATCAGAAATTTTCCATCCTTACCATCCTTTCGTAAAGCCCTTAAGACCTGGCTATTTAATGAATAGTGCACTAGCCTGCTTCCGGATTGTTAGCGCCAAGACACCTTTTTGGTATTCGTGCGCTGTATAAATCTCAATAACATAACATAACATAACATACTCCTGTGGTTGTTTAGGCACCAGACAAAAGTTCGGGAACATTTGAAAATTTTCACCCAGGGCATCAGCAGGACCCACTGGAAAAAATATCCGACTCACAGTTCCACAGTGATAGATTGGATTTCAGTTTCGACCCACATGGAGATCGCTGCACCTCTAAAAGGTCTCATTTTGATCTCAAAAGCCTCAGAGTGCCTGCAGGACCAACCTACTTCAGGTATCTGGCCTTCAGAGACATTGCAGGAGCTACAGTTTCAATGACATCCCTGAAAAGAAGTTTTTTCTGCTCAAAAATTGACAAAGTCCCATTCGTGTCGGGACTTAGATGAAATTTCAACATTCTGCTACAAAAAAGTGACAAAGGGCCATATGTATGAAATTCCAATTTTTTATTTCCTAAATAGCGAATCATAAGAAATTGATATTTAGGAAAATGCACACCCAATCATTTCTATGGGCCTTAGGCCCAAAGGTACGAATGGTTTGCATTTCCTAATTTGCAATTTCCTAATAGGAAACCACAATTTTGGGAATGCAAAAGCATCCCTCTCTAAATCAAAGGGGAAAAAAATGGTGCTCATGTAGAGCACTCAATTGCCCTCTGGAAAAGTGGGAGCCCTAAGGCACAGGAAGAAATGTATTTTAGGTGCATTTTCAAAATTGCACATGATTACCATCGACCTTGAGTCAATGGTATTAGCATTTCCTAAATGCCCATTTCACACTTAGGGAATACTTTGTACATGTGCTTAGGAAATCCCAAATAGGTTTTCCCTATTTGCGATTTCCTATTTAGAGGATCGCAAAATGTGATTCCCTTTAGGCCTTTGTCCATGCCAAAATGCTATTTAGCATGTCTTAATGGCCCGAAATAGCGATTCAGTCCGTTAAGAAATGCTAAATAGCTTCGTACATGTGGCCCGAAGTCCCTTTCTGAACTGACTGACTTCCGGACTTTAACCGGGACCAATCTACTTAGTGTATCTACCCTGGGCGCCATTCGGTTGGCCTGAAACTGCACCTTAGTCCAGGTCTAATGCCGCTATTGACTTACATTTGCAACCTCTTTTTTCTTGGCAATGTTTCACTTTAATTCTTTGAAAATTTATATCTCTAGTTCCTCTAATTGAATTTTTGTCGTTCGGGTCTTTATTTTACTCATAAAACCTTTCTCTTTATTATAAAATATGAGAAATACATTGTTGAGTTTTATTGTGTTTGGTGTGAGTTTTCTACTGTTTGTGCAGCACCTAAATAATTAACAAATTGCCTTTGATTTTAACCTGACTGCTTTGGGTCAGAGATTGAGCACATATTTATTTAACTTAATTTGTGTGACATCTAGCAGTTGATGGCCTTATCATTTGAGATGAACAATGGTCCACCCAAAAAATTAATCCTGTTTCTTGCAGCTCCTGTAAGACTTAATTGCAGTTACTATCAGTGACCTGTCTGTGTTATGTGGCATAATAGGTAGATATTTGAGCATGGTTGGATGTTGTAGCCTCGAGTAGTTTTAAGTATATCTTTAGTGAATTGTGGCAAGTATACTTTTGGAGGTGTGTCAGTAGAATTGTATTACCTACCTTGTACCTCCCTGAGTTCCCCTTTCTACATCATCTTTTGAGGAAGATTTGCACAATTTTAAACACATTTCCCTGTCAATGCTCACATTTACATCTTGATAGTAAATTTGTTGTGTTCTTAGTATTCCACACTGTGGATGAACTATTACATATTTGTCTGTGAGGCAGCTATGTCGACGTTTTTAACTTTTTTGTCAATTGATAATTGACATATAATACGTATGTCCTCAAGGTATCGTATTACACATGACTGTTAATGGCTTTTTGAATTGGACCAGGCAGGTATCACACCTACACAATTGCTTGCCGATGATGAAAGAGGGCTACAATAGTGAAGTTCATTATGAGCACATTTGTTAAATCATTGATGCAACTAATGCACTTCTGCTATGGTTCAATAGACGTACTGTAACAGGGTAAAAATACACTGAACTTGAAACAAATGAATGAAAGCACATGTTCATAATTCTCCTATTAGGATCTAGGAGCACCCTCAAATTGAATAGTAACATGATTTAAGTGGAGTCCTAGACTCCATAAAAAAATTATGAACATATGCATTCATTCATTTCAGATTCCATGTATTTTTTAACATTCTATGACTAGGAGTTACCTGTGTCCCAGGAATGACCTTTCATTTTGATGCTGGGGGCACCTTCTTTCTGATCAAGCGTTCAGGAAGAAAAATCATGAATGTTGTAAGAAGTGGGCTCTGTGGAAATAACTTAGGAAGAAGAATACGAAGAGAACCAGTGTCTTCAACAAATATATTGGTTTATTTCCATGGGATGGACATCGACGGAATACAGGTCAGGCACAACAGTTGAATGTCGCAACCGTCAAAAGGCTGCCATATATGTACAAAAACTCAACATTCAAAAATCGCCCCTCCCTACAAGCACGCTTGTTACTAACTGAGAGCACCACATATGAAAAGGACACAAGCTCCACATAACATGTCGCGCTCGTGTCAATCTCACAATGGCACTGCATTACAAAGAAAAATACAAACACATGATCGCACAGAAAAATTGCGCTCAAGCGCATGCAACACACCCTTTTTTATGTCAATATATAATCCTGGAACCTTGCGGGTGGGCGTCTCACCCTCATATCCCTGGAAGCAATCTGGATATTGCCTGCTACATCCGACTCCATATTCTTACTGCATTCCTCCTCCTTCACATCCAAAAATACATTACTCCCTAGATTATCCAGACCTTCCACTCTGCCTTTGAAAAAAGATACCATGTTAAGATTCCAAACACTCCCCCCATCAACAAGCACAGCATTTCTGAAAACTTGAATGACCCAAATGGGATCCGACCAGATGCTACAGCCTTTACCATCTGTCCTGGATTTCTTAACGTGGACCATGTCACAAACCTCCACCTTCTGTTTACTTACAATGCCTTTCCTATTCCTCAAATCCTAGTACATTTTGAACTTATCTTCTTCCACCCTGCATTGAATCCCTTTGAAATCCAGCCCAGCAGCATCATCAACTTTGTCCTTTTTAATCTTTAACAACCAGGGTACTAACCATGACCCTGGTTTGTGTGCCCTCAGTAATTCAAAAGGACTGAAGTGACAGAATTAGGTGAAGTCCTATATGCTAACAACATAGACTGTAAAGCATTCCTCCAATTGAGAACCCCTTTAATAGACAACTGGATAGCTTCTTTAACCACACGTTTAAACCTATCCACTTGACCAATCGCTTCTGGATTAAACACAGCAATCCTTCTATGCGTCACACCACATCTTGCAATGAAATACTCCATACATTTGCTGGTAAATTGAGGACCATTGTCAGTAACAGCTTCTTGGGGAATTCCCTCCTTACAGAAGACTTCATCCAAAAATTCAATCACCCCTTCAGACGTTACTTCCTTCACCATCTTGACCTCCGGCCACTTGGAATAATAATCAATAAGTACCATACCAAATGCCTCCTCCCTGGGCAAAACAGGATCCAATAATATTACCTAACCTAACTTACGCCAAGGTGCTTCAGGAAATTCAATAAGTTGCAGATCAGTGCACATAGCCCTGGAAGACTTATCACATATTCTTACTTGGTGTTCAACACAAAAACCAATACCTGGACACCAGAAACTCTCTTTAACATACCTTTTAGTGCTTGAAATGCCTATGTGACCTTCATGAGCCATATCAACAATTGTGCATCTCAAATTAAATGGAGGAACACATTTATCCCCTCTAATGACAATACAATTATCCACAGCCAACTCTTCCCGTACCTTGAAATACCCCATGATGTTACCAGTCATTTTCCTTTCCTCAGGCCACCCAGGCAAAATACAATGTAATGCCATCTTAAGTTTAGTATCCCGTTTCCATTTCTTCTATCCATTTTGCTTCTTGAACAATAGGACATGTACTACTAATTAAATGTTTGTCCCTTAAGGTAAAAGCCACTTCACAATCTTCCTTGTCTACTTTCTCATGATCAGCAGAAGGTATAGGCGGGCATCCTAGACATGCAATTCACATGTGCATTATTTTTCCCATTCACAGATTCCAACATACATTGGAAACTCTGTAATCTAGAAGCCAATCTTGCGGACATGGTGCTACCCCCTCCTGGTGCCATCCTGTGAACTATGGGTTTATGGTCTGTCTTAATGATAAATTTAGTGCCTCACAAGAAGGTTCTGAAATGTTCATCACCCCAAACACAGCCTAACAACTCTCTTTCAATCACAGAGTAATTCTTCTCTGCATCCCTTAGTGCCCCGGATGCATATGCAACAATACATTCTCTTGACACTGTCACTTTGCACTAATACACCACCCAGACCACTGTTGCTGGCATCCACAGTTACCACACACTGCTTGCCAACTATAAACGGTTTCAAACAATGGGGCATTCACCAAAAATTCTTTCAAAAGCTTAAATGCAACAGTTATATCTGTAGTCCAGACAAATTTAGCATTTTTGCATCTTAATGTATCCACCTTAGAAGCATGATCAGGATCAAATTTAGCATAAAATTCTGCCAGACCCAGAAACACTACTAAATGCACCTTAGAACTTGGTACAGGAGCATTAATAATTTTTTCAACATGTTTTTTGGGTCTGAGTCCATTCCCACTAATGTTGTGACCTAAATATTCCACTTCCAATTTCTTAAATCTGCATTTATCAGCTTGTAACGTGAGACCCCTTGATGATAAAGCCGCAAGAAGTTTTTTCAAGTTACAGTCATTCTCTTCTTCATCCTTTCCAAAAACCAGAAAGTCATCCTGAAATGCTACAGCGCCTGTCAACCCTTCCAGAGTCTCTTTCATGAGTCTCTGAAAAACAGAGGCTGCACTGGCAAGGCTGAAGGGCATGAAATAAAATCTGAATAGGCCTTCACGTGTTACAAAAGCAGTCAAATTCTTAGAATCCTCATCCAGGACAACTTGGTGGAAGGTACTAGTGAGATCAATACATGAAAACACTCACTAACCTAGCTAAGGTAGAAACTATTTCATGCAATTTTTGAAGGAAATGAACATCGACCCAAATGACACAGTTGAGGCAACGCAAGTCTAATCACAATCTCAATTCGCCAGAATGTTTGACCGAAATCACAACCGGAGATACCCATGGTGATAATTCTACAGGTTCAATGACGTTTTGTTGTAAAGATCATGTAACATATCCTTAAGTTTACTTCTGTATGATAAAGTCACATTCCTAACTCTGTGTTGAACCAGAACAGCATCCTCTATCAATTTGATGCAATGATTAAATCCTTGATACTCTCCCAATTTATCACTAAAGACATTGGGAAATAGTGTTTTTAACTTGTGAATGAACTTAGAAGCATCATCACCATTGGTTGTATGAGATCCTATAGTAAAGACAGGGGGATCAGCTATAGGATCTAAGCTTATCCCCATTTCCTCTTGATGCGGCCAAATCGCCAAATGTGCAACATCCTGTAAAATCTAAACGAGCCCCAAAAATACCCCACCAAATCCATTTTGTGGCCAGTATACCCACCAGGAGCAATATCTGGAGTAATTAAACTCTTATTGGGTCAGTTCTTCTTGACAATATCCTGTGAAATGATGGTGTACCAAGCACATAAGTCCACTAACACATGTATACTAATTCCATCAATGATAATATCACATGAAGGAAATGTGGTAAGGTTCTCATTCCATCAAATATTCAGGACAGTATTAACATCCTGTTCATAGTTGTCATATAAACTGTCACTATCTTCATAACCATGTACAAAATGTACACTCATGGGAGCTGATTTGCAAACTATACTGAAATGCCCTTTCTTGCCACACTTAGAGCAAATGTTATCAACTGTCGGGCACTTTTGCATTACCTAAATGACCATAGCTACCACATCTATACCATAAATTGATATTCCCCCTGCCCCCTTATACTTCCCATCATTTCTCTGAGTAACTTCTTTTTTAGGTGGATAAGGTTTCTATATTTACTCAGAATCCTTTAAAACAATATGGACCTCATTTTTCTCTGTACCTCTTATTTCTTGTACAACTTTTTCTGGATGCTCAATAGCTTTTGCAATATCAATAGCAGCATTCAGAGACATATCAGAGGAAGTCCATAGTCTCTCCCGAATTTTCTTATTATTTGTTCTCACTGAAATGTGGTCCCTTAAAACTTGTTCATTTGAAATATGCTCAAAGTCACATGTGACGGCAAGGGGTCTCAAAACAGAAACATAATCCTCAATGGATTCATCTGTGTGTTGTTTCCTAGAATAAAATATGAACCTCTCCATTACATTATTGGTTTTCTTACCATATCTCAAAGCCAACTGTTTAGATGCATATTGGTACACATTGATATTGCCAGGATTAACTAGAGCAGGTAAATTCTTAAACTCCTTTAACCCCATACCACCCAAACAGTGCTTTAATAACGCAAATTTTATTTCTGGTTCACATTCCTCCCCTTCTAATACCTCTACATAAGCTAAGAATACAGGTTCCCATATTTTGTCCCAATCCATAGGTGGTTCCCCAGGAACTGTGAGAAACAAAGGGGGTGGTAATATCTCTGACATGGTGTTAATTAACTTGAACTTTGCACTAAATAAATATACAGTAGTGCAAAATATATAATTCCCCCAAACAAATAACAGGCAGCACCTGCCGTTGTCACCGAAAGGGTGAATCAGAAAGATGTGCTTATCACTGTAATCGAGACACACACTTAATTATAAATTGCCAAATTGAAATCATTGATGGCGGTAACATGGGTATTTCTGTGGGTGGCAAAATCAGAATTCTGTACCTACAGGATTGTGAAAATTTATTTTGTTTATGCAGTCATGTAGTTTTTATTTGTTTTACATGTGGCATCTTCCCAAAATAAGGTTCATACCCTCAGTGTTAGAAAAGCATACTCTTATCACAGGGCACAATTGCAAATAAGACCACAGGATCAGTGGGAACAGTTTCTCCTATTGCAGTGCTTGCATACCCTATTGGATCTCTGGAATGGTGGACGTGGAGTGCCTCACTAGTCAATGACAGTCTGTGATACAGAAATGCCAGTGAAGATATACAAAGTGCTTCCTAAGGTTTTTATCACTGGATGCCAGGTTTCCCTTTCTTTGTAATACACAACAGCGATCAGGACTGCTTCAATTGTTTTAAAACTCCACTGGCCTGTATTCGGAGGATACAGACTGTTTAGCCTCCAGGAGCTATTGTGAGGTGGACCATTTTGAGCATCACACTGATCATGAGGAGCATCGCCCTGATACACCTAGGGGTGTGTTTAAGTTAGTGAAAAGTCCCTTCCTACTAAACCACTCTAACTGATTGATACTGGGTCCAGCTCCCATCTTCACTGAGACTAAAGCCAGGAGGCTAAAGTGTGCCTTGGCATTTAAAGACTCATCTTCTCAGGATTAATTTATAACTAGACTATGAAATTACAGGTCTCTCCAGTCATTTTAAGTTAGTGAAGTTCCTGGACACTTCTAAACGCCTCTGCTTCTAATACGTTAGGTCACATTCCTCTGTCAAACAACACCACCAGGCCCAATCTGTTGTCTCTGGTCCAAGAGCAGTATTTCACACCTCATTAAAATGTCACTGACAAGCCAGATGAGGGCAAACCTATGCTATTTAAACACACAGAAGGTGAAGGGAAGATGCTGGCAATAAGTCTAACCACTGGCAATCGTTGGGGGTTGCATTACAACCCATCGTTCTTTTGCATATGACTGGGATCAAACTGAGGTGGCATGGTGAGTAAAATAATGATGAGTTAGGATACTACCCAGAGAGATTGCCAGTGGTTAGGCAAACTGCAAGTATCCCTACCAACACCTTTTTTGTGTTCAATGCTAATTAGCCTTCAAGAGCTTTAGGCAGGGAAAGTATAACTTTTTTTAAATTACTTTTTCTGTATATTCATACAAAAAATCCACTTTCACTGATAAATAGATTTTAAACATATTAGAAACAGTGGTTTAAATATCTCTGCAGCTTATCTTAAGCTGTATATACAGAATTAAAACATTAACTGTACTTTAGATTTTTCTCCATTAAGCTAGCTATAGCCATAACACTGAAAATCGCTTTTGGGAGTGGGTCACTTTAGGAACACGCCAATTTTAAAATTTTACAGGTTCTCCTTTTAAATACTAGACATCATACTTTGTAGGCTACAAGGCCTACTTAGGAGTGACTTACATATTAATTAAAAATAGGGTTTCTTACTTCTCAAAAGTTTATTTTGACAGGTCTACCCGTACGTTTAAAAGCTGCAAGAGTCAGGCTACACATGTAGGCCTGAAGCCATGTTTCACTTGTCAACCTAGTGAATGGTACAATGGTACTGCAGTCCACAGGGTGACCTTTAACTTTTTTTTTTGTCTTTAGTGTATTTTCATACACCATATGCTATTGCCTTACTGGAAAGTTAAATATGTCAACTAGGGATTAGCCCATTTTACCATCGTTTAGGGGTAGGGGTCAGAACACATGCACTGAGGACTTGACAGCAGTACCGTCACCCAGCGTGCAGAGTAAAAATAACAGCTGCATCAGTCCACAAACAATGAAGGTTGCTATGTAAAAAGAGGTACTTGCTCACAATTTTCACTTTTGACTACCCCATGTTTGCACTTTTACTGTGAATGAGACTCACTACCTGAGTCTCACTCACTGTAAATTAATGCTAATTGGTTTAAGCGTGCTAACCGTCAGAGTCTGTCTTTTAAGATATAGCTGCTGCTTCATAGCAATGGTAAGAGGCTTTTCAATGGTTACAAGTGAGCATATGCATGTGCGGGCTGCATGTGTAAGACTACCATCTTGCTCACCCTGGTACCTATGCGCAGGAAGTCTGTCACAGAAGGACCTCTTCTGGTACTGGCTTGGCCCTAGGCTAGGCCTTATAATGTGAGTGGCCATTCATCGTGTACGTCTGTATTGCTCACAGAATGTCTATGGTTCTTACACTTTGTTATAACTTTGTCATATGTGAAATGTGCCTTAAGTTATAGTTCTGTGCTACATTGGCCTACAGGGTTCAGTAAGGTACATATCTGGGTTAAAACATGAACCCAGAGTATGAATTTCCAGCCCCCAACATCCCACGTTAACAACTTATGGCACTTTAAGATTTTTCATATTTCCTCAGCTCAGAATTATATTCTGGACCTTTGTGCCCCCTACAGGGCCACGTTAATTACTTTACTCCCCAGCAGATGAATCAAAGGCCTACCCACACAATAGGGCAATAATGAGTGCTTGACCTGGTTCTTGGGAGAGGAAGGGGTGAGGAGGAAATCTACATCTGTTATTTAGCTTGTCACACTGTACCTGGGCTAGGACAGCCCAGGGCTACTGAAATGAAAAAGGAGGACAAAACCTTTGGACCCATCACTGAGGGGGCAAACCTTTAAAGTTTTGGTGGGAAGGGATCAGGCAGCTGTGTCTTTAAGGGACAGAGCTGAGGCTCTCCTGGGAGCTCTTTTCACAGACAACAGGAAGTCACCATCTTCATTTGTCACAGAATGCTGTGCAAGAGGGATGGGACATTGTTGGAAAGGAAGGATGGGACATGCGTGGAGAGATGACATGGCATCCTAGGACTAGCTAGGGGTGCCTGGACTCTAGAACTTTCCATCCCAACTTAAACATGCCTGCACAAGGTAGAGATAGTTGAGGAGACCCTGGACCTGAGAGTGACAATGGCAAAAGAACATCCAGCTGGAAGGAGAAGCCACCTGATGCCCTGCAAGGATAGGGTAAGAACTTTGACTCCAGGTGACTGCCATGACTAGGATGGGTCTCTCCAGGGCCAGTGATTCTGGTCTCATCATGCCCCCTGAGGAACAGTTGGGGGAATGGATCTGCAGGGGGATCCTGAATGATTCCCCTAGGACTTTGGTGGATGCTCCTGAATTCTGCTGGAACCCCTGGTGCCCTTCACAAACCCATGAGGCTCTGGGGGTGTACAACAGGAAGGGTGTTTACTGGCTGGTTGTGGAGGGGCTGCACACAATGCACAGCAGTGGCAGAGATCTCCCTGTGGTAAAGTATAGGGAATAGTAAAAATATGTATTAAACTTTTTTTAAATGTAAAAATATATTTATTTTAAATATTGATGTAAATAAATTGTATATATTTATTTTTAAATCAGAAGAAAATAAAGCTGAAATGCTACTGCACTATAAACATAACTTTAATTTAAAAAGTATTTATTTTTAATTTATTACATTCATTTGCAATTACTTATCTGAAGTTTAAATTAAAAACTCACCTAAAATAATATTTTAATATATCTCAATAAATATTATCTGTGATGAATACAATTAATTAACAGTCATTTTACTATTTTTTAATAAAAAGTAATGTTACATTAATTGTTAAATTAAAAAAGGTTACTAAAATATTTCAAAATAAAAGTTTTATAATTTTAAAGCAATAAATTACATGTATTTATTTTTTTAGCTTGTTTAAATGATTTTTTTATAGGAAGGTGTTGCAGTACGAGTGGCTGGCCATGTGTGCTGCTGGACTTACTCCAGCTCTAAGCTGCAATACATTTACTACAGTTTGGGTCCTTTTTGCCAGCAGTAAGTTTAGAATTGTAATTTATGCATAGGAAAAGGCTTGCTCTTTTTTATGTATTTTCACGTTTCTCCCTAAATCCCTCCTTACTCTGATAAAAAAACTCCCATTTAGCAGTAAGTTTTCTCCCTTTTCCATCCACTCCTCCTGGTTCCTCCCACATTTACTATAATAAGTAATCAACTTACATGTGTGAGGACCTCTCTATAAATAGGGCCTCTCTATAAATACAGTAGGAGGGGTGTAGGTGGAGATTTACACTCGTAGGTTTGTGAACTGGATTTTGTAGTTAGTAAGTAATACTATGTTATGCTAGTTTTTGTCCTACAACATGCAGTTTGTTAATTAGGTCCTGAGGGTGCTGTAATTCCTCAATGATTCTGAAGATTTATTTAAACAAGTTCAGTAAGTTTGCAATTTTTTGAGAAAAAAAGTGCTTTTTGTGACTGCTTTAAAAAGACATGAATTTTCGATTGTTGGATATATTTCAGTTTTTCTTCTAAATTTTTCACCAATGACTTTCACATTGGTTAGTTAATAGCTTACATTTATCCATTTGAGTTAAGATTAGGGGTTTCTGTCTCTGTGGTTTCTTCAGGATTTTTCTTCTCTGGCAGAGACTGTGTCTAGAAGTGTGGGTCTTTTCTTGATAGGAACCATAAATCCTGGCTCTACCGTTTAAAAAAAAAAAAAGATTTAGCCAAAAGGGGCACTAGAGCAGGGGGCAGTTTTTCAGGTTTCTCTGTATTATTGTGTAGTGTTCACATTAGTATTGAGAGGATGAGTCATGGATATTTTAAACGGACTGGCTGAGTGGACTCAATTAAGATTCTACAATAATGGCCTTCATTGAAGAAAATAAATGGATTAAGAAGATATTCAGCTTTATGAGTAGTTGACTAGTTGAATATGAAATGTTTTCATGTTTAATTTGAATTAGAAGCACCCTAAGTTAAAATCACCCAGGACGATCAGTGCATTGTTTTCTAGGGCAAGTATTACGATTTCATCTATCAGTTTATTTAGTGTCAGGGTAACAGCCTGGGGGGAAGAATAACAAGAAATTAAAAGTATCAAGGATGACATATCATAGTCAGGATTAAAAGGGAATGCTTCAGTGGTAATTGTTAAATATTTATGAGTGATGACCACTACCCAGGCTCTTTGCTAACGTGAGCAATCTGATCTCAACATATTACAGTAGTTAGGTCGCAGTTCATCAATAATAGGTTTATAGTGAGCAGAAAGTCAGGTTTCATAGTAATAATAATAAGATCTTTGTTGCTTGATTAATAAAAATCATTGCAATCAAAACATCTTCACAATCACACAATGTATAAAAAAGACTGTACCAAGAATATTATTAACAATGCACCAATACATTCATAGTTATATCATAAAACCAATCCAGTTCACCATACATTATACATCTCAAAAAGGAAATTATAAAATCTATCAAACATGGGCTAAATCATACAATAAATAGTAATCCAACATATTATAATGTGCATCAATAATTACTATAACAGGATATTGCACATATTGCATATTAGAACATTGGAATGTGGAGCACTCCATTGAATACAATGGAGTGCTCCGAGCTTCTATGGGCCGGTAAAGGCCCGCAGAGCAACATTCCAATGTTGCTTGTGTTCACAGCTATTGCTGTGAACAAAGGCCTCTCGGAGCTCGAGGGGATTTAAACCCCCTCGGACTCCGAGAGGCCTTTGTTTTATTTATTAGAACATTCTGCCCTCTAGTTGCAGAATGTTCTAATAGCCTTATAGCCCTTCGTAGCTGGGCTATACCGGCTATTAAAGTCCCGCTCCTTTGTTAAAGGCTGGAGCGGGCCTTTAATAGCTGGTATAGCCCGCTACGGCGGGCTATAAGGCTATATTAAAGTGCCGAAGTGCAATAATTAGTAATTCCATTTGTACAAAACAACTATAAAGTGCATAAATAATTACAATAGCAGGGTAACTTCAATTATTAAATTTCTAATTATTACCCTAGCAATATGGACACTAAGGGGCTGATTACAACGGCGTTTGTAGGCACCTCCGCGGTGTTGGCGTGGCAGAAAACGTCCATTTAGTCACTCCTGCGGCGGTCCTCGCGACCGCCATATTACAATGGGCAAAGGTAGCCCTTTTTCCGCCCGTCGTGGAGTTTCCGGATCCGCCAGATTTTTCGTTCCGCAACGGTGCCGGAGGGAGCCAATAGAGAAAGACCGCCATGCGGAATGACGTTCCGGCCACCGGACAGATCACGATGCGTCAACCAGCCCATCAGAACGCAGCAGAGAAACCAGCTATTCAGAGATGGCGGAAGCACAACTACGGAGATAGAAACTCGAGTCCGAGAAACCTCCACACGTTCCTGGCCGCCATGGATTCTGCTCTACAAGCCCTTCCGCTGCTGTACCTGATCCACTACCAGCAGATAAGACGCCATCGCAGTCAACACTGCAGGTATGTCAAAAAAATATCCCCGCATACAACAACTGTACAACAACAACAACACACAACTGTCACGGTGAAATATGTGTCTTGTCTACAACATGCACCCTGGTGGAGACAGGAACACATACCATAGTCTAATTACACGTCTTGCACATAAGTAAATTGTCACCTCAGCATCGGGGGCACCCCCACCGCAGCGGTGAAGCCGCGGTAAAACCTGCCCACAATGTAGTAGGAGTCCAGCACATTGTCCCAGGCAAGAAAGACCATCATCACAACATCCACACCACATATATCTTAAAAAAAGCACCACTCTGCACAACATATCTGCAGCAAGAAGTCATGTGCAGGGACACTGTCTATAGTGACATCTCATCAGGATCATCAGCAATTGTATAGCAACATGAGTGAGGGATGAGGCAAGAGTCCCTTCAAAATGACAATAGTCAACATTGCAGCCAAATAAGGGTCAGTCCACATACAATGTGGAACAGAGGAGGGCAGAGCAAACAGGGTGTGTATTTGTATCTCAAAGTAGTCCACAAGGTGTTGGAATGAGTCGGTGAGCCAAGGTAGATGACACATTATTTGAGACACCACTGCCACATAATCACAGATCAGCACCCCCCCAAGCAGACATTGGTAGGCTCATCACATACAATGGCAGACCATACCATAAAATGACAGCCCATACTATGCAACACAGTACAAAAGTTCTGACTCAAACAGCAAACTCAAAGTAAACACCAGTGTGCATTTGACTCACCTGTGTACTGCTGCACTAAATGACCCCATGTGAGTATGTCTTGTACACCAACAACACTGAGTACACTGCCAACTCACAGAACACCTACACACCATTACTCCACCTCAACAAAGGTGGCACCATCTATAAAGTATTGAATGAATGCCAAAGTGTCAGGAAGAGTCCATCTTGACAGCAGTAAACCCTGACCTGAGACTCAGGACAACCCTCCTCTTCTTCACACCTGCCTTCCACTCACGTGAATTAAAGTGAACAATTGAAGAAATGAAGAGTCACTATGCACATTAACAACAATGGAAATGTTCAGTCTACATGTTAAGTACTTGATACAGCTCACACACTTTAACTCTGCCTCATACACAAACCATAAGTCAGCAGCACTGTATGATAACAAGTAAACTATTATAAAGTGGAGGGCACAGTGCAGGAAAAGCATGGAGAAATGACTGGTACCATATGTACATGGCATTCAAGAGGTCCCACATATGACACTACACTTCGGACATCAAATAATACATAATTGGCACAGAGATTAAAATGGTATGAAAGTAACATCTGTGCAGTATCCCTGTGATACAGCAATGCAAGTAATGCATTGGACCTGAATCAGATGAACTGTGGTAAGCCATAGAGTGACCAGCCCCTCATCTTCTTCAACTATCTTGACATGTGTATGCCACCAGCACAACACTCATGGCTCACTGTGACATTCCCTGACTGTCAAACTCAACTATGACCTTTCCACATACCCCTCATCTACCCATCTTCCACCTTCACTGCTCTACACCTGGGACAAGCTCTTATAAGGGTGAAAATAAGGTACTATGAGTTCCCTGATACCCAATGCTACACCCTAGTGTGTAGCTACAAATGTCTGGTTTCCACTCAGGGATGTCTGATCCAATGCTGAACTCAAACCAATTAACAAATACATATATCACAAATCACACCAAAAGAAGTCCAAATGGCATGTACATGTGCAGCAAAAGAGTGAATAGGCAATGTGATCCTAGACAACCCTGGAATAGATAATATTTTTCCTCTGGCCAACTGCACAGACAGCATCATCCAAACTAATCCAAAAATACATGAACAAATGTCAAATATAAACACAAACTGTGTGCAACCAGACAAATCTGCAAACACAGACATAGACACTCAACCGGATACAAAGTGACCATGGTGTCAATGTGTAGCACAAGCATTCACACGCACAATCCTGACAAGTGACTGTTCAAATATAGTTCACATAAAACAAGCAAATAAACAAGACTCCACATTGCCGCATGTGACATGCACACAATTAATGCACAGTACATATTCAACACACTTCAGAATGCATTCAAATACAGAAACTCCTCACACACAATGTCATGCTTAAAAAGACATTACACACACATGGGCCTGTCAGTAGAGAGAGCCAACACAGGACAAAGACTGCATCCCTCAACAACAAATTCATAACATATGCACATCCAAACACCCTCGGTCTAGGTCCACTCTCTCCCCACTGCTCCGCTGTGCTGTCTCTTGCCTCCAGACCCCAACCTCCTCCTTGGGAGGTTTGAGCCTGCTGCCCGCTCCTGCACCTGCTGCCCGCTCCAACTGGGACCAGACTGCCTCCAACCACCGTAACCTTTCTCAGCTGTTTTTTTTCTTAATTTTTTCCCTGTTGTGCCACTGTTATTGTGCCCATCTGTGTCTTGCTCTAATTCCACCACTGTTTTTATTTTCTCGTGCCTGCCTGTTCCTTTTGCCTTTCGCCGCTGCTGCCCCTGCGGCCCCTCCCCCCTGGAATTCCCCCCCGGAATTTCCCCCCGGAATTCCCCTGCTCCAGCCTCTCCTCCCTCCCACCTCCCCTACTTAATGGCGGCCGCTGTGCGGTCGCGCCGCCGGCGCGCCGAAGGCGCTCCAAAGGCAAGCCCGTCTGCGACCGTCCGTGACCCAACCGCGGCCAGCGCCAGGAACCCTGGACCTCCCACTACCCATCGCTATGACACCACCACCCTCCTCGCACTCAACTCTGGAAGACTTAGAGAATGCCAACAGGCCTCGCCGAACACGACCCACGGCCAGTTCTCCTGCCTCCACTGCCGCCAGACCCTCACCGCCACCCCGGCCTCCAACACCGCCGACACCAGCACCGGCGACACCCTAAAATGCATCCTCCTCAACGTACGCTCCGTACACAAACACGCCATGGAAATCTGGAACCTACTCGACTCTCTTTCGCCCGACATCGCCTTCTTCACAGAGACCTGGACCAACGCATCCTCCGCCCCCGACATCAGCACCGCCATCCCAGACGGATACAAGATCCAGAGGAAAGACCGCCCCAACCACCCAGGAGGGGGCCTTGCCATCACCCACAAGATCACCCTCCGCCTCACCACCTCCAGCGAAACCTTCCCCTCCACCAAACACCTGCACTTCAAGATCCACACCACCCCCAAAGCCACACTCTGAGGAACCCTCGTCTACAGACCCCCCGGCCCCCGAACACCCTTCGCCACCACCATCACCGACTTCATCGCACCCCATGCGATTGCCTCAACAAACTACATACTTATTGGAGACCTGAACTTCCACCTCGACAACCCCAGCGACCCCAACTCCACTATCCTTCGTGACAACCTCGCCAGCATCGGACTTAAACAACTCATCAACACACCGACCCACAGAGCAGGACACACCCTCGACCCCATCTTCGCGGCAGGAAACAGCGTCCATTTCAGCCACACAACGCAGCCGCCATGGACCGACCACCACTGCGTACACTTCGCCATCAACAAACCCAAGGCACCCAAACCAGCCCCATGCCCACCACGAAGGAACTGGAGCAAGGTTACCGACGAGCAACTTAACTCCACCCTCACCCGAGACAACCACACCTGGGCACCCGACGCAAACAGCGCAAACGACGCAGCCAGAGAACTCCACACCTGGATCTCCAACTGCGCAGATGAGCTCGCCCCACTACGCAACCCCGACAGACAACGCCCCAGGAAAGCCACCTGGTTCACAACCGCTCTCCAAGAAGCCAGACGCAACTGCAGACGCCTGGAGAAGAACTGGAGAAACACCAAGACAACCGAAAACCACACCACCTACAAGGACGCCATGACGGACTACCACAACCAGAACAAATCCAGCAAAAGGACCTTCATCCACAACAAAATCCTGGCCAGCTCCACCAACTCCAAGGAACTTTTCAGTGTCATTCAAGAATTCACCAACCCACGCAGCGAAGCCACAGACATCACCCCATCCCAAGACCTCTGCGACAAGCTTGGAACCTATTTCCACCTCAAGATCAAAAACCTCTACGACAACTTCATCGACCATCCACCAGGCGCCCCCCAGAAACACCAGCCAGCCCACCATCTCCAACTGGACACCGATCACGGCCGAAGACACCACCTCGACCATGAAAAGCATCCACTCGGGGGCCCCCACCGACCCCTGCCCCCTCACATCTACCACAGAGCCGTGGCCGCCATCGCACCCAAACTACAACGCACCATCAACACCACCTTCAAAACAGGCACCTTCCCAGATGACTGGAAGCGCGCAGAAGTCAGACCCCTGCTCAAGAAGCCCACAGCTGACCCCACCGACCTCAAGAACTATCGGCCCATCTCGCTCCTCCCCTTCGCAGCCAAAGTTGCAGAGAAAACAGTCAACAGGAAACTGACATGATTCATTGAAGAGAACGCCATCCTTGACCCGTCCCAATCCGGATTCCGAAGCAACCACAGCACAGAGACCGCCCTACTCGCCGCCACAGATGACATCCGCACCCTCCTGGACCAAGGCCACTCCTCAGCCCTCATCCTACTCGACCTATCAGCGGCCTTCGACACCATCTCCCATCGCACACTAGTTGTCAGACTACACAACGCAGGCATACAAGGAACAGCCCTGGACTGGATCCGATCATTCCTCACCGGAAGAAGCCAAAGGATCAGACTCCCACCCTTCCTCTCCGACCCCATGAAAATCACCTGCGGAGTCCCACAGGGTTCATCACTGAGCCCCACCCTCTTCAACATTTACATGGCCCCCCTCGCAGCCATCGTCCGACAACACGGCCTCAACATCGTATCCTATGCCGACGACACCCAGCTCATCCTCTCCCTCACCGTAGACCCCCCCACTGCCAATCTCAACTTCCAGAAAGGAATGCAAGACGTCGCAGTCTGGATGACCAACAGCTGCCTGAAGCTCAACGCCGAGAAGACAGAAGTCCTTGTCCTCGGTATCACCCCTTCTGCATGGGACAGCACCTGGTGGCCGACCACCCTCGGAAGCGCACCTACCCCCTCAGACCACGCCAAGAACCTCGGCATCGTACTCAACTTATCACTCTCCATGAACCGACAGGTCAACGCCGTCACCTCCAGCTGCTTCAACACCCTCCGCATCCTCCGCAAGACCTTCAAGTGGATCCCCCCTGAGTCAAGGAAGACAGTCACCCACGCACTCATCACCAGCAGACTGGACTATGGAAACGCACTCTACGCCGGCATCAACAAGTCCCTACTCCGCAAACTCCAGACAGTACAAAACACCGCCGCCAGACTCGTCCTCGGCATCCCCCGACACAAACACATCAGCCAACACCTACGAAGTCTCCACTGGCTCCCCGTGGAGAAAAGAGTCACTTTCAAAATCCTCACTCACGCCTACAAATGCCTACACAACAGCGGACCCAAATACCTCAACAACAGAATCAACTTCCACGTACCCAAAAGAAACCTCTGATCTTCCAACCTCGCACTGGCCGAAACCCCGCGCATCCACAGAGCCAGAGCAGGCGGAAGATCCTTCTCTCACATTGCTGCCAAGACCTGGAACGAGCTACCGGCAGACATCAGACGCGCCCCCTCCCTGAACACCTTCAGGAAGACCCTCAAGACCTGACTCTTCGGCTAAACAGATCTGCGGACCCCCCCCCTCAGCGCCTTGAGACCCTCACGGGTGAGTAGCGCGCTTACAATTCCCTGATTGATTGATTGATTGATCTCAGCTGGACATCAGGGGGACTCACACCTGGCAAGTACAATGCAACATCCACTGACAGCAGTGCATACACAGTAAGCAGTGTGTGAACACTACTAAAACCAGTATCACACACATCTGATTACACCACCATGAAATTTAACATCACAAATCATCACATCACACAGATCACTTCACACTCAGGATGGGTAGCAGTACTTCAGGAAACAGATGCACACTTTAGCTATCAACTAATGCTGCACAACTCAGGCTAACACATATGCATGGAACCTGACTAGAGGACTGTGCTGGAAACTCATCTGTACTGTACATGAGCAACCATGACTGCAATCAAGTACAATAAAATAGCACATAACAAATTGAGAAAGGTGCTGAAGGGCACAATGGTTCTGGACACAGATTGTCCTCTCACAGTATAGTGTCACACCATGGAGTGGTGGGGAGGGCCAAACACTGCCAAGGCATGGAGTGGAACATATTAGACTAAAGTGCTGTATACATTAGTATTGTACAGGTGAGGAGTGTACAGAGCAAAAACACATAGAGGAGTTACTCACAATGTATAGGCATCAAAGGTTCTTCATGGGCCTGGTATGACTCTGAATACCACATAGTGGAGTAAATAAAGTGTAAAGTGACATCAATGTATGTGAAAAGTCACATATAATGTTTGTTTGCTGTTAGCCAGTCAGCACAGTGAGAACAAAAGTAAGCAAGAGCCATGGCTGATCCCAAAACTCATAACACAGACATTGCAGTGAAACACTCTGCATACTCACAAATGATGTAAACAACAAGTAAGTGTACCCTGGACTGCAAGGTCACACCGACACACTGCACATTGCACGGGAAAAAACTCATACATGTGCCCACAATATACAGCAGGTGTCTGATCATTTAAACAAAGAGGCACTCAACTGGATCATACATGTGTGTAAGTGTCATGCTCAAGGGCACATACACATCAATACTTCAGCTAATGACAGGACAATCACACTGTATGAGTACTCAAGTGCACACATTCAAATGTACCCATGTGACTATGAAGCCAGACCTACAAAAGATGACTACACATCTACACTGGTGTGTACACATCAAAATAGATTCCACAGATATGACGTACCCTGTCCACCCCTCAAGTCACCATGTGAATCGAATTTTCTTCTGTTGTGGTACAGCATCCAAATATGACATGTGTACAAAATTGGAGACCTGACAATAGAATGATTAGGATAAGAGTAGATCATCACAGACAACCATCATTGCACCCTCAAGTATCTGATTCAAGAAGCACAAAAGTTGCTGTAACCTCTGGCAACCTCTGCAAAAGAAATTCAAGCAGATGCCAATGTGAATGTGGCATACAGAGCATGTAACAGATGAACATATACACATACATTGCACTGCATCATTAGCAAGGGCAGCAACAAAACTCACAACATATATAACATTTTTATTACATAAACTCTGTATCAGCATCAAAAGTGCAAAACATTAAGGACAACGGCCAGTCCAAATAAAGTCCGCACATGTGTGCATGAAAACTTGCGCAAAACATATGTAATGCAGTCCACTGCCATGGGAATCACCACAGGATAGGGGCCTCAAATGGGCAGTCCAGGCACCGCTCAGGGAGGAATGGGGTGGGAAGGGGGACTTGGCCTCAGAATTGTGTGGAAGTTGAACTGGGGGGGGGGCTGATTGTCTGGGCTAGTCCGCGGACTGGACCTGGGAGGGTGAGAACTGGCTGAGGTAGAGGGATCCATTGATGTGGGAGCTTGAGGGCTGGTTGGACCGGGTGGAGTTGTGGCACGGGGAGGCAGAGACATGCTGTGTGGAGGCTCAGTGGCTGATGGTGAATGAGGAGGGCTGGGTCTCAATTGTTTGGGGATCTGATATCTCCCAAGTGTCTGGCCACAAGTGAGAAGTGAGGTGGCCCCAACAGCCTCCCTCTTCCCCAAAACTGTAGCAGGTGGTGGATCTTCCTGTGGGAATTTTCCAGACCTAGTGGTACGCTGGGGTGGGGGTTGCCTTTTACCCTGCCTCCCCTGTTGTGGAGGTACACTCCCCACTTTGCTCTCTTGTCCACGCTTCACAGGGGTGTGGGTGGGAGTCAAGGTTTTGGGCAAAACAGCCTTCTGAAGGTGTTTTGGGGCAGTTGTGGCAGGCACCAGGTTCACGGCAGACAGGGCAAGTGTTTGTGTTGGTTTCGGATCAGGTGTGGGGATGGGAGTGCTCTTGGAGGGTGAGGAATCTGAGGAATGCAATGTGGATGCATGTTTTTTGTCTTTATGTCTCTGAGTGTCCTGTGATGGGCTCTTTGTGGTGCGGTAATATGTGCTCTTTGTGTGCTGTGGTGATGGTGTATGATGTCTTGTTCGCTTGGAGTGCTGTTGTTGTTTGCTGCGTGTGTATGACTGGGTACCTGAGGGCTCTGGGGTGTGTGTGCACTGGTCAGGTGGGGGCACTTGGAGTGTGGTTGCGGAAGGGACAGGAGCTGGACTGGGAGCTTAGGACTGCTGAATGGCTGCCGTCACTGTGGAGGACAAAGACTGGACAGTACGGTGTAGGCCACCCACGTCCGAATGAATGCCCTCAATGAACGCAACAACCTGTGACAACTTATTGCCATGATCCTGGAGGGCATTCAGGAGCGCAGTCTGACCCACACACACAATTTATTTTAAGTGCACAGCACACATTTCTAAATGCACACTAACATGATGCTCACTGCTGTTCACTGCCAGTTGATGTCTCTGACACTCACACTGCTGCATATGTCTCATGGACACATCTGTTTTGGTGATGAAGTGCAAATAAGCCCCATGTACCAATGAAGTCACATAGACAATGCACAATAGCATGATAAGGGCAATGTAATGCAAGGCCTTCATGTGTTGTGACATGTCACATACCAACATCTTTCCAATTGCCTGACAGGCCTTCATTGATCCAAGGCATGAGAGTGCCTTTTGTAGATGAAGTTGTGAGTGGCCTCCATTAGGACAGGTAATGTGTGACAATACATAGGGTCTGGCATATGACATCCCTACATTGTGCTGACTGATGACATCGATGAAACATGCCAAGAATTCACTCAATGATTAAAAGCAGTAGCCACAACTTCACCTTACACTGATGCACATGGACACCCCTCCACAATGCACACATACTGAGGACTGACACTCTAAGTAACAGCTGCTTCTTTTTATCTATCAAATAACAGTACAACACCTCAGTCACATCACAATTTGCCATACCCACTGATCACATCCAACCATGTTAAGCCCTAGTGCCGCAATAATCTCACAATAGCCAGGTTCACAAACATTGCTTTTAAATTCCAGAGTCTAACCATCCCAGTCATGTTGCCATGTGCACAATTGGCAAATGAAAATCAGCCAATGCATCACTGCAATCATCAGCATCTACCCCATCAGCACCTTTGTGCACTTGCTGTCACTGTGGCAGGAAATTACATCATGTGATGCCATGCTGCTGATATTAGGCTAATATGTTTTGCAGTGATGCTGTCATCTCTATCATTTGTGAAAAACACATCCCACGGGACAGGTGTGACCTCTACCAACTCACTGCTCCCTGAATCCACATTTGTGCATGTCTCTAGCCAATTACACATCATCACATTAGCACACTATTGTGGTAGCCACACAGCACACACAAGCCTGACATGTGTACTTGGCTACACACTACACACAATGAATTTTCCTTTGTAGGAAGGTCTCAGTTCAGACAACATTCACAGAATGTGAGATGGAAACATGCCAAGATGACTTGCCATGACAACGTTCATGGATCTCCCACATAAGAAACAAAATGTTGTACACATGCAGAACCTCTGTACTCAACACTGAGGCTACTTAGAAGCCATTGCATCACACTAGAGACATCACAGAGGTCCGCACTTGCTCTGGGCTGGGATTCATGCAGTCACTCATGCGCAAAGTCACAGTTAGCATAATACGTACCCCCAACTTGCTAATGTTGGGCCCTCAAGCGTCCATCCAGCTCTGGCTGTGTCACTGCCATGATGAGGGCCATTAGTGGTGTCATGCTCCTGCGTGCCAACCTGCCACTTCGAAGGTCCAGCCCCAGCATCATTTCTGCCATGTTTTTGCTGAGGTGACAGATGTCATCCCACCTCTTGTGGCAGTGTATATGGCAACAGTTTGAGACCCCCAGGGACCGCACCTTGCGGGCAATGGCCCTCCATATGGCCTTACGCAGATAGACCTTGAGCTGTAGGCATGGGAGACAAGAAGAGGAATTTTTGTAACACTGTGTTGTGTACCACTGTGTGACAGTACAGGAGCATGTAAACACATAGCACACATATACATCAATGGAGAGCAGAGCCCATACACCATGTCACATAGTACACTTGGATCAAGCCATATCATTGCAATGTATACATCTATGATGATGGACACACTACATGCCCATCTCATACACATGCAGAGTGCCAGCACAGAAAGCAATGTGAAAATGGGCCTCAGATGTGATGCACTATGTGAGTGAGCATGACATATGATACACTGTAAATGATGTGTAGTGGTCAGACTCACTGTGTCTTACACTACACACCCCTTAATGTCCTTGACCATTGCATAGCTACACGTATCGTGGAGGTCACAATTAGGTACCTGATCTTACATTCCCACACTCTTGTCACAAGGTGTAGGCCTGTCTTGTGTACTCCTCAGGCCTATGATATCTCCTTCAAAAATCGGATGGTGGACAACACATATGTTTTTCTAAGTCCTTTTAGTGATGGATCCTTGAAACATTGTGTATTTACTGGGCAGGCCAGAGGGCTTTTCACTGAGAAAAAACGTGGTCCATCACAGAAATCACATGCATGTACAATGAGAATGGGGAAACAGTGCATACACATGCGAGACTCTACACATTATGGAATCAAAAGAAGGATGACATGTCCACCGTACATTTAGCAGATGTCTCAGAGGATATTTACCACAAATAGTGATAGATCCAGGCCTTGTACTCCTATGCAGAATGGCCACATCTCCATAGGGTCAATTTCAAAGCAGTACACACATTATTCAGTACCCTCTGGCCAATCTACATTTGAAATGTCACAAATGAGCATATGAACACTTAATGAACTATGACATTACATGGCACAGGGAATGTGTGTTCAGAGTTCGAGTTTCTCAAATCAGCAGTGTAACTGTATAACTGCTAAACCACAGTATGTCCTTTACATCATTGCATGCAGTCAGGGATCTGTGGGAATAAGCCTATACACCCCATTGACGTGAAATCATCATGCTAGGCAGTGTCTCACACATTTACATTACCCAGTCTCAGAACAACATGTGTGATCTTTGGCTTCAATAGAGCTGCACCCGTGTCTATGTTGCCATCCTCCCCACATACTCAAATGCAAAAAGGTCTAGGTCATGTATGAACCATGCTGTTGGCAAAATCTGAATGCATGAACACTGGCTTGCACTCACAGGCACATACTAGTGTACAGTAACATCATGTGAACATTCTGAGCACTCTCAAACTTTTACTCATACACTTAACAGTTCCTCTGGAGCACCATATAGCCGCCCGTACTGGCCAAGGACCTCGTCCACCACGACCTCCAACTCCTCTGTGGTGTAGGGACGGGCCCTGATGTTCTCTGTATGAGCCATGACTGGGTCCAGAGTAGAGGTACAGCAGCAGTTGGTGGTGATGAATTGTAGGCAGCATTGTCTGAATGCAAGTGACAGGTGTGGCTATCTCACAGACATTTATAGGCCCCTAGGGTTGTTTCAGTGGTACTCTGCTGATGCAATTGGTCTGCCTTGTTTGCATCTTTCAATTGTGGCCAATTCCTGTGACCGCAGTGGCGGAGCATGCCTACCGCGAGTTTCAAAAAATGTATTTTACTACCGCGATGGCGGTTCCCATTGGCTGCAATGATATTCGCATAGGCGGTGTCACACCGCAGGGTCCAGGTGGTCTCTACCGCAATCAGGCATCTTTCAATTGTGGCCAATGCCTGTGACTGCAGTGGCGGAGGACGCGTACCGCGAGTTTAAAAAATGTATTGCACTACCACGATGTCGGTTCCCATTGGCTGCAATGACATTCGCATAGGCGGTGTCACACCGCAGAGGCCAGGTGGTCTCTACCGCAATCCGGCATCATCCAATTGTGGCCTATGCCTGTGACCGCAGTGGCGGAGCACGCCTACCGCGAGTTTAAAAAATGTATTGCACTACTGTGATGGCGGTTCCCATTGGCTGCAATGACATTCGCATAGGCGGTGTCACACCGCGGGGGCCAGATGGTCTCTACCGCAATCCGGCATCTTTCAATTGTGGCCAATGCCTGTGACCGCATTGGCAGAGCATGGCTGTCGCGAGTTTCAAAAATGTATTGCACTACCGCGATGGCGGTTCCCATTGGCTGCAATGACATTCGCATAGGCGGTGTCACACCGCGGGGGCCAGGTGGTCTCTACCGCAATCCGGCATCTTTCAATTGTGGCCAATGCCTGTGACCACAGTGGCGGAGCAAGCCTACCGCGAGTTTAAAAAATGTATTGCACTACTGCGATGGTGGTTCCCATTGGCTGCAATGACATTCGCATAGGCAGTGTCACACCGCGGGGGCCAGGTGGTTCTACCGCAATCCAGCATCTTTCAATTGTGGCCAATGCCTGTGACCACAATGGCGGAGCATGGCTACTGCACCTGTACACTAATTGTGCAATAGCATTATCGCTTTGCAAATTGCATCACTGATCACTATACATTTACACAAAATTATTTCACCTGGTTGTAGTGTGAATTGAGAGTGTGACATTTAACTCATGTATGCCCACACATGTCATGTCAGTACACGTGATTAAATGCATTGGTGTGTACTTACTCACATGTCAAATTTCATCCATGTGGGCATGTCTACAGATTTCATGTTGAATTGCTTATCATTTTTGTGAGCATGCCAATGTGTGAAATGCCAACTCATCCCACAGTCATGATGGACTGACCACATAATGGGCACATATCACTGTATACAGTACTGTATTTATATTGATAGTTGTCCAGCTTACACTCACTGTGCTCATTTTGTAATGATGTTGTGCTTAGTGTGACTAAAGCAAGAAGGTTGTGCAGTGACAGCAGCTACGTACAACTCAGCATTGATGCTGTTTGCCACATGTGCTGTGTCAGCTACACACAGGGATGGTGACACAAGATGTAGGAGTGTACCATATACCGTTCACATAGTCTGATTCAGATTTGAAAGTAGTTAGTATGTACCTCCTGGCTACATGAATGACTACAGGAGATCAAGGTGTCTGTGCATGTGACTTGTGCATTAAGCTGTTTTTACAGTCCTGTCAATGTTAGGGTTGTGTTAGTCATTATGTAAGATGTTTGCCACATCTCGTCTCTGACTCATATTTACATGTGTCCCCTGCCACAATACGTAGGAGATGACCACCTGTGTATCGGCCTTTCCCAGAGCTGGAGAAAACGGAGGATGACGACATCATAAAGAAATTCCATCTGAATCGCCGTACCCTTCAAGAGCTATGTGCTCAGTTGGAGCCCCATTTGAGTCCTCACAGAACATATCCAACAGCTTTGACACCAACAGTAAAGGTGATGGCCGCCCTGCATTTCTTTGCCACTGGTTCATTTCAGAACACAGTGGCCATCGCAGGTTGGATGTCTCAACCTATTTTCAGCATGGTGTTGGGTGATTGTCATGTTCCGCTAGGTTAGGGCATCCTGTGTGACTGCGGGAGGGTCTGCTGGCTCCGAGACACATGCGGAGATCGGACCACTCGACTTCCGTTCCTTGGAGGTCGGCAGTCTAGCTTCACTCCGGATACCGCCTCTGCGGCATCCAGCGCTTCCGAGGGAAACCGCATTTGAATCGCGGTTTCCACCCGATCGGCGCTTCGGATTCAGTGTTTCCTGTTGCCTGCAACTTGCTGGACCAGGTATTTCCCTTACGCGCTGGAGCGCACTTCCATAGCCTTGACAATCTGTATATAGCTGCGCTGGAGTTCGTTCCTTTGTTTGCCGCTCTGGAGCTCATTTCAGTTCTGCCTGCACTTTTCTTTCCGCGCTGGTGCGCTACACTTAGCTTGGCTCGACTTTCATTGCCACGCTAAAGTGTTTTCCCTCAGTTACTTTTCTTTCTTTGCCGCGCTGGAGCGCCGCTTGCCTTAATTGTTTCTTCACGCGCTGGAGCGCTATTTTACCTTATGGTTTGTAAGCGCTGGTGTGCTGCTTTTCCCCTCTAATTGAATTACGCGCTGGAGCGCTGTTTGTCTTATGGTTTGCACGCGCTGGAGCGCTACCTACCTCACTGTTGTCACGCCACGCTGGAGTGCTTATTCATATGTCATTGGATGCGCAGGAGCGCCTGTTGTTTGTTTAATCCAGGCTCCACATCTCAAGAGAGCTATCCTCAGTAACTCAACCGTGTGGATTACCTGGCTTCGTGGTGTCTTCCTGACAAGGTAAAGGCCGTTTTCGCATGTGCATATAATGGAGGAGCAGGGGGTATGATTGTGTGTCTGTGTCTTTACTAATAGGGGCTATTCCTTCTCTTCACAGTACCGGTGCTCACGGATAGACCCCAGAGAGAGGGAGGTTCCTTAACCGGGCTACTAGAACACCACAGCGTTATTCCTGGCTTCCTTCCCCGTGCCCATCGCCATCCTAGCCTGTTTGTAGTCCAGCTGGGATAAGGTGGGTCCGGTGGTGGTGGCTCATGTCGTCTCTGCGAGGTTGCTTCACAGGTTAAAGGTAGGACTTGTGGGGTACCTGACAGAATCCGAAGCCCAAGTGTTATACCTCGCCCGGGCGACATGAGCAATCCCGATATCACCCTGCAGGACATAGCGGTTTTGCTTGCCGGCATACAGGCTGAGAACCTTAGCCTACGTCAGGACATGGATGCCTTACAAGGGCAGGTGGCTGCTGGCGCTGCGAACCTGTGGGTTAGGCCTCCCCCTTCCAGAGTCAGGCAGGAAGGGTTAATCCGTCCACCAGTTTTCTCCTTTGGTAGCACTTCTACCCCTCCTAACCCAGATAACACCATACAAGTGATAGCACCACACCCTGTACAGTTAGCACCACCCGAACGCTTTTATGGTGAAAGCACCAAGTACAGTGTCTTCCTTCACCAATGCCACCTGCACTTCATGGCTCGAGCTACTGCCTTTCCGGATGACGCATCCAAGGTAGCCTTTATACTCTCCTATATGGGGGGCGATGCCGCCCAGTGGTCCATCTCGTTGGTTGAAAATGACGATCCAATGCTGTATAATCTACCGGTATTCAAAGAGACTATGAGACGTATGTTTGCTCGTCACACCTTTGTCCAAGCAGCGGACAACGAACTGCTCAATTTGAAACAAGGCAACACAGATCTGCTCCACTACATTACCACCTTCAGCAGGCTTGTCATCGAAGCTCATTGGACCAAGAAGGTGTCCGTGTTCTACAGGGGGTTGCGTGATGAACTGAAGGACTTAATAGCACAAATGCCCGAACCACCAGACGACATCGGACCATTCATCGATCTTGTGGTTAAGGTCAATTATAGATTACAGGAACGGAAGACCAAGAAGACCAAAGGAGGCGACAACCGGTTCTTAGCGTACAAGGAAAATACCAAAGAAGGACCAGTACCCTCCAATGATGCGCCTGAACCTATGCAAATAGGCGGAGTCCGGGGACCACTTACCATGGCAGAGAGAGAGAGAAGAAGGAAACAGAACCAATGTTTATACTGTGGTAAGGATGGTCACTTCATCAGAGAATGCCCAGTTAGACCCGCCAGAGCAAGAGGAAGGAGACCTTTCGCACTGCCTATATCCAGAGGAGACAAGTCGGGAAACGAAGAAACCCAGTAGACAAAGGGGTTCAACTACTGGGTTATTTATCCAACGAGATCGCGACCCCTGCCTTCTTCCGAGGCAATCAGCATTTGGGTGTGGAGGTGGTCTTACGGGCATGGTCTGGCCAGGAATGGCGCGTTACCGCGCTTCTCGATTCAGGAGCAACCGGTAACTTCATCGACACCCAGCATATGAAGAACCTGGGTATGGTTGCCATACAAAAGGCAAAACCAGAAACAGTAAAGGCAGTGGATGGAACGGACCTTACCTCCGGCCTCTTCCGGTTCCAAACTGAGGAGGTGTCAATGACGTTTGAAAACCACCACACAGAAACCATCACCTTTGACGTCATCGATGCGCCCCAATTTCGAGTAATATTGGGTCTTCCATGGTTAGTGCACCACAATCCACGGATTGATTGGGCGTCCGGAAGTATGTCCTTGGATTCGGCCGTGTGCACGTCTTCCTGTTATACGCTGCATGAATCCTCCGGAAACAGAGCAGTACAGGTCCATGCTCTACCCTTGATCGGAACAGGAACGGTCGCTCACGGAACCGTGCTGGATGAATACCTGGATCTTGCGGCGGTGTTCGATAAGAAAGGAGCCAATGCTCTTCCTCCTCACCGCACCTTTGACTGCAGAATAGACCTGATACCCGGTTCCACGCTTCCGTGCAGTCAGATATATTCCCTCACAGAAAAGGAGAACGAGCACCTCCGCTCCTATCTGGAGGAATACCTGCGTAATGGGTTCATACGCCATTCCAGGTCTCCGGTGTCCTCTCCTCTTTTCTTCGTGGCCAAGAAGGAGGGAGATCTGAGGACCTGCATAGACTTTAAGGCAATGAATGCCATCACGGTAAAAAACAGGTACCCACTACCCTTGATATCCAACCTGCTGGACCAGGTGAAGAACGCCGCCATATACACTAAACTGGACTTACGTGGGGCCTACCATCTTGTCAGAGTCCGGAAGGGTGACGAGTGGAAGACCGCGTTTCGGACCAAGTATGGTCTATTCGAATACCAGGTCATGCCTTTCGGACTCTGCAACGCTCCGGCGGCGTTCCAGTTCTTCATCGATGAAGTACTCAGAGAATACCTCGACATATACTGCATAGTATACATAGACGATATTCTGATCTACTCGCAAACCATAGCCAAACACATCCACCACGTACGGACCATCCTGCAACGACTGGAGCAACACGGTTTGTACGTCAAGTTGGAGAAAAGCGTCTTCCATGTTACTGCTGTGGAGTTCTTGGGACACATCATCACCCCTGCAGGCATTCAGATGGACAACAAGAAAGTGGAAGCCATAGTACAATGGCCATCCCCAACTACAGTGAAGCAGGTCCAAAGGTTCTTGGGATTTGCTAACTATTACCGTCGTTTTATTACAGGTTTTTCCGGTATAGTAAGTCCCATCACCAGGTTACTACGCAAGGGGGTCCAGTACTGCTGGGATTCCGTGGCAGAACACGCTTTTCAGGACCTGAAAAAGAAGTTCACTACTGCCCCCATCCTGATACATCCTGACTCTGAACAGCCATATGTGGTAGAAGCGGATGCCTCACAAGACGCTCTAGGAGGTGTGTTATCACAGAGAGACGCCAAAACAGGCCTACTGCACCCTGTGGCCTTTTACTCCAGAAAACTACAACCGGCCGAACGACACTACACCATATCGGACCGGGAACTTCTGGCCATCAAGACAGCATTCGAGGAATGGCGCCACTACCTGAAGGATGCCAAACACCCTGTGACCATTTACACGGACCACAGAAACCTGCAGTTTCTTCGCTCAGCCCGTGCCCTTACATCCAGACAGCTACGTTGGACCCTGTTCTTTAATGAATACGACTTTCTCATCACGTACCGACCTGGCAGGGAGAACGCCAAGGCCGACGCATTATCCCGCCTGGAGGAAACCGAAGACACTATACCAGCTGCGGAGCCGGACCCTATTATTCCCGACCGTTGCTTTCAGGGTGTGGTCTTGTCCTCTACCTTCCTTACCCAATTGCGAGACGATATCAATCAGGCGGATCCTGCTACCCTGATAAAGGCACACGAAGGGATCACTCTACGGAACGGTCTTATGTACAAAGAAGACAGATATTATCTGCCGTGGGCTGCTACTCAACAACAAGCACTGTACATATGTCACGATCATCCACTGTCCAATCATCCAGGGTACCACAAGAACAAGGAACTGTTGCAAAGACACTTTTGGTGGTCAACCATGGAGACAGACGCACAATCATACATAGCCCGTTGTGCGGTCTGTGCACAAGGAAAGAACATGCTGGGATCCTCTGTAGGTCTGCTGCATCTCATCCCCGTTCCTCCCTATCCTTGGCACACCGTCTCCATGGATTTCGTAGTGGAATTGCCTGCCACCAAGTCCGGCTATACCACTGTTCTGACCATAGTGGATCACCTTACCAAGATGGCTCACTTTGTACCTCTGAAAAAACTGCCCTCTGCGGCAGGCCTGGCAGTGGTTTTTCTGCATGAAGTGGTTCGACTGCACGGCATACCGTCCGTTTTGATCACAGATAGGGGCTCACAGTTCGTGTCCCGGTTCTGGAATGAAGTCTGTACAGCTCTGGACATGGACGTCCGCCTGTCGTCTGCTTACCACCCCCAGACCGACGGTCAGGCGGAGAGGACGAATCACACCATGGAACAATACCTCCGCTGCTTCCTGCTAGCGGTGGACAAGGAATGGGCGGAAATACTGTGGATGGTGGAATACTCCTATAACAACAATATGCATTCTGCTATAGGCATGTCTCCTTTCTTTTGCCTCCAGGGGAGACATCCACGAACAGTAACCTGGGAGGAGCGTTTGACCTGTTCCTTGCCCTCGGTGCAGGAGTACCACACCATGCTTCGCAATCTATGGCAGCAGGCCCGTTTTGAGTTGGCAAAGGCCAAAGAAACATACAAACACTATGCAGACAAACACCGGAAGCTGGAACCCGCCTACAAGAAAGGGGACAGGGTGTGGCTCTCCTTACGTAACATCAACGTGCATGGTCCCAAGAAGCTACTGCCCCGCTTCGTGGGTCCTTTTCCTATAGAGAGGGTGATCAATCGTGTTTCCATGAAACTCACTCTACCCCCGCACATGAAAGTGCATCCGGTTTTCCATGTCTCCCTTCTGCGTGCTGTGCACCCGGACTGTATAGTTTCTTTTCCTCCTGCTCCGATTCTGAGGGATGACCATATGGAGTACGAGGTCGGGGCTATTCTCGATTCCCGTCGCACCCGGGGTAAGCTCTTTTACCTGGTGGACTGGAAGGGTTATGGCCTGGAGGAGCGCTCCTGGGAACCCTTGTCCCATGTACGCAATGCTCCTCGAGTGGTTCGTGCATTTCATGTTAGACATCCTCTTCGCCCACGCTCTGCCACCCCTGTTTGAGCCTGTTGGTGTTGGGCGGGGGTTCTGTTTTGGTTGGGGGTGCTGTCATGTTCCGCTAGGTTAGGGCATCCTGTGTGACTGCGGGAGGGTCTGCTGGCTCCGAGACACATGTGGAGATCGGACCACTCGACTTCCGTTCCTTGGAGGTCGGCAGTCTAGCTTCACTCCGGATACAGCCTCTGCGGCATCCAGCGCTTCCGGGGGAAACCGCATTTGAATCGCGGTTTCCACCCGATCGGCGCTTCGGATTCAGTGTTTCCTGTTGCCTGCAACTTGCTGGACCAGGTATTTCCCTTACGCGCTGGAGCGCACTTCCATAGCCTTGACAATCTGTATATAGCTGCGCTGGAGTTTGTTCCTTTGTTTGCCGCTCTGGAGCTCATTTCAGTTCTGCCTGCACTTTTCTTTCCGCGCTGGTGCGCTACACTTAGCTTGGCTCGACTTTCATTGCCACGCTAAAGTGTTTTCCCTCAGTTACTTTTCTTTCTTTGCCGCGCTGGAGAACCGCTTGCCTTAATTGTTTCTTCACGTGCTGGAGCGCTATTTTACCTTATGGTTTGTAAGCGCTGGTGTGCTGCTTTTCCCCTCTAATTGAATTACGCGCTGGAGCGCTGTTTGTCTTATGGTTTGCACGCGCTGGAGCGCTACCTACCTCACTGTTGTCACGCCACGCTGGAGTGCATATTCATATGTCATTGGATGCGCAGGAGCGCCTGTTGTTTGTTTAATCCAGGCTCCACATCTCAGGAGAGCTATCCTCAGTAACTCAACCGTGTGGATTACCTGGCTTCGTGGTGTCTTCCTGACAAGGTAAAGGCCGTTTTCGCATGTGCATATAATGGAGGAGCAGGGGGTATGATTGTGTGTCTGTGTCTTTACTAATAGGGGCTATTCCTTCTCTTCACAGTACCGGTGCTCACGGATAGACCCCAGACAGAGGGAGGTTCCTTAACCGGGCTACTAGAACACCACAGCGTTATTCCTGGCTTCCTTCCCCGTGCCCATCGCCATCCTAGCCTGTTTTTAGTCCAGCTGGGATAAGGTGGGTCCGGTGGTGGTGGCTCATTTCGTCTCTGCGAGGTTGCTTCACAGGTTAAAGGTAGGACTTGTGGGGTACCTGACAGAGATGTCCTGTCCACATTGTTGACCTACAAGGACAGCTACATCCACTTTCCAAGGAGACATGAATTGGCAGATGTGAAGGGGGAATTTCATGACCTTGGTCACATACCTAATGTTGTTGGAGCCATTGACTGCACACACGTTGGCCTAGTTCCACCACAGGCACGTGAGCACATCTACCATAACAGGAAGAATTGCCATTCAATTAATGTGCAAGTGGTATGCCAAGCGGATATGATTATCGCCTATGTATGTGCCAAATTTCCAGGTTCTGCACATGACTCCTACATACTGCGTAACAGCATCATCCCACAATTGATGGACAATCTGCATCCGGAGCATGCGTAGCTTGTTGGTGAGTAAGCTGTGTCAAGTAGTGTGCTGTATGTGTGACATGCTGTTATCCTCAACTATTTCTATTACAAACTTGGTCTGTGTTTCTCACAACTAGGTGACTCTGCGTTTCCCAACCGGCCTTGGTTGCTGAGCCCACCCACTGAGAAATCCAAGTACCCCGGGGGAAGTCCGCTTCAAAGATGCCCATTGGAGGACACGTCGCGTAGTGGAGCATGCTTTTGGACTTCTGAAGGCTAGATTTCGGTGTCTGTACAAGAGTGGTGGTGCACTACTCTACTCTCCCGAAAAGGTGTGTCAGATCATAGTTGCATGCTCCACAACCTGGCCTTGCGCAAAGAGATCCCCCTGATTCTGGACGATGATGAGCAGCAGATGCCCCCCGCTGCAAATCCACACATGCCCAGTGACGATGATAGTGGGCTGAGGAAGGTGTTGACCTGAGTCAACAGCTCATCATCAACAACTTCCCTTGAATGTAAGTTAACATTGAGCAACAATGACAATGTCTGTTGGCTTTGCTGTTAGTGGTGAAGCATAGATGATGTGTTTGGATGCTGGCTGTTGTTGGCTCACTGCTAAGGGCTGATGTGTGTGGCACAGCGTTTTTGTTTCCACTTACCTCATGTCTATGTTGATGGTGTTGGTCATTGTTATGTGTGATGAATCTTGACGGTGTTGACTAGTGGTGTGTTGTTGCTGTAATGCCATCATATGACAAGTCAATGTCATCCTCTTGTGTCTTTCTAGGTTCCTCTGCCCCATCAATGTCTCCTCACAATCAGAGCTTGTGGTACATTGAAATCAGAGTTGACATTGTACATACTGTGATAAACATGGAACTGACACAAAGGAATAGGTGTGTAAATAGTGTTTATTTTCTATTAGATTGTGTTAAATTTTAAGTGAATGAAAGGTAATTTGTGCATAGTGAGTGAATGAGTTGTCAGTGATGGTAAAAGAGACAAATAGAGTAGTCCCCACAATAATGGAATTACACAGTCCAACAAACTCCTGCCATCAACATGGCAATGTGGGATTGGATAATCAACAAAGTCAATGTTCAGTGCAACACATGTGCCATCATGGCTGGCTCAGCGACTTGGCTTTGGTTGGGGCTTAGCCATGTGATCCTCCCGTGGTGTTTCTCGGACGTCCCCTCTTGCGTTTGGCAGGGAGGGCCTCTGCTGCAGGCTCAGAGGTGTCTGAGGAGTCATTGTCTTGCAGCCCACCGCAGCTGAGGTGGTGGGAGTTTCAGCAGGCTGGCCACTGGAGGGGGGTTGAGCTGTCATTTGAGCAGCATGTATGTCCCTCAGAACACCCACAAGCTGGCCCATGAGATCCACAAGTTGTCCCACTCGTGTGCCCATGGACCTCTGCAGCAGGCAGAGCTCACGCAGTTCTTCTACAACCTGGCCCATCTGTCCCTGGTTCTGTTGGTATGCACCAAGGACTCTTGCAGCGGTGGCTAGGGCTTCTGTCTCAGTGTCCTCATGTGATTGTCCCCCAGCTGCCCTCCCACCTCCATTGCTGACACGGACCTGTGGCATGTGGCACCCGCACACTGTCCCCGTCATCCTCGGTTTGTGTGGTGGTGATGGTAACCACTGAGCCAGGGACAGTGTTGCAGGCAGTAGTGGTGATGGTGGAGGTGGCTGCAGCACAGGTCATTGTAGCAGGGGTCAATGTAGTGGTTGTTGCTGGTGTGCTGATAGTTGTGGTGGTGGTGAGGCCCTGAGACGGAGTGCGCCCTGGCAGTCCTGAGGGGCCAGGTTGTTGCTCCTCATCCGAGAAACTTAGAGAATCAGCATCAGAGAGTTCACATTCCGGGGGGGGGGGGAGACTGGCTCGGCTGGTTGGTGGTGTTTTCGCCAGCTATTGCTTGTGAATCTCCTGTTTGACAGAGGTTAGATTGTCAGTTAATTACACTCCACAACCGTGGTGACACAATTTTGGATGTTTCAGTTGATACGCCAAAACTTTTACATTGCAATCACTTGGTATTGGTAGAAGATTATCAGCATCATAACATGATGTAGCGGTACATACATTACTTGTTATTATTGTGACATGTAAATAACAACCATTTGACATGTACAGATAGTGTGTTTACAAGGACATGTTATCATCTACCAACTTTGTGCACATCCACTTTGTTTTATGCTTGAATATTGTAGACGTTTCTGAGAATCTGTTTCAGCTATGCCAAATCTTCATGATTTCATTAGTTAATATTGGTTTTAAATCATGTGGTTTTCTTTTTTGACAGATTGACCATGCATGTGTTGTGTTCATATGAGCATTCATGCTCTCAAACAATGGGGATTACACATTGCATTGTGTGCTTTGCATGATTGGGCCCTGATTTTATTTCTCATGTGACTTTGTGATTCTAAGTGTAATTGCTGTGACATTTACATGTGCTTAGCTGTGTGTGCACTGGATGTGACATTTTGATCTGTACAGAGTTGGCTAACAGGTGAGGGATGTGGTGGTCATATGTCTCCATGCATTTTGAGAATGATGACAGGGTGCAGGCGCTGACTACCTACCTGTTAGGTGGCTCAGTGGAGGGAGATGGCTGCCACATGGCTCTTGGGTGGGGTGAGTGTTCCATCCTGCTCAGGGGTGATGCAAGTGAGCATGAGAAGGCTACCTACCTTTAAGGTGAAGGAGATCAATGAAATGGCTGCCACAAGGTTCTGGGTAGGGTGAGTGAACCATCCTGCTGCTGTGAGTCAAGGGTGCCTGGTGGGAGTTGTAGTGCTGGCTGCCTGTACACACACCCCACTCCCTGTTGAGAATGCTACCTCCCTGTGAAGTGGAGGAGAGGAAGGGAATAGGTTACACATGGCTCTTGGGTGGGGTGAGTGTTCCATCCTGCTCAGGGGTGAGGCAAGTGAGCATGAGAAGGCTACCTACCTGTAAGGTGAAGGAGAGCAATGGAATGGCTGTAACATGGTTCTGGGTGGGGTGAGTGTTCCATCCTGCTCAGCTGTGAGTCAAGGGTGCCTGGTGGGAGTTGTAGTGCTGGCTGCCTGTACACATACCCCCCATGGAATTTTTGCTACCTATATTTGAAGTGAATCTGAGGAAGGAAATGATAGATATGTGAGGCATGTGTTGGGAAGAGTGTGTTGTACATAAGTGCATTTAGGTCTAGAAAGTGTAGCTTTATAGTTGTGCAAGACAGTACATGGCAGTGTGATGGGATACATTTGTTGGTACTTACCAGCCTCCACTCCCCCAGCTATTCCTGTGAGACTCTCTGGATGCAGTATGGCAAGCACCTTCTCCTCCCATTCAGTGAATGTTAGTGGTGGGATGGGAGCACCACCGCCAGTCCTCTGAGCCGCCTCATGGTTCCTGTTGGCACGGTATTTGACCCTGGTCTTGAGGTCATGCCACCTCGTCTTGATGTCACACAATGTGCGCAGGGTGGTCCCTATTGCATTGACTTTGTTGACTATCCTTTCCCACGTTTGATTTTTTCTGACTAGTGGTGTCTGTTGGACCATGCTTCCAAACAAATGTGGTGCTACTCTAATTATCTCGTCTACCATCACTGATAACTCATTGTCTGTGAATTTGAGCATTTTTTTCTGTGCCATGGTGTGTGATGTGCAAATAAGTGACAAGTGCAGGTGGGAAGGTGGTGGTGGAGATGTGTGAGGTGTGTGGTGGTAGTATTGGTGTGGGTGGTGGTGATGGTGTGATGAGTGATGATTTGCCTCTCCTTTCAGCTGTGGTGTTTGGCCCTTCACTGCTGGAGTTGTGCAAAGGATGATGGTCAGGGAAGGGGTTGGTTTTATACTCAGCTATGTGGGTGTGTCAAAATGAGGTATTCCTGTCAGGTGTGTTCTCCATGTTGACCTGGGATTTGTTTGGTTTTCAATACAATGGGGGTGTATCATTGGGGTGTGTCAAATGTGTTTGAGGGCAGGGGAAAGAACAGGCCCACTTGGAAGCCTTGTTGTGTGGTTGTATTCGACCGCCATTTTTCTTTCCGCACCACTGCAGCGGTCGGAACGCAATGATCGTTCCGCCTGCTCTGCCATTCATCTTTTCACGCGACTGCAGCGGTCGGAAAACAATTATCGTTCAGCCAGCTCCGCCATCTTATCATAATTTCACTTGTGGTCATTCCGCGTGAGGATCGGCCTTTCTAGTGCTTTCCGCAGAATTTCCGTCCGCCACGGTCGGGTTTTCTGGTTTTCCGGATGTGGCGGACAGATTTTTTGTGAAATCCGACCAACGTGGTCGGATTTTACATTCATTGCATCGTAATGTAACCGCCGGTTTTGCCGCGGAACATGCAGCCGTTTTTTTTCCGCAGGCACGGTGGTCGGTGGGCTTTTCCGTCTGCCATCGTAATGACCCCCTAAGTTCTACAAAATATTAAACTGTGCAAAAGTCTCCTAAGTACAACTGATATAGATCTAATACATCTCAAACTGACTATACCAAACATTTTTCGGCTGCATTTAAAAATGTTATCAATTGGCATAACAACGGGATCGACTCGCCAGATAAAAACCTAATAAGTGCCTGGCGAGCTGATCTAACCCCGATCTTCAAAAATAGGGGTTTCAAGAAGATATGCCGAATGTTAATCAAATTGGGACACACTCATACTATATGAACTAATGATTCTTGTGGCCATCCGCATAATCTACAGTTTTCACACATACACAATTAGGGTTTAGTCTTTCAAAAAGATCTGCACATTAATGGCAACGAGGCACTGCTGAGAGCATGGTGTCCAATATTGCCCTTAAATGCAGTTTCTTGTTAGCAGACGGATATGGATTAAAAAGGGACTGATTGCAAAGGATTAGATGGCGTTTACCTTTAACCTGTTAGGGTTTGCGATTTGGTGTTAGGAAGTGGCTTCTTTAATGCGTCGCTTCTTATTACCGAATCGCAGCGGTATGTAAGAATGTTTTGAGACTGAAATGCGGTCGCTAAACATTCACATTTTACCACCAACTTTTGTGAATGATAGTGCAAAAATGTTTTCAAGGCAGACAGTGGTCCCATGGACCACTGCCTGCTCTTAAAAAATTGATTTTTTTTCATCTTTCCTTTTTAAATGCTCCCGTTTCCTTTAAGGAAAGCAGGCTGCATTTAAAAAAAGAAACCAGCAGGCCACCATTCCCGTGATTTTAGTGATTCCCAATGGGTCACAAATTGCAACCTGCCTCATTAATATTCATGAGGTAGATCGAGTTGCAACCCACTAGGAATCGCTTGCGATTCGCAGAAAATCACAATTAGGTAATCTCTATTACAATATTGATACATGTGGCCCATAGTGAAGAAATGGTGGATACATACCCAGCCCTTCTAGAGCGATCTCCCATGCAGTGCAATGGAACAGTACTCTGCACATACGGAATGCAATCAAGACTCATATTATTGCAATCATGGGAGGGGTTTGGGGTAAGCCCAGAGAAACGGGAAGACAAGCGAGCAAGCAATGCAAGGTGGTCGGGCACCATCTCAGTTATCTGGTCGGCTAGGGGCTCCCGCTATCTGTGTGACCCTGATTCTCGTGCTAATGTGACCAGAGAAGGCCACGGGCCTCTTCTCACTAAAGGGTTACTGATTCGGTCCTGCCCCGTTTGAGAGTTGTGGCACACCAATACTGTAAGCCTGGCAGTGTGTTGCCCTTCCTGTGCATAGCAATGCATCTATGTATTATGAGCAGCACCAAGCCTAAGAAGTGGTTGGTAGCACCTCCTTATTTCATATACTTAAATAGCCCTAAGAGTCCAAACTCCATGGTGCACAGCCCGTGCGGCCCTTGATCAGTCAGCGCGTCAGTTATCTTGCAACAGATTGCCACCACCGGGCAGACCCAGAACATTTAAGCCATGTCAGCATCCTGCGCTCTGCATCTACGGCAGCATGAGGTGGTGTTGAATGCCCTGTGTAGACGTGCCACCGTGAGATACGTTCTTTGGAGGATGTTATGTTGCATATATTAAAACTTAGGGGGTCATTACGATGGCGGGCCGACTCGAGTCCGCCCGCCATTGTAGCGGTGACTGGGACCGCCCGCCTGTAAGGCAGCGCCGCACCATGGTTTACAATGCGACTGTCACCATGGTGGTCGCATCCAGCCCGTTTAACATTGCAGCGGGTGCTGCTGGCTGCAGCACCCCCCGCAATGCTAAACAACCATGTTGTGCATTTCCCTGCACTAAGTGGCAGGCACCACGAGGTGATTGCCACTTAGTGCAGGGAAATGTGCACCACCACCACCCCCCAACACAAGGGGGGCCCGCAACGGACCCCCGAAGCCAATCCCACCAGCCTTTTCATGGCGGTTTCACCGCCATGAAAAGGCTGGCTTGAGCCAGTATTGTAATTTGGCGGATGGTGCCTGCTAGGCACCGCCACCATTTACAACATGCAGGCCAGTCCGCCAGGCAATCGGAACAATTGCCTGTGGCGGAACTGTGGCAGAACCGTGGAAGACGGTCTTTGCGACCGCCACGGTACCAGAACGATTCCCCCGCCATCGTAATATGGTGGGGGAAAATTGCTGTGAGATGGCGGAGGGCCCGCCACCGCACGGCTGGCGGTGGTGAACTCTCCGCCATTGTAATGACCCCTTTAGTGTTCTGGGATAATTTGCACTGGTACTCCATAGTCCTATCCCTCTTCTTTTTTTTTTTATGTTTAAAAGCTTTATTAAAGAATTATAAGAAATACATAGATCAGCAATACAGAATAAACATACTGAAAGAAGAATATCAAAAAAGTGGCTAAATTAAGAACCAAAGAAGAAAGCTATTTTTGGTTTTACAAGGAATAAAGGAAAGGGAGGGGAAGGGAGAAGGGGAGAGGGGGGGAAGAGGATATTTTGCAACTTGACAAAATTAAATAATAAAATAATGCATATTTACATAGGAATGCAAGTAGTATTATTAGTATACTTAATAAATACAATAAACCAAGAAACGTAAGGAACAATAACCAGAGAAAATGTACATTCAAGGAGGTTTAACATTTTCAGAATGGGAACGAGAATTATCTGCTAAAACAAGATTATCCAAGTATTGAGTCAGGGGTAACCAAAAAGGTCTCTATTAGCTTTTGGTCTGCAGGAGGAGGCGAAAGCAATATCAAGACGATGGAAGTGGCAGAGACTATTCCACCAGTGCTGAAGAGAAAGCTTTGTAAGGGTTTTCCAGTTAAGAGTGATGTGTTGAAAGGCTAGTGCAAGCATAAGGTCGAAAAGACCATGTGTGTATGGGGGAAGATTTAAGGAGTCACATAGACTACCGGAGAAAAGAAGAGGGAGAGAATAAGGGGTGGTAATGGTGAAAATACGGGAAATATAGGACCAGACTTTTCCCCAAAAAGAGAGACCGAAGGGCAAAGAAAGAGAAGATGTAAAAGATCAGCAGTAGAAGCACCACAGGTCCAGCAGTTAGTATCAGTGGAGTGGGAAAATTTAGCAATAGATATAGGGGTAAAATAAAGTCTGTGATAGAGGAAAAACATAGATTGAGTGAGAGAAGCAGAGCGAGAGATTTTGAGAGAGCGGGACCAAAGTTTGTCCCAGAAGATGATAGACCATTCACAACCCAGGTCAGCTTCCCACGAAAGTTCCAATTTAGTTTTAGTACGATCTGGATTAGGAGCTGAATAATATTTATAAATGAGAGAAGCTTTAGGTAGGGATAGAAGGATCGTATGAAGAGAGTTTAAAGTAGAAGGAGGAGGAGAAGAGGGGAGAGAATAGAAAGTGTCAAGAATGACCGACATCAGAGTGGTGAATTTCTGTAGGAAGGAGCGAGGACAATGAAATGAAGCTTGAAATTGGGGGAAAGAGCACGGAGATGAGCCATCAAAAAGATGTTTAACCCAAATTATGCCTTTTGATCTCCAAGATTTCCAGAAGATGGATCTGTTATTAATAGTAATAATGGAGTTATGCCAAATTGGAGATTCTAAAAAGGATTCTCTTGAAATGCAATCCGGTTGTGTCAAGGGTCTTAGTAAGGTACAAGTATGTTTGAATAAAGGCATAGAAATATGAGGAGATTTAGCAGAGAAGGCCAAAACTTCCCTTAGGGTGAATGGTAATAATAGGGTACGCTCAATAGTAAGCCAAAGGGGAGTGAAAGAAGAGAGGTTGGAAAGAAGCCATCTTGAGGCCTGACGGAGACAAAATGATTTATGGAAAAGGCGGAAGTCAGGAAAGTTCACACCTCCATTAGATTTTGTCTTACGAAGAAAGGATAAGGAGATCCTGGCTTTTTATTGTTCCAGAGGAATTTAGAAAGGCGAGAATCTATACGTTTAAAATAGGAGACTGGAATATGGACGGGAAGCATGGAAAGAGAGTAAATTAGAATAGGGGAGATCATCATCTTAATGGAATCCAATCGACCCCACCAAGAGAGAAACAAAGGATTCCAAGAGGAAAGTAAATTGTCAATCCGAGAGAAAACCGCCTTCATATTCAATTTAACAGTAGCGGTGATGGAGTTCGAGAACCATACACCTAAATATTTTATTTTAGAGCTGTTCCATGCAAATCCAGTGGCAGAAAAAGACTGAGGAAGACAAAATTTGGTAAGGGGGAGAATTTCTGTTTTATCTGAATTGACTTTATAACCAGAGACAAGAGAGAAGGAAGCAAATTCATGTAATAGAGAAGGAATAGAGATTTCGGGAACGGAGACAAAAAGCAGGATGTCATCTGCGTAAGCTGAGAGCTTTAGATGTTGGTCACCGTAAGGGAAGCCAGATATAGAGTCATTATTGCGTATTGAGGATAAGAAGGGCTCAAGAGCTAAGATAAAGAGAAGAGGAGAAAGAGGACAGCCTTGACGGACTCCGCGCTGGAGAGGAAAATAGGAAGAGATACAGCCATTAACCAATACAGAGGCTCTGGGAGCTGAGTATAATAAAGAAATAAGTGAAATAAAGTGAGGACCAAAACCATGCCATTTTAGGGATGCGAAAAGGAAGGACCAGTCAACTCTATCAAATGCTTTTTCCGCATCGACAGAAATGGCCGCCAGAGATGTAGAGAGAGAAGGGATTTTGTTTAAGACATTAAGAAAAAGTCGGGAGTTATCTGATGTCAATCTACCCTTGACGAAGCCACATTGTTCTTTTCCCACTAGATGAGGCATAAGCGGATCTAAACGTAAGGCAAGAGTTTTGGCAAAGAGCTTATAATCTACATTGACCAAAGAAATTGGGCGGTAGTTTTTACAGAACATAGGGTCTCAGCCTTCTTTGTGGATCAGACAAATAGTGGCTTCTTGAAAAGTACCTTCCGTCTTGCCGGTAAGGTAGAATGAGTGAAACAGGGTTAATAGTTTAGGAAGTAATAGGTTAGAAAAGTGTAAGTAAAATTCGACTGAGAAGCCATCCGGACCAGGAGTTTTCCCTTTCTTTAAAGTGCATAATGCAGCGGATAATTCATTAAGGGATAGATGGGCTTCAAGGTCAGAAAGGTTAAGGTGAAGATTAGACGGCGTTGGAAGTTTGTCAAGATAAGACTGAATAAGAGAACTAGAAGGAGGAGATTCTGGGGTATAAAGGTCTTTATAGAAGTTTTTAAATTCGATAAGAATGTCTTGATCTTTATGGACGAGAGAGCCATCTGAGGAATAAATGGAATCAATCGAAGTACGTTCTTTACGGGCTTTGAGGTAGTTTGCCAAAAGTTTTCCTGCTTTATTTCTACCCCCGTAATAATGAGCACTAGTGCACAGAAGAATTGAAGATGCATTGTCAGTCGTAGATTTATTAAAGGCCAGTTTAGCGCGCACCAGAGCCGGTAAGACCGAGTCTGCCGGTGAAGTATAGAACTTATGCTCTAGAGCTTTAATATGCGCCAATGTGGTCTTACGTTGATGAAGAAAGCGCTTCTTCTTTTTTGAAACAAAATCTATAATAAAACCTCTTGCGGTTGCCTTAAAGGAGTCCCATAAAATATGAGGTGAGGAAGCGGAGTCTTTATTTAGGGCAAAGAATTTGTTGGTAAAGATAGTGAAAGCGGAGGAGAAGAGAGGGTCAAGAAGGAGGGAGTTATTAAAACGCCAGCGGGAAGACCTGGGATGTGGAGGGAGTAAATCCAGATCGGTTACAATTGGGGCATGATCAGAGATGACAATAGGTTCGATAGAAGAGGAAAGCACGTTCTGAGATAAAGATTGAGAGAGAAAAATATAGTCCAGACGAGAAAAAGAATTATGAGGAGGAGAAAAAAAAGAAAAATCAAGAGCATCGGGATGGGAAAGCCTCCAAGAGTCCACAAGGTGTGTTTGGGAGATAGTGTCGAGAAAATGTTTATGAGTTTTATGAGGAGTGAAGCGCACCTGGGACTGACGGTCAAGAAAAGGATCCATGACTTGATTGCAATCGCCTCCTAAGATAAAAAGATCATCTCTGAATTTAATACATTTCTGTGTAATTAAAGGCCAAAAGGAACAATCAGGATGGGTAGGGCCATAGATATTAAAAACAGTCAACGAAATATTATTAATTAACAATTGAGCCAACAACCATCTGCCTTCTGAATCCGTTTCCTGTGACATAACTTTACAGTTCAATTTCTTGTGGCATAAAATCACAACCCCATTTTTCTTGTTAGAGGTAGGGGAGACTAAAACTGAGCCCACCCATACCTTCTTCAATTTTAACGCCTCAGCTTCGGTAAGGTGGGTTTCTTGCAAAAGAACTAAGTCAGGGTTATAAGAGGCAAGATGGGATAAAATTCTCTGTCTTTTGATTGGATTAACAAAACCTTTCACATTCCAGGAAATAACTCTGAATGTAACAATATTTGAAGTATATAAAGAATACAAATATGCAACGATAAACAAATGGAGTAAAGGACAAAAGAGAAGATGAACAGGAAAATAGAAAACCCAATGGGTAAATAGAAAAGAGCAGTGCAAAGAGTAGAAGTAAAAAGGAGAAGTAAGAAGGCGGGAAAGAGGGAGGTAAACAAGAAAAGACAGTACATGTCAAAATAAAATGACGACTGTAATACGTACCTTAAGGGGTAAGAAGAAAATGAAAGGCAGCAAGGGACATTGGAGACAGCACACCCAACGGGGAGCAACACAACACACCAGGACATCAATGTGAGAAAATACAAACGGGAGCGGACATGTAGAGGAAGAATAAAATCTAACAAAATAAATTATATCTGCAAATGGAGACAAAGAAATATATGAGAAATAAGAGAACAAACAATTCCATACAATGATGTGATAGAGTTACATAATCAGGTATAGAATAAGAAGGGAAGAAGAGTAAGGATATACAACAAGGAAGAAAGGCGAGGTGGAAAAATGAGAGGCTGATACATAAATAGAAAAAGATGAAAGAGAGGAGAAGGAAGAAGGGAAGCATAGAATGAAACATAAAGCAGAGAAAGATATATATAGTCTGAAGAGATTACGATGACCTGTAAAAGAAAGGAGGTTAGAGCAATAACTGCAATGTATTAGGACCATAAAAGGAAAACAAAACTCAAGTTCCAGAGGAGCAAGGAGTAGTTTCCATTGACGTAGCAGAACATGACTGGATAAATCTGCGAAGGTCAGCAGGGTCTTCAAAGGTAGAAGTCTTATTGAGATAGGTAACCTTAAATAAGCAAGGGTGGAATAGGCCATATCGTGCACCCAAGGAGCGAAGAGCAGGACGAAGATCCAAAAATTCCTTACGGCGTTTGGCAGTCAATGTAGAGACATCCTGGGAGATAAATACTTTGGTACCTAGCCATGAGAGGTTCTTTTGGCTTTGGCAGCATTAAGTACCAACAGAAGGTCAGTGAACTGCAAAAACAGTATTATAACCCCACAAGGATTTGAAGGAGCAGATGTCGATAAGAGACGAGGGCCCAGTCTATGAGCACGCTGGATGTTCAATTTAGTCGTAGGTGGGAGATCTAAAAACTGTGGTAGAAAAGATGCAAAGTACGTGACAGGATCGTCACCCTCAAGGCCTTCAGGAAGGCCATAAACGCGTAAGTTATTGCGCCTATTTCTGTTCTCCAAATCTTCGGTAACCTTCTTTAGTTGTGAAACTTCCTTCTCCAACAAGGAAACCTTTGAAGTTGAGGGCTGCACGTCGTCAAGGTGTTGTTCCACCACAGTGATACGGGACTCCATAGAAGACCACTTGTCATCCAACGATTGCAGCCTGGAATTTGTTTCTTCAATAAATGGGCAAAGGGAGCGCAACTCCTCCCAGACCATGTCTAAAGAGACCGGAGAGGAAGACTTGGGTGGAGATGGAGAATCCTGCTTAGGTCTCTTATTGGTAGTTGAGGGTAATGATAATTTGGATGCCATGTTGATAGTATTTTCTGTGAGGGAGGAACAGTTCTCCCGTGACGAAAGATCCGATAAACAGGAGAATTTGTTGAAGGTTGGAACGTTTGCACCCCTGGTGGCAGGAGCAGAAAGACGCACCTCTACTGCTTTGTTAGGATGGAGTAGGCGCCTACTTCTACCCATGAAGCGTGGTAAAAATAATGAGGAGAAGACAGGGTGATGCGTAGAAGAAAATTCACAGTATCTCAAAAGAGTTCCCCCTCAAAAGCAAGCTTCAGGGAAAGAAAATAACTATACTGCATAGTAAACATCCAAATAAAAAGAAGAAACTGCCAATAAAGTCAATATATATTGATGTGTGAGGAAAAAAGACGAGAGAAAAGGTCATACAAAATGGTGGTCATCCCCAATAGGAAAGAGTCACCTGTATAAAATCAGTCCAGAAATTTTTCAGCCTCCACGAAAAAAGCATATAGTCTTAAAGCGCCCATCCTCCGATTTAGAAATCTGTCATTCTTTCTCTTAAACGAGCTGTAGAACCGCTTAAAAATCGCGGTAAAAGTCCGGCGCGAAGCGGAGCTCTAGCGGCGGGCGGCCATCTTAGGTCGCGATGCGCGCGCAATCCAGCATCCCTCTTCTTTTGTGACAGGTCTCACCCTAGGTCATGCTCCCACTTCTTTCTAGTGGATTCAGGGGGTCATGTAGTGTGTATGCTAAGGCGCTAGCGAACCATGTAATAAGCCTGTGAGCACTGCCACTGGTGTGGAGCGTGTGCATCAAGTGGATGCAGCTCCAGTTCAGAGTCAGCTACTTGCCAGAGCTTCTGCAATTCAGCCACCAATGTGTTATATGCCAGGAAATGGCCCATAGGCAAATTGTAATCTGCCTGCAAATGCACTAATGGTATGAGTGCAGTGTTTTGGAATAGTGCCTGGATAGTATCAACCACAAAGGTTTCCCAAGCTTTGAGACCCTCTCTCCCAAGTAATACCCTAAAGGGATGGATGGAGCTGATTCTAATCTCCCGAATATATGGAGTGAGGGTTGGCATCAGTTGCAGGCTCAGTTGGTAGCTAGTGTGCACTACTTGGAGGAGGTTGTTCCACTGTCCTGAGGTCTGGCCCTGCATTAGGAATGTCTCTCCCATTATGCGCTGTGCTTGGTCCAGTGTGGGAGACCCTACTACTTCTAAGAGTCATCCACTAGCCAGTGTGATGGCCACTGCTGTTGCGCTGCCCGCTAAGAGTGCTCAAAGTTAGGTACACTGAGTCCCCCCTTGTCCACTGAAAGCTGGAGTTTATGTAATGCCACCTGACGTCAACCCTTATTCCAGGAGAAGCTCCCCAACATGATATGCAGTGTACGGAAAGTGCTACAGGGCACATGCACCGGGAGATTGTGTAAAAAATATAGTAGGCGCCGGAGCATCACAATTTTGGATAGGGACACCCAACCTTGAACTGTGAGTGGGAGTGTGGTCCAGAATGCCAATTGGCAATGCAGGGAGGCCATGGCCCTGGTAAAATTGCCATCAATGAGATCTTGTGTGGTATGATAGATGCGGATACCTAAGTATTGGAATGTGTGAGGTTCCCAATGAAGGGGATACATTTTCACCATCAGGAGCTGCAGTTGGTAGGCCGATCTGAGGGGGAACAGGCATGAATTAGCCCAGTTTACCCCAAGCCAAAGGCAGCTTCCAACTCTTCCAGGATATCTCCAATCCCCTCTACTCCATGACTTTTATCCCAAATATAGATAAGCACATCATCCATGTAGAGTGAGACAGTGTGTATCTCATCCCCCATCGGTATGCCTCAAGCCTCCCCCGCTGCCACTGGGCTAGCGGCTCCATTACGAGGGCAAACTGGAGCAGAGACAAAGGGCTACCCTGTCGTGTTCCTCTACATATGGTTAATGGGTCTAAGATGCAGTGTTCAGTCTTCACTTGGGCCGTAGGGTTAGTATGGAAAAGTTGCATAAGGCACACAAGTCGGCCTGTAATACCCATCTTCACCAGTGCCGCAAACATGAACTCCCAAGTCACTGTGCCGAATGCTTTCTCAAGAATCAACAACAGATACGCTGCATAGGGCCATTGGGCCGGTGCCAGCTCCATCAATCTGTAGAGCCTTTGTATATTCAGGGTGGTCAATCTACTGGGGATGAATCCATTTTGTTCTTTATGGACCAGTGAGGAGAGGTATTTGAGGAGGCACGCTGCATCGATCTTAATGAGTATTTTACAATCAGTCTCGAGCATGGATAGCATATGGTAGGACAACACGTCAAGAGGGTCTTTATCTGGGTTTAGTAGGGAAACAATCAGGGACTCTTTGAGTGTCAGCAGGAGGTGGTTCTCAGCCAGAGTCCTTTGGTGGAGCTCGAGCAGCTTGGGAGCCTGGAGGGCCTCATAGGCCTTGAAGAATTCAAGTGGGAGTCCATCCAAGCCCAGAGTCTTACTCATAGCAGACCCTCAAATGGCCCCGTGTTCCGTGATGGTCATGTTAAGGTCCTCTCAGACCACCAGGTAAACCAGGCTCAGTATATTTCCGCCTAGGAAGTCTTGTATGGGGGTCTCACTATTTACAGAGGGAGGGTCATATTAGCGCTTGTAGTGGAAAGTGAATGGTGCATGAATGTCCGACTGCCTGGTCCCAGATTTGCCGGCGACTGCTGAATCATGGTAATTGGGGTGACCTGTGATGCACTGCGCAGAAGCCATGGCCCAATTTGTCACTCTAAATGTACATTTTTGCTTGATAGGCCTTAAAGTCCAGGCATCAGAGTTGTTCTGTCAATCGGGCATGGGGTTCTCTGGACTCCTCCAGCATGCCTCTGGCAGTAGAGGCCCCAATGCCTCCCCTCCAGAGTACCCAGCGATGTCTCCAGATGGGTTAAATCATTGTGGAGATCCGCTCTCACGCCCACCACAGCATTGATAGAGTGCTTGTGGAGCATGACTTTTAGACCTCCCATTCGTTAGGCCTAGTAGAAACTGTGCCCCATTTCTCTTCCAAGAAACGAGACAGTGACTCTCTAGTCATTTCACGGAACACAGCATCTTCTAACAAGGCCGGCTGTAGGCACCACCTGGGAAGGGGCAGACAGTGGGTGCTCTATTCAAGGTGGAACTGGAGTGGGTTGTGGCCTGAAAAGGTCTAAAGGGCTTCCCAGAATACTCTGCATGAGTGACATGGAAATGGATGGCATAGGATCCGGTCCAGGTGCACATGCAGGTCATGTGGAGGCGAGTAGTAAGAGTACCCTGTGTGTCAGGGTAGAAGGTGCACCAGCTATCTAACAGGGACCAGTGTGTGAGCCATTGAGCTAGGCTCATTGGAACTGCTATCACTAGAGAGGTGGGCAATGGAGGGTAGGAGGGGTCCAGGTCAGGGCTGAGGATGCTATTAAAATCCCCTCCAATGACCCATGGGATGCGAGCCCTACTAGTGAGTATAATGGAGAGGTGGGCTAGTAACACTTGTTGAGTTGTGCTTGGTGCATATATGCTGCCTAACAGAAGGGGCCGGTCGTCAAGTTTCCCCTCTCCGAGGAAATAATGCCTTTCAGGGTTTATTATCGTGTTAAAGCAGCTAAACGAGACAGCCGGGTGGACCCATATAAGGGCTATGCATGAAAACCCTGAATAAGTGGTGCAGTAGCATTGTCCCTGCCAGTGCTTCTGTAACAAGGCCTCCACCCCACCCCGTATTTGAGTTTCTTGGAGGAATGCAATATGTGCATTGCGCCGTGTAATGAATTGCTGTATAGCATGGCGCTGGAGCGCTGTCCCCATACCACGGATGTTCCACATGATTATCTGCATTCTATTCATGTCTATATGCATCCGGGAAATGAGGGGGGGAGGAGGTTGAGGAGCTAGGAGCCGGGAGGGGAAACCCAGGGGGTGGCTCCCCACCCAACAGTAGCAGTGCAGGGGGTAAATCAGGCCCAGGGCCTGTGTGTATGTCACTGCATGACCTATCTAACTGGTGTAACAGAACCAACCAACACCCCTCACAGTTCAGCCGAAGAAACAGCAACTGCCCAAACACAGAACAAAGAGACCTAATGATGGGGAACTCAGGGATATGAGGCCTCACTAAAGGCTCCAACCAGGGAGAATGTGCATGGGTAGACCTCTGGCATAGTGCGGTGACCCATTGTGGTTCTGTGAAGTATGGGAGCAAAGTTGGGTGCCAATAAAACACCAGGAGGGGGGAACGCAGGAACCTTCTATCTCAGCCTTGGTGCGATCACATGCAAGTGGTCCATGATTCTTCAAACCAGTGTGTCTGTGGTCTGCATGGTGACGATGGGCAAGAAAACTTGGTAGGCATTGCCTGAGGAGGCACTGGAGCCTGACCCCAAAAGGGAGTCCTCAGTATGTTGTGGTGGGAGGAGCGCCATACCGACGCCAAAGTGGTGGCTGTTGATAGGGCCTGAATCTGTTCTGCCCGGGCCTGGGCTGATGAGGGAGCGCCCACCACTCGGGCTCTACCTCCCCCCTTTCCTCAACATTTGTTTCAGCGTCCATGGTGATCCAGTTCAGGGCGCTGGGTCAGAGTGGCCAATATCAAACACTCATAGCAGCCTGCTCCAACCAGTCACAGACATCTGTGGGTTCCGTGAAGAAATAACTGATCTGGTTTGCCAGTACCTTTAGTTTAGCCGGGAACAGCAGTGAGTAGGGGAGTTCCTCCTGTTCCAGTCTCTTTTTGACACCCAAAAAGGATGCTCTGTGGCGCTGCACCCCTAAGTGGGATGGGTATGCTCAGGCGAGAGTCCGATGATCTCCATGCCACTGGAGTCAAGCTAATCTGGCTGATAAGGGATGATACCCCGAAACCGGTCCAAGGACACTTCTTTCCAGTCTGGGGAGTACCTGGTCTGGCAGTTCAGGCTGGACTGTTCCCATGGGGAGCAGGGTTAAGAGTGATTTGCATATGGCTGTGTCTAAACTGAAACGATATGGTGAGCAAAAAAACGATGGCTTAAGACCCAAATCTCAATACTGGGGGTGAATGTTTGACATTGTTCAGCATTCTGTCTATCAATTTTTCTTTTTGAATTTGTCACCCCGAGTGGGATGGGTATGCCCAGACATGGGTCCCATGCTCTCCATGCCACTGGAGTTAAGCTATCCTGGTTGATGAGGGGTGATACTCCGAAACCAATAATGGGATGCTTGTTTCTGGTCTGAGGGGGTCCTGGTCTGGCAATTCGGGCTAGAATGTTCCCATGGGGAGCAGGGTCAAGACTGATTTGCATACAGCTGAGTCCAAACTGGAATGGCATGGTGAGCAAGAAAACAATGGATATAGGCCCAAATCTCAGTACTGGGGGTGAATGTTGACACTGTTGATCATTCTGTCCATCAATTGTTCTTTTACTTTCAGATGATGTGATTTTTACCTTTTCTCTATGTGACCTCCGGCCTGTTTCCATTACCCATCTGGACGGGGTGACAGATCTCTTTTGTGCATTCCTCCCCAACAGCGACAAATCCAGGAAGGTCAGGGGTGGCTGAACACCTCTGCATAAATCTGCATTCCGATGGCCAGCCTGGGCAGGCAGGAGGAAAGGGGGCTCACACCGGGACATCAAGGAGTAATGAACTGACCCCACACAAATAGCTGGTGTTCCCCATAGATAACCTGACAGACAGGACTTGTTTGAGAGGGGTGCTCATGCACTTCAAAACCACTCTTTGAAGTTTCCCCCACATCAAAGGCACATTTGGATATAAGTACTGGGTCCCTTACCCTCCCAAATCAGACACTTCTGGACCTACACTGAATCGTTGTCAGAAGAACAGCAGTGCTGCTCAAAGGACTCAACTGGACTAGTTTTCTGGAAGAACTACTGCCCTGCTTGTTGCACTGCTGCCTGCTGCTCTCTGACTCTGCTGGAAGGAGAGCTGGATACTACCTTTCCTCCAAAGTGATCTCCAAGGGCTTGTTAGCTTTCCTCCTGTTTCTGAAGTCTCAGGGACACAAAAGACTTCTGCAGTTCTGCTGCTGCTCCTGGACTCTGCCATCTGGGAGTCCTACCCTTTCCTGAGGTGCCCCCTCCAAGTTCTGGGCCTCAGAAGTGGGTTCTGCAGCTGTCTGGCAAATCCTTCACTGCGCGAGGCCCCGCAAAGCCTTGCCGCACAGCTGACAGATCTCGGAACTGACGCTGGATGACACGAAGCCTCTCAAAGCCTCACCGCACAGCCTGTCAGAACTGACACTTGACGACACAAAGCCTCCCTGCACAGACTGCCCCCAGGATACAAGGTACTGTGTTTAGCGGGCCCAAGTGGGTCCCTGTAGCCGGTCCATTCTTCAGCACGGTCGGCCTGAACTTTGGATTTGCTCCGGTCCCTCACGACCTGAAGTAACCTTTTAGTGCTACCTGCTTCTAAGCGCTTTATTGCATTTATGACTTCAGCATTCAATATCTCGACTTCTACTTGATGGATTTTATTCAGATAAATATTCTCTATTTTTCTAAACTGTTGTAGAGTGTTTTCTTGGTGTATTTATTGTGTTGTTTTAGGGGTTATTGTAGGGGTTATTGCACAAACACTTTACACATTGCCTTCTAAGTTAAGCCTGCCTGCTCTGTGGCAAGCTACCAGGGGGTGAGCATGGGATAATTTGGGATTGTGATGTGAGTTACCCTGACTAGGATTGTGGTCCCTTCTTGGACAGGGTGCATACCTCTGCCAAGTAGAGACCCAATTTCTAACATTGGTGATGTTGCAAAGTCATCCTGTGCCCTGGGCACCTCCCAACTTTGTGCTGAATGGTACTGGTGGTAACTGACTCTGACTGACCCTGGGCTCTGCCTAACCAGGCCCAGGGCCAGTGCTATGCTGAAAGAGACACATTTAGAATACAGTGAAAACACCTACATACAATAGGGTACACTAAGGGTTGGGGTACCCCTGTGGTTGGCATGACCTACCCTATCAGACCCTATTAAATATTAGGGCAGGGGGATTAAAACTACCTAGAAGTCCCTAGCCCACAATAGGGCATGGCAGTTTAGAGGCCAGCAGCTTTTTCTGCACTTGCATGTGTGCCCTGCTGAAGCCTGAGGTCAGTTTAAAAGTAGCCCTGGGTGGCAGGACTGCTTTTAAAAAGTAAATTGTGCTCAAACTCGACTTTGGGGTTTGGGGCACTTAAAAATGGATAACCTACAATGTTTTGGCATATTAGGAACCCCCATGGTCTCCCCTAGGTGTCCCAGGGGTGGGGGGTCAGGTATTTATAAGGTAGACCCTTATAAAATGAGTTTTATATGCCCTGGGTTAAGTGAAATTTCACATTTCACTCCCCACATTGTGATAAAATGCTGCCCAAATTCGACTTTGATGCTAGGAGCCCTGTGGAGGGAGGATCTGCAATATTTCTACAGATTCAGAACCCCTAAAGTCTCCCCTAGTTGTCCCATGGGGTGGGGGTCCTGTAGATATAAGCGAAGTACTTATAAAACATGTTTTTGTAAGTCCTGGTGCTGGAAAAATGGCCCAAGTCATTTTTCCCATTGCAAATCCCCTGCCACATAGGTTATCATGGCAGGAAGTTATTAACTAATAACTCTTGATAGGAGAAGGCTAGAAGTACCATTCAAAGACTTCCCTGAATGGTATTAATAAACTCAGGAATATGATATGGTTGAATTTCTCCTAAAGTGTTCATACAAGAAGTTATAAGACTTTCTTGTTTGTAAGTACAGATTCAGCCTTCCAGTGGTCTGTCCTGATTGGTCAGAGTTAAGTGGATTAGCCAGGCTGCCTTGAAGAGGTGATAAAGAGCCCCTGGGGTTAACCAGCTCCGCTGGGAGGGGAGTGTGCTGCTACACAGGAATGCCAGCGCAGGGGGAGGAGTCGTAAACCATGGTCTTCAAAGAGAAGAGGAGGTCTTAGTGTCATTTACAACTCTAAACTTTTCACATCAGCCAGAGCTAGGCTTATGGAAGGAATGCACAGATGCAAGGGGGAGAGTTTATGAAAAGTAGCCATCCTAGGGGTGTGTTTAGCCAGCTCTTACCTCCCTGATGGAAAAAAAAGCCATTATGAATTTGGAGGATTTGGTGCACTCTGGGACAAAATAATGCCACACTCTACAGGATGTGGTCATATTCTTGGGGAGTTGCCCTGCTCCAATTGGTCAGCAGTGACCTCCTGCTTGACCCAGAGAACTTGGAATAAGTATCTGAGAGGGGCAGAGTCTCTCAGATCTGCTGCTTGAAACTTAAGAAAGCAAGACGTTGCCATGCTGAGAAGTTGGGGTGCAAAATTCTAAGGCCTGCCCTCTGAAGACTGCACCAGCTGAAACTACAGCCCTGTGGATTACCTTGCTGAAAAAGAACTAAAGAGTGGACTCCCTGCAAGCTACAGGTTAACAGAGCTCACCTGGACCATCACCACCAAGGATCCTCAACCTGGAGAACACCAGTGGATTTGTAAGGGTTTTGTCCAAGTGGATTGTGGGAACTGAAGTCCTCAACTTTCAAGGACCATCTTGGAGCTTCCAGACCCTTAGAGTGAGTTTGAGACACTGTGGGACCCCTTGGGGAACTTCAGGAAGAAGTTCCAGGAGTTTGGAGAACTTTGGAGCAACTTTGAAAAAAAGCTCCAGAGGGGGACCGACTCAAGCTGGCCAGCCAAGCCGCCTGCCTTCAACCGCGAGCCGGCCAAGCCTCCCACGTTCGTCCCGCTAAAATCTCCGTAGGTCCGACTTCCAGAGTTTGACCGGGAGTAGAAGAAATCCGAGGCCGGCGAACCCTCACCGAATCTGGCCTGGTGAAGAGCATCGAGGGGCCCCACGAGAAAAAGCTCCAGAAAAGTTTCTAAGTCCGAAGGTAAAAACTGTGACCGGGAGTGGTAGCCGCTCAGGGCTCCATCGCGGTCGGCCTGAAACTTTGACTTTGAGCCGGTCTATCGCGACCAGATATCCCAACATGGTGCTATATGTTTCTAAGTGCTATAAAGTGATACATCTTTAATGATTCATATCTCCGGTTCCCTACATTGGATTTTTGTCGTTTTGGTGTCATTTTAAAGATAAAAATATGTCCTATTTTTATAAATTGGTGTTGGATTTTTATTATGTGTTGTGTCTTAATTATTTACTGATTATGTGTTTTTGAATGCTTTACATACCTGTCTTTGAAGTTAAGCCTGTCTGCTCACAGCCACGTTACCAAGGGTTGAGCATAGGAATAATTTTCTAAGACCTATTCTGAGCCCGATACTGTGTTAGGGGCCTTATTGCCAGTGGCAGACCTACATTTTCCCCTACCAATAATCCACTTTCCAACCGGTGATCAGCGGTGAGGACAGGATTTGTTTCTGTGCAGTGCCATACAATAGCTACAGGTACACTACCCATCCACATCAAAGTCCATTTTGGTTTTTCTTCATTTTTCCCTACTTTGCTTTTGATCCGTACTCAACATCATGCCTCTGGCTGGTTCTGGGTGTAGAGCCAGGGACTTTGAACTGGCCATGTTGGAAAGTTACATAGTGGGTCAATTGATAAACTTCTGTGAGGAGATGGGGGTGCCTGCACCAGGAGCCATTATGAAGGTGGAGTTCCAAATGTTCCTGAAGGCCTGGGGAGAGTCCCGCTAACCAAGAGAATGATGCATTGGAGGAGCCTGAGATGGGCTCTTCTTCTGAGCTACCTTCAGTAGATGAGGGGGAAAGCCCTGGATTTCAACCACCTGGGAGAGCAGGAAGCAGTGTTTCCTTCCATAGCCTAGCCCCAGAGGAGCTGAGGGAGAGGTAGAAGGAGAGGGAATTCAAGCTGCAGATGGTGAAGCTAAAAATGGATGTGGAGGAGATACAAGGCTGATTGGGCATTAGTTGAGAAAAAACTTTTGTTGGCCTACAAACTGAGTCTAAAGGAGTTAAAGAGCAAGGCCACGCAGTCTGATTCCAGCAGTGACTGTGGCAGCATGCGTACAGAACCCGATGGCGAGAACAAGGTTTGTACACCCAAAGACTTGGTGTCCAGTTATGTGGTGGGAGATGACATTTATAAGTGGTTTTCTGCTTATGAAGTTGCACTGAAGGTACACAGGGTTCCTGAGGAACACTGGGGTGAGTCTAAGGAAACACATGCCTACTCTGGGAATGGACACACTCCTAACTTTAGAGGTTCTGGAACAAACCCAGTACACTCCCATGCAAACCATCTTACTTGCCAAATTTGGGCTGACTCCCGAAAAGTATTGCCAAAATTTCATGGACAGCCAGAAGCTCCCCAACCAGTCCTGGGTAGATTTTGTGGAGTACTACAGTAAAGCACTGAATGGCTGGGTGAGGGGTAGCAAAGCAATTGATTATGGCGGGTTGTGCAATCTGATCAGGAGAGATCCCATGCTTAGTATGTGCTTTACAGGTTGGGCCAGCAACTAGTTGAAAGTAAGCTGAATTACCCTAGGAAGCTTGCTGAGGAGGTGGACCTCTGGGCTAGCACCAGAGTGTCAAAAAATGTGTCTGGGGGGACACCCACAATGATGGTCAGGTTTCCCAACAGGAGAAAGCGGGGGAGAAAAACCCAAAGATTAGGAGTTCTTAAAAGACGCCCAAAAGAAGTCCCAAGAGGATAATGCTAATCAATTCTGGTCTGATCCAACCAAAAGGAAAGGTTTCTTTGACCATAAGACAGGGAGGTTTGTACCCAGTGCACTGAGTGCTACAAATATGAGCACATAAAGGGTGACTCTAAATGTTCCAGGACGGCACAGGACCCTCCGGGAGACAGACACCAGGGATGGTTAGTGTAGTGCTCGGGGAGGAGTTAATCCCAGTCAGTTTTGGGGAACTGACAGAGATGACACTAGTTTCCCTAGAGCTTTGAGTAATGGTGCCTGGAGGCCAAGTGCCTTCTAATACTTTAAAGTATAGGCAGTGGGTCACCATTAACGGGAAACAGGTGGAGGCTCAGTGTAACACAGGAGCCAATATGACAACTGTCAAGTGTCATCTGGTGTCAACAGAGCTGGTCCTTCCTAACACCTTCCACCAAGTCATAGTCACTGACAATCGTGAGAGCCATCTCCTGATTGCTCTGGTTCCCTTTGATTGAGGAGGAGGTTCTACGGTTCTCTGAAAGTAGTTGTGAGTCCTGCCATGCCTGTAGATTATCTATTAGGCAACAACCTGGAGCATATTACCTGGAAGAAGGAAGAGTTCAGGTCTCACTTGAAAATGGTGTGATTGCCTGAGTGGATCTGCGCAGCCACACAAGCCATGGCTGCCATAGAAGAGAGTCAGAGTAGTTTGGATCCTGGAACAATGGCCCAGACAACTGCCAGGGAGAGAGGCAAAGCGCACGGGAAACCGGTCCCTGGTGTTCCTCTGGTGGAGGTTGACGGAGTCCTGGAGGAGGAGGCCCCCGAGCCAACCAAGCTTGTCAGCTGGCAGGTTGATGGTGGGCCCACCAGGGAGGAATTCTGCCAAGCTCAGAAAAACTGTCCCACTCTTGAGGATCTGAGGCGACAAGCCTCAGCCCATGCAGTATGTGAAGCCTCTGGGGATCACCTTATCTACTGGGAGAAGAATCTCCTTTAAAGTGAACCTAAGTTTCCTGGGGTTGCTGCAGAACATGTGCTGATGGTCCCCCAGTGTTACCGGACTTTTCAACTGGGACTGGCTCATGACATCCCCTTGGCAGGACATTTGGGCCAAGACAATACCTTTGCAAGGCTTGTCTCCCACTTTTATTGGCCCGGGATGAAGACTGACTCAGATGCATTCTGCAGGTCCTATCCCACCTGCCAGGCCAGTGGGAAATCAGGGCAAAAGCACAAGGCTCCCCTGATCCCACTACCCATCATTGGCACCCCCTTTGAGAGGGTGGGCACTGATGTCATTGGACCTCTGGACCACCCTGGGGAACAGGTTTATCCTGGTCTTGGTGGACCATGCCACCCGCTACCCAGAGGCTATTTCTCTGAGGATGGTGACTGCACCTGCGGTTGCCAGAACTCTGATGGGGGTCTTTACCCATATGGGGTTCCCCAAGGAGGTTGTGTTCAGACAGAGGCACAAACTTCATGTCTTCATACATGAGCGTGGTGTGACTTACAAGTTCACCATCCCCTATTGCCCCCAAACAAATTGTATGAGTGAGAGATTCAACAAGACTTTGAAAGACATGATTATGGGTCTGCCAGAGCCCATGAGACATATGTGGGATGTTCTCTTGTCATGCCTTCTCTTTGCCTACAGGGAGGTGCCACAGAAAGAAGTAGGGTTCAGCCCCTTTGAACACCTCTATGGACACCCTATGTGGGTACCTCTAAACCTTATCAAAGAGGGGTGGGAGAAAGTTCCCAGTAAACTGGCCCAGGATATGGTCAGCTACATGCTGGCCCTCTGGAACCAGATGCACCTCTTCTGGAAGCTGAATAAAAGTAACCTCAAGGCTAGTCAAGAGGGGATGAAACTCTGGTATGACCAGAAGGCCACACTGGTGTAATTTCAACCTGGCCAAAAGGTATGGGTCATGGAGCCAGTGGAGTCCCAGGATCTCCAGGACAGCTGGACTGGCCCTTATAAAATCAAGGAGCAGAAGGGAGAGGCCCCCTACCTGATGGACCTCCCGGCCCCAAGGACTCCCCTGATGGTGCTCCATGTGAACAGGTTGAAGCCTCACTTGGAGAGTTCAGAAGAGAGCATGCTCTTAGTGACAGATGAGGGAGTAGAAGAGGAGAGTTCCCCATTTCCTGACCTCCTCTTTTCACAGGACTATGATGGTTCAGTGGAGGGTGTCAACCTCTCTCCCTCCCTAACCCTCAAGCAGCAAGGTGACTGTTACCAGTTGCTGGGGCAGTTTTCCCCCTTGTTCACGCTCATCCCCGGACTCACACATCTGTGCATCCAAGAGATTGACACCGGAGACAGCCTACCTGTAAAGAACAAGCTTTACACGTTGTCAGATCGGGTGCAAGCCAGCATCAAGGAGGAAGTCTCCAAAATGTTAGCCTTAGGGGTGATTGAACCCTTTGACAGTCTCTGGTCCAGCCTGGTGGTGTTGATCCCAGGTGCCGAGCCAGAGCTCCAGCTCTGTGTGGACTACTGCAGACTCAATTCCATCACCAAAACTGATGCACACCCCATCCCCAGAGCTGATGAGTTTATAGACCAGTTGGACGCTGCCAGGTTCGTCAATACCTTTGATTTCACAACATGGTATTAGCAGATCTCCTTGACTGAGGACACCAAAGAGAGATCTGTATTCTCAACCCCAGAAGGACATTACTAATTCCGGGTGATGCCTTTTGGATTGAAGAATGCTCCTGCCACCTTCCAGGGGTTGGTAAACAGGGTACTATCTAGCAAGGAGGCATTCTGTACCGCATCCTTAGGTGACATTGCCATCTACAGTTCAAGCTAGAGGAACCCCTGCACAACCTTGAGGAGGTGCTTCATGCCCTGCTACAGGTGGGCCTGACTATCACGGCTAGTAAGTGTCAGGTGGGGCTAAGTTCTGTGGTGTATTTAGGACAACTGGTAGGTGAGGGCAAGGTGCAAACCTTCCAGGCAAAGATTGAAACCATCATGGCCTGGGAACTACCTAAAACCCAAACAGAAGTCTCACTGGCTATTGCTGCTGATTTCATAAGGGATATGGCACCTTTGTGGCACCCTTAACTGAGCTTATTCCTAAAAAGTAGCCAGGGTTGGTGAATTTGACAGAGTCTTGTCAGGAAGCCTTTGATTCCCTCAAGGAAGCCATGTGCAAAGCACCGGTGCTCAGGGCCCCTGTTTCTCCAAGGTGTTCAACTTGCAGATGGACGATTCAGAGCACGGCATAGGGACAGTCTTAGCACAGCCGAATGTGGAGGGCATGGACCAAACTGTACCTTTCCTTAGCAAGAGGCTCCTTCCATGGGAACAGAAGCGGAGAGCTAATGAACGAGAAGCATATGCTGTGGTCTCGGTCCTGAAGAAATTGAGCCCATACCTGTTCAGGACCCTCTTCCTAGTTCAGACTGACCACAGGCCCTTCAGATGGCTCATGCAGATGAGGGGAGTGAATCCTAAACTCTTACGGTGGTCCATCTCCCTGCAGGAAATGGCCTTTACAGTGGAACATCACCCGGGGGCAGACCATGCCAATGTGACAGTCTCTCCAAGTTCTACTGCCTTTGTGAAGAGCACTCCCAAGCAGTTAAGTAGCTCTTCCTACTTTCAGTTGGGGCACACACATTTTAGACCTGACAGCCTTGGGAGGGTCTTCCCCCAACTTTTTCGCCTGCCTCCCTCCACTTTCTGTAACCATCTTTTCTGGCTCTAGGACTGTGCACTTTAGAGCTGTTAATCAGTGCTAAACTGCTTGTGCTCCCTCCCCTAAAACATGGCAACTTTGTATCATTCACAATTGGCATACTTAATTAACTTATAAGTCCTTAATCAGTCCACTACAGGTGCCCAGTACCTGTAAATTCAATGCTACTAGTGGGCCCCCAGCACTGATTATGTCGCCCACGTAAGTAGCCTCCTAAACCTGTCTCAGGCCTACCATGGCAGGGTCTGTGCAGGCAGTTTGCTTTCACTGTGACTTGGCAGGTAAACCTACTTGCCAAGTCCTGAACTCCCCCTTATATTACATATAAGTCACCCCTAAGGATGTACCTTGGCAACCAAGAGGGCAGGGTGTTATGTAAAGTATAGGAAGTATGCTTCACATGTCCAGAAGGTAAGGCCTATTACCCTCATAGACCAGCATTGGGAATTCTCTTACTTGCTTCTAAGTGGTAATTCCTGATCCCAGGGGAGTAGCCTATCATGTTTGGTATGGGTGGAAAGTAGTGATAAATGTGCTTTGCTTATAAGGTTGGATTTAACACTACTAGTGCAGAAATGACACTTTTAGACAGGCATTTTTCTGCTCTTAATTTTGCTCTATGTGAACTCCAGCTTGTCTCCAATACCCATCTGGACAGGGTGACAGATTCCATTTGTGCATTTTTCCCTGACAGCCACAAACCAAGGAGGCCAGGGGTGGCTGAACACCCCTCTGCATAAATCTGCATTCCGATGGCTGGCCTGGGCAGACAGTAGGAAAAGGGGCTCACATCTAGACATCAAGGCGTAATGACCTGATCCCACACAAAAGGCTAGTGTTCCCCATCGATAACCTGCAGACAGGACTGGTTTTAGAGGGGTGCTAGTGTACTTCAAAACCACTTTAAGACGTTTCCCCCACATCAAAGTCACATTTGGGTATAAGTACTGGGTTCTTGACCCTCCCAAATCAGACACTTCTGGACCTACACCGAATAGCTGTCAGAAGAACTGTGGTGCTGCTCAATGGACTCAACTGGACTGTTTTTTTTCTGGAAGGACTGCTGTCTTGATTGTTGCCCTGCTGCCTGCTGCTGTCTGACTCTGCTGGAAAGAGAGGTGTACTCTACATTCCCTCCAAAGTGATCTCCAAGGGCTTGTTAGCTTTCCTTCTGTTTCTCAACGTCTCATGGACACAAAAACCTTCCTGAAGTTCTGCTGGTGATGCTGGACTCTGCCTTCTGTGAGACCTACCCTTGCCTGAGGTGCCCCGTCAAACTTCTAGACCTCGGAAGTGGGTTCTGCAGCTGAGTTTCTGCCAAATCTGACATGGTGCAAAGCCTCACCGCACAGCTGACAGCTCTCTGAACTGACGCCAGATGACACAAAGCCTAGCAAAGCCTCTCCAAAGAGCCTCTCGGAACCGACACTGAACAACGCAAAGCCTCCTCACGCAGTCTACGCCCTAGGATAAAAGTTACTGTGTTCAGCAGGGCCAAATGGGTCCCTGTGGAGGCCCAAGCTCCCTCACGGTCGGCGTGAACTTTGGGCTTGCACCGGTCTCTCACGATCTGAAGAAATCTTTTTAGAGCTACCTGATTTTAAGCGCTTTATTGCATTTATGTCTTCAGCATTCAATACCTCGACTTATACTTGATGGATATTGATCTTTTCGGGTCATATTTTAGTCATATAAATAGTCTCAATTTTTCTAAACTGTTGTGGAGTCTTTGTATGGTGTATTTACTGTGTCATTGTACGGGTTATTGCACAAATACTTTGCACACTGCCTTCTAAGTTAAGCCTGCCTTTTCTGTGCCAACCTTCCAGGGGGTGAGCACAGGATAATTTGGGATTGTGTTTTGACTTACCCTGACTAGGATTGTGGTCCCTAGTTGGACACAATGCATACCTCTGCCAACTAGAGACCTTATTTCTAACAGAATGCATGAAAGGATACCCATTATTGATAACAAATCATTGTGATGAGCTATTTTCAAATAAGGAATCCTTAAACCAAAAAACAAATAGTAAACATCAGGCCTCATAATAAAAGGTTTAAAGAATGGAAAATCATTCCCAAACTGGTTTAAGATTGCTAATATAGTGAATCCTTATGTACCAACAGGTAAAAAATAAGGATTCCCTAAAATTGCACATGAAACTGAATAAATAATGAATAACTAAATAGAGAACTTTTCAGCGATTCCTTAAATAGGAATCTGAATTTGCAAATCGTTATTCTTATGTACCAAATATTCGCAAATTGTGATTCCTCTAAAAAAGGCCAAATAGCAAATGCAAATTACAACCAAGTGAAAGCAGATGGTGACCAGGTGGCACGTATAAACGGGCAGCTGAATTCCAGGCCTAACATCCCCAATAGCTGCACTCTATGTGATGGTGGTGAGGAGACATGCACCGGGAGCTCTACATAGGAGGTGACGTAGACAGGAGCAAATTTACAGGCAGCGTATAACTATTTGATCAAACTGATGAGGAGGAGGAGGTGTATGTGACATACTTACTCAGCAGGGCCTTTCACTATGGATATCATCAATGAATTGGAGCCAATGCTTGCAAGGCCCACTGGATGCTGTGAAGCCAGGTTCAGCTTTTATGTTTCCTACATCTGCTTGCATCAGGGAGCTATCAAAATACTGTTGCATTTTCTGGTAGTATATACCAGAGACTGTTGTTCAGAGTTTTTCAATTTCTTTTTAATTTATTGCTCTCTAAAATCAATGTACATATTTTGTTTTTAAATAACCATGCTGATTTGCAGTCCACTAAAATTCATTTTTTACCAAATTGCACAATTTCCTAACATCATAGGATGTGTGGATGGTACACACATCCTTATAATTCCACCCCCAGCAACTGATTCCCTTTATAGGAACAGAATTATCAGCACTCACTGAACATTCAAGTGGTGTGCAATGCAGAATATTTTATAACGAACATTGTTGTCTGTTATCCTGGGAGCACTTGTGACTCTTTAATCTTTCGCAATTGTGCACTGAACAATCAACTAGCTGTAGGAAAGTGGGTTTCTGTTGCAGTAACCCCCCCACTTTTTGCCAGACTACTGATGCACTTTGACTTGATGTGCCCTGGGTCCCTGCCAATCAGGTTCCCAGGGCCTGTGTTCTTTTCCCAAAATGAACCCAATTGGCATCTCTGGCCACAGGTCAGCCCCTGGTAAATGGTATCACAGGTACCCAGGGCACTGTGACCTGGGAAGACCTCTAAGGGCTGCAGCACGTATTGTGCCACCCTTAGAGGCCCTGTACCTTTACACACACACACTGCCTTTGCAAGCTGCGTGTTTTGGTGTAGAACAAAGTGAAGAGTCAACATGGCACATATCCCTGTGTGCCATACCTTCAACCCACTGCCCTGGCATAGATCAGTCACCCATCTAGCTGGGTGCCCTATACCAGTGGTGAGGGTACAGGTGCATGAGCCCTGTACCCCTAAAGTGTCTAAGTCCATTCTTAGACATTGTAAGTGCAGTGCTCCCATTAAGAGTATATGGTGCTGGTGGCTTGTCATTACGAACTACACAGCATCATATTGGCTACACTGAAAACTGAGAAGTTTGGTATCAAAATTCTCAGCACATTAAACCCACACTGATGCCAGTGTGGAATTTAATGAAAAATGCACACATAGGGCATCTTAGAGATGCCCCCTAAAAAACGACCAGCCTCTGGTGGGTTCCCTGACTGGTACACACCAGCCTGCCACCACGAGACATGTTTCTGGACCCCTAGGGTGGGAGCCTTCGCTCCCTGAGCCCAGAAACAAAGCCTTTCCTGGGCGGAGGTGTTCACACCTCCCCCAGGCCAGGAATACCATCTGTGGCAGGGGAGCTTCAAAGGCCTGGCAGCCTTTGTAATGTGACCCCCAGCCTCTCCTGCTATCAGGAGCAGGCCCCCTTCCTGTCTCCCCTCCTTTTCGGCGGGAAGACAGGCAGCAAAAACTAGCCAGCCCAGAAGGTGTGTCCACCTCTGCCAACTCCACCCCTCAGTTGGGGGAGGCGAGGTGAAGCCCACTTTTCATTGCCCGCCATCTTGCAGATTGCAGGCACTCCCCAATCAGGATTAGGGATTGTGCTCACTCCCCCATGTGGGGTGAGCACACCAAGGGTGTAGTCACCCTAAGGTCAGTAGCCCAATGGCTACTGACCTTGAGACCCCTAAAAAACGCCCCCTAAATGCAGTATTTAGGGGGCAGCCCTTAACCAAGAAAGCAGACAAAAAGAAACTACAAGGAGAAGAAGAAGAAGGACCGAACAGCCGTGCAGCAGCTAACAAGAGGAAGACGCCCACTGACTTGGCCCCAGCCCTACCGGCCTGTCTCCACCTCGAACCTGCTCCTGCGAAATCCTGGTGTGTCCTGCAGCCAGCAACCTCGAAAACCCCGGGGGACCTGCCTGCCTTCAACCTCAAAGACTGTGTCTCCCGTGAACACCGGATTTGTTCATCTGCAACCTCTGGTTCCGGCCGGACACCGCGGATCCGCCCCACTCTACACCCACCTTCCACGGCCTGAGCTCGAGTGGGCAAACACCACAAAGAGGTCTCCCCAGCGATCGTAACCCGAGATACGGTGACCCCTGACCTGCCTCAAGCCTCCAGCCAACGCCTGCAGCCTAAATCCGGAAGGTCCCGCCAACCGCGACCAGGAGCTGGTAAGAAGATCAGACCCCAAAACACACTCCTGCACCCGACACCCCACGGCCTTGGGTGGCCAAACCAACAGTGACTAAACAACCCCTAACTTCCCAACTTACCTCTTGAAGTGGTGGTCGCACCCAGAAGACCTTCGTCCCCAAGCCTGCAGTACCTTTGCAAACCGGAGGTTCCCCATTGCGAACAACAGGGCGCCCGACGTCGAAACAGCACCCTGCACCCGGCTGCCCTAATGCCGCTGAGGGTGCACCTTTGGTGCTACTTTGTATCCCCATTTGCCCTGAGCTAAAGTCTAGGAGCTCTGCTCCCACAACCAAGTGGCTTGCTCGTCAGCAGCCACCAACTGGAGGCCCCCTATCCCCATTGGATAACATTGGGCCTCAGCACTCTGCACCCGGCCGCCCTAGTGCCGCTGAGGGTGTAACTAGAGTACATCCTTGACCCTGGGGGACCCCTGAGTCTACCCCCAAAACCTCAACTCCCACTATCAAATACTTACCTCAAAACCGATAACACTATTTTCCTCCATAGGATAACATTGACTGTTTTTCTTGGAAAAGTTCTTAAGTGTGGAGTTTGAAAACCTAAAGAAATTCTTTAAAATTGTACTATTTAACCAAAACAATTTTACTTGCCTGTTTACAGGAAATGTCCCAGAGTAGTATCCCGGTATACTACTCTGAGTAAGAAAAGTAATCTAAAAAGTAATTTACCTGGTATTTCACTGAAAAGCCCATTCGAGTCTATGTACTGTATTTACAAAGTATTGCATTTCTCTGCAACCATACTGTAAGTCAAAACAAAATGCATATACAAATACAATTCAAACTGTTTACCAATTGCATTACTACTGTAAAGTATTTATTGCTTACCTGTGCCAGGCTTGCTTGGTTCTAGAAAATAAAATAACTAAAAGAATATTTTTATACAAAAACAATTGGTCTGAAGTTCAATCTTTGAGTGTGTGAATTCATTTGCTGACTGAGTGTGTACAACAAATGCTTAACACTGTCCTCTGATACTGCCTTACTGCTCGACCACACTACCACAAATAGAGAGTGAGGTGCTATCTAACTTTACCTCTGCCTACCTTTGGGGTTCCACTGGACTCAGTGCACTGTATACCTCACTTTGGTATAGTATATACAGAGCCAGCTTCCTACACTACCTCAAGGAGAAATGGCAGATGGGTATCTGCTAGGTAACTGGCTTAATATATGTAACATGTCATAGTAGATACACACTGTACTTTTACCACTTTTTATTGTTTTGTTACACATGACAATGATTACACCATTTGTATGAGGTCTGCCAGGAAATAGCGTTATAATGCTGCGCACGAACAATCCAGGAATGTGAGTGAAAGATCCTGTGTGATTTTGAAGGGCAAATTGCGATGCATTCATAGAGGTGAGGGTACTTTGGAACATTCACCAGAGACTGCATATAAAATAGTAGCTGTGACACCAGAGACAAGAGATCACAGATGCTTATTTTTAATGAGATGTATTAAATCAAAAAAGAGCTTCATAGACTTGTGCTTCACATTGAATCAAAATATAACAAAAATTCTGTTACATCACAGATATGTGTGTTTATTATTTTGTTTGTCAATAGACACGACGATAAGAAAGTACAATTTTAAATTACTGTATTAAAACATACATTTATGTCTCCATAAAATTCTACATTTATTAGCATTTTGGTCTATTACCTATTTGTCTGCTTATTGGCTGCTGACCACATGGAGGTTTTACTTTACCACATTTACTCGTACGATGTGTCGGTAACATTGAGTCATTCACAGATATTGTAGTGCCACTTGTACCTTCATCACTTGCTGGTGTTGTAATGGTAGGCCTTTGATGTGCATTAGGGCTCACTTTAACATCCAATACAATACTATTTTTCTTTAAGGTCATATTCATCAAAGTATTTTGTCTAGTTATTTGGGCCTGGAAATGTAGAGATCTGCGACACATTGCCATAGTGCTAGTGGCTAGTTTTTCAACAGACTCATTTCTTTAATTGATATATCAGACTTCAGCTGCTTACGTCTCTGTTTGTTCCTCTCTTCCATAAAGGTTTGACATAGTGCTTGTACAGCATCTGTTATATTTGAAATACACTCAGACACTGATAGAAAACCTGTGTGATTTTGTTTTGTAAATCAGTTACCCTACGTGACAAATCACATATCACTCTATGCTATGTTTTTTGGGACAGTTAAAATAGCACTCTTCAGTTTGTGCTAAGGGCCCTGTATCCTCCTGTGTGTTTTTTTCATGTCTCTAAGGATTTGACCTGATTGCCACAAAATCCAGTCCAAACTATCCCAGTGTGACAGAAACAGTAGCAGAAGTGCTAGTGCTTTGGATGTTTGTGTCCTAAGCAGTTGTTGGTGGTAAGATGTCTCCTGATTTGATATATACCATATTCAGTACAGTGTAGGTCTCGTCATCCGCGATGTTCGTGGAAGTAAGCTGTGGTTCTTCTGCTTGGAAAGTTGCAGCTGACAGTTCTGCAGTGACAGTGTTGATTGTTTCTCTGCATGACAAAAACATTATAAGAAAACATAATTATTTGTATTTTATATTACTGTCCTATTTGAAAACTCTAATATAATTTAAATGCTAATGATTGTTACACAAATATGTATCATACTTAATTATAGTTTTATTGCAATAAATAATATATTCTAAACTTCAAGTCTCATAATGTTGCTAAATGTATATATCTATATATATATATCAGTAGCGGTCCGTGGTAGGAGTGCCGGCCGGGCGGTGACGTGGGGTGGGGGAGGGGCAGGGTGGGGGGTAGTAAACCACGGATTAAGGCCGAATACAGGTAAGTAAACATTTAGATAAATAAAACGAATTTCGTTGCGCGCGCGTTTTAAGTCGGGGGATTAACTCCCCTTGAATCCTGAGGGTCCCTGGGGTGCAACTAGCCCACCAGCTACCTCCATTAAGCGCCACAGAGCTGCGTTGCAGAGAGGTGTAAAAGGGGCGTGGCCTCTGTACACCTCTCTGCAAGGCAGCACCCTGGCGCATACTGGAGGTTTCTGGTGGGCTAGTTGGCCCCAGGGACCCCAGTATTCAAGGGGAATTACTTCCCTTCTTAAAACGCGCCAGGGAGCGCGTTTGCAGAGTACTTTTTTTTTTTATGGGAGGGGGCTGCGTGGCCCCCTTCCCTCGGCCACTTTTGGCCCCGGGGACCCCATCCCCGGGGCCTGGGCATTTTTTTTGTTTTATTAAAAAAAAAAAAAAAAAAAACGGGAAGGGGGCCGCGTGGCCCCGTTCCCTGGGCCTCTATTGGCCCCGGGAACCCCATCCCCCGGGGCATGCCCTCTTTTTAAATAAAAAATATGGGGGGCTGCGTGGCCCCCTCCTCAGGCCATTTAAGGCCCGGGGACCCCATCCCCGGGGCCGGCCTTGCCCTTATTTTTTTATTTTTTTATTTGGGGAGGGGGCTGCGTGGCCCCCCTCCCGGGCCACTTATGGCCCCGGGGACCCCATCCCCGGGGCCTGGCCTCTGGTTGGGGACTGTGGGGGTCCCCAAACCCCCACAGTCCCGCCGGCTCCCCGTGTCCTACGGGAGCCGGCATTCCTTTCCACATGGGGAGCAGCTAACATGCTGCTCCCCGTGTGGAAAGCAATTGGTTTGCATTTTGAAAGAGAGAGCAGGTTTCCTGCTCTCTCTTTCAAAATGCAAACTAAGCTTACTATGACAGGACGGGAGCCGCGAGGCTCCCGTCCTGTCATAGCAAACTACAGTGTCCCGGGGTAGGCACCCGGGACACTGCAGGAGCCGGCCCTGGGGGTGGCGGTCCCCAGGGCCATCAAGGGCTCCAGGAGGGGGCCGCGCGGCCCCCCTCCCTACATTTTGAAAGCCCCGGGGAGGTGGTGGTCCCCGGGGCTTGGGGGTCGAAAACGGACCCCCATTTTCAATGTTCTTAGTGCCCCGGGAGGTGGTGGTCCCCGGGCGTGTGGGGGCTGGAGCCCCCCACAGGTTTTAAAAATAAATTAAAAAAGCCCCGGGAGGTGGCGGTCCCGGGGCTGCGGGAGGGCTCAGAGCCCTCCCGCACCATTAATGATAAAGCCCCGGGGGTGGCAGTCCCCGGGCTTAGGGGCCCTTGGAGGCCCCCCATACATAAAATAAACCCCCAGCATGCCCCCGGGACTTGGCCCACCCGGGGGCAAATTAACATCGAAGCGCGGGAGACCGCGCTCGATTTTTTTTTTTGGCAGGATCCGCGCTCCCTGAGCGCATCCTGCCGATTGTTTTTTTAAAAATGCTTTTTTGCCCAGGGGGTCCTTGTGGGACCCCTGAGCAGGCCTAGGGGTTAGGGTGTTTCTACCCTGCCCCCTTTGTGCGTTTTGCGCACTTGTTTCTTTTTTTCTCGGCGGATCCGCGCACCCTAAGCGCATCCCGCCGATTTAAAAAAAAATGCTTTTTCTGCCCAGGGGTCCTTGTGGGACCCCCTGAGCAGACCTAGGGGTCAGGGTGTTTCTACCCTGCCCCCTTTTGCGCTTTGCGCACTTGTTTCTGTCCCTCGGTTCTACAGAGGGACAAAATGGCTGCCAACACTTCCTGATTTGGAGTGTTGACAGCCAATTAGCATGCAGCTCGTGATCGGGAGGGTACGCGGATCCGACGCGCCCATAGATATATATGTGATTTTAATTGTGAATTTCTCAGGAACTACTGAACGGATTTACACCATTTTAGCAAAAGGCACCAGTCTGAACCAAGGGCTACCTCTTTGCCAAATTTGGGGTAATTCCGTTCAGCAGTTCGGGCTGTAGCTGCGACTAAAGGTTCCTATGGAAAAATGAATGGGGAAAACGCATTTTGGGACCCCCTTTTTTCTCGGCCCCCGCTTGACGTATCACCCCGAGACTTTCAGGGTAGGAGCGGACCGGAGCGCCCCAACAAGTTGGAAGCTTTCGCGAAGATTCGTCAACCGGCGCCAACGTTATTGCAAATAGAATGTCGCGGATTTCCTATGGATAATAGGTCCTAACTATAACTATCTACTGGCGACCGCCAGTAGATATATATATATATATATATATATATATATATATATATATATATATATATATATTCACTGAAAAAACCATAGGTTTCAGGGACGTTATAGTTAGAAATTATCATTTAAAAAACCTTTGAAATTCACTGAAAAAACCATAGGTTTCAGGGACGTTATAGTTAGCTGGACATTTAACTCGTACAAAACCATAGAAATTCCACTGTTATAGTTAGTTCAGCTAACTATAACTCGCGCCCCCGCAATGCACTGTTGATCACATCACATACTGCTGATCACATCACATATTACATCATTCATGACATGGTCAGTGACATCACTGATGACATCACTGATCACATCTCAATTGACATCACTGATGACATCACTGATGACATCATCCAGTGAATGTGTTTTTCTTTAAAGTTTAAATATGTATTATATATATACCAAGGTGTATTGAAGAATGAGTGGGTGTATAAGTGTCTGGATGGAGGGTTTAGTAGGTGTGTGACTGACTGGTTAACTGAGTTATTACATGTGTCTTACTGAATGCATGGGTTAGTGACTAAACTGTGTGAATGTCTATATCAGTCTGTTTGCTGTTGTATACGCTGCTGCATGGGTTGGTCAGTAGCTACATGAGTGTCTATATGTGTTATTAATTGGTTGCCAGAGTATTTGTATGGGTGCCTCAGTGTGTGTGTGGGTGTGTGGGAGGTATGTGACTCTGTGCATACATGTTTGAGTGGTTGATTCACTGGGTGTATGGGTTCAAGAGTGCATGTGGAAACAGCTGTATGAGTGGGCGAGTGTGTGTATGGGTGTGTTAGTGAGTGAATGGATGTCTCAGTAGTACTTGTTCAACTAACTACATATGTAAAAGACAGTGTATGTGAGAGTTGAAGTATATAAATGACTATACGTGAGAGTTAGTGATTGTGAGAGTGGCTGTATGGATGAGTGTGTACTTGTATCAGTGATTGTATTAGAGACTAAGTATGCGTTTCTTTCTGTTTGAATAAGTGATGTGTTGTGTGTATAACTGTATAGGTCAGTAAATGGAAGTGTGATTGATTATTTGCATGACTGACTAGGTGTGTGAGTAACTCTGGATGAGTGCTGCTGTATGAGTGTCTGTGTAGGTGTATGAGTGCATATGATAGTGTTGTATTGATGAGTGACTGCATGTATGAGTGATTGTATGGGTGAATGAGTGGATGAGTGTGTAGACCTAAGAACCAGTGATTAGATATGTAGTAAGTAGTATTGGTGTGTCTATGGTTTCAAAAATGGTATTCTGTTTTTTGGAGTGGGTGTATCAAAGGTTATATTAGGGTGTGAGAAGGTGAATCAGATTGTCACATGGATGATGTCATCAGTGATGTCATCAGTGATGTCATTTGAGATGTGATCAGTGATGTCATCAGTGATGTCACTGACCATGTCATGAATGATGTAATATGTGATGTGATCAGCAGTGCATTGCGGGGGCGCGAGTTATAGTTAGCTGAACTAACTATAACAGTGGAATTTCTATGGTTTTGTACGAGTGAAATGTCCAGCTAACTATAACGTCCCTGAAACCTATGGTTTTTTCAGTGAATTTCTAAAGTTTTTTAAATGCTAATTTCTAACTATAACGTGCCTGAAACCTATGGTTTTTTCTGTGAATTTCAAACGTTTTTTAAATGCTAATTTCTAATTATAATGTTCATTAAACCTATGGTATTTTCAGTGATTTTAAATTATCATTCCATTCTTCTCAACCTAGTGAAAACAGCCAATATCGCCAGTTTTCCAACAATAGCTTCCGCAAACAAATTCGCCACAAATGAGAGCGACAACTAACGCTAATAATATGCAGAGTAGGCGTTCCCGTGCAAAAATAACACGAAAACACCACTTCCCGATATTTTGAACGAGCAGCCAAATCTGGGGTGCAATCCAAAAACAGGCGATAAGCTGCGTTAGCAGTAGGAATTTAACATCTGCCTTTTATTGGTGTAAAGCAGGACGACTACCTACAGTGTGAAAGGGAGCCCAGCCCAGAACCACATCTGAAGACCAACACATGTCATAGAGCTACTGACCATGCAGCTCCGACACCCAAGAAGGCCACAACACCCACTGCCATCACCCTCAGGACCTCCCCCCCAGACCACCCCCCTCCCTACTACCACCGAGGCAGCACAGAACAGGACAGCGGACCTTCCAAAAACAGCATGGTCCCTCAGCCACACAATAACTGAATCTTGAGAGATGTGGCAACCAAGTATGTGTAAAGGACGCAAGTCACCCATCAATAAAAATGCACACAATACCAAGTGTAGCGGTGATGTGGTGGACAGACCTCACAATGCAAAGCACAAACCTCTCCATGTGGACATATACTGCTGGTGCTTGTAGTGTTGTGGACAATAGGCGCAACCATGTTACCTCAGGCAGTGGGAAAGATCTCGGTCATGTAGCTGTGTTGTCCCCCCCTGGAAGCGGAAGCGGAGTGTGCTGGTCCAGCGTACGCCACTCCAGCATAGGAGTATGAATAAATTGGCTGGGGCTGTGGGCATGGTTCACTTGTGGGAAGGCCAAAGCGTCTTCCAGGGCGGCAGCCCTCACCCTGCCACGAGGCCTCTGCGGTGATCACCGGCCTCCTCGACACAGGCCCGCTGCGAACCCAGCAGCAGAGCACCACAGACTTATGTCTGTACAGACTACTGCCTTCGATCTACACTGCGGACAGCAGGGTTCACAATTCAGATCGAGTCGCGATTGCAGATGACGCACTCCAGTAGGGAACAGACATTGATCCCAGTGCGGCCCGCCCAGACCACGCATCATCGCAGACTGCACACACACTGAGTGCTTCAGGTGCCACTAACTCAGTGCACCACAAGTCAACGCCACGTGGACTTATTAAGACAGAATTAATTAGGCAAAAGACATTGCTACCAGTGCGGCCCGCCCGGACCACGCATCATCGCTGGCTCCACACACGCTGGTTGCTTCAGGTGACACTAACTGTACAGCTCAACTCAACACCACGTGGCTGTGGGCCCTTGCTGACCGCTGCCTCCGGCCTACACTGCGGTCATCAGGGCTCACATTTAAAATTGACTCTTGATTCATTAATTGCAGAGTCCAGTAGGCAACTAAGTATTACGTCCCTAAAACCTACATAATATCCTTTTAGTATCCTTGCTTCAAGAACTTGTTTTATATCAGTTATAGCTTTAGTACAATGACCAACTTCATCTTGCAAGTCCAAAGGAACACTGAATGGCAGTCTACACTGCGGACAGCAGAGCTCACAATTTGAATTCAGTCTTGATTTAATAATTGCAGACAGAATTGTACTCTATGTCCTCGAATTTTGTCAAGAGGAAGTGACAAAAAGCATTCCTTGATGTCTGTGCTGACTACTGCCTTCGATCTACACTGCGGTCAGCAGGGCTCACAATTCAGATCGAGTCGCGATTGCAGATGACGCAGTCCAGTAGGCAAGAGACATTGCATCATCGCTGGTTGCGCACATGCTGAGCGCCACACCTACCACTAACTCCATGCAGCTCAAGTCAACACCAAGTGGCTCTGGGCTCTTCCTGACCACTGCCTCCGGCCTACCCTGTGGTCAGCAGGGCTCACAATTCAGATCGAGTCGCGATTGCAGATGACACAGTCCAGTAGGCAAGAGACATTGCATCATCGCTGGCTGCGCACACGCTGAGCGCCACACCTACCACTAACTGTATGCAGCTCAAGTCAACGCCACGTGGCTGTAGGCCCTTTCTGACCACTGCCTCTGGCCTACACTGTGCTCAGCAGGGCTCACAATTCAAATTCAGGGGGCATATTAGCAAGAACGGCGTTAAAATTATCACCGCTTTAGCGGCAGGAAACTGCAGCTAAAGTGGCAATAATGGGCTTGATAATATGCCCTTGAGAATACCAATAGAAGCCCATGTTCTGCTGTGATCCTGGGCTTCTGTTGGAATTCTCAAGGGCATATTATCAAGCCCATTATCGCCGTTTTAGCGGCAGTTTCCTGCCGCTAAAGCTGCGATAATTTTAACGCCGTTCTTGCTAATATGCCCCTCAGTCTTCATTCATTAATTTCAGAGTCCAGTAGGCAACTAACTATAACGTCCATGAAACCTACATATTTCAACAGTGTATTCCAGAAATGTTTCATCTTTTGTTCCATACACCTACACTGCGGTTAGCAGAGCTCACAATTTAAATTGAGACATGATTTATTTATTGCAGAGAGAATTGTACTCTATGTCCTCGAATTTTGTAAACAGGAAGTGACTAAAAGCATTCTTCGATGTCTGTGCTGACTACTGCCTTCGATCTACACTGCGGATAGCAGGGCTCACAATTCACATCGAGTCGCGATTGCAGATGACTCAGTCCAGCAGGCAACATACATTGCTCCCAGTGCGGCTCGCCCGCACCACGCATCATCGCTGGCTGCGCACACGCTGAATGCTTCTGATGCCCCTATCTCAGTGCTGCACAACTCATGAACCCTTTATGATACAATGTTTTGTGTATAATTTCACATCTGCTGCCCCTACCTCAGTGTACCACAAGTTATGGACCCTTTACGATACAATCTTGTGTGTATTATTTCACATATGTTGCCCCTACCTTAGTGCAGCACAAATCATTGACCCTTTATGATTGAATTTGTGTGTCTGATCAAATGATTACTGTTGTACTTGTTGCCAGCACCAACCATTCCCGGACGGCTGGCTTACACTCACCCCACACGCATCCAGCACAGACGTCACTGGACATGTGACCCCGGTAATAAAAATGAGTCGAGCGCACGTGCCCGTACCCAGTTCCACTATCTATCTGTGTCCGTGTGTTCATTATGTATGCAAGATGCCACCTCTGGGCCCTACCACATTACATTGTGCTGTGGACAGGGTATGCAACCATGTTACCTCTGGCAGTGGGGAAAACTTCGGTTATGTAACTTTCTCTCGGTCATTGTACAAGTACGTACATAGATACTGGATCATTAGAGTACTGCAAGGAGAGTGTATAGTGAATTTATAAGTGCTTGGAGATTGGCGGGGTAATTGTATAAGTACATATGTTGGCGCAGCCTAACCCCGAACACAAGCTTGGCTCTAATTTGCAGCCCTCCATGTGCCAAAAACTGAAACTTGAACTTTGCATGGCCCTCCAGCTGCAACACTCCACTGAATGTGCAATAAACATTCATATCCACACAGATGTGTCATGTCCACCATCTTTCATGTGTGTAACTATGGATGAATGTAGGGTCAGTGATTCCCTGTACCTTCCATGTTGGCCATGTTGTGGGACTTGGCTCACAGAGTGACACATTGGCGCTTGCGACCTGGGTGACGTCAGCACTACAACAGGGACACCCGCATCAGTTGATTCCTCATACAGCCCAGGACGGAGCCACGCCCATAGCTCCGGAGTCATTCTTCACAGCCGCACGCAGGACTGGCATACGCCAGGCCATCCCACTCCGCTTACGCTTACAGGGAAGGACAACAACGCTACATGGCCCAGATTTTCATTGCAGTGATCTCCTGGTCACACCCTAGTTGTCAGTACGCCACAGCCACTCCCTCACGGCTAGTATACACCCACATCACACCCATCCAGCACAGGCGTCACAGGACACGTGACCCTGCCAATAAAAAAGACCGGGCGCACGTGCTCGACGCCATTTCAGAGTTGCTTGCACTGGATGCACTGCGGCCGGCACAGGCACACCGGCACAGGATGGTGACTTTCGGTCCACTGAGGTACGGGTACCATAACTGCTGAGCGGGTGTACAGCCTGCGGTGATGGCCCGTCCCGGCGGTCTGGACAGCTCAGGTTTTGTGTGCGCTGCTGGACCGCAGTGTAGGCCTGAGCCATCAGACAGCGCAGGCCTACCGGCACATGGCGTCGCCTCACTGGTCACAGAGTTAGTGGCACCGCAAGGGCTGAGCGGGTGTGCAGCCTGCGATGAAAAGCCCGGTGCACTGGTATGTCCTCTGCCATGGCGAAATCAAGACCCAGCACCAAATTTGAGACCTAGTGGCCTGCGGAGCGGGGCTGCATGATATGCAGGGTGCCGTGTCCGCGGACCCCGGGCTTGGGGCTTGCAGCGGCACGTGGTAGGCCCTCTTTTCTACACGCAGTTTGCGAAAGGTGAGCAGAGAGGCTTGTTAGCGCAGCGGCGGGCAGTGACCTCCGGGCAGTGGGAGTGGATGGGGTGCAGCAGCCTGGGTGCGCAGCAGCGAGCAGACACCTCTGGGCAGTGGAAGTGGATGGGGTGCAGCAGCCTGGATGCACAAAGGCTGGACAGAGAATTAGGCGTGTGCAGTTGTATGTACTCTGCCATTACTGATTCCATCCTATGTTTCAGATGAGTAAGCTTGAGGGCTTCACTATCTTCCGGCACGTGGTTGGAGACACACCGGTGACGGAAAGGTGAGCTGTGAGGGTTTTGTCCACAGTGTGGGCACTCACTGTCCCTCTCCATCTCTTCCTTTCTCTCCCTCACACTCTTTCTCTCTCTCTTCCTCTCTCTCTCTCACTCTATCTCTTCCTCTCTCTCACACTGCTTTTTTCTTTCTCTCTCTCTACCTCTCTTTGTCTCTCTCTCACTCTTCCTCTGTTTCTCTCTTCCTCTTTCTCACACTGTTTCTCTCTTTCTCTCTCTCTTCCTCTCTCTCACTGTTTCTCTCTCTCTTCCTCTCACTCTCACTCTTTCTCTCTGTCTACCTCTCACTGTTTCTTTCTTTTTCTCTCTCTTCCTCTCTGTCACTCTTTCTCTCTCCCTCTCCTTTGATGGACGCATGACGCACAATGTTATCTTGCTTTTTGTCTAGCAGGCTGTGATTCACAGATTGACGACCCCCCCTGACACGGACCTCGAGGCGATGACTTCAGTTCCACTGAGTTAGTGCCACCTGAGCTGAGCGCATGTGCAGCCTGCGATTATGCGTGGCCATCCTGCAATCAAAACCCACTTTGAATTGTGAGCTCGGCTTGACTGCGTGTACGCAACGCCTGAGGAGGTTGCTTCGGCACGTGGTGGACCCTCTTAGACACACACCGGTGACGGAAGGTGTGCAGAGAGGCTTGTTTCCGCAACAGCGAGCAGTCACCTCTGGGCAGTGGAAGTGGATAGTGTGCAGCACCCTGGGTGCACAACAGTGGGCAGACACCTCTAGGCAGTGGGAGTGGATGGGATGCAGCAGTCTGGGTGCGCAGGAACAGGCAGTCACCTCCGGGCAGTGGGACTGGATGGGGTGCACCAGCATGGGTGCACAGCAGCGGGCAGACACCTCTGTGTAGTAGGAGTGGATGGGGAACAGCAGCCTGGGTGCACAGCAGCGGGCAGACACCTCTAGGAGGCGGGAGTCGATGGGGTGAAGCAGCCTGGGTGCACAGGGGCGAAACAGAGAATTAGGCGTGTGCAGTTGTATGTACTCTGCCATTACTGATGCTATACTATGTTTCAGATTACTAAACTTTAAGACTGCACTATGTCCCGGCACGTGGTTGGCGACACACCGGTGGCAGAAAGGTGAGCTGTGAGGATTTTCTCCACAGTGTCAACACTCACTCTCCCTCTCCATCTCTTCCTTTCTGTCACTCACACTCACACTCTTTCTCTCTCTCTCACTCTCTATCTCTTCCTTTCTCTCTCTCACACTCTTTCTCTCTTTCTATGTCTTTTCCTCTCTCTCTCATTCTTTCTTTCTCTCTCTCTTCCTCTCTGTCTCACTCTTTCTCTCTCTCTCTACCTCTCTCTCACACTGTTTCTCTCTTTCTCTCTCTCTTCCTTGTATCTCACTCTTTCTCTCTCTCTTCCTCTCTCTCTCACTCTTTCTCTCTTTCTCTCGCTCTCTCTCCTGTCATGGACGCATGACGCACAATCTTATCTTGCTTTTTGTCTAGCAGGCTGTGATTCACAGATTGATGACCCCCCCAACACGGACCTCCCGCCACGAGGCGATGACTTCAGTTCCACTCAGTTAGAAACACCAGAGCTGAGCGCATGTGCAGCCTGCGATGATGCGTGGCCATCCTGCAATCAATACCCACTTTCAATTGTGAGCTCGGCTTGACCGCGTGTACGCAACGCCTGAGGAGGTTGCTTCGGCACGTGGTGGACCCTCTTAGACACACGCCAGTGACAGAAGGTGAGCAGAGAGGCTTGTTTCCGCAACAGCGAGCAGTCACCTCTGGGCGGTGGGAGTGGATAGTGTGCAGCACCCTGGGTGCACAACAGCGGGCAGACACCTCCGAGCAGTGGGAGTGGATGGGGTGCAGCAGCCTGGGTGCACAGGAGCGGGCAGACACCTCTAGGCAGTGGAAGTGGATGGGATGCAGCAGTCTGGGTGCGCAGGAACGGGCAGTCACCTCCGGGCAGGGGGATTGGATGGGGTGCACCAGCCTTGGTGCACAGCAGCGGGCAGACACCTCTGGGAAGTGGGAGTGGATGGGGTACAGCAGCCTGGGTGTGCAGGGGCGGGCAGACACCTCTGGGCGGCGGGAGTCGATGGGGTGCAGCAGCCTGGGTGCGCAGGGGCAAAACAGAGAATTAGGCGTGTGCAGTTGTATGTACTCTGCCATTACTGATTCTATACTATGTTTCAGATGACTAAACTTGAAGACTGCACTATGTCCCGGCACGTGGTTGGAGACACACCAGTGGCAGAAAGTTGAGCTGTGAGGATTTTCTCCACAGTGTCAACACTCACTCTCCCTCTCCATCTCTTCCTTTCTGTCACTCACACTCTTTCTCTCTCTCACTCTCTATCTCTTCCTTTCTCTCTCTCACACTCTTTCTCTCTTTCTATGTCTTTTCCTCTCTCTCTCATTCTTTCTTTCTCTCTCTCTTCCTCTCTGTCTCACTCTTTCTCTCTCTCTCTACCTCTCTCTCACACTGTTTCTCTCTTTCTCTCTCTCTTCCTTGTATCTCACTCTTTCTCTCACTCTTTCTCTCTCTCTTCCTCTCTCTCTCACTCTTTCTCTCTTTCTCTGTCTTCCTCTCTCTCACTCTTTCTTTCTCTGTCTCTTCCTCTTCCTCGCTCTCACTCTTTCTCTCTCTCTCCTTTCATGGATGCATGACGCACAATCTTATCTTTCTTTTTGTCTTGCAGGCTGTGATTCACAAACTGTCGAGGGATGACACGCCATACCTGTACCTACTTTTATTTTGTTGTTTTGTTTAAATGAAATGTTTTATATGTAAATCCATAGATGACTGAGATTCTTATTTGTCCAACCTCACATGCATCTTCTTTACTATAATTGTGCAACATCTGCCAATTTGTTACGTTCCAGATTTCCTAAGGTTGCTGTCACATTTGTTTGTGTGGGGGGGAGGTGAGGGGGGATGGCGGACAAGGGGCTGGTGGCGGGGGTGTCGGAGCAGTGTTGGGTGTCCAAGCTGCATGTTCGTTGGCTCCATTGCATCTGTTGTCATTCACTTTGAAAGTTAAAAATATCGTCTCAAATACTTAACCACTACTACATAACACACCTTCTTAATTTCTAATTTACCTTCGTAGTTGGTATTCAGATTTCAAATGTCACAAACGCATGCAATTCTTTTCTTGTCACACAGTACATCTAATGCACCGCTTTCATCAAGAATGGAACCAGTAATGGCAGAATTTCCCTGTTGCTCCACACATAAATACATATAAAGAACAAATCAAAATAGTTCCTTATTTTTTTAGATTGCAAAACCTCTCTTCATTGGTTATTTTTGAACTTTCCATATAAACAGTTTTTTTAAGGACACATACAGGTGAAAAGTTCAAGATATTGTATCACCACTTTCTAGAACATTCTACGAGACTTGCAGGTTAAAAGTTCATCATTTTTTTAAACCTACCGATATTTCTTTTTGTAACATTTTTTTCAACATTTAATGGCATGTGGAGGTCAAAAGTTCACCATTCTTTCAAGTTTGAACTGCACCTTCCAAATACAATTAGCAGGTGTGGTTGAGCTGAGCAAATTTCATCCTATAATATGTATTCCACGTATAAACTGCTTTTTTATTAACCAATCACAAAGATACTTTTCATCAAAACTAATATACACCCTACTTTTTAGGGCACAATACATTTCATCTCCCAATCGGTTAACGTTTTGTATGTAAAAAAAAGTAGTTCCCCATGTTTAAACATATCTCTTATTCTACGAACGGACTGCATGAGCTACAGACATTTATCCATATCTTGTAGCCATACCTTCAAAATGCTAGTGTGGATTGTAGGACATAGCTATGTTTTCTGGTGCAAGAGGTATGCAGAACAGAGACGTATTGACTTAGACCTAGGTTTACAAAATGTGCACATTAAATGGTTTGCACAGAGAGGATTGAAGTGGCACCAATTGCTCCCTTTGGTTAAAACCTGTTTGCATCTCCAACACCCTGATCTCATGATTGTGCACTGTGGTGGTAAAGACCTAAGCACATTGACTGGAGTAGGTTTGGAAATGCTTATGAAAGACACCTTTGGACAATTGATGTTACTTTTGCCTCAAACTGTCTTTGTATATTCCAATATATGCCAAAGACAGAAGTGGAAATGGTCAAACCAATTTTGTCATAAGATTGAAAAATCTAGGAAGAATGTCAACAAAGCTGTGTCTGCATACCTCAGAGACCATAGAATGGGGTCGATTTACAACAACAACATACGTTTTGATATGGCTGATATCTACAGAAGTGATGGAGTACACTTCACAGATAAGGGAAACCGAGTTTTCCTGATTAACTTGAAGCTGTGCATTCGCACTTACATGTAGCTCCAACTAATAAACACAAGGGCTCTTTTTAGAGCCGCCTTATATTCCCAATTTCGGCTCGCAGAGTGTCATCTGCGGGCCGTCGGGCAGGCTCGCCGAGGAAGAGCTGCGGCCCGTGGGCTCAGCTCGCAGAGGGAGACCTATGAGCCGTTGGCTCGCAAAAGCACAGCACCGTACTGGCTCGCAGAGGGAGAGCTGTGGTCGGACTCGCAGAGGGAGACCAACGGGCCAACAGGCCTGCTAGCTGATACACAGCTATCAGTTAACGGGCTGGCTCGCAGAGATACAGCTGCGAGCCCTTCGAGCTGCAACCCGACGGGCTAACTCGCAGAGGGAGAATAACGGGCCGACGGGCCTGCTAGCACAGACAGAGCTACGAGCTAACGAGGTGGCTCACAGAGGTAGAGCTGCAGGCCCAACGGACTGCCTTCTAAAGGCATAGCCGCGAGCTGATGATGTGGGGAGAGGGAGCGTAAAAGGAGTATCTCACACAGACAGACCTGCGGGATATTTTCAGTATTGCCTTGCAGAGGTAGAATTACAGATGCAATGCCTTTTAGAGGGAGAGATGCGAGCTGACGGACTTAGTCACAAAATGGCTCACAGCTCGCAGTCGCAGAGCTGCGAGCCGATGGACTGGCTTCTAAAGGCATAGCCGTGAGCTGGTGATGTGGGGAGAGGGACCGTGAAAGGAGTATCTCGCATAGACAGAGCTGCGGTATATTTTTAGTGTTGCCTCGCAGAGGTAGAACTACGGACCTGATGCCTTGCAGAGGGAGAGTTGTGAGCTGATGGACTGAATCACAAAATGGCTGCCAACACTTCCTAGTTTCAACAGTTCGCAGCCAATGAGCCGCAAGCTTGTGCTCGTAACGCTTCAGCCAATCAGATGTCAGAATTCTTAAATATCGATATCTGGAAAATCTGATATTTTTCTAAAACTACTGAATGGATTTACCCGATTTAAACAAAAGCGTGCTTTCTGGACCAAGACCTTTCTCTGTGCCAAATTTGGCGTAATTCCGTTCAGCAGTTTGACCTGTAGCCTTATCTAAAGTTTCCTATGGAAATTGCATGGAGAAAACATGTTTTGGGACCCCCCTTTTTTCTTAGCCCCCCCTTGACGAATCCCCCCCAAACTTTTAGGATAGGAGCTGACCTGAAAAGAGGAACTTTTTGGAAAATGTCGTAAAAATTCGTCAAACGACGCCAAAGTTATAAGCACATCAAAAAATACTTTTCCTATGGAAACGTGGTCCTAACTATAACTACCTACTGGCGACTGCCAGTAGGTAATATATATATATATATATATATATATATATATATATATATATATATTCCAGTCGATAAGTTCTCCACTTAGAAAATGCCAGCTCTGGGTCGCGAGAATGCCCCCTCACTGACGGAGTGAGTCTACGGCAACGAAGATGGGAGTGTTGCCCCAAGAGCAACGTGTGGGTGTTGGTGGACTATAAGCATACAGAGTTGCTTCACAGCAGATTACAAGCAACCCCACTGTGGTAAGATACTGATTTAAAGAGAAGCAGTGAAGTATCCATTATGGTTGTAAGGACTACAATACCCATAATTCTTCTACGAACACACCCACTGAGGTAGAATTTAAAACCACGCTGCAAGTGCGGCGTCACTTTTACTCACCTGATCTCTGCTGCCCTGAGCCAGTGAACAAGGGTAACGCTTCCGAAATGCGTATGGTGATAATTGGGCTGATGAATTGCTTGAACTGTTGTGGACACAACCCTGCTGTCTGCCAATAAAGGACCGAAATAACACGCTGCGTGTGGCATTCTCTAAGTGGAGCACTTATCGATTGGAATATATAGCGGCCAGCTCTGGGTCGCGAGAATGCCCCCTCGCTGACGGAGTGAGTCTACGGCAACGAAGATGGGAGTGTTGCCCCAAGAGCAACGTGTGGGTGTTGGTGGACTATAAGCATACAGAGTTGCTTCACGGCAGATTACAAGCAACCCCACTGTGGTAAGATACTGATTTAAGGAGAAGCAGTGAAGTATCCATTATGGTTGTAAGGACTACAATACCCTTCTTCTACGAACACACCCACTGAGGTAGAACTTAAAACCACGCTGCAAGTGCGGCGTCACTTTTACTCACATGATCTCGACTGCCCTGAGCCAGTGAACAAGGGTAACGCTCCAGAAACGCGTATGGTGATAATTGGGCTGATGAATTGCTTGAACTGTTGTGGACACAACCCTGCTGTCTGCCAATAAAGGACCGAAATAACACGCTGCGTGTGGCATTCTCTAAGTGGAGCACTTATCGATTGGAATATATAGCGGCCAGCTCTGGGTCGCGAGAATGCCCCCTCACTGACGGAGTGAGTCTACGGCAACGAAGATGGGAGTGTTGCCCCAAGAGCAACGTGTGGGTGTTGGTGGACTATAAGAATACAGAATTGCTTCACGGCAGATTACAAGCAACCCCACTGTGGTAAGATACTGATTTAAGGAGAAGCAGTGAAGTATCCATTATGGTTGTGAGGACTACAATACCCATACTTCTTCTACGAACACACCCACTGAGGTAGAATTTAAAACCACGCTGCAAGTGCGCCGTCACTTTTACTCACCTGATCTCTACTGCCCTGAGCCAGTGAACAAGGGTAACGCTCCCGAAACGCGTATGGTGATAATTGGGCTGATGAATTGCTTGAACTGTTGTGGACACAACCCTGCTGTCTGCCAATAAAGGACCGAAATAACACGCTGCATGTGGCATTCTCTAAGTGGAGCACTTATCGATTGGAATATATATACATATATATATACATAGCTAGATAGTCATATCGATAGATAGTTTGATATTTATATTTTTTAACATTTTTATCATGTACAACAAATTGAAACCCGGAAAATAATGCAATAGATACTATACAACATTGCACTTACCACTTTTAGTGACTCTTGTGCTCGAAGTCTGAATTGAAGACACACCACTTATTGTTTCTGGGTGAAATGTTGCTGCAATTAGTCCTTCCATCATAGTAGGGAGGTTCAGTACTCAGCCCACCTCCAGTCGCAGTTGCGAGATGTGTCTGTTCAAAAAATGCTAACCTCTCCTTCATTCGAAATCTGAAGTCATACCACTTCATTCTCAATTCTTCTAGGGTACCGTTTGTGACTCCAGCCGCATTTACACAACCCCTGTTTTGCTCCTGCACCCAAATACGTTTTTCTGTGGCTTCTGGGACACTGAAAGAGGACTTTGCAAAAAATGTTACTTTTCAGCCATGCACTTATCAACTAATAACTAGTAAGTCACAGTAACATTGTTAGCACTAGATTCAGTCCACCATTATTTTACTTACTGCAGTATTTTAAGGTGAAAGCAAAAGTACATGAATATGTATATCAACTCATTTCAGAGCACGACCATCATAGATTTAAACGTTCTGGGCCAGTAGCTGCTTCCGCCGTGCATCAGTGGTGGAGCAGGCATGAAGAAGGTAAAAAAGAATAGCGGAGAAAATAAAAAAAAAATAAGTTTACCTTGCCGGCGGCCGCCTCTCCTCTGCTCTTCTTCCAATACAGTAGGAACAGGAATCACCCAGGCTTCCAGAGTCCTCTAGCCAATCACAACGCTGCTGATAGCAGTGCCGTGATTGGTCTGAGCACCGTGGATGGGCCCTCAGACTGGTACTGGGGGCCTGGACATGTTGCTCACCAGGCTGTGCATTGCAGCCTGGTGAGGAACATGCACAGTGCGCATAAATGTTTGGCCGGCCAAGCAGTCATACACACTGTGACTACCACTCCTCCCCTGCTCTTTGGGCAAGGCAGCCCAGCCCCGCCCCCGCCCCACACTTGGAGATCCACTAGGGAAAAATAAAATGATAATTGTAATAACCTGGCATTATTATCAGTTTATTTGTAGGTCGAGCCTATAGCACAGCGCGCATGCGCTGCTCGCTCTGCGAGGCATGCAGTAATGGAGTATGGAGTGGAAGCACCGCCCACTCTCCGCCCATGTTTTTATTTGGCTTGTGTCAATGTCTTTCATAAATACTGCCTTATGATTGATTATGAGGCTTGTTAGTCCCTCCTTATTAGGGCCATGTCGTCATTTTACCCTCCCATGGCTACTGGCCCCTTTACTTCGAGTGTTACACAGTACGGTACGTGTTATTTAGACTGTGAGCACTACTTTGTCCGTGCCTTCTTACCCCCTTCTCCCCCTCCCCTGCCTGCACTCCTGTTGTCCCTGCTCCCCCCCTCCCGTTGTCCGTGATGCAATGCAATAGGTCTCGCGCAAATGCGAGTCCTATTGCATTGCAAATGCTTGTTCTAATGTGAAGACACTTTATCATATTTGTACGTGATATTGCATGATTTCAATGCCAAATATTTTCATGGTTTAACTCGTGCATGAGCTGTTCGAGCTGAGCCAGACCCGCTTGGCTCTCCTTGTTAATTTGTTGGCTCGTCCACCTCTAATGTAGAGTAACTGATTTGTTTGTGGACACGCGCAGGTCAAGGAAAAACAGCCCCAAGAGTTCTCTCTCATGTGTAAGTCAGATATCGCTGTTCGCTTGTTTCCCCTTTCTCCCACCTAGCACGAGAGGCAGCAGGGCTTGAGGTGTTGTTTCCAGCCGAGGCCTTCTCAGTGCAACACGCAGGTCTGTTTTCACTTTCTGATTCAGTAGCAGGCAGGCAAGCAGGCAGCGTGTGGCTGTACAGGGGAACCGAGGCTGGTGTAGGCGTCTTTCCATTTCTTTCAAAGGGAGAAGGCGGTCAGGGATAGACTACATCGGCGGGGTAAAGGCAGGCGATGTAACGGCATCAGAGAAGATAGCGGAAACAGTCAGCGCCTTACTGCGTTTTAAATCAACAGGTGTCATAGGGGAATTACTATGTTACCGGAACTAGCTTTGGTGTCAGGCGAGCATCTGCGGAGGTATATAATATCTAAGTGGATGATCAGATACATGGGTAGGGACAGTTAGTCCTCATGCGAGAGAAGACCTTCCATGGGTAGGTAAAGATAAGTACCAGAAATTGGAGGAAGACGGTGGTGGGAGACCGAAGACCACCTGGGTGGTATGAACAAAGGAGGATCATCACTCTGAGGGCAGACAGTGGAAAGATATAGGATAAAAAAAACGGGCAGGACGCATGGTGTTCTTTTGTATTTGTACCTTTGATTGAACTGAACCAAAACTACAAATCCCAGAATGCCATGTCTTATTGACTAAAAATGCAGGCCGTGAAACAAGCTACACTGATGGCACTGTCATCTCATCCTTGAGGAGGTAGGATCAGCTGAGCAGTGTTTTTTGGGACTAACAGCACTACCCGTTTAACTGCAACAGTACACGAAGAAAACGTGTTTAAACATCTGAGAGCAATAAATTTGAACACTACTAGAGGGACAAAGTTGGAAAGTATATATAAAAAGCCCTTTTATTTATCCAGTAAGCAACCAATGATACAGCACACAGCAGAGATGTAGTCGAAGATTTCCTATATGTACTTTCTGGTAATATGTTCCATTCTTCCACCATTTCATCATTTCCACCTGTCATTGCCACACGTGTGGCATACCATATCCCCATGATAATCACTCAAGGGTAACTGTTCCTAAAGAAAAGAAGAAGCTGGCCAATGCAGTCGCATGGAGAAGTAGTGAGTGAAACTTAGCTCACAAAAAAGGTTGGAAACGAAACACTGTGGAGGTGGGGGAATTTCTCTTTTTGTTAAAAGTACCCTCACACACCCATGCGGGTGTAATGCTTCCTCATTGGGCGTTGCTCCTTGTGGGGGTGGCACTGCAGTCCCCCCCGGGCCCCGCGAGAGGGCTCTTTGTCGGAGTTATTTTTGGAGTAACACCACAGTTGTGAGTGCCGGTGTGTGGGGGGTTTTGGTGAGTGAATTAAAATTACCATGCCGGTACCCTAAAAACATTTATTCAAGGGTCCGAGTGGTAAGGTTAAAATGGATGACAAGGAAGGGCTCTAGAAAAATTATATCCGAGGGGTGAGTATTTTCCATCTGTTCTCTTGTCAGTGAGTGAAAGTGATAGTGAAAATGTTAGGTCGACATGTTTCGCGCCTTACATGGGTCCCTAGTGGATCCTGTGGCGCTTCATCAGGACCATGCTGAAAGTGAAAAAAGGATTAAAAATAGGAATCTGAGACAGCGACACTCAGTATTCCTATAGTACCGATATTCAGGTTAATTGGCGTCAGTGTGCCTAAAGGAACGTCCACTAGGCATTCCTAGAGCCAACCTAGAGAGAGAGAAAGATATGAAGGGCAAAACTGTAATAGGGAGATAATAATCATATACTTATGATCAAGTAGTGCATATGACTAAAACATTCCTTGTTTGTCATGATTAGGGTAAGGGGGCATGCTGTAACATTCACACCCCTGTTGCCAGAAAGTGTCAGTGCAGTGCTCATTCACAACGCTATTTTGATGCCCATGGTGGTCTCTTGTTGCGAAATTTTAGGGCACCTCAACACACAGAAGGTGTGTAGTAGAGTCAGCATGCTAGTGTGCACAACATTTCATACGTGTATCTGTGTACAATCTGACACACATCTATGATGTCCATAATAATGGCGTGGGAGCCGTGAAAGGTGGTATAGTCTGTTAGAATATACTTGTTATGCCACTTTCAGTAACAGGTTACTCCGGTGTGAGTGACGGCATTGTGTCACGTCGTGAGACAAACAAACAAACAGACAAACAACATATATCTCCTACCCAACCAGTAGTAAGAGTTGGCCTCATCGGCGTAGTAGCGTGGAGTGAGGAGGACTGCCTGCGGGTAACATTATCGAGAGTTAGCACAGAGCGCTCATAGTCAAAATGTTACCTTGGTCGATGAGAATGTCAGCTTGGGAAATACTGACTCAGCCTCAGTGCGTTATATATCAATGGGGTGACCTGAAATACTACCGGACCCGGGTAAGATGCAGTACAGTGAAAAATGGTCACAGTAGAAATATTTTTGCAAAGTACAAATTTAAAGCATTCAAGGCATCACAATGACACATCTGCAATAAATGCAATTTATTTTCTTAATCATCGTTTAGTTATTGAAGACAACACGATTGTCTATACATTAGATAAAAACGGTGCTCAAGAGGAGGGGGGGAAGAAAGTGCTCAGGAGGAGTGTGCGTTTGTGAGGGTTGCAGAAAAGGAATGGTCATGTGCCATATCTACATTAAATTTTAGCTGAAACCTGTCCAGCCTACAACAGCCAAATTATTACAAAAAAATCATAGCACTCTATTGACGTAGAAATCTAATCTCTGCCGTCTGAGCTTGCAACCATTAGGGAACGATTGTCAACGTTTCGACCCCTTTATGTAATCAAGGTTATTGAGTTCTTAGGCTGGGGACTTCATCAGGACAAGAGAAGGGAGCACCGAATCAAAAGGCAGTGAGAGAAATCAGGCTGAAGAATAAAAACAGTGGGCTCCTTAAAGCTCTCACCAACTGAATAAAGGTGCGATCTGTCTCCGTATCATAGCCATCCGGTCCACAGAAGGCAGTGGGTCAAAGGATCCCTCACTCTGGTATACACATCCATAATTGGCTTCCTTCAAGAGGCGATTCAAATGTCTCCTTTCCGTTTTAGAATCGATCTGCGTCTGCCATCTGATTTGGAGAGACTGACCCAGAGTGCAGCCTAATACCTGCCCTTCCGCTGCTCGGATGCCGGTTACGGGCAATGTGTGCTTCTTCCGTATTTGTACCCAACCCGGCAAGCAGTCTGAAAGGTCCGGTGGCGTGGGGGAGTGGTACGCATGCAACGTGTTGCTGTGTGCGTGCGTGTGCAATGTGGCAGCCATCTAGAGTGTGGGGGAAAAAGTATAGTGCTGGATGGCCATGTATTGGAAGCAGACCAAAAATATGGTTAATAATAAGCGTTAGCCTTACGTTTTGGATGGAATCTAGTGAAGGCTCTCTAATAAATGTCACAGTGCGTATGGACCTGTAGTTGATTAATTAGGAGATGAGGTCTCAACTATATAATGTGCACAAGCTGTTATAAAAATAGTGCATCAGAGCGTGTCATAAAGGTGTCATGAAGGTTGTTTTTTTAAAAACATGGACATAACTTTATTGATTGTGAGCAGAAGCCATGGTATAAACCTAAAGAGTATTATTTTGAAAACATGGGCCACACTTTTTGATGATGCGCTTGAGCCATTACGTAAAGGCGCGTCATGGTGCGTTTAACACCTGAAGGTTATTTTTATAAGACATAACTTTTTGATTATGTGTTTAAGCCTTGCCATTTTGTGACATGTGCAGGCTCGTTACAGTGCTTGAGTTCTGCCATTGTGAGTGTTCTATATCTCGCCATAATCAAAGTATGTTTTTCAATCATAACAAGACACCATGTTATGATCCACAGAATGTCATGGTGCTCAGTGCTACAATTTATCGTAATGGTGTGTATGTCATGACATGTTGGGTTTTCATAACTTGACATGTTGGCAGCGAAATGTCCCAACATGATAGGTCAGTGGTGGTCTCGGACTAGCCCCAGCACTCAATGGGACTGTTTATACCAGCTGTGTGCGCAATTGGGTGCTGAGGTGCTGGGGAACATCCATGGTCTAGTAGTCACAGAGATGGCGAAGGCGTATCCTAGATTAACTAGAATCAGTTAATGAATTTTGCCCACGGGATGTCATCGTTAAGGCCATTTGTACTACTCTGTAGGCGGAACACCCAGGGTTGCTCTTGTTTGAAAAGGGTCCTAGTTGGCCAATTAGGATTGGACTCGATAATAGTCCACTTAAGGTTATCATGTGTGTGGCTGGTCTCAGCAAAATGGTTCAGCATCCTAGTGTTGGTCTTTTTACATCGAGTTGTGCTTCTATGTTTGCTGATTCGTACCTTGATCGGTCTCGTGGTCATACCCACATATTGCAGGTTGCAGGGGCACGTTATCAGGTAAACACAGGGTCTTAGAAGGCCTAAATCTATGTGTTTTGTTGCCGTGGTCAGGTGGCATACAGAGCAGGACCCACACAGAAAATGACCTTCTACCGGGGTAGAGCCCTTAGAGTGGGTTATCTTGTCAGTTGTGGTCTTGGGAGCGTGTGAACAAGTATATCCCTCAGATTCTGGGTGCATTTAAAGGCAAACAGTCTGGTCGGCCCGGGTGTAAAGTTGCCCGTTTGTAAGATGCCCCAATGTTTCTTAATCACCTTTTGTATCTTGTTAGAGCTGGGTGTAAATGAGGTGACGCACGTGAGGGTGTCTGTTGCTGTCTTGACCCTGCTTTCCAAAAGGCTCTCCCTATGATTGTTCCTAGCCCTTTTGTGTGCTTGGCGAATCACTTTTTTAGGGTAGTGTCGGTCTGTAAGGTTGGCTGTCAAGATCATGGCTTGGGTGTCAAACTCTGCCACAGTGATACAATTCCTGTGGAGGGGGAGGAACTGTCCCACCCGGAGGTTGTCCCTGAGGGCCTTTGGGTGATGGCTATCATAAAGTAGAAGGCTGTTCCTGTCAGTATGTTTTCTATAGTTGGTCGTTTGAATAACCCCGTTTCGAATGGAGATCAACAAATCAAGGAAGGGAATACTGTCCTCTGACTTCGTGCTTGAAAATTTCAGGAAAGGGTCAAAGGTGTTGACCCAGTCACAGAAGGCAGTGCATTGTTCAGCGTCTCCCATCCAAAAAACCAGGATATCATCTATGTAGTGGTGCCACACTAGTAAGTTCTCCTGGTAGGGATTGTTCTCGTGTAGGATGAACTTCTTTTCGAAGGCAGCCATGTAGAGGCAGGCCAGGCTGGGAGCAAAGGTGCTACCCATGCTGGTCCCCTGAACTATTTCGTAAAGTTGGGTCTGAAATGCAAAGAAATTCTCTTTCAAAGCTACAGAAGCACACTCCAAGATAAACTAGATTAGGGTCTCGTAGGGCCAAGGCTCTATTTCATGTGGGATGGTCTCTAGGACCTCAAGGGGGATGTTGATATATAATGCCAGGCTAATCCTAAGGAGGCTAATCCTATGAGGTTCTGGAAAGTTCTCTATCAGGTTTAGGACTTCTGTGCTGTCTCTGAGATAGGTGGGTGTCTTCATCACGATTGGTCTCAGGTAGAAGTCGCAAAGTTTGCTTCGAGGTTCGAGCAGGGATTCGATCCCCGAAACTATGGGTCGTCCTGGTGGCGGGTTGACACATTTGTGAATTTTCGGTAAGGTGTAAAAGTATGGGATCCAAGGCTGCTTCATGAGAGGAAATCCAGCCTTCTGTCTCGGCTTCTGTAACCAAGCCCCTGATCTTCGTGGTGAGGCGTCCAGTAGGGTCTTCCTCAATGGGGAGGTAATACCTGGTGTTGGTGAGCTGGCGCTGACATTTTTCATTGTATGTGCTAATATCCTGGATAACGATGGCACCGCCTTTATCGGCTGGTTTTATGATGATGGTGGTATCTTCTGTGAGTGCCTTAAGCTGGTCTCTTTCTTGTGTAGACAAGTTACTGAATGGCCGGCCATTGGTGATGGCTGGGATGTCTCTCAGGAGCGCTTGTTCGAAAGTGAGGATCTCATAGGGTGTCATAGCCGCAGGCGGCGTGAACCGTGACTTCTTTTTGAGACCTGTACCTGTTTGTGGGGTCTCTGCTTTAACCTGAAAAAAGGCTTTTAGCCTCACCTTGCGGAACAACTGGTGTAGTTCTTGGAGAAGACGAAAAGAGTCCTCATGAGGTGTCGGGATGAATCCCAAACCCTTCTCCAAGAGTTTAACTTCGCCCTCGGCAAGTGGTCTGGAGGACAGACTAACTACTAACGTTTCTGGCCCGTGGTCTTGCTCCTCAATGTCATCAGTGTGTCTGGTTCCTGCCAGTGGACGTTCTTGTGCCCTCCTCTTCTTCTGCCTCGACCTCTGCCCCTCCCTCTGTTGAAAAAAGGGGGGTTCGGGAACTGCTGGTACTGTTGGAGTTGTAGAGGGGCAAGTATTAGGTTGCACTCTGAGAGAGGCTGAAGGAGTATTTTCCAAGCTGACATTCTCATCGACCAAGGTAAAATTTTGACTATGAGCGCTCTGTGCTCACTCTCGATAATGTTACCCGCAGGCAGAAGTTCCTCACTCCGCGCTAATACGCCGATGAGGCCAACTCTTACTACTGGTTGGGTAGGAGATATATGTTGTTTGTCTATTTGTTTGTTTGTCTCACGACGTGACACAATGCCGTCACTCACACCGGAGTAACCTTTTACTGAAAGTGGCAGAACAAGTATATTTTAACGGACTGTACCACCTTTCACGGCTCCCACGCCACTATTATAGACATCATAGACATGTGTCAGATTGTACACAGATACACTTATGAAATGTTGTGCACTCTAGCATGCTGACTCTTCCACACAGCTTCTGTGTGTTGAGGTGCCATAAAATTTCACGACAAGCGACCACCATGGGCATTGAAATAACGGTGTGAATGATCACTGCACTCACACTTTCTGGCGACAGGGGTGTGAATGTTACAGCATGCCCCCTTGCCCTAATCATGACAAACAAGGAATGCTTTAGTCATATGCACTACTTAATCATAAGTATATGATTATTATCTCCCTATTACAGTTTTTCCCTTCATATCTTTTCTCTCTCTCTAGGTTGGATCTAGGAACGCCTAGTGGACGTTCCTTTAGGCGCACTGACGCCAATTAACCTGAATATAGGTACTATGGGAATACTGAGTGTCGCCGTCTCAGATTCCTATTTTTAATCCTTTTTTCACTTTCAGCACAGTCCTGATGAAGTGCCACGGGATCCACTAGGGACCCATGTAAGGTGTGAAACATGTCGACCTAACATTTTCACTATCACTATCACTTTCACTCACTGACAAGAGAACAGATGGAAAATACTCACCCCTCGGATATAATTTTTCTAGAGGCCTTCCTTGTCATCCATTTTAACCTTGCCACTCGGACCCTTGAATAAAGGTTTTTAGGGTACCGGCGTGGTAATTGTAATTCACTCACCAAAACCCCCCCACACACCCGCACTCACAGCTGCGGCGTTACTCCAAAAAGAACTCTGACAAAGAGCCCTCTCGTGGGGCCCGGGGGGGGACTGCAGCACCAGCCCCACGAGGAGCAACGCCCGATGATGAAGCATGACACCCGCATGGGTGCGTGAGGGCACTTTTACCAAAAGGAGAAATTCCCCCACCTCCACAGTGTTTAGTTTCCAACCTTTTTTGTGAGCTAAGTTTCACTCACTACTTCCTCATGCGACCGCATTGGCCAGCTTCTTCTCTTCTTTAGGAACAGTTGCCCTTGAGTGATTATCACGTTAGCCTTGGGCGCGTGGGTACTGGACCTGTTTTTCCTGTAGCTCCCCCCTCTTTCTAATTTATGACGTAGAACAGCAGCTAGCCGTGGGACATTCATAGCCTATTTTTCTTCTTTCTGGCACTTTTTGTTACTGTTAGTAGCACACAACATTTTTTAACATTCTCCCTTCAACTACCCACACGTGGGAGTCACATCAACCAGTCGCATTACAAACACCCTACTAGGGTTCAGGTGCCACTTCTACACTACCTCACTGTGAGAAGTTGGCCTGGCATATGCTGTTCACTAATTAAAGTGGACACCTTGCACCAGTCCAATTCGACTCCTATGGTTGGTAGGTTTAAGACAACCTTTATAGAAAGCTATCCTAGTGGTAGCTGTGGAGAGCAGCCTTCAGGCTAAGTCTTGGAGGAATGTAAAGCAGCTTGTTTTACCACACAATCTCTTGAATCACCAAATGAAAAGACACCACACAGGTATATATATCAAATATATATGTATTTATTACTAAACAACTCTCTACTAAACTCTTTATGAGATTAGAAGTCAGGAACATATGTACAAGTCAATGTTTTATCAAAATAAGTTAGCACAAGTAAATATCACAATCTTATCTTGGCTAGACCGTGGTCTAGAGCACATAGAATCGAGGGACCCCAAAGAACCATCCCAGGTAGTTGTAGGAGACCGACAGGGGACGGACGCGTTGTTCAGACACTCGTGCGAGTCCTGTACGAGTCTATGCGAGAGAACGCGATTGAGTTATCAATGTTATAGGTCCCTGGCGTGTTCGAGGCGAACACACCGATCGGTCAGTACGAGTCTAAGGACGCGGATACTGATAGAGTTACAAGGGAGTTGGACGCGATGTGTCTAACACAGACGCGAGCCCTGTACGAGCCAGTGCGATAATCGCACGGGGAAAATAAGAGTTTTAGGGCACTTCTAGGGTAGCTACAAGCAAGCCACTTACAGGGTAAGTAGTTCTAGGGCCCACACCCACAGGAGCACCGTAGTGCTGAAGTTACCTCACCCAGGGGAGCCGGGTGCATAGGCGTCCTTTGGTGTCGGGTCGCGGCGTCGTTTTCAATGGGAGTCAGTGAAGACTTGCTGCTTGCGACGACAGAAGAAGTGTCCGTTGGAATCCAAGCCAGGATTCGGAAGGAGGAAGACCTGAAAGCAGAGGGGACAGTGTTCACAGTCACTTGGCAGTGACTCTGGGCAAGGAAGATGAATGCCCACCGTCGTCGACAGCTTCGGGTCGTTCACGTGTGTCTTGACTCTTCGACCACATGGTCCAGGCAGCGTCGATGATGACCAGGAGCTGGATTCGGTGTGTCCCACAATGTCTGCAGCTTACTGAGTTGTCGGCGACTCGATTGGAGCCAACAAGCCTTGGTAGCAGCAAGTCTTGTGGCGATGAGGAAGAGTCAATGGTGCAGACCAGCAAGGTCTGGGGTACTTACCCAGCAAGGGTAGGTCAGGGCAGGCCTGGAGCAACCAGGGGAGCCCTTTGGTTTCGTTGGAAAGTCTTCTGGGGACCCACAAGCCGGCTGGCAAGGGATCGCGAAGATGCCTCAGGAGGATCCACTCAACAGGGGCCCACGGTCACTCGGGATGGTGTAGGCCTCTGAATTCGGGAGGGATCTCTGCTAGAGGCTGGGACCACACGTGGTCCAAAGCACAAGTTCATAGAACGTCGTGAAGGGGTTGCACTTGACAATAGTGCACGGTACCCAGGGGTCCACTTGCCTCAGCTTCACTGGGGACTCACGATGGCCTTGGCGAAGTCAGGAAATCCTCTTCCTGGGCTGCAAGGACTTCGGGCTCCGGCGGGAGCGGCGTAGTTTGCGACCGTTGTTGTAGTTTTTGGTGCCTGCCAAGCAGGGGAGTCACTCCTTGACTCCAAGGGAGATTCTTCAGTCTTCCAGAGGTAGTGGAACGTCGAAGGTCCAGGATTCTTCTTGAGAGCGTCGTCCAGGGAGATCTGGGTTGCAATGCACAGGTTCCCCCTCTTATACTAAAAAGAAGGGAGGGACTAGCTCTATGACCCCACCTATGGGAGGGTCAGGGCAGGGGGTGGCTACACCCACTTCCCTTTGTCCAGTTTTGCGCCAGAGCAGGGGCAGGTAGCCCCTGAGCTGGTTTGAACTGGCATATGCACAGAGGAGCCTTCTGCTCCCCCAGTGGAGGACTTCGAAGCACTCTAAGAGTGCACCCACCCAGCCCCAATACACTAATCCCTGTCTGGAAGGTGGTCACACCCTCCTGTGACAGGATACCTATTGTTGGGCTTCCTCCACTGCGAGTTTCGGTCAACAGCAGGAGGACAGCCCAGTGTCTGTGACTGGTGGCATCCATTTTGTGATGCCAGGGCTTTTCAGGATTCTACCGCGTTTCCACAGTAGGTACATGTCTATCCCTCTAGAAGGGTGGAATGCTACCCCCGCCGCCAGAACTGGCGGGGGGTAGTATTCCAAGATGTTTGACACCAAACACGACATGTTTCCGTGCAGCCATCCCAAAGTTAGCATTTAACGCGAGGTTATAATGCGCTTAAGAGTATATGGTCAGGCTGCACTACAAACAGCATCAGAGAAGGATCTCTGAACGCTGCAGAGGGGCTCTGCTCATGCAGGGACACCCTCCCACATAAGAACCAAGCACTCTGCCTTCAGGATTGATAAGGCCTGCCATAGGAGTGACTTATAGGTTTGTATGTGTGTATGTATGTAGTGGTATAGGTAGCCCATACCACAGTAAGGGGTGCATGCACCACCTTACCCAGGCTGCAGTAGCAGACCTGTGGTGTCAGATTTAGTCTGCTTCCCAGGGGTGGCATAATACATGCTTCAGCCCCTGGTAGGCCTGTGAAGTACCTATGCCCTTGGCACCTAAGGTACCATATACTAGGGACTCATAAGGTACCACAGTATCCAATCACTAGTGCACCTAGAGTGCACTCCAAGTCGTTTAGAGAGAACAGAGAGGCTGGGGCCCTGATTAGCAGGGACCCAGCCCGACTATAGCCAGAAACCAGTGTAAACATCAGAAAAAAAGTGGGGGCAACATAAGAGGCAGATCCTACTCTCCTACACACCCCCCAAACGCAGGGACACTAACTAACCTTGACCAGTTAAGTCTTTGTGCTCTAAGTGGAAATACCTTGAGAGTCCATCTGCATTGGCATGTTGGGTCCCAGGTCTATGCTCCACTGTATAGTCCATACCCTGTAGGGAAATGGACCACCTCAAAAGTTTTGGGTTTTCTCCTTTCATTTGTTTAATCCATAGGAGGGGCTTGTGGTCGGTCTGAACTATGAAGTGAGTGCCAAACAAGTATGGCCTCAGCTTCTTCAGGGTTCACACCACAGCAAAGGCCTCCCTCTCTATAGCTGACCAACGTTTCTCTCTAGGGGTTAGCCGTCTGCTAATGAAAGCTACTGGCTGATCTTGACCTTCATCATTCAGTTGAGGCAGTACAGCTCCCACACCCAGCTCAGAAGCATCTGTTTGGACAATTAACTTTTTGGTAAAGTCTGGACTCTGTAAGATGGGGGCAGTGCACATGCCCTGCTTTAGGTCTTCAAATGCCTTCTGACAGCTAGCTGTCCACTGAACCTTTTTGGCATTTTCTTTGAGGTTAGATCATTCAAGGGGTCACTATAGATCCATATCCCTTTACAAACCTCCTATAGTACCCAGTCAGGCCTAAGAAGGCTCTCACCTGTGTCTGGGTGGTCGGAGCAACCCATTCCATTATGGTTTGGATTTTGCTCTGTAAAGGCTGAACCTGGCCTCCACCTACAAGGTGGCCCAGGTACACAACCTGACTCTGCCCTATCTGGCACTTAGTGGCCTTGATAGTGAGGCCTGCTTTCTGCAGGGCCTCCAAAACATTTCTGAGGTGGACCAGGTGATCCTGCCAGGAGGAACTAAAGACAGCAATATCATCTAGATACGCTGAGCAATAAGTTTCCATCCCTGCCAGAACTTTATTCACCAACCTCTGAAAAGTGGCAGGTGCATTTTTCAATCAAAGGGCATCACCACAAAGTGGTAGTGCCCACCAGGGGTCGAAAATGCTGTTTTGGCTTTTGCATCATCAGCTAATCTGATCTGCCAGTAGCCAGCTGTTAGGTCAAATGTACTTAGATACTTGGCTGAGGCCAAAGTATCAATCAGCTCATCTGCCCTTGGTATGGGATAGGCATCAGTCCTAGTGACTGCATTGAGGCCTCTGTAGTCTACACAAAACCTCATTTCTTTCTTACCACCCTGGGTATGAGGCTTGGGTACTAGGACTACTGGGCTAGCCCAAGGGCTATCTGAAGGCTCAATTACACCTAGCTCCAACATTTTCTGGACTTCAGTCCTGATACAGTCCCTGACATGGTCAGGTTGCCTGTAGATTTTACTCTTGACAGGCAGACTGTCTCCAGTGTCCACCTCATGGGTGCACCAGGTAGTCTGACTAGGGGTCAGGCTAAACATATGTCTATACTGTTGCAGAACTTGTCTGCACTCAGTTTGCTGATGGTCAGTGAGGCTGCTTGCCAAAGCAACACCATCTACTGACCCATCATCAGGGTTCTGAGAGAGCAGGTCAGGGAGAGAGTCACTCTCCTCCTCCTGGTCCTCATCAGTTGCCATGAGCAAGCCCATGTCAGCCCTGTCAACATATGGCTTTAATCTGTTGACATGGAGCACCCTCAGGGGGCTCCTGGGAGTTCCAAGATTCACCAGATAGGTGACTTCTCCCTTCTGTTCAACTATTGTATGGGGGCCACTCCACTTGTCCTGGAGGGCTGCTGGGGCACAGGCTCCAACACCCACACTTTCTGTCCTGGCTGGTACACAGTCAGCACAGCCTTTGGTCATGCCAAGCTTTTTGCAATTCTTGGCTGGCCTCCAGGTTTTGGTTGCCTTTTTCATGTATTCGGCCATCCGGGAGCGGAGACCAAGTACATAGTCCATCACATCCTGTTTGGGGGGTTTGAGAGGTAACTCCCAGCCCTCTTTGACCAAACACAATGGACCTCTTACAGGATGCCCAAACAGAAGCTCAAATGGGCTGTAACCAACCCCCTTCTGTGGAACCTCTCTGTAGGCAAACAACAGGCAGGGAAGAAGAAGGTCCCATTTCCGCCTGAAGCTTCTCTGGGAGTCCTTTGATCATTCCCTTCAGGGTTTTGTTGAAGCGTTCAACCAAACCATTGCATTGTGGGTGATAGGGGTGGTGAACTTATAAGTCAACCACACTCCTTCCACATTGCTTTCAGATATCCTGACATGAAGTTAGTACCTCTGTCAGAGATGACCTCCTTTGGGAAACCCACTCTGGAAAAGACTCCAATGAGGGCTCTTGCCACCACAGGGGCTGTGGTGGTCCTCAGGGGAATTGCCTCTGGGTACCTGGTGGCATGATCCACTACCACCAGGATAAATCTGTGCCCAGATGCAGTTTGAGGGTCAAGGGGACCAACAATGTCAATCCCTACCCTTTCAAAGGGTACCCCCACTACAGGTAGTGGTATCAGGGGGGGCTTTGTTGTGCCACCTGCCTTGCCACTGGCTTGGCATGTGACACAGGAGCGACAAAACTCCTTTGTGTCCTCTGACATATGTGGCCAATGAAAATGTGGAACAAGCCTGTCCCAGGTCTTGTTTTGGCCCAAGTGACCTGCTAAAGGGATGTCATGTGCTAGGGTCAAGAGGAACCCCCTAAACTTCTGAGGTATTACCAACTTCCTGGTGGCTCCAGGGGCAGGATCTCTACCTTCAGAATATAGGAGTCCCTCATCCCAATAAACTTTATGGGACCCACTAGCACTCCCAGCAGCCTCAGCAGCAGCCTGCTGTCTGAGGGGTTCAAGAGAGGGGCAGCACTGTTGCTCCTTACTCAGATCTTCCCTAGAAGGGCCCCCTGCCCCCAAGAACTCAACCTGATCAGGCTCAAGTTCCTCTGGGGCAGTTCCTTCTTCAGGGTCTGCTCCTCCTCCCTGGGGAGGGGAATCTGTGATCTGAGACAGAGGGAAGGCACTGCCTTAACCCTACTGCTCCTCCTCTTGGGAAGCATCTGGTCCATAATTTCAGGATCCAGAGCTGATTCAGTGTCATGCATTTTGGCTTGTGACCTGGTCACAGCAAATACCTCTGCAGGGAGGCCCAACATCTCAGCATGAGTCCATAACTCTACTTCAGACCAGGCTGAAGTTTCTAGATCATTGCCCAATAGACATTCGACAGGGAGGTCTGCACTGACTACAACCTTCTTGAGGCCAGTTACCCCTCCCCAGGAGAAATTCACAACTGCCAGACTATGGTTGGTCCTGACATTGCTTGCATTGGTCACCTGGTACATTTCGCCCAGGATGATCTGTCCAGGGTCCACAAGATCCTCTGCCACCATGGTGACACTAGCACCTGTGTCCCTAAATGCCAAAGCCTGTTTGCCATTTATTACAGGCTGCTGTTTGTATTTGCCCAGATTACTGGGGCTTACTAGGAAGGACATGTCAATGTCTCCATCACAAATCAGCATTGCCTGAGTGGGTACTCTGACTAGGTCAGCGTCCACTTCAGAACCCAGGGTCAACCCTACTACACCCTTCTTCTGAGTACCACCTCCACCAGTAGCTGGACTAGGGGGAACAGTTGCCTTAGGGGCAGGAGTGGTGGTGGTTTGGTCTTTGGACTTGTTACAGTCAGAAGTCCAGTGCCCTTTCTGTTTACAGAATTTGCACCAGGGCTTCTTTTGGCCTTTTCCCTTGTTGGATTGTGACTCCCCACCAGATGCAGATTTTTGGGGCCCTTGTGAAGACGTCTGGTCTGTTGACTTATCCCCACCTTTCTCAGAGCCCTTAGAATCCTGCTTCTTGGTGTCACCCCCTTGGTTCTGGGTTTTCTGCCTCACCCTGGTTCTGACCCACTTGTCTGCCTTCTTTCCCAATTCTTGGGGAGAGGTCAGATCGGAGTCCACCAGGTATTATTGCAACAACTGGTTCTGGCAATTATTAAGGATCTGTTCTCTCATCATTAGATTATACAATCCCTTGAAATCAGTAACCCTACTGCCAACCAGCCAACCCTCCAGAGCCTTGGTTGCACAATCTACCAAGTCAGTCCAGTCCTGAGTCTGTGCCTTCTGGGTGTCTCTGAACTTCAACCTGTACTGCTCAGTGGTTAAGCCAAACCCATCTATCAGTGCACTCTTCAGGACTTCATAGTCATCAGCATCCTCTTCTCTAACAGTGAGGAGCTTGTCTCTACCTTTATCTGAAAAGGAGAGCCACAAGATTGCTGCCCACTGCTTTTTGGGGGACCTGTTGTACTCTACAGGCCCTTTCCATAGCAATTATCCACTTATGGATATCATCCCCACTCTGGTAGGGAGGAACAACCTTGCTCAGGTTCCTATGGTCTGGAATATATTCTCTGCCTCTAGGGACACTGTTGCTGCCACCAGGGGTTCTAACCCCTCTTTTCTAGAAGCTCTCTGGAGCTCGAAGGCTTCTTTATCTAATGCCAACTGCTTGGTTTTGAGGGCAAATCTTGCTTCCTCATACTGCAGCAGTTTGCACAGTCTTTCAGAGGAGGTCTCTCTTCTTGGAAAGTAGGAGTTCCTCTGCTGGACAAATTCTCTGCCAGAGTGATAGGAGCGGTCAGAGTCCCTAGAAAGGGACCTGTGCCTCTCCTCCACTGTGTCAGTTCTCTTAGGGAGAATTCCTCTGTCCTTTTCAGACCCCTTGGGGCCTGGCCCTACAATCACAGAGTCTTGGTCAGCTTGATGTTCATCATCTGACCCAGACACTGTAATTGACCCACCCCCTGATTCAGACCCATTAGCTCCTAGAGCTAATCTAAGATCATCTGCTGTCAGCAGATCTATCAGGTGTAGTGTGGAGGGACTCTGTCCTATCTTCAGGTGCCTCTCAGCACACATGGCTTTCAAGTCAAAGAAAGTCATGTCCTTATACTGAAGCTGGGTGGATCCACTGGGTCCATCCCTTAAGGACATTCTAGTGTTGTGCAGTGTTGTACTACCTACACTAGTTTGTGGCCTACTGATCCTAGCTTGAGCTGTGAAAAGGGTGTGCTATCCCTTGGCACACAGCTCTGAGTTCAGTAGAACTTATTGATACTAAGCTTGACTTTATATGTACCTTGAGTACCTATAGTGGTTTTCAGTTAGTAATTCAAATAGAGATTTTCTGGTAAAACAATAGCAAGCTGGAATCCCACACGCTGCCACCAATGTGAGAAGTTGGCCTGGCATATGCTGTTCACTAATTAAAGTGGACACCTTGCACCAGTCCAATTCGACTCCTATGGTTGGTAGGTTTAAGACAACCTTTATAGAAAGCTATCCTAGTGTTAGCTGTGGAGAGCAGCCTTCAGGCTAAGTCTTGGAGGAATGTAAAGCAGCTTGTTTTACCACACAATCTCTTGAATCACCAAATGAAAAGACACCACACAGGTATATATATCAAATATATATGTATTTATTACTAACCAACTCTCTACTAATCTCTTTATGAGATTAGAAGTCAGGAACATATGTACAAGTCAATGTTTTATCAAAATAAGTTAGCACAAGTAAATATCACAATCTTATCTTGGCTAGACCGTGGTCTAGAGCACATAGAATCGAGGGTCCCCAAGGAACCACCCCAGGTAGTTGTAGGAGACCCACAGGGGATGGACGCGGTGTTCAGACACTGGTGCGAGTCCTGTACGAGTCTATGCGAGAGAACGCGATTGAGTTATCAATGTTATAGGTCCCTGGCGTGTTCGAGGTGAACACACCGATTGGTCAGTACGAGTCTAAGGACGCGGATACTGATAGAGTTACAAGGGAGTTGGACGCGATGTGTCTAACACAGACGCGAGCCCTGTACGAGCCAGTGCGATAATCGCACGGGGAAAATAAGAGTTTTAGGGCACTTCTAGGGTAACTACAAGCAAGCCACTTACAGGGTAAGTAGTTCTAGGGCCCACACCCACAGGAGCACTGTAGTGCTGAAGTTACCTCACCCAGGGGAGCCGGGTGCATAGGCGTCCTTTGGTGTCGGGTCGCGGTGTCGTTTTCAATGGGAGCCAGTGAAGACTTGCTGCTTGCGACGACAGAAGAAGTGTCCGTTGGAATCCAAGCCGGGATTTGGAAGGAGGAAGACCTGAAAGCAGAGGGGACAGTGTTCACAGTCACTTGGCAGTGACTCTTGGCAAGGAAGATGAATGCCCACCGTCGTCGACAGCTTTGGGTCGTTCATGGGTGTCTTGACTCTCGACCACGCGGTCCAGGCAGCGTCGATGATGACCAGGAGCTGGATTCGGTGTGTCCCACAACGTCTGCAGCTTACTGAGTTGTCGGCGACTCGATTGGAGCCAACAAGCCTTGGTAGCAGCAAGTCTAGTGGTGATGAGGAAGAGTCAATGGTGCAGACCAGCAAGGTCTGGGGGACTTACCCAGCAAGGGTAGGTCAGGGCAGGCCTGGAGCAACCAGGGGAGCCCTTTGGTTTTGTTGGAAAGTCTTCTGGGGACCCACAAGCCGGCTGGCAAGGGATCGCGAAGATGCCTTGGGAGGATCCACTCAACAGGGGCCCACGGTCACTCAGGATGGTGTAGGCCTCTGAATTCGGGAGGGACCTTTGCTAGAGGCTGGGACCACATGTGGTCCAAAGCACAAGTTCGTAGAACGTTGTGAAGGGGTTGCACTCGACAATAGTGCACGGTACCCAGGGGCTGCGGTTCTTCGTCACTCGTGGGGTCCACTTGCCTCAGCTTCTCTGGAGACTCACGATGGCCTTGGAAAAGTCAGGAAATCTTCTTCCTGAGCTGCAGGGACTTCGGGCTCTGGCAGGAGTGGCGTAATTTGTGACCGTCATTGTAGTTTTTGGTGCCTGCACAGCAGGGGAGTCACTCCTTGACTCCAAGGGAGATTCTTCAGTCTTCCAGAGGTAGTGGAACGTCGAAGGTCCAGGATTCTTCTTGAGAGCGTTGTCCAGGGAGATCTGGGTTGCAATGCACAGGTTCCCCCTCTTATACTAAAAAGAAGGGAGGGACTAGATCTATGACCCCACCTATGGGAGGGTCAGGGGAGGGGGTGGCTACACCCACTTCCCTTTGTCCAGTTTCGCACCAGAGCAGGGGCAGGTCGCCCCTGAGCTGGTTTGAACTGGCATATGCACAGAGGAGCCTTCTGCTCCCCCAGTGCAGGACTTCAAAGCACTCTAAGAGTGCACCCACCCAGCCCCAATACACTAAACCCTGTCTGGAAGGTGGTCACACCCTCCTGTGACAGGATACCTATTGTTGGGCTTCCTCCACTGCGAGTTTCGGTCATCAGCAGGAGGGCAGCCCAGTGTCTGTGACTGGTGGCATCCATTTTGTGATGCCAGGGCTTTTCAGGATTCTACCGCGTTTCCACATTAGGTACATGTCTATCCCTCTAGAAGGGTGGAATGCTACCCCCGCTGCCAGAACTGGCGGGGGGTAGTATTCCAAGATGTTTGACACCAAACACGACATGTTTCCGTGCAGCCATCCCAAAGTTAGCATTTAACGCGAGGTTATAATGCGCTTAAGAGTATATGGTCAGGCTGCACTACAAACAGCATCAGAGAAGGATCTCTGAACGCTGCAGAGGGGCTCTGCTCATGCAGGGACACCCTCCAACATAAGAACCAAGCACTCTGCCTTCAGGATTGATAAGGCCTGCCATAGGAGTGACTTATAGGTTTGTATGTGTGTATGTATGTAGTGGTATAGGTAGCCCATACCACAGTAAGGGGTGCATGCACCACCTTACCCAGGCTGCAGTAGCAGACCTGTGGTGTCAGATTTAGTCTGCTTCCCAGGGGTGGCATAATACATGCTTCAGCCCCTGGTAGGCCTGTGAAGTACCTATGCCCTTGGCACCTAAGGTACCATATACTAGGGACTCATAAGGTACCACAGTATCCAATCACTAGTGCACCTAGAGTGCACTCCAAGTCGTTTAGAGAGAACAGAGAGGCTGGGGCCCTGATTAGCAGGGACCCAGCCCGACTATAGCCAGAAACCAGTGTAAACATCAGAAAAAAGTGGGGGCAACATAAGAGGCAGATCCTACTCTCCTACACAACCCCCCAAACGCAGGGACACTAACTAACCTTGACCAGTTAAGTCTTCGTGCTCTAAGTGGAAATACCTTGAGAGTCCATCTGCATTGGCATGTTGGGTCCCAGGTCTATGCTCCACTGTATAGTCCATCCCCTGTAGGGAAATTGACCACCTCAAAAGTTTTGGGTTTTCTCCTTTCATTTGTTTAAGCCATAGGAGGGGCTTGTGGTCGGTCTGAACTATGAAGTGAGTGCCAAACAAGTATGGCCTCAGCTTCTTCAGGGTTCACACCACAGCAAAGGCCTCCCTCTCTATAGCTGACCAACGTTTCTCTCTAGGGGTTAGCCTTCTGCTAATGAAAGCTACTGGCTGATCTTGACCTTCATCATTCAGTTGAGGCAGTACAGCTCCCACACCCAGCTCAGAAGCATCTGTTTGGACAATGAACTTTTTGGTGTAGTCTGGATTCTGTAAGATGGGGGCAGTGCACATGGCCTGCTTTAGGTCTTCAAATGCCTTCTGACAGCTAGCTGTCCACTGAACCTTTTTGGCATTTTCTTTGAGGTTAGATCATTCAAGGGGGTCACTATAGATCCATATCCCTTAACAAACCTCCTATAGTACCCAGTCAGGCCTAAGAAGGCTCTCACCTGTGTCTGGGTGGTCGGAGCAACCCATTCCATTATGGTTTGGATTTTGCTCTGTAAAGGCTGAACCTGGCCTCCACCTACAAGGTGGCCCAGGTACACAACCTGACTCTGCCCTATCTGGCTCTTAGTGGCCTTGATAGTGAGGCCTGCTTTCTGCAGGGCCTCCAAAACATTTCTGAGGTGGACCAGGTGATCCTGCCAGGAGGAACTAAAGACAGCAATATCATCTAGATAAGCTGAGCAATAAGTTTCCATCCCTGCCAGAACTTTATTCACCAACCTCTGAAAAGTGGCAGGTGCATTTTTCAATCCAAAGGGCATCACCACAAAGTGGTAGTGCCCACCAGGGGTCGAAAATGCTGTTTTGGCTTTTGCATCATCAGCTAATCTGATCTGCCAGTAGCCAGCTGTTAGGTCAAATGTACTTAGATACTTGGCTGAGGCCAAAGTATCAATCAGCTCATCTGCCCTTGGTATGGGATAGGCATCAGTCCTAGTGACTGCATTGAGGCCTCTGTAGTCTACACAAAACCTCATTTCTTTCTTACCACCCTGGGTATGAGGCTTGGGTACTAGGACTACTGGGCTAGCCCAAGGGCTATCTGAAGGCTCAATTACACCTAGCTCCAACATTTTCTGGACTTCAGTCCTGATACAGTCCCTGACATGGTCAGGTTGCCTGTAGATTTTACTCTTGACAGGCAGACTGTCTCCAGTGTCCACCTCATGGGTGCACCAGGTAGTCTGACTAGGGGTCAGGCTAAACATATGTCTATACTGTTGCAGAACTTGTCTGCACTCAGTTTGCTGATGGTCAGTGAGGCTGCTTGCCAAAGCAACACCATCTACTGACCCATCATCAGGGTTCTGAGAGAGCAGGTCAGGGAGAGGGTCACTCTCCTCCTCCTGGTCCTCATCAGTTGCCATGAGCAAGCCCATGTCAGCCCTGTCAACATATGGCTTTAATCTGTTGACATGGAGCACCCTCAGGGGGCTCCTGGGAGTTCCAAGATTCACCAGATAGGTGACTTCTCCCTTCTGTTCAACTATTGTATGGGGGCCACTCCACTTGTCCTGGAGGGCTGCTGGGGCACAGGCTCCAACACCCACACTTTCTGTCCTGGATGGTACACAGTCAGCACAGCCTTTTGGTCATGCCAAGCTTTTTGCAATTCTTGGCTGGCCTCCAGGTTTTTGGTTGCCTTTTTCATGTATTCGGCCATCCGGGAGCGGAGACCAAGTACATAGTCCATCACATCCTGTTTGGGGGGTTTGAGAGGTAACTCCCAGCCCTCTTTGACCAAACACAATGGACCTCTTACAGGATGCCCAAACAGAAGCTCAAATGGGCTGTAACCAACCCCCTTCTGTGGAACCTCTCTGTAGGCAAACAACAGGCAGGGAAGAAGAAGGTCCCATTTCCGCCGAAGCTTCTCTGGGAGTCCTTTGATCATTCCCTTCAGGGTTTTGTTGAAGCGTTCAACCAAACCATTGCATTGTGGGTGATAGGGGGTGGTGAACTTATAAGTCAACCACACTCCTTCCACATTGCTTTCAGATATCCTGACATGAAGTTAGTACCTCTGTCAGAGATGACCTCCTTTGGGAAACCCACTCTGGAAAAGACTCCAATGAGGGCTCTTGCCACCACAGGGGCTGTGGTGGTCCTCAGGGAATTGCCTCTGGGTACCTGGTGGCATGATCCACTACCACCAGGATAAATCTGTGCCCAGATGCAGTTTGAGGGTCAAGGGGACCAACAATGTCAATCCCTACCCTTTCAAAGGGTACCCCCACTACAGGTAGTGGTATCAGGGGGGGCTTTGTTGTGCCACCTGCCTTGCCACTGGCTTGGCATGTGACACAGGAGCGACAAAACTCCTTTGTGTCCTCTGACATATGTGGCCAATGAAAATGTGGAACAAGCCTGTCCCAGGTCTTGTTTTGGCCCAAGTGACCTGCTAAAGGGATGTCATGTGCTAGGGTCAAGAGGAACCCCTAAACTTCTGAGGTATTACCAACTTCCTGGTGGCTCCAGGGGCAGGATCTCTACCTTCAGAATATAGGAGTCCCTCATCCCAATAAACTTTATGGGACCCACTAGCACTCCCAGCAGCCTCAGCAGCAGCCTGCTGTCTGAGGGGTTCAAGATAGGGGCAGCACTGTTGCTCCTTACTCAGATCTTCCCTAGAAGGGCCCCCTGCCCCCAAGAACTCAACCTGATCAGGCTCAAGTTCCTCTGGGGCAGTTCCTTCTTCAGGGTCTGCTCCTCCTCCCTGGGGAGGGGAATCTGTGATCTGAGACAGAGGGGAAGGCACTGCCTTAACCCTACTGCTCCTCCTCTTGGGAAGCATCTGGTCCATAATTTCAGGATCCAGAGCTGATTCAGTGTCATGCATTTTGGCTTGTGACCTGGTCACAGCAAATACCTCTGCAGGGAGGCCCAACATCTCAGCATGAGTCCATAACTCTACTTCAGACCAGGCTGAAGTTTCTAGATCATTGCCCAATAGACATTCGACAGGGAGGTCTGCACTGACTACAACCTTCTTGAGGCCAGTTACCCCTCCCCAGGAGAAATTCACAACTGCCAGACTATGGTTGGTCCTGACATTGCTTGCATTGGTCACCTGGTACATTTCGCCCAGGATGATCTGTCCAGGGTCCACAAGATCCTCTGCCACCATGGTGACACTAGCACCTGTGTCCCTAAATGCCAAAGCCTGTTTGCCATTTATTACAGGCTGCTGTTTGTATTTGCCCAGATTACTGGGGCTTACTAGGAAGGACATGTCAATGTCTCCATCACAAATCAGCATTGCCTGAGTGGGTACTCTGACTAGGTCAGCGTCTACTTCAGAACCCAGGGTCAACCCTACTACACCCTTCTTCTGAGTACCACCTCCACCAGTAGCTGGACTAGGGGGAACAGTTGCCTTAGGGGCAGGAGTGGTGGTGGTTTGGTCGTTGGACTTGTTACAGTCAGAAGTCCAGTGCCCTTTCTGTTTACAGAATTTACACCAGGGCTTCTTTTGGCCTTTTCCCTTGTTGGATTGTGACTCCCCACCAGATGCAGATTTTTGGGGCCCTTGTGAAGACGTCTGGTCTGTTGACTTATCCCCACCTTTCTCAGAGCCCTTAGAATCCTGCTTCTTGGTGTCACCCCCTTGGTTCTGGGTTTTCTGCCTCACCCTGGTTCTGACCCACTTGTCTGCCTTCTTTCCCAATTCTTGGGGAGAGGTCAGATCGGAGTCCACCAGGTATTATTGCAACAACTGGTTCTGGCAATTATTAAGGATCTGTTCTCTCATCATTAGATTATACAATCCCTTGAAATCAGTAACCCTACTGCCAACCAGCCAACCCTCCAGAGCCTTGGTTGCACAATCTACCAAGTCAGTCCAGTCCTGAGTCTGTGCCTTCTGGGTGTCTCTGAACTTCAACCTGTACTGCTCAGTGGTTAAGCCAAACCCATCTATCAGTGCACTCTTCAGGACTTCATAGTCATCAGCATCCTCTTCTCTAACAGTGAGGAGCTTGTCTCTACCTTTATCTGAAAAGGAGAGCCACAAGATTGCTGCCCACTGCTTTTGGGGGACCTGTTGTACTCTACAGGCCCTTTCCATAGCAATTATCCACTTATGGATATCATCCCCACTCTGGTAGGGAGGAACAACCTTGCTCAGGTTCCTATGGTCTGGAATATATTCTCTGCCTCTAGGGACACTGTTGCTGCCACCAGGGGTTCTAACCCCTCTTTTCTAGAAGCTCTCTGGAGCTCGAAGGCTTCTTTATCTAATGCCAACTGCTTGGTTTTGAGGGCAAATCTTGCTTCCTCATACTGCAGCAGTTTGCACAGTCTTTCAGAGGAGGTCTCTCTTCTTGGAAAGTAGGAGTTCCTCTGCTGGACAAATTCTCTGCCAGAGTGATAGGAGCGGTCAGAGTCCCTAGAAAGGGACCTGTGCCTCTCCTCCACTGTGTCAGTTCTCTTAGGGAGAATTCCTCTGTCCTTTTCAGACCCCTTGGGGCCTGGCCCTACAATCACAGAGTCTTGGTCAGCTTGATGTTCATCATCTGACCCAGACACTGTAATTGACCCACCCCCTGATTCAGACCCATTAGCTCCTAGAGCTAATCTAAGATCATCTGCTGTCAGCAGATCTATCAGGTGTAGTGTGGAGGGACTCTGTCCTATCTTCAGGTGCCTCTCAGCACACATGGCTTTCAAGTCAAAGAAAGTCATGTCCTTATACTGAAGCTGGGTGGATCCACTGGGTCCATCCCTTAAGGACATTCTAGTGTTGTGCAGTGTTGTACTACCTACACTAGTTTGTGGCCTACTGATCCTAGCTTGAGCTGTGGAAAGGGTGTGCTATCCCTTGGCACACAGCTCTAAGTTCAGTAGAACTTATTGATACTAAGCTTGACTTTATATGTACCTTGAGTACCTATAGTGGTTTTCAGTTAGTAATTCAAATAGAGATTTTCTGGTAAAACAATAGCAAGCTGGAATCCCACACGCTGCCACCAATGTGAGAAGTTGGCCTGGCATATGCTGTTCACTAATTAAAGTGGACACCTTGCACCAGTCCAATTCGACTCCTATGGTTGGTAGGTTTAAGACAACCTTTATAGAAAGCTATCCTAGTGTTAGCTGTGGAGAGCAGCCTTCAGGCTAAGTCTTGGAGGAATGTAAAGCAGCTTGTTTTACCACACAATCTCTTGAATCACCAAATGAAAAGACACCACACAGGTATATATATCAAATATATATGTATGTATTACTAAACAACTCTCTACTAATCTCTTTATGAGATTAGAAGTCAGGAACATATGTACAAGTCAATGTTTTATCAAAATAAGTTAGCACAAGTAAATATCACAATCTTATCTTGGCTAGACCGTGGTCTAGAGCACATAGAATCGAGGGTCCCCAAAGAACCACCCCAGGTAGTTGTAGGAGACCCACAGGGGATGGACGCGGTGTTCAGACACTGGTGCGAGTCTATGCGAGAGAACGCGATTGAGTTATCAATGTTATAGGTCCCTGGCGTGTTCGAGGTGAACACACCGATTGGTCAGTACGAGTCTAAGGACGCGGATACTGATAGAGTTACAAGGGAGTTGTACGCGATGTGTCTAACACAGACGCGAGCCCTGTACGAGCCAGTGCGATAATCGCACGGGGAAAATAAGAGTTTTAGGGCATTTCTAGGGTAGCTACAAGCAAGCCACTTACAGGGTAAGTAGTTCTAGGGCCCACACCCACAGGAGCACTGTAGTGCTGAAGTTACCTCACCCAGGGGAGCCGGGTGCATAGGCGTCCTTTGGTGTCGGGTCGCGGTGTCGTTTTCAATGGGAGCCAGTGAAGACTTGCTGCTTGCGACGACAGAAGAAGTGTCCGTTGGAATCCAAGCCGGGATTTGGAAGGAGGAAGACCTGAAAGCAGAGGGGACAGTGTTCACAGTCACTTGGCAGTGACTCTTGGCAAGGAAGATGAATGCCCACCGTCGTCGACAGCTTCGGGTCATTCATGGGTGTCTTGACTATCGACCACGCGGTCCAGGCAGCGTCGATGATGACCAGGAGCTGGATTCGGTGTGTCCCACAACGTCTGCAGCTTACTGAGTTGTCGGCGACTCGATTGGAGCCAACAAGCCTTGGTAGCAGCAAGTCTAGTGGTGATGAGGAAGAGTCAATGGTGCAGACCAGCAAGGTCTGGGGGACTTACCCAGCAAGGGTAGGTCAGGGCAGGCCTGGTGCAACCAGGGGAGCCCTTTGGTTTTGTTGGAAAGTCTTCTGGGGACCCACAAGCCGGCTGGCAAGGGATCGCGAAGATGCCTTGGGAGGATCCACTCAACAGGGGCCCACGGTCACTCGGGATGGTGTAGGCCTCTGAATTCGGGAGGGATCTTTGCTAGAGGCTGGGACCACATGTGGTCCAAAGCACAAGTTCGTAGAACGTTGTGAAGGGGTTGCACTCGACAATAGTGCACGGTACCCAGGGGCTGCGGTTCTTCATCACTCGTGTAGTCCACTTGCCTCAGCTTCTCTGGAGACTCACGATGGCCTTGGCAAAGTCAGGAAATCCTCTTCCTGAGCTGCAGGGACTTTGGGCTCCGGCAGGAGTGGCGTAATTTGTGACCGTCATTGTAGTTTTTGGTGCCTGCCAAGCAGGGGAGTCACTCCTTGACTCCAAGGGAGATTCTTCAGTCTTCCAGAGGTAGTGGAACATCGAAGGTCCAGGATTCTTCTTGAGAGCATTGTCCAGGGAGATCTTGGTTGCAATGCACATGTTCCCCCTCTTATACTAAAAAGAAGGGAGGGACTAGATCTATGACCCCACCTATGGGAGGGTCAGGGGAGGGGGTGGCTACACCCACTTCCCTTTGTCCAGTTTCGCACCAGAGCAGGGGCAGGTAGCCCCTGAGCTGGTTTGAACTGGCATATGCACAGAGGAGCCTTCTGCTCCCCCAGTGCAGGACTTCAAAGCACTCTAAGAGTGCACCCACCCAGCCCCAATACACTAAACCCTGTCTGGAAGGTGGTCACACCATCCTGTGACAGGATACCTATTGTTGGGCTTCCTCCACTGCGAGTTTCGGTCATCAGCAGGAGGGCAGCCCAGTCTCTGTGACTGGTGGCATCCATTTTGTGATGCCAGGGCTTTTCAGGATTCTACCGCGTTTCCACAGTAGGTACATGTCTATCCCTCTAGAAGGGTGGAATGCTACCCCCGCTGCCAGAACTGGCGGGGGGTAGTATTCCAAGATGTTTGACACCAAACACGACATGTTTCCGTGCAGCCATCCCAAAGTTAGCATTTAACGCGAGGTTATAATGCGCTTAAGAGTATATGGTCAGGCTGCACTACAAACAGCATCAGAGAAGGATCTCTGAACGCTGCAGAGGGGCTCTGCTCATGCAGGGACACCCTCCAACATAAGAACCAAGCACTCTGCCTTCAGGATTGATAAGGCCTGCCATAGGAGTGACTTATAGGTTTGTATGTGTGTATGTATGTAGTGGTATAGGTAGCCCATACCACAGTAAGGGGTGCATGCACCACCTTACCCAGGCTGCAGTAGCAGACCTGTGGTGTCAGATTTAGTCTGCTTCCGAGGGGTGGCATAATACATGCTTCAGCCCCTGTTAGGCCTGTGAAGTACCTATGCCCTTGGCACCTAAGGTACCATATACTAGGGACTCATAAGGTACCACAGTATCCAATCACTAGTGCACCTAGAGTGCACTCCAAGTCGTTTAGAGAGAACAGAGAGGCTGGGGCCCTGATTAGCAGGGACCCAGCCCGACTATAGCCAGAAACCAGTGTAAACATCAGAAAAAAAGTGGGGGCAACATAAGAGGCAGATCCTACTCTCCTACACTCACCCAAGGAGGGGCCAGGTCCCACCTACAATTACCATACGAAAACATGGACAACCCAGGTCTAAGCTTTGATGATGACACAGTGGCTGAAATTCTAAGGGGCCCGCCATTATTAACAGCTGAAGGGGGGATGGCAACGGGAAGTAAGACTGAGGACTGGAAGGCACTGCAAACTCTCCGTAAACAACAAATTAAGACCGTCCTTCACGGGTCAATTAGGACAGAGTACCTCAGGCCAATATAGCCCCTAATGGCCTATTACTAACCCTCACCCCAAGGATCTTCTTGGAAGATATCACCTTCCGTAGGGAATGGTCAAAGATAGCTTGGACCTGCACTCGTGATTGGCTTGTGCTCATTATCAACACAGCGAAATGACTTTCAGATGCCCTTCTGATACAAATCACTGTGGCAAAAACGCACTAAAAGCAGGCATCTCTATCACGGCTTTCAAATCACGCCTAGGTGAGATCAATGAAGAGATGAATGAGCATAAAGAATACCTAACAAAACAGAAGATCACAAAATTACAAAAGGAAGTCAAGCGATTTGACCAAGAAAAAAGGTACCCCTACATAAAAGAGGATTACGAATATCAGACCAACGATACCTCATCAGATGAGAGCAACAGCAATTTCTCCAGAAGTTCAGGCTCTATGAGTAGTGACTCTAGTTCCAAGGGCTGCAGCTACACACCTCAACCCATGGCACACAGAACAACCAACCACCACCCATTTTTCAAAATTTCCCGACACACCCCTACCAACCACAGATGTTCCCAGGACAATGGATGGGACCACCACTGATGTGGAACGTACCACCTGGCCACCCTCTACAAGTCCAACCATTCCAACAGTTCCCGAACCCCCCTTTTTTTTAGAGAGGGAGGGGCAGAGGTCGAGGCAGAAGAAGAGGAGGGCACAAGAACGTCCACTGGCAGGAACCAGACACACCGATGACATTGAGGAGCAAGACCACGGGCCAGAAACGTTAGTAGTTAATCTGTCCTCCTGGCCTCTTGCCGAGGGCGAAGTCAAACTCTTGGAGAAGGGTTTGGGATTTGTCCCGACACCTCATGAGGACTCTTTTCATCTTCACCAAGAACCACACCAGTTCTTCCGCAAGGTGAGGCTAAAAGCCTTTTTTCAGAATAAACCAGAGACCCCACAAACAGGTACAGGTCTCAAAAAGAAGTCACGGTTCACGCCGCCTGCGGCTATGACACCCCATGAGATCCTCACTTTCGAACAAACAATCCTGAGAGACAACCACGCCATCACCAATGGCCGGCCATTCAGTAACTTGTCTACACAAGAAAGAGACCAGCTTAAGGCACTCACAGAAGATACCACCATGATCATAAAATCAGCTGATAAAGGCGGTGCCATCGTTATCCAGGATATTAGCACATACAACGAAGAATATCAGCGCCAGCTCACCAACACCAGGTATTACCTCCCCATTGAGGAAGACCCTACTGGACGCCTCACCACGAAGATCACAGGCTTGGTTACAGAAGCTGAGACAGAAGGCTGGATTTCCTCACATGAAGCACCATTCCTTATCAACGATCACTCTCGGATCATATACTTTTACACCTTACCGAAAATTCACAAAGGTGTCAACCCGCCACCAGGACGACCCATAGTTTTGGGGATCGAATCCCTGCTCGAACCTCTAAGCAAATTTTGCGACTTCTACCTGAGACTAATCGTGATGAAGAAACCCACCTATCTCAGAGACACGACAGAAGTGCTAAACCTGATAGAGAACTTTCCAGAACCTGATAGGATTAGCCTCCTAGTCACTTTGGATGTAGAGGAATTATATACCAACATCCCCCAGGACACCACCCTTGAGGTCCTAGAGACCATCCTACATGAAATAGAGCCTTGGCCCTACGAGACCCCAATCTCGTTTATCTTGGAGTGTGCTTCTGTAGCTTTGAAAGAGAATTTCTTTGCATTTTAAACCCAACTTTACCATCAAGTTTAGGGGACCAGCATGGGTAGCACCTTTGCTCCCCGCCTGGCCTGCCTCTACATGGCTGCCTTCGAAAAGAAGTTCATCCTACACGAGAACAATCCCTACCAGGAGAACTTAATAGTGTGGCGCCGCTACATAGATGATATCCAGGTTTTTTGGATGGGAGACGCTGAACAATGCACTGCCTTCTGTGACTGGGTCAACACCCTTGACCCTTTCCTGAAATTTTCAAGCACAAAGTCAGAGGACAGCATTCCCTTCCTTGATTTGTTCATCTCCATTCGAAACGGGGTTATTCTAACGACCAACTATAGAAAACCCACTGACAGGGACAGCCTTCTACTTTATGATAGCCATCACCCAAAGGCCCTCATGGACAACCTCCCGGTGGGACAGTTCTTCCGCCTCCGCAGGAATTTTAACACCAAGGCAGAGTTTGACACCCAATCATGATCTTGACAGCCAACCTTACAGACCGACAATACCCTAAAAAAGTGATACTCCAAGCACACAAAAGGGCTAGGAAGAATCACAGGGAGACCCTTTTGGAAAGCAGGGCCAAGACAGCAACAGACACCCTCACGTGCGTCACCACGTTTACACCCAGCTCTTACAAGATACAAAAGGTTATTAAGAAACATTGGGGCATCTTACAAACGGGCAACTTTACACCCGGGCCGACCCGTCTGTTTGCCTTTAAACGCACCCAGAATCTGAGGGATATACTTGTTCACACATGCCCAAGACCACAACTGACAAGACAACCCCCTCTATGGGCTCTACCCCCAGTAGAAGGTCATTTTCCATGTGGGTCTTGCTCTGTATGCCACCTGACCACGGCAACAAAACACATAGATTAAGGCCTTCAAAGACCCTGGCAACAGAGAAAACTTACCAACTGTAATACTAAGAATTGTGTTTACCTGATAACGTGCCCCTGCAACCTGCAATATGTCAGTATGACCACGAGACCAATCAAGGTACGAATCAGCAAACATAGAAGCACCATTCGATGTAAAAAGGCCAACACTAGGATGCTGAGCCATTTTGCTGAGACCAGCCACACACCTGATAGCCTTAAGTGGACTATTATCGAGTCCAATGCTAATTGGCCAACTAGGATCCTTTTGAAACAAGAGCAACGCTGGGTGTTCCGCCTACAGAGTAGTACAAAAGGCCTTAACGATGACATCCCGTGGGCGAAATTCATTAACTGATCCTAGTTAATCTATGATCCGCTTCGCCATCTCTGTGACTACTAGACCATGGTTGTTCCCCAACACCTCAGCACCAAATTGTGCACACAGCTGGTATAAACAGTCCCATTGAGTGCTGACGCTAGTCCGAGACCACCACTGACTCATCACGTTGGGACATTTCGCTGCCAACATGTCAAGTTATGAAAACCCAACATGTCATGACATACACACCATTACGATAACTTGTAGCACTGAGCACCATGACATTCTGTGGATCATAACATGGTGTCTTGTTATGAATGATAACCATACTCTGATTATGACGAGATATAGAACACTCACAATTGCAGAACTCAAGCACTGTAACTAGCCTGCAGATGTCATAACACGGCAAGGCTTATGCACATAATCAAAAAGTTATGTTTTATAATAATAACCTTCAGGTGTTAAACGCACCATGACGCGCCTTTACGTAATGGCTCAAGCGCACCATCAAAAAAGTTTGGCCCATGTTTTCAAAATACTACTCTTTAGGTTTATACCATGGCTTCTGCTCACAATCAATAAAGTTATGTCCATGTTTTCGAAAAAAACAACCTTCATGACACGCTCTGATGCACTATTTAAATAACAGCTCATGCACATTATCTATATAGTGGAGACCTCATCTCCTAATTAATCAACTGCAGGTCCATACGCACCATGACATTTATTAGAGCGCCTTCACTAGATTCCATCCAAAACGTAAGGCTAACGCTCATTATTAAAAATATTTTTGGTCCGCTTCCAATACATGGCCATTGAGCACTACACTTTTCCCCCTCACCCAAGATGGCCGCCACGTTGCAGACGCACGCACACAGCAACGCGTTGCACACGTACCACTCCCCCACACCACCGGCCCTTCCGGACTGCTTGCCGGGTTGGGTACAAATACGAAAGAAGCACACATTGCCCGTAACCGGCATCTGAGCAGCGGAAGGGCAGGTATTAGGCTGCACTCTGGGAGAGGCTGAGTGAGCATTTTCCAAGCTGACATTCTCATCGACCAAGGTAACTTTTGACTATGAGCGCTCTGTGTTCACTCATGATAATGTTACCCGCAGGCAGTCCTTCTCACTCCCCGCTACTACGATGATGAGGCCAACTCTTACTACTGGTTGGGTAGGAGATATATGTTTTTTGTCTGTTTGTTTGTTTGTCTCACGACATGACACAATGCCGTCACTCACACCGGAGTAACCTGTTACTGAAAGTGGCATAACAAGTATATTTTAACGAACTGTACCACCTTTCTCGGCTCCCACACCATTAATATAGACATAGACGTGTGTCAGATTGTACACAGATGCACGTAAGAAATGTTGTGCACACTAGCATGCTGACTCTTCCACACAGCATCTGTGTCTCGACAAGCGACCACCATGGGCATTGAAATAGCGGTGTGAATGAGCACTGCACTGACACTTTCTGACGACAGGGGTGTGAATGTTACAGCATGCCCCCTTGCCCTAATCATGACAAACAAGGAATGTTTTAGTCATATGCACTACTTAATCATAAGCATATGATTATTATCTCCCTATTACAGTTTTGCCCTTCATATCTTTTCTCTCTCTCTCTGGGTTGGATCTCGGAACGTCTAGTGGACATTCCTTTAGGCACACTGACGCCAATTAACCTGAATATAGGTACTACAGGAATACTGAGTGTCACCGTCTCAGATTCCTATTTTGAATCCTTTTTTCACTTTCAGCACGGTCCTGATGAAGCGCCACGGGATCCACTAGGGACCCATGTAAGGCGCAAAACATGTCGACCTAACATTTATTTACTATCACTATCACTTTCACTCACTGACAAGAGAACAGATGGAAAATACTTAACCCTCGGATATAATTTTTCTAGAGGCCTTCCTTGTCATCCATTTTAACGTTACCACTCGGACCCTTGAATAAAGGTTTTTAGGGTAGTGGCGTGGTAACTTTAATTCACTCACCAAAACCCCCACACACACCCGCACTCACAACTGCGGCATTACTCCAAAAAGAACTCCGACAAAGAGCCCTCTCGCGGCGCCCGTGGGGGACTTCAGCGCCACCCCCACGAGGAACAATGCCCGATGATGAAGCATGACACCCGTCTGGGTGTGTGAGGGCACTTTTACCAAAATGAGAAATTCCCCCTTAGCCTTGGGAGCATGGATACTGGACCTGTTTTTCCTCTAGCTCCCTGTCCCCCCTCTTTGTAATTAGTACCATATCCCCACACAGGTTATACAATGTAGTGTTAGGTTACCGGTAGCTTATGGCGGACGTTTTGTTATGTTCTGCTGTGTAGGCGACGGTCTCTTTTTCGTGGTTATTTAAACTGTTTGCATATTGAAATTAGGAATATGTCCCAGTTACAAACTGAGTTTCAAAACCACGTGTGTTCAGATTTGCAAATTAGAAGCAGAGGCGAGGCTGCCAACTTTCAGGGTGCACTGTGTGTCAGACAAAGCCATCGAGTCGTTAACTACTGGGCGTTAACAGCAAAAAACAGCAGTTTAACCTATATCTGCTGCGGCTCTTGCACGCTTTCATTCCCCTCCAGAACTCTCAGCAAAGCACAGGGCGCCCAGAAGCCCTTTTCGCTTACAGTGAGAACACAGCACTGTAGGCCAATAATTCATGTGGTGATTAGCATATTACATGTGCGGAAATGGATTGCACAATGTGGAAGATGCTGTTTTCTTGAAATGTGCACCCCGTGGTTAAAAGGACCCTATCCATCCTTCGGCGCCTCCGTCCATCCACATATACCTGTCTATCTACCTATTTTACAGTATATTCATCTGTCGGTCTATCGATTTGCCCGTCTAGTGTTGTACCTGCCTAGCGGTCTCTGCCTTTCTGTCGGTCGGTTTATTTATCTAGGTATTATTTCATACCCGCTCTCTCCTCCACCAAATATTAGATCAACATTGAAACAACAACTTCACAAAAAATACAGTCAAACGATTTGGTAGCTTTAAATCCCCAATGCCACAGTTCACCTTAATCAACACTTTGACAAAGGGAAGCCTGTAAACAGTGCTTTATTGAGTTTTTAACAACCGATAACGCTGGTGAATATCACAGCTACACAGCAGGGTACCCGTCACTGCTTCTTGTCATGTACAATGTGGGGTGCGAGGGCTACTCATCTGAGTTTGTACATGGAAGGGACGGTGTTGGAAAACGAGGCAGTATCTGTGAGGCCTGCACAAATAACATGTCACATTTATCCTTCACTGGGAACCAAACACCCTATTGTAGCACTTGACTCTCAGAGGGTAGCATTGCAGAGGAGTCTAAGGCTTACTCAAGGGAAGTGGTGTAGGCTAGTAATCGCCATTTAACAGTACGCAGAAATAACACTCAATAATTGATTGTCCAGTCTGTACTTTACTTTATAAAAGAAAGAGTACATTTATTTTATTAAACACACACTACTCAATACTATGCACCAATTTACAAATATACATAAGCTGTTGGAATTACTTTGTGACATTGCATAACATCTCCACCCCTCCCGCGGGGGGGGGGTGGGGTCTAGTACCACCACTCCCATGTATGCACATTATCTTGCCCCCTAATGCAGTGGGTTGACACAACCTGGAGCGAGGGCCTTACCAACTGGCATTATCCCAGTGGCGACCCACCCCATCATCTCAACAAGCATTAAAAATAGGTACACCTGCCCTGGGGACACATAACCCTGACTGAGCATCTCATACTGTCCCTACAGTATGCACCTCTACATCTTAGTGGCTAACAGTCTGGGTGGTTCTTCCCCTAACGCAGTAGCAAGAATACATGTTTGGGCATCACTTTAAATAAGGTACTTATCATAGCTGATAACAGTTGTAATGCATTGCAATCATGGCCCCTAAAAGGCATCACAGTTATAATCACAGGATTAAGCATATACAGCCAGACACCCTAGCAGGAATGTCCAGCAACAGAACCCCACTTTGCTTATGATTTCACCTTACACAGGTACTTCACATTACACGTGTGACTTTCAGTCCCTCTAAAAGAAATAACTTTGGTAAATGCACTTCTCGTGCAGTTGCACCTCTTCACCTCGAGGGGATGCCCTTCCCCAGACATCCCCAGCCCAGTTACCAATACCTTGAGGCTGTCCATACTGCACCTCCAGCTGCAGAACCAAAGTTCCAGCCCCGGGATGCTTTGACTATAATCTGAGCCCTTGAGGGGTTGTTTCTTTTACTTCCCCTAGAGACTTAGGGGGGGACTTCTCTTCTTCGTGCTGGGGGAGTCTGCGTTGCTCCTGCAGCTCCCCATGCACCTTGGCACAAACCTGGTGGTGACCCCGTCCTCCAGGGGCCACCACACGCAGAAAAACAGGCATTTTCCTGCAGGCTTGCCCAGGCCTGCAAAGCATTATGGGGCGCTTCCTCCAGCCCCGTGAATAATAGAGCAGCGGCTCCCCCGCTGCTCGGGGAGAACCGCGCTGCTCCTGCGGGTTGCCTCACTCTGCTTCCAGGCCTCGGTGGGGGGCCCGGTCCCACCTGGACCCCCAGGTGAGTTAGGCAGCTCGGGGAGCCCACCCCCAGCTGCTCTGGCCAATCTTTGGGGGCCCGGTCCCACCCATGCCCCTCTCTTCCCGCCATCTCCTGTTGGAGAGCCACCTGGAGAGCCCACCTCCGGTGGCTCCAGCCGGCTCCCCGCTTGGCCCACACCCTCTGGTGTGGCCGCTGGAGCCGGAGAGTCTATTTTGCTCTGCCCACTCCGGCGGGCAGACACAGAGGCGGCCTCCTTCCAGGCGGGTCTTCGGGGTAGTGCGACGACACTCCCCCGCCTCCCCGCTGCCGTGGGGGAGTGCGACGGCACTCCCCCTTCCTCCTTACTCACGTCGGGGCCCGGAGATGGGGTCCCGGGCCCCATGGGCCACTTCACGGGGAGCGAGACGGCGCTCCCCGGCTTGACTTCCTTGCGACGGGGCCCAGAGTTGGGGTTCCGGGCCCCCGGACATTCTTCACGGTAAGCGCGACGGAGCTCCCCGGCTTGTCTTCTCCCATGAGGGGGGATGCATGATGGCACGCCCCCCTCCTCCTCACCACCGTCACTGGGGGCGGAGTTGGGGGTCCCGGGCCCCCACCAGTATATTCGGAAGGCCAGGGTGGGCTCCTGGCAACACCCCTTGGAATAATTTCACGGGGAGCACGACGGTGCTCCCCGACTTCCGCTTCTTGTGGGGCAGCCCCCGGGAACTGACCCACCCCGGGGACACATCTAGGACTGGCGGCGGACCCCCACGCACTTCGTCGTCGGACCCCTGGGAGGTCAAAGGTCGCCTACCTTCTGGGGGGCGTAGCTCGGCCCCCAGGTGGCAGATTTTCATCATTTTGGCCTCCTCTTGCTCCGGATGACCAGACCTACCTTTCTGGAGCACTTTCCTTCGCCCTCCTGGTCTCAAGGAGGGGGAACTAAGCAGGGACCTGCCTTCACTGGATCCCTGCACCAGCCTCTCACCTGGCTCTTCTCCTGGACCTCTCTTCTCCTTGCGCAGAGGCCCAGGCTTCTGCTCACTGGTCCTGGACTCCCCTCCTGGCGCAATTCTGCATCCTGGGACAGTCAGGGGGTTCTTCCTTCCAACTGCCCATGGCGCCAGGCTCCAGCACCAGTCTTCCTCAGCAGACCACACCCCAGAGAGAGCTCCTCTTCCTGTGCAAACTCTTTTTAAAGAATTGGGAGGGGGCTGGCAGGAAGTCTCTGTTTGCCCTATCAAACTGCGACACATCACTTCTCTGCCCCTGCTCCCTCCTTCCTGCCCAGGCCTCTGGGTTAGTTCAAAATGGCGACGTCCAGGGGTCTCATGCAACATGGTCTCTGAAAAGCCCCCTCCCCCCTTTCTGCCTTCTCTCCAGAGCAGCTTGGTGCCTGGCACCAGGTGACAGCTGCTGATGGATTAACCTGTAGCTCCACCCTTCTTCTCTTCTTGGAGAGGAGGCCTTCACCCTTGGAATGCTTGTCGTGCAGGGCTAGGCCTCTGATGCTACAGCTTGGGGAGAAGGTCATTAATCCAGCCTGGCAGGTTCAGCCCCAGCCAGGCTCTGGTTATGAGCTGACTCAGAGGAATATGACATTTCTGGATGACCCAAAAGCAATACAGATATGACTTTGAACTCTGCAGAATACTTCTTCTCACCTAAGTTACAGTGGACTTTAGTGCGTGTCTGGAATTTGTAGGCCCTAGGGAAGTGAAACTATCCCAAATGGTCCCCATCCTCATAGGGGACTAATGATGTGGTCTTTCAGTGAAAACAGTAAAGCACACTGACTTTCCCTTACATGTTTCTTCCCATTGTATAAAGCCTATACCATGTCACCACCCAGCTCTGCATAATTCCTGCCACACCATTCAATTTGTAGCTGCTCCTGGGCTGCGCACACCAGGAATCTCCCCTGCGCAGCCCTTACACTTGTACACTTGCATGTACACCCGTGTCTGCATGTAACCAGCCCAGTGCCCCTTACTCTGGCTGCAGCGCAATGGCCTACTCGCGCCAGGGGGACACCGGTAAAATACACATGCAGTCCCTTTCATCATGAGTTCATTGTGGGTGAGTCCCAACTTATGAGGCTCTCCCACAGTAAAAGCTCAACAAATAGGTGTTCAAAAAGCGAAAAATCCGGGCGGTTCAGATGGTCCGAACCACCTTCTAACACACGCCACGCCAACTGATTCCTACAGGCAAGAAGTAGCCACTCTACATGGGTACTCTTCCCGTAGTCAGCGATAACTAGTTATAAGGGGTTCTGACCAGACCCCCCTTACTCACCAGTTATCCGCTCAGATCACCTACTCCTTCCATCAATGAGACCTCCACCCATTACAGGGATCCCAGACTACCCTAAGAACCCTCCGGGCTCTAGGTTAGATACCTCTAGGTCACTCACGGTCTACATGGACTCAGCCTAACTAGGCCCACCTTTGCCCTTGGTCACGCAACACTATGCCTACCACTTCTCTGGACAAGGATACATTGCCTCAGCACCGATGCGGTTAGGTCTACATCCCATCCCCTGGGTCACTAGCTGGTCTCCCTTCCGGAGATTGTTCCAACCAGTACCCTCTCTCCTTTTGATCCTTGCACCCTAAAGATGCAACCTCTCTGGACCCTCAACCTCAGCCTGCCGCTGGGGTCATTCAGCTGCCACCGCCCTTTCGGGATGACTGTCTTCCCTAAATAAAGCACAGCCACTTGTACTTTTCCCACACAGAAAAGCACCTCTGGCCACTGGCCTGGCTACCTGATAGGACCTCAGACCGGCCTCACTACCACACTGGCAGTGCCAGGGAGGAACACTGAGGGTGCCTCGTCAGACATCCTACAGCTCATTCCCCTTGTCAGTAGCTCCACAAGAAAACTACCCCGGGAACCTATGTAGTGTAGTTCCTATTTCCCTAATAGGCTCTGCGCATTGGAATAATATAACCTATAGGCTTGACATAGAACTATGGTCGGTATGTCCCTATCGAGTTTATTAAACTTAATTACTTGTGCCAGCTAGCTCAGAGGCCACTAGAAACTCCTTGAGAACAAGAAGGGAGTAGTTTCTGGCAACCGAAAAACATGACAACTTTGTTTCTCTTTAGAATCGGAACACGTCTCAGAATTGTGGAAACAATAGATAACAGTTTCACTCAGTCAATTGTGCATGCTTAGTTTCTACAGAGTTACACAGAAAGGAAAGACGGGCGTTTCAATAAAAAGGGTTTTATTGAACAGTCTTGTTTCTCGTGTAAGAGATATGTGCTGTTATGATCCCAAGACAGTATGCAAGATAAATAATGTACAGTGTAAGCAGTAGAAATAAATAATACTGTGCTAGCATTATCTTTTAGCATATATTCACGTACATAAATAACATGAGCTAAAAATGCGAGTACTCATACGATGCGTCTCTAAGCTAGTTCTACCCCAATGTACCCAACCTAGTCTAGGTGTAGGGAAAGGTAGAAGTAGGTGGAGTATTCTCTAGTCTGGTATACTAAGAGTATGTTAAGTATAGTACGCCAAGTCTAGTATGCCAAGAGTCCCTCTAGGTTCTAGTCAGCTCCATACTTTGTGAATGAGAGAGGTGGGAATCTCTTGCCGGATCTGGAACTCTAACACCCTGCGAAGGGAGTCAGAACACTGGAAGCTGGATTCGTCTGCGTGCAGGAATGACAGCGTCTTCTCAGTGCGTCAGGCCGGGATACGGGCTCCTCTGAAGTCGAGGTCTCCTCTAACTTGCTTGGGCAAGGGAAGGTATATTTATACCTGGTAGGTGTCTTGGAATGTTAGCATTGACGTGAAGTCGGACAGAGGAAGACGTCAGGAATGAACCCTTAAGGTATAATGGTTCATACATAATAGATGAGTTCTTGGAGAAATCAATAGTCCTGTGCTAGGGGAAATCCCGAAGCTTAAGGGTCTGGTTTCTAAGAACTCGTTGTGACGTTAGGGTAGACGGATGTCGGTGACCATGCCTGTATTTGGAGTGCACGGTTAATGCCTAAATAAGGACAGGGATTCTATGCCTATATAAGGGCAATGCGAATTGTGCCTATATAAGGAAATGATTCAGGAAAACCTATATACGTACACCTAAAGCAGAATACAACACCCACTCCACTTTCGAATGAACGATAATACTAAATGCTAAACATTTAAATGCAAAACATAAAATTGAGTACCACATGTTGCTACAAACATTTCTAAAAGCATTTTAAAAGAAGCTCAAAACTGTTGAAATGCAATAGGTACTGTACATTTAAAGCATTGTTTTCATTCTAAGCATATAATGGAAGTAAAATGCAACATGAATGAAACAGAAATATATACATATGACGAAATGGTCGATAAGTTCTTAAAATCAAAGCCATTGCATATCATGGAATTAAATGAAAGTTAGACAAGTAAGGTGACAATGTGTCCCTGGAAGTATTCAAAGAAGTCCGTTTTATAAGACTAGTTCTACTGTAAGCAGATTGTTCTTTGCCATGTCATTTCAAAAATTTAAAAGAAAAAGTTCAATTCTGGGAAAAGTTCCAAGTTTTGAAAATATGAAGGTCAAATTTCATTGTTGTCCTGGTACACTGTGAGCCGAATCAAAGTCAGTGTATGGGTCTGGCGTAAGCATTAGATCATCTATTTCCGTAGCCAAAATATCGTCCACCGAAGTTGGCGACATTTGGAACACCTCGCTCAGAAGGTTAATTGCACAGAGATGAGAAACATCGCCTTCAGCAGAAGATGCAACGTTCGCGTCCGTTGTTACCTGTGTGCTTGTTGATCCATCTCGTACCTCAGCAGCAGCCGGAAGTGTCTGTGAGATCTCAATGAATGTCGTCATCAGGATTGGAAGCCTCTGGGGACAACACACAGCATGGGCCGTTATCGGGTCCAGCAGAGTATCGACATCCATTGGCATGACTGATGGGAGTGTTAGACAGGTGTCTAGCACGCATTCTTCACCGCAAAACAGGCAGCGTAGAACAGGTAAGATGCAATTTTTCCAGATTGGTCTGAATGACAGGAACCACGTTGTATTAAGTTCCCGTAGACGAGGCATGCCCAAAAGCTGTACTATTCGCTCACGGCATTTCCGTTCAAGGAGAGCTTTCTCCACATCGCTCGGAGTGATGTTGGTGAATAGGCTTGCCATAGCGTAGTAGGAGGAATAGAAACAGAATTCCTGCAACAAGTGCTAGAATTAACGGCACACCACCAAACACCGAATGTGCGAAGTTTGGGATGATTCCGAGGACAGCCTGGAAAGGTGCTAATAGTCCGGAACAGATGGTCTTAAATACATGTACAATTCCGCTTGTATCAGACATGTTAAAGATACGTCCTATCATTTCTACTAAATGTATAGGGCAGTTTGTATGAATTAAAGCCTGTATCTCAGCCGAAATCCTTGCAACTTGTAGATCATAGGTTTCTTTGGCCGAGGTCAAAGGCACTGATTGTTGTATAAGCATGGCTTTCATTCTGCTTAAAGTATCAAATCGTACAAAAGAGACATTCAACGAAGGCCATAAAGGCGACTCCCTGACTGTGTCTATTGGGGCAAACAATACTTGCATATAGCAAGTGACCCTGGAGTTGACCGTTACTAGATATGGGATGCCTGGCAACCTGCCACAGCAACTCTGATCATTCAACATGAGGTATCTCCCATTAGAAAGTTGGCCAAACGTTGGATTAATCACAGCAGCTGGTGTACCCTGCTGGTGGCAGGACAAATTTGCCACAGAACCATTACAAGCCCTGTGTAAAGATATGTCCTGACAAATTAGTGAACCGTTTAGTGCACTTTCACAGTCTGTACCGCTTAGAAACACTTCATGATCCCCACTCCAACATCTATATGTGTAAGGTAAATTCCAGGATGTCTTAATGTATTCTTTACCCAACCTTTCATATTTGCCTGCTTGCATCTGTTTAAGGCAATACTGAAACTGAAAAGTAGTCACAGGTAGACTAATTTTGCCATGAATAAGCCATTCTGTAGCTGGTTTTTCTGCCACTGTGAATGGTAATTTTTCAAGTTTTTCAATGCTCAGTACTGTATACTTTGCTCCCCTTTGTGCCAGTTCGATCTGTTTATCAGTTAGATTGTATTCTGCAAAGAGAGCCGTCGTGTTGCTAAAACGCCAAGGCACATAGCCCGCACGCAAAGATTGCAGCGTCCAGCCTAATAACATAATAGAACGCAACTGAGATTGGCCTTGTTGTAACATGGCTAAATCTTGTTCCAGTATGTCGATAGCAGAGGATACAATACTGTCCAATGAATAAATTCTGGAGGACAAAGTTGTTAACCCATTGTCGACCACAGAGAGGGCTTTCTCTAAATTAATATGATCAAGTTCACCTATTCGTTCTGCGGCCTCGATCTGTGACAACCTTCCATGCTTCATTATAAGCAGCATAGATGCCGGCATATATGAAACGTTTTTGACGCGGTTTTCTTGGTCCAAGCAAGAATTCCCTAAGGTCTGCGTCTTCTTTAAGTAAAGATAAGTGTTGTTTCACATCCTTAAGTGTAGATTTTTGCAGCCAAACGAGGCATAATTTTCCTACACTGTATGTTGTTACTACCCCTGGATGCTGTCTTTGGACGTATCGTGGGTCTGGCCTATGAATAGTAAACCCCTGTGTTTTATTCAGGAATCTCTCTTGATAGTTGTTTGTGTCTGTGGGCCAGATCAACCATTTTCTCCAATCAGGATTTGTTCTGTTGATTTGTAGTATTTTGTCAAATGTAACCGCTGCCTGTGTATTGTTATCACCTGCAGGTGTTGGTACAGAAGGTGCTTTCATGTCTTTGATCTTGGCTAACCCAAGGCAAGACGTTTGTTGGACCGTGTCATTCAAAAACATTATTTGCTGAGGGACGATACAGGCTCTAAACAAAGCTTCTATCCCCTGCACTTGCCAATCTTTAGTACCCCAGACAGATTTTGTGTCTATTGTCTCTTTCCACAAGTCGAAACCATGTCTAGACAGTTGGGCAATAAATGCTGCAGAGTAAATTTGTTTTGTATTAGTTAGCATAATTTTCAGTCCTGTTTTGTTTACATTTCTATAGTAAAATGTTTCTGGATCAGATGTATTGTATCCTGAAAAATATGGAAACTTTTTAGCAAATGTTTTTGAACTATGTTTCGGTGGTGTAGGACAATGCTCCCATTGGTTAAACATACACACATTTCTAGGTGTTGCAGATTTATGCAAAAAATGATGACCATAGTGGTTATAGCAATACAGCTGTTCATAGTCTGATGAACCCTCCAAATATTCATTATTAGAAAATGCAGCAGACTTTTCTAGGTCAAACATCATGTTATTTACAGTTTCAAAGTCCCAATAATCAGAGTAGGAACTGGATGAAACAAAATAACTTAGCGAGATCTTAAATAAATGTGGAATGTTCAAATGTTCCGTCGGGCCAAAAATATCGAAATCAGTTTCGGCCCACACTATACCATCCTGTATAGGAACGGCTGTGACGTTCACTGCAGACAAGTCTCTTGTTTCACGATGGGATGATTTGTGAGGTTTCAAAAGTAAGTTCACTTCTTTTCTTTCAGTGTTCACATGGATATATCTGCCATTTATAAGCACGCTCATAGTCATAACCAAAGCTAGCCACAGCAGAAAGAAAAATATTCCAGAAATAACCCATAGTTCAATCCACGGTGAAACCAAATAAGTCTTTCTCAAAAAATAAAAAAGTCTTGTACTTGCTGTTTAAAAGTTTTTGATGCTGGCGACGTCTCAGGCTCACTCAGATCCTCAGAAAACGTATCAAAGTTAATGAAATAGCCAGAAGCAGTTCTGTCAATTGTTGGAATTGCATCAGGATTTGTAGAAATCGCTGTAACCAGTTGATCACTTGTTACATTGGTGTAGACAGGTGTATTTGGACGAACTGTTACTTGAGTTTCAAGAGGGATGAGTTCCATAGCATTGTTGCTTAGTCCTTCATCTGTTACTGCTGAATTCTCGATGGTTATCAGTCTTTCAGTCTGAACCTCTTGGATAGTAGCGAGAGGAGTGTGTCTGCTACTAGGTCGGAGTCCACGTGGCCTACTATTTAGTATTGGCCACATACTGTGGTTTAATGAGGTCGATGGACACAAATCTTTTCTCTTTTTTTCCAGCAAGGGGCGGCAGAAGAACTGTTCTTGTTCCGTGTATGGCCAGGACAGGTACTGGTTGTCTGTAAGAAGGTCCAAATTCCTTCTTGTCCGCAATTTTTTCTCTGACTAGATCCCCAACTTTTGGAATCCAGACAGGCCTTGCTGGGACCGCCGTTTTTTCCCCAGTGGTGGTTGGCTACAGGAATACGTTGCTTTGTTTCGATCTTAGTTCATTTACATCCTGTAAAACAGCCAAACGATCTTTGATATCAAAGGGTTTATTTTCCACCACTGTGCCTCTACATTCTAGATCTGGCACCCACATTCTTGTCCCAAATAGGACCTCATATGGAGTGACCCCCCCTAGAGAACTTCTTGGCAAATTATTTAATGAGCGTTGGACCCCATATAGATGTTTGACCCACCAATCACCCGAACCTAATACCCTAATACTGCTTTATGTCCCGGTTTTTCCTTTCCACAACAGAATTTCTCTCAGGATGAAACGGAGAGGAGTACCGCAATGCAACGCCCAGACTGGCCATGGCTTCTTTGTAAGCTCGATAGCTAAACGAGGGCCTTGGTCAGAGTGTAGCGTGCCTATTGCGTATGTGCCGATAAAGACTCGCAAATCTTTTATAACAGTTCGAGCGTCAGCCGAGCGCTGAGGCCATATCCTTAGGAACCTAGACTTAGTATTTGTGGGATTGCAGTTGTCCACAAGGACTCCTGTGCATAGAAAGTCTAATGCTGTCTAAGAATGGTGTCTGTCCCTGGCAGGCTACTTCGTAGAATGATGCCTGGTGGCGTTCTGCATCTCGCTGTACCTTACAGTCTATGCAGTCATTGATGAAGATGTGAATCTGTGTATTCATTCCAGGCCACCAGTACATCTCTTTTAATGTTAATATTGTTTTAGAGATCCCTTGATGTGACAGACCCTCCCCCAAATGTGTTTCATAAATCAAAGCTGCTCTACGTTCCATGTTTGGAATTACCCTATCCCCCACTCCAGGGATTCGAGCAAAAGGAACGTTGTTCGCATTAATTACATAAGAGTACTTGAGTGTAAACCTTTTTGGTAATGCTGCACCACTGCCTTTGCTCGTAGCATTGACAGCCAACATTATCTCACTGTCTATTCTCGTTTTTGAACGAGTGATCGCAGCTACGGAAGCCGTCTGAACAGCCCCCTTTGCGGCTTCGTCAGCCAATAAATTCCCTGCAACGTGAACGCCATCACGTTGATGACTCAGCGTGTGTATCACGTGAGCCTTTGGTAGTTCGTTTTTTAACTGAACTACTTGTTCCCAAAGCGTTTTATGCTTTATTGTGCCACCTTTTGCATTTTTGAACCCGTTTTCAAGCCAAGTTTGTATATATTCATTATACGACTGCACACAGTAGAAAGAATCGCACACTATTAGTGTGGGGAATTCTCGATCTGTACTTTCAAGTGCCAGTTTGAATGCTTGTAGTTCAGCTCGCTGAGCTGTACAATCTCCTAGAGATTGGGTTTTTGTGACCATAGGTCTGAAGTTGCAATCGTGCATACGACCTTTAACGATTGCGCACGCTGCACTGTAAGCTTGCTTACTCCCTGTAGCGGGTTGTGCGGATCCGTCAGTGTAAATTATGAATTCATATTGATCGAGAGGCAGAATCTCAATGGGCAGAGGATATTCATGTTCATATTGCAGGAATGCTTGTGTTTTTAAATCAGGATCAAAAACATATTCAACATCTGTTGCAGCAAGAGAATTAACCCATTGTATCCATCTAGGATGTAATGCTTTTGCATTTGGAATGCTCGCTTTAGTTACCGCCTCTAAGGCCGGTACTGGGGTTACGACAATAATGTGTTTCCCTTGTGCTAGAGCTCTTTCTTTTGCTACTGCAGTTTGAACTGCTGTCAGTATTTTTTCAGTTGAAGTGAAGCGCATTTCTGCTTGTGTATACAAATGTGATTTGTATGCTATTGGTACTTTTTCACCCTCATTAAATGTTAAGTAGGTGAATCCGCATTGACCCGAAATTATTCGGATCACTAAATTGCGTTGACTTACGCATGTTTGTAAGTGATTTGTTGCTAACATGTTAGCTTGGAGTGAACGCAAGATTTCTCTGTGTTCTTGTGTCCAATTTTTGATTGAAAAATCAGGCTTGATTAGTGCGTAGAGAGGTTTAACCTTTTCTGCGTAATTTAGAATGTAAGTTCTTCCAAAATTTAGGAAACCCAGGATGGATTGTAAATTTTTCAGCGTTTTAGGAGGTTGGAGCAGCACACACCTTTCTAAAAAGTTGGCTGCCAAGCTCTTGCCTTCATGTGAAAGCTCATATCCTAAATAGAGGACATTGAGATGGGCAATTCTGGACTTTTTGAAGTTGAATTTGTAGCCCTCAGAGGCGAAGCCCAGTATAATTGTGCTCACCCTGTTCAAGTGTTTGTCCAGGTCATCGTCTGTCAGATAGATGTCATCGACATATGACAATGCCTCTTTATCATAAATTTGTACTAACTCCGTTACTCTCGATGAGAATAACCCCGGGCTGTTCTTGAACCCTTGTGGGAGTTCACAAAATTGACGCTGGGTCCCCATTATTGAGAAAGCTGTTAAGTACCTGCTTCCAGGTGCTATGTTTTGACAAAAGAAACCATTTGAGATGTCCAATGTGGTTTTATATTTTTTACGCACAATGTTATTCATTAATGCTGTACTATGTGCATTTTGCACTGCAAATGTTTTAGAACACGTGTTTAAGTGTCTGTAATCCAAAACTAGACGATATGTATTGTCTGGTTTGGAGACAGGAAACAAAGGATTGTTCATTGAAGAGGTGCATGTTTGAATCACCCCTTGGTATTCAAGTTGATCTAAGATCTCCCTGACCTGTTTTTTAGCTTCTTGCTTTATTGGGTACTGCCTCTGTGCAGTAGGTTAATTTTTTAAATGTATTTTATGGTGAGGTGAGTCCTCATCCCATCCTACATGATTTTTGTATAATGCTGGGGCCTGGGCAACTGCCCATTTCCTGGCATAAGTATATTTTAGATGAAATGGAATATGGTTGGAGAAGGCAGGCATAATGATGTCCTCACCATGTGGGCACTCCCTGACAAATTGTGGTGGCCAGTCTTTTTCTGCTAGAAGTATGTCATAGCCCCTTGAAGATTTTTCCCCAAAAAGTATTTTCACCTGTCTTGGTATGTCTCCCTCCATCCGGAGTGTTATTTCATATAACTTTTGTGGAGTACTAACCCTGGTGTCTACAGTCTCAACCGTGATGTACTCATTCAAGTCCACTATCTCCAGAAGTTCCTTCAGGTTCTGGCGAGCTATTGTGACTTCTGCCGCACTGTCCAGCATTGTCTGAGCCCATTCTCCGTTCTTGAGTTGTGTTCTCAGTATCCTCGGCATGTCTGATCTTCAGACCTGCTACCTTCTTTTTTGAGAATTGAGGTTTTGATTTATTTTTCTGAACGTGTTTGTCGTCTTTTGATTTCACGCGTTCTTCTCTATGTTCTGACCGTCCTCTTCTTTCCGATGTCTGTGACAAGATCTGAAAGGTACGAGAGGAACGTGTATCAGTATCTTGATACCTGTCAGGCTTTTTCAAATTATCCCTATTCCTGAGGTTATACCTCCTTTCAGAGGGCTCCTTTTGAGGAGACCTACCTCGAGATTGAGAACGTTTCTCGTTTGAATTTTGTTTATTAGTTTCCCACTTCTTTTTAGAAGATGTAGGAGTTTGTTTAATAGAGTCCTTCTCAGGACTTTCAGATAGTTTTGGCTTCAATGGTCTTCCACCCAAACTATCTCTGCCTAATTCTGCATAAGATTGTTCTATTATTCTGGGTAGCTGTGTTTGATGTTCTGTAACATTGAATTCCCTTAATCGTTGGCGGATCGCCACTGCTGCTGCCTCCCCTTTAATATTAGATAATATTATTGTTGAGACCTGGTCGAAATTTTTCAGTAATTTCATACCTAAATTCAGAGCAGGCTCTGTCCCGTATTCGTTTTGAATTTGTTTCATGACATCAGGTATTACTGCAATTGACGGAATACCATGTGTTTTAGTATAGATGGCAGCAAAGACTGAGCCCCAAGTGGTGCAGTCTTCCAGTTGTGGTGTGATCCCCATTGGTAAACAGATTGTTAGGATTCTGTGTTTCTCATGTGGGCTAGTATTAGGAAATACTGCTTTTATTTGAGTAATTTTTGAGCTATCCAGAATGGAATTTGCTCACGTTTTGTGTGCATTTTTCCCATGACTGCGTATAGAGTCTGTGGTGTAATTTTTTGTGTATTCCCCTGTTGAGGAGTTTGATTTGGAATGGTTAATGGTGGTTGGACTGTGAAAGTCCGCATGACATATTGGATTAGTTGTCTGTAAATTTTTATCAACTCTGTAAGTTGAGTAAGTAATTCCTCTCTGACATTATTTCGAGGTCAGGATGAGTAGTGTAGCCGGCTAGAATCGGCCATGCTGCTCCTGGTCTACCTAGTGGACCGAGCCTGGTAATGTTTTTGTGATGTTTTAGGGCACCTTTAAACCAGAGCTGATGCTCCTGGTATGTTAGTGGAATTTCAATATCCTCGAAAGGAATATATTCCTCTGGTGGTTCATCTTCTTTGTAGAAGTGAAACATTCTTGTAACTGGATTTGATTCTGGGAATATTATCCATGAATAGAATACCTCTGTCTGAAAGGATTCGTGTGCCTCTATCACGAAAATTGTTCTACCGCCTCTTGGTGGTAGGCCATGTTTTATAAGTTTTAGAGTGATGGCTCTTCTTAAGTTTGGATGGATGTCTATAACACCCTCCTCAGTTTCATTTAAACCTGTAAAGTTAAAAGCTGTTACGACTGGTTGAGCCGCAGCTCCACCGGTGTTGGTGGCATCGTCCCCGGTTATGGACATTTGTTTTTTTGAAAAATGTAGAACAAGTTTCAAGGAAACAAAAAGATAAGGTGCACAATATTTTGGAACACTGTATCCTTCAACATTGAACAAACCAAACAACTAATATATAGGGTGCTTCCCTATTTAGCTTTGGCGGATATTTTAACCCTACCCACTCCAGACGTCTTATGGAGTATGTGAGTAGGGGACTCTGAGAAAAGCACGACTGAGTTACTCAGTATCTAGCGTTAAATTACTGCCTTACCAAAAGTTTGGGCGCCATGTAGTGTAGTTCCTATTTTCCTAATAGGCTCTGCGCATTGGTATAATATAACCTATAGGCTTGACATAGGACTAAGGTCGGTATGTCCCTATCGAGTATATTAAACTTAATTACTTGTGCCAGCTAGCTCAGAGGCCACTAGAAACTCCTTGAGAACAAGAAGGGAGTAGTTTCTGGCAACCGAAAAACATGACAACTTTGTTTCTCTTTAGAATCGGAACACATCTCAGAATCGTGGAAACAATAGATAACAGTTTCACTCAGTCAATCGTGCATGCTTAGTTTCTACAGAGTTACACAGAAAGGAAAGACGGGCGTTTCAATAAAGGGTTTTATTGAACAGTCTTGTTTCTCGTGTAAGAGATAAGTGCTGTTATGATCACAAGACAGTATGCAGGATAAATAATGTACAGCGTAAGCAGTAGAAATAAATAATACTGTGCTAGCATTATCTTTTAGCATATATTCACGTACATAAATAACATGAGCTAAAAATGCGAGAACTCATACGATGCGTCTCTAAGCTAGTTCTACCCCAGTGTACCCAACCTAGTATAGGTGTAGGGAAAGGTAGAAGTAGGTGGAGTATTCTCTAGTCTGGTATACTAAGAGTATGTTAAGTATAGTACGCCGTCTAGTATGCCAAGAGTCCCTCTAGGTCCTAGTCAGCTCCATACCTTGTGAATGAGAGAGGTGGGAATCTCTTGCTGGATCTGGAACTCTAACACCCTGCGAAGGGAGTCAGAACACTGAAAGCTGGATTCGTCTGCGTGCAGGAATGACAGCGTCTTCTCAGTGCGTCAGGCCGGGATACGGGCTCCTCTGAAGTCGAGGTCTCCTCTAACTTGCTTGGGCAAGGGAAGGTATATTAATACCTGGTAGGTGTCTTGGAATGTGAGCATTGACGTGAAGTCGGACAGAGGAAGACGTCAGGAATGAACCCTTAAGGTATAACGGTTCATACATAATAGATGATTTCTTGGAGAAATCAATAGTCCTGTGCTAGGGGAACTCCCGCAGCTTAAGGGTCTGGTTTCTAAGAACTCGTTGTGACGTTAGGGTGGACGGATGTCGGTGACCATGCCTGTATTTGGAGTGCACGGTTAATGCCTAAATAAGGACAGGGATTCTATGCCTATATAAGGGCAATGCGAATTGTGCCTATATAAGGACATGATTCAGGAAAACCTATATACGGACACCTAAAGCGGAATACAACACCTAGACCCCTTCCTTGTTCTCCGCTGCGAGAACAGGGCCTATGCACCCTTCCCTCCGAGAGGCGCGCTCTCCTCCCGGAGTACCCTCAGAGAGCCCGGGGGCCCCGAGTTAGCTTCACCCAGGCCCACCTCTCATAGCTCTCCTCGGTCTCCCAGCAGCGCCTTGGGAGACCGTCCAGGGACCCACATAATACCTGGGTGGCTGGCACCACCACTTCCTGAAGCGCAGGGTCCCTTCACTTAAGATAGGCCCCACCTGCCATCAGGGTGGTACTACCACACTCAGCCAGGGACCCTAAAGATCCTGGCTAGGCCTGCACCACCCTCCTGGGAAGCACAGGGTCCCTTCACTTAAGATGGGCCCCACCTGTCTTCAGGGTGGTACTACCTTTCAGAAGTCCACCTCCTGCAGTGAGCTAGGGGAACACCCCCATGCTCCTGGTCCTGGGGTCCAAGCCCCCAGGATCTACCTGACTGGTCACTGGCTAGGCATCGCCCCTGCCACCACTTCAGGTTCACAACACAAGCTTCAGAATGACATCCTGTTGCTTCCTGGGGTAACCACCTACCTGACCCTGACACCTCAGGGTCCACCACTAACCCGTCACCTGGAATACAGGGAGCACATCACCCCCCTCTCAGATCTTCACTGGGTCAGTTACCTAGCCCACCTAGTGTACCTAGGGGCTACCACTACACATCCTGCTTGAGAACTACCCTCATTTGGGGCCACCCACTACCATGGGCCACCCCTGGGTTGCTCACCTCCCCACCAGTTAACCTGGGGGCCTGCCGGACACACAACTCTACCACACCCTCCTCCTACCGTGGGACAAGTTTCTCAGGGTCCCCCTCCATGGGAACCCCTGGGGTGTTACTACCAGGGGTAAAGAAACCTCCTCCCCCACCCTTCCAGTGCTTTTGGCCTGCGCCAATGGCAATAAAACTTTCCGCGGGGGAAGGATATCTGGGTCCCTTCTGTGGAAACCCTCCCTGCCCTTAAAAAAGCGTGGGAATCTCCCAGGACCCCCTACCTCTCCTGTCCCCCCGAAGGTCAATCCACCCCTACACCCCCATCTGTGATGTAGGTATCAGTTGCTGTCCCTATCTCTTGAGAAGACACCCTCCTTATGCAGGTGTAGTGCGTGCAGTGTTAGGGTTCAAAGGTGTACAATGTGGCTTAGAACACTTGTATGCAATCATTTTCCTGGAAAGCACCATCCCGCTGTCACATGATAATCAACATAACTCAGTCATATCAATACAGTTTACATTTAAACCATAATATCTTCACATGACATATATGTGCGCGGGGCTTTCCTTTCCCATTCTTTTAGTTCACATAACCAAAACTTTGAACCCTTCTCAGAGCCTTATGCTCTTCCATTTGCTCATTACTGCATAAGTAATGTGTGGCAAAACTGGACGTATCAAATGCTATAAATGCATACCAGAATGGGATACTATGTATCACGCCGCTGGACACCAATGTTGGAAAAAGAGGCAGTATCTGTGAGGCCTGCACAAATAACATGTCACATTTATCCTTCACTGGGAACCAAACACCCTATTGTAGCGCTTGACTCTCAGAGGGTAGCGTTGCAGAGCAGTCTAAGGCTTACTCAAGGGAGGTGGTGTAGGCTAGTAATCGCCATTTACCAGTACGCAGAAATAACACTCAATAATTGATTGTCCAGTCTGTACTTTACTTTATAAAAGAAAGAGTACATTTATTAAACACACACACTACTCAGTACTATGCACCAATTTACAAATATACATAAGCTGTTGGAATTACTTTGTGACATTGCATAACATCTCCACCCCTCCTGCAGGGGGGGTGGGGTCTAGTACCACCACTCCCATGTATGCACATTATCTTGCCCCCTAATGCAGTGGGTTGACACAACCTGGAGCGAGGGCCTTACCAACTGGAACCATCCCAGTGGCGACCCACCCCATCATCTCAACAAGCATTAAAAATAGGTACACCTGCCCTGGGGACACAAAACCCTGACTGGGCATCTCATACTGTCCCTACAGTATGCACCTCTACATCTTAGTGGCTAACAGTCTGGGTGGTTCTTCCCCTAACGCAGTAGCAAGAATACATATTTGGGCATCACTTTAAATAAGGTACTTATCATAGCTGAAAACAGTTGTAATGCATTGCAATCACGGCCCCTAAAAGGCATCACAGTTGCAATCACAGGATTAAGCATATACAGCCAGACACCCTAGCAGGAATGTCCAGCAACAGAACCCCACTTTGCTTATGATTTCACCTTACAAAGGTACTTCACATTACACATGTGACTTTCAGTCCCTCTAAAAGAAATAACTTTGGTAAATGCACTTCTCGTGCAGTTGCACCTCTTCACCTCCAAGGGATTCCCTTCCGCAGACATCCCCAGCCCAGTTAACAATACCTTGAGGCCGTCCATAATGCACCCCCAGCTGCAGAACCAAAGTTCCAGACCCGGGATGCTTTGACTGTAATCTGAGCCCTTGAGGGGTTGTTTCTTTTACTTCCCCTAGAGACTTAGGGAGGGACTTCTCTTCTTCATGCTGGGGGAGTCTGCGTTGCTCCTGCAGCTCCCCCTGCACCTTGGCACACACCTGGTGGTGACCCCATCCTCCTGGGGCCACCACACGCAGAAAAACAGGCATTAGCCTGCAGGCTGGCCCGGGCCTGTGATGCAGCGCGTACAATAAAAACTATTCTCCTCCTAGGTCACTTATCGGTCAACTATATTTTCTCACATCCACATGACGATGGGGCCCATAAACATCGCCTATCACACACGCACACACCTGGATTTCCTTTACACCTTTACGAAATTCTGTACTCCTAGGAGAAGCATGAGAACTAAATGGAAAACACCCTTTATGTACCGCTGGCAGGAGCCGGGATATCTTATTACCTTAACCTATCGCTTTCTTTTAGTTATTTCTTAAGATATTCCTGCTCATTGTTTTGTCGATGAATCATTCGTGTAAGAAATTAGTTCATAGTGATTAAGACCAGCTAAATCACAATAACCAATTACTGGTGTCACAATCATTTAGGAAAATAACCACTGAGTCGTTTGATTTAAAGAATCTTACATTTTATATAATTTTAAAAGCATGAGAAAGAATTTAAACTTTTTATTCAATTATTCATTCATTATTAATTCAAATATTTATTAAGCATAATCAATTTATTGCAGAAAGGAAATTTTTGTCATGAAGCAAAACCCTAGTTACCTGCCTACCTTCCTAATTTAGCCTAATGATTTCTAACCTAAGTTTAAGAATTAGAAATAACCTGATTCTCATACTCAACTGGAAAATTAAGACAGCAACAGAAACTTCAGCTCGTCAGCATCAGCTACCTGCAACCCGTCTCATCTAACAGTCTTTCAGCATCTCCCGCTCAGTAATGGATCGATCAGGACCACCCAGCACAGGAAGCCACCAACACCAACACGACTCTCCAACTCCGCTCGAGACTGTGTCCCCTCCCACTAAGAGTAGGCCCTCTTATACCCTAATTCTAACTTTGCTACCTAATTGTTGCAACATTAATAACACGCTTTTCTTTCATTGGTCCATGCATGTCATCTTATTCATTCTTTTAATCAAGTTCTCTTGGATCCAAATGGTCCTTGGATCATTTCCTTTCTCACAGTTCAAGACATGTTTCCATCCGCTTCGATCAGTACATTTGTAACTTCTTTCGATACATTCGAGAACTCTGCAGGCATTGTCCTTTCTCTTAAAATGGTTTCCCACGGTTCTTTGCTGATCACCACGGCACACTATCAGTTCAATTAGGTCACATCAGCCTTGACCATTCTCGCATCCTAGCCTCTCAGCAACATCACGAGGTTAGCTTTTCTCCAACTTTTCTCCCTTGTCACGTGTTTCCCCGCACTTACGCACTTCATTAACTGGCAGCCATTTTATATCGCCACTCGTTTATACTTAGAAGCACTATTTTGAAATAAACAAAACATAATTAAAATAGAGAAACATAGCCTTTTCGTTTCCCTCCCGTCATCTACGTACCCCAATTAGTTATTACCTAGCAGAAAGCAACATTTAAGCTGTTCCTTACTTACCATCACTATTGTTTTTGCAACGACACATTTATTTTCTATGAAGCACAAATCATGCATTTATTATAAATTAGTACGCATTTATTTTTATGTTATAATTAGACACACAGACATTCGTTAATAGATTATTCAGCACATACACTTGCGTATTACCCTTCCCACACGTACAGTGTTGATTAATACATTTAAACGAACATTTTATTAATTATTTATAAAATTTGTTAGGGGTTACATTTTTTATTTTCTCTGCTCCATCAACTCCCCCTTTGGTGATTTTTAAATCACCACATAAAACCCAAGTTATACTTCTTTTCAGGCAGTATATGTCTTTCATCCTTAGCTTTTTGTTAGTTACACATCTGTTTCCCTTTCATCTTGTCTTCTTGTCTCCTTATACATGCTTTCTTTCATTTTCTCTAACTCAATTTCACCCATTTCTCTCTCTCTCTCTTTCATTATTCTGTTATTTCTTTTTATCTTACTTTGTCTTACTTTTCTTTTTATACACGTTATTACAATTTTCAATACCATGGCTAACAATATTACTACAGTTGCTATTATTATAACTTTCCCTATCATTAGTCTACTCATTCTGGTCAACCAATTTGCTACTGAAGAAAACCCTCTACCAAGTTTTTCCCAAGACACTTTCAACCTCCAGTGGAACTAGTTCTTTGTGCAAATTTGTAATATTTGTAATATACTTCTGTATATTTTCACTTTTATCAGGAATGTAAGTGCAACAATGTTGGACTTTCAACATTCCACAGACTCCACCCTCCTTTGCCAAAAGAATATCAAGGGCAAGCCGATTTTGCATCACCATAGCTCTCATGGCAACCATTTCGGTATTTACCATTAAGAACCCTCCCGCAGTATCTGTAGACAAACGATCTACTACTGTGGATAACTTCCGAATTTTAAATGCATTCAAAGATATTCCCACTGCTGGTATTAATGCTCCAAAAATATCACCTACAATTTCTGAAAAACTTTCCCTCTTTCTACGTGTAAAGCTATTAATCATCTTGTATGTTCCTTTTTCTTCTCTGTCCATATGAAAGATTTTTGGAAAGACCAGGCCTACATAGCAAGTTCCATACCAATGGTCCGGTAACCTGTAATAAGTTCTATTCCCACAAATATAATAGATACCTGGAAATATTGGATCTTTTCCACCTTTGAATCCCCAACCTCCCAGAATTTGATAATTGTCATGGCAGATACTGGAACCTATAAAGTAATTGTCATAGACTGTCTTATTTCTCCTAATACACAACTTTCCTGTTTGCGGCCAATCTAATGTCATTGCTGCATTTATCTTTTCCCTTCATGATTTCCTTCCTCAAACGTCCATAGATGTGTTCCTTCCTCTTTTATTGCTTCTTTTTGAAATTTCATTCTTCTTTCTTCAACCATTTCTAAAAATACCTTTTCTTCTTTCTTTAACTCACAGGTAAGGTTGTTATTAACTATTTCTTCTAAGGTTAATTTTCTATGTTCTAGAAAGAATTCTCCTAAAACCTTTGCTGGTTTTACTTTGTTAAGTTCTGGTACTACTGGAATGTTTGCAAAAATCTTATCTATATCAGTATAATAAGATTCTAATCTACCTGTTTTATAAAATAAACTTGCTATTACACTACAGGTTATTCCATAAGTTAGAGGTAGGTGATGATAAGTCACACCTTCTGACACCAATGCAGGCAACTGCGTACAAACATAACAATCTCTCACATCCATTGTCTCTACATATTCATACAACAATTTTGTAAAAACATTTTTAGAAAAGTCTGTTACTGACTTATCCTTATGTAATTCTGCACTACTTCTTAAAATAACTGGTTCTTTAATATTAGTTTCTTTTTCTGGTTTAGTATCATTCTTTGCTTCTATTACAGCTAAACTAATAGGAATTGTGATTGCTAAAACTATCCATATGGTCATTAATAACCCTGTACAAAAGCAGCACATTTTACACCATCTTTTTACAAACTCACATTTATCTCTTCTATCCCTAGTATTTTCCATTTTGCTTTTATTTATTTTTTTGTTTAAGTTTCAGAAAATTGTGTCACTACACCTCAGAAATGACTTAGATGCCACTCTGCTTTCAAAAAGTCTTTGCTTGGTACTTTCTTTTAATTCTTTCCAGAATTCTTTCGTTGTCACATCCGGTGATTTGTCACATCCAGTAAAATTGTCATGTCCGGCAGAAGCACTAAAAGTCTTCACTTCAGGTTTGTTGCATCTCACCTTTTCCCATTCGACTTCTCAGTCTCTGGTTCTCGTGAGTGTTTTCTTCTTCTTTGTAATCCGTCAATGCGATATACAGCCACTCAGGTGACTTATACTTTGCATTCACTTTCTTCGTTCTTTTGGACTTTTGCAATCGTTTTCCACTTGGTTTTTCTTGTCCCTTTTGACTTGTTATTTCATTCACTTGTTCTGCACTTTCTTCTCCAGCTCTTATTATTCTATATCTCAATTTTCTTATATAGTTGCTGGGCCAATTATCTCCTTTTCTTGGCCTTTTGGCTTCACCTTCTTTTTCTTCTCTTTCTGATTTCCAATTTCTTTTTCTTGATTCAGTTTTTGCTTTTCCCTCTTCTCCACTCTCTTCAGTTTCGGTTTCAACTGTTTCACTATTGTCTCTTATTTTGAAGCTTATGATCTCGTCATCTCTTACTGGTGGATCTGTCTTCTCCTTCTTGTGTTCCCTTATTACTGTCCCTCCTCGGTGTTCTTCCGATTTGGTGTTTTCCTCACTTTCTACTTCTAAATTTCCCTGTTCTTTTGTTTCTCTATCTGTCCCTATTGCTCCTCGGGGTTCTTCTCGATTCTCTAACTTTTTGTGTACTTCTTTCCCTACTTCGTCTATTAATATTATTTCTGAAGGATTTCCACCATAACTTGTACTTGGTTGCTCATCTAGATCATTTTCTTGCTCATTTTCTTCTCTAATTGGTTTATACCCCCAAGTTCTCCTTCGAAATTCTTCACAGTTTGCAACTGAATCATCAGATCCTGAACTTGTGTCAGATGTTTCCAGATGTCGACTTACAGGTCGATCTTCAGGTTCTGGAATTTCTGAATTTCTTTCTTCTTCTTCTTCCTCTTCTTCTCTAGAGGTGCTCGCAGTTGGGGTTTCCAGATGTCGACTTTCAGGTCGATCTTCAAGTTCTGGCACCCTTTCTCTTATTCTTGTTGTCCCAGCCATTAAACTTTTATCCCACACTTCCAGACGTCGACTCACATGTCGATCAGTAGGTTCTTGAACTCTGATTGTGTGGCTAGCATGGACCCAGTTCTTGACTCCTGCACACTTGACTGCAGTCGTTGTCACTAGGATTACCTGTCGTGGTTCGTCCCAGCGAGGAACTAGACAGTTTCTTCTCCTGTGGATTTTTATACGGACCCAGTCTCCTGGATTCAAGTCGTGGGCTGGTTTTCTTTCAAGAGTGGTCGCATCCGGTCCAACCTGATGAAACACAGAACGCACCACATCAGCCAGTCCCTTGCAATAATCCAGTACTAGATCATCAGTTATAGTCAATAACTTGTTGACAGGTACTTGTGCTTGTCTCATTGCTCGTCCCATGATCATCTCATGAGGACTAAGTCCAGTTTTCTTTTCAGGGATGCTTCTGATGGTCATCAGAACAAGAGGCAGTGCATCTGGCCATTTGAGTCCTGTAGCTTGACACATTTTTCCTAATCTGTTCTTAATTGTTCCATTAATTTGCTCTACTACCCCAGAAGCCTCTGGTCTGTAAGCACAATGTAGTTTTTGTTTAATACTCAATGCTTCGCAAATCAATTGGATCAACTCATTTTGAAAATGTGTTCCTCTATCTGTCTCAACCGTGACTGGAAAACCATACCTTGGAATGAACTCTCGCAGCATAAGTTTTGCCACCGTTGTTCCATCATTCCTTCTAGTGGGGTATGCCTCCACCCAACGAGAAAGAAACAGATGACCACTAGAACATATTTTAGTCTGTTACAAGGGGGCATTTCGATAAAGTCTAATTGCATTCTAGTGAACGGACCTCCTTCTCTCCTATTGTTCCTAGATTCACTACCGTCTTTCTTCCTGGGTTAAACTCCTGACAAATAAGACATCTTTGACAAAGACTTTCAGCTATGGCTCTGAATTTTGGGTTATACCAGGTTTGTCTAAAAAGTCTGATCATTGCATCTCTCCCAATATGAGCTTGTCCATGGTACATCCGTGCCATGTCTGCAATCATGCTATCAGGCATAACTGGTCTTTCGTCTCTGTACACCCACACACCATTATTTTCCTGTCTTCTACATCCTGCTTTTATCCAGTAATCTTTTTCCTCATCATTTGCAGCTTCTTGTAACTGTCTTACTTCATCCCATGTCTTGACAGTGTTAGTAAAAAGCAAAGGAGAAGAGATATGCTCCCTTTCTCTATTCTTATTCAGGGACACCATGTTCTCTGCACAATATTTGGCGATCTCGTCAGCATAGTTATTGCCAACAGCTATGTAATCTTCGTTTTTCTTATGTGCCTTGCACTTCACTACAGCTATTTGTTTAGGCAGCTGTATCGCCTCAAGCAGCTTTTTAACAAAATCTCCATTTCTGATAGGTGTTCCTGCAGACGTCAAGAAACCTCTTTGTGACCAAATCTGACCGAAGTCATGTACGATACCGAAACCATATTGGCTATCGGTCACAATCGTGACTCGTACATTTCTTCCTAATTTACATGCTTGAATCAAAGCAATCAGTTCCGCAACTTGTGCAGACCTTATTCCTTTCAGACAAGACGCTTCCATCACAGTTGCCACTGTGCACACTGCGTAAGCTGCGCTTAAAACTCCTTCTTTCGTTCTCAAACAAGAGCCATCTACAAACATGACATAATCTGATTCCTTTAACAGTTCATCTTTTATGTCAGCTCTTGGTTTTGTGCAATATTCCAGCACATTCAGACAATCATGATCTACTTCGTCTTGTTCAATTATACTCTCTTCATCTGGCAATGATGTTGAAGGATTCACATTCATGCATCTATCTATGGTCACATTTTCAGCACTCAAGATTACTTTTTCGTACTTAGTCAGCCGACTATGTGTCATGTTCTGTGTTTTTGTTCTTGTCAAAAGAATTTCTACTGAATGGGGAACATATACCCTCAGTGGATACCCCATCACTATACCTTCACTTTGTTCTAGACTTACTCAAGTAGCAGCAACTGCTTTCAAACATCCGGGCAATGCTTTTGCTATAGGATCTAAAACAGCTGAAAAATAAGCAATTGGTCTTTTCATTGTTCCATGTTTTTGTACCAGTACTGAAAACGCACATCCATCTCTTTCACTACAGTACAATTCAAAATCCTTCTCATAATCAGGCATGCCTAAAGCAGGGGCCTCACATAATTTCTTTTTCAATTCTTTGAAAGATTTCATTTCTTTGTTGTTTAACTCAAAAGGGTCTCTTACATCTTTCTTGGTCAACTTTTGTAATGGTTTTGCAATCAAAGAGAAACCACTTATCCATTGTCGGCAATATCCAACCATTCCCAGAAACATTCTTACCTCTCTTTGCGTCATTGGTGCTCTCATTCCTTGAATCATTCTTACTCTTTCTGTCGCTATCTTTCTCACTCCTTTCTCAAGTTTATGCCCTAAATATTGAACTTCTTTTGGCAAAATTGCAATTTTGAAGGGGACACTTTATGTCCTCTTTTCTCTAGATGGTTCAGTAAAGCAATTGTATCACTTACACATGCTTCTTTTGTTTTCGATGCCACCAATAGGTCATCGATATACTGCACCATCACTGACTTTTCTGGCATTTTCAAATCTTCCAGAGATTTCTTTAAAATCTGGTTAAAGATTGAGGGGCTTTCTGTATACCCCTGAGGAATTCGGCACCATGCCAAAATACGCTCTCCGAACCGGAACGCAAATAATGGCTGGCTATCTGGATGCAAAGGAATAGAGAAAAATGCGTGACACAAATCTATCACAGTGTACCAATCAGCTTCGTGTGGAATTTGATATAGAATTACTGCAGGGTTTGGCACTATTGGACAACAGGGCACAACTATTTTGTTGATCTTTCTCAAATCCTGTACTATTCTATATATTCCATTTGGCTTTTTCAGTCCCATAATAGGTGAGTTACATGGACTGCTCATTATTTCTTTTAGAATTCCCTGTTCAATCATTTTATTTATTACAGGAGTTATTCCTTCAATTATTTCTGGAGTTAATTTGTACTGTGGCGTATTCGGGTAAGTTGTTCCTTCTTTTACTGTTACTTTTACGGGATCAACTTCTTTCATTAATCCAATATCTTCTCCTGTAAAATCCCACACACTTTCTTTCACTGCAATTTTTAGTTCTTCTGGAAGTTTTTCTGCATCAAATGCAGGAAACAAACCATTCATTTCAGGTTCCTGATTCATCAAAGTTACTCTATACAAGACATCTTCATCTGAGGTCTGAAATCCAATTCCATCTGGCGTACAATAAATTGTGCAATCCATCTTGCACAAGAGGTCACGACCTAAAAGATTTACAGGACTACAATCGCACACTACAAATTTATGCATTTTGCTAAAAGAACCAATTTTTACTTCCACTAATTCAGTAAGTGGTGTTTTAATCTGCTGATTAGCTACTCCTACCACTTGGATGCATTCACCTGAGAGAGGAAGGTTTGGAATTTCCACTGATCTAACAGTAGAACGGGTAGCTCCAGTATCGACAAGGAATGTTACATTTGCACCATTCACTTCTCCATACACAAAGGGACCAGACTGATCTACCTCTAGAGTTGCACCAAGTACGCACTCTTTCCCCTCTCTTGGGCACCATCAGAAACTTTCATCCGGCTCATCCTCACTCTGACGCAACCAATACTGAGAAATGTTAGCTGCTCGCGGCAACTGTGTTACCTGCTCTCCTCCGTAGAATCCTGTTTCTGTACTGTATCTTTGCTGGTTAACAGTGTTGGGAAGTGGTGGTTGCGGCACCTGACTTTGTTGAACAACTACCTCATTCTGCACCTGTGGATTTAATGATTGATTTTCCGGATTAGGTTTAGGTGGGAACTTACACTCGTTTCTCCAATGCCCTAATTTTCCGCAATTATGACAGGGCCATTTCTTCTTTGCCTCCTCTAGACTCACTTGACCTTTTCCTTTACCTATGTTAGGTCGCATTTTATTCTGTCCTGTTTCATTCCCACTATTATTATCCAATTGAGCTTCTTGTTTTTCTGCCACTTTCACCTGTGCCCACATTGCCTTCTCTTTCAATTTACACTGTCTACTCTCAATATCATCACTGCAATACTTAGCATACCTTAGCACATCATCGACTGTGCCATTCTGCCAATTAATCATATGCTGTTTAATCATTTCACTAATCTCTGGTTTCAATCCAAACACAAATCTGTACACAAAATGACTCATATCTTTTTCACTTAATTCCTCATATCCACTATACTACTTGAAAACCAACAACAACCTCTCATAATAGGCGTGTACAGACTCCTTACTTTCTTGTGTAGTTCTATCGATTTTTACCCAATCTGTCTCTTTAGGAGGAATCTTATTCTTCAAAAAGGTAATCACCTTATCATACTTCTTCATCACCTCAGGACCTGGAGCTCCTGTCTTAGGATCTCTTGGATATTCTGTAGTTGGCCAGTCAACTGTAATCTTACACTCTGACCACAAATCAGTTGGTACCACTATGTCAAATAATCCATCTAAATCTATCCACAACACCTTTGAAACCTTTACAAATCTCTCTACTTGTCGGTACCATTCAACTGGTTTCTCTCTTAGCTTCGGAAAGTCATTGGTAAATGACAGTATATCCTGCCTAGTCCAAGGAACATGCACATAACTACCACCTGGAGTTTCTCTCATAGGGTATTCTCTAGCAACAGGTTCTTTTTCAGTTATCATAAAAGCCAAAGAAGCTTTGTCTGTAGTTTTCTCATTCTTCTTTGTCCATCTAACCTTCCATCTGTCCACATCACCCCATTTTCTCAACAACACAATTAACTCTTTTATCTGTGTCAGCCTTCCTGCCGTGTTCAAATTTTCAATATCTTTTTCACAAAAATCTACTCTATATGGTTTCTGCAATGTTTTCACTTTCGCAAAGTCTATTCCAATTTCACTGGCTACTTTTTCTAGTTTGTCATGTAAATTCTTTGCTCTCCATGTAATACTTTTGCACAGAAACATTATTTCATCATCCTGATAATTTTTTATCTTTTCTGTACCAATTGTTCCTAGAATTAATTCTTCCATGTCAATTTTTAACCTAATTACATCTAATGGTTTTTCTTCTGGTTCCTTTATTTTAAATGCCTTCATCCACTCATTTAACTCATCAGGAGTCGGACCTATGGGTGTATTATTTAATTCTACCCAATTACCATTCTTTTCAGGAGTCTCTGTTGCAGATTCTGTTACCATATGCATTTTCCTACCATTGCACTCATTCACAGTCAAATTTGTAGGTGGACTTGGTCTGTAAGTACTAGCCAAATTACTTGTACTTGCACTTTGTTCCATCCTTTCTTTTTCTCTCTGAAATTGTGAACTCATGGGAATCACTAAAGATCGTTCAGCAATTTTCTGATTCTCAAAAACTGGTATTACTGGACCTATTGTTACAGGCACAGTAACTGCTTCCATATTTTTCGTTAATTCTCTAATCTTCTCAGTTAGTTCTTTTGTTGTCCTTGCTAATTCGCTTGCATTGTCGCTTTCTATTCCTTCATTTTGTGAAGTTCTCATTTGATCTTGTGACCTATTTATTTCAATTCTTTTTTCCGGACTTTTATTTCGCATAGTCTCTATTAACGGCGCATTTGGTGTCACCACTGTAGAACTCTGCTGATACGGAGGTGGATTTCTATTTAATATATCTTCCAGCAATTCATCATCCGTTTCACTCTCATGCATATATTTCTCCCTCTCCATATGTTTCTTTTTCTCAGTCCGTTTTCTCTTAGTCCCTTCCTCAACTGTAAAAGCTGGAAACAAACCTCCTGTCATGTTAGCACATCTCCATCGTTTTATTCTATCTTCATGATTTATTCCCCACATTCTTCCAGGCATAAACTCATGATCCCTTAAACCTCTGAATCTCTCTCGCTCATACATCTCATCCTCCCATTCTGTCAACGCTAGGTTCTAGATTTGTCATCTTTTCTCGCAAATTTCGCAAAACCGCTACACTAAATGAACCATTTTCAGGGAAAGCTAAAGCACCATCATTATTCGTATACTTTGCCCAATTTTCCAACCATATGCATGTATGATATCCATATTTCAGCATCATGTGTGAAGCTGCTGATTTCGGCGGAGGAATTACTTGTCCCTCTCTAGTCACAACCTTTTTGTCTTTCTTAAAGAAATTCTTTATTTGTGTTGTCCATGACGTTCTCTCCCTTTCATACTCGTAATACGGCATGTTTTCGATTTATTTTTCTCTTTACACTAACGCTGTTCTGTGTACGGAACTTCAATCCAATTACAGCGCGACTCACACTAACGCACCAATCAGAACAATTCCCTTCGTCCGCGAACCAACCAATACTAGCGCGGCACTTTTCTACGTCACTGTTCACGTGACTAGCGCACTATCCAATCCTAGCGCGGCACTGTTCCACGTCACTCCTGCTCTTTTACCCCTCCTTTTCAAAATTTATCGGCAATTTTTCTTTTCACTGTTTTTTCCGTTAGTTACAACAATTAAAACAATTCCATAGTCTGATTCGCTAAACAAAAGTGACAGCTTTGTCCTTTTATACAAGAATCCTGTATTTCCAGTAGGCAGCGCTTACCTCTACCCTACCACAGAATTATTAACTCTCGCCGATAAAGTAGCACTTCCCTCTACCTTACCCTTCTTTCAAGCAAACAATTTACTCGTTTCTCTGGGGATAAGACACTTGTGGAGACTAGGCTCCTGAGAATTAAGGCCAAAGTTTCACAAGAAAACGTGATTTGCTATTTCAGTTACACACCTTTTGTACAGAAAATCCCTAACATAACACAACCTGTGTTATTACCAAAATGAATTCAGACCATATACCAAATTCCATGTGACTTCTCTTGCCACACGTGTTCCACTTCCTACATCCCAGAAGCGTGTAAACTCACATATAACATAACACGACTCAACATATAGTATTAGTCAATAAAAATAATCAATAATCAATAAACAATAATCACTAAACTAATCTATAGAAAACCATAACTCGGCTACCAAGAAATCTGATGCAGCGCGTACAATAAAAACTATTCTCCTCCTAGGTCACTTATCGGTCATCCAGGGGCAAACTATATTTTCTCACATCCACATGACGATGGGGCCCATAAACATCGCCTATCACACACGCACACACCTGGATTTCCTTTACACCTTTATGAAATTCTGTACTCCTAGGAGAAGCATGAGAACTAAATGGAAAACACCATTTATGTACCGCTGGAAGGAGCCGGGATATCTTATTACCTTAACCTATCGCTTTCTTTTAGTTATTTCTTAAGATATTCCTGCTCATTGTTTTGTCGATGAATCATTCATGTAAGAAATTAGTTCATAGTGATTAAGACCAGCTAAATCACAATAACCAATTACTGGTGTCACAATCATTTAGGAAAATAACCACTGAGTCGTTTGATTTAAAGAATCTTAAATTTTATATAATTTTAAAAGCATGAGAAAGAATTTAAACTTTTTATTCAATTATTCATTCATTATTAATTCAAATATTTATTAAGCATAATCAATTTATTGCAGAAAGGAAATTTTTGTCATGAAGCAAAACCCTAGTTACCTGCCTACCTTCCTAATTTAGCCTAATGATTTCTAACCTAAGTTTAAGAATTAGAAATAACCTGATTCTCATACTCAACTGGAAAATTAAGACAGCAACAGAAACTTCAGCTCGTCAGCATCAGCTACCTGCAACCCGTCTCATCTAACAGTCTTTCAGCATCTCCCGCTCAGTAATGGATCGATCAGGACCACCCAGCACAGGAAGCCACCAACACCAACACGACTCTCCAACTCCGCTCGTGACTGTGTCCCCTCCCACTAAGAGTAGGCCCTCTTATACCCTAATTCTAACTTTGCTAACTAATTGTTGCAACATTAATAACACGCTTTTCTTTCATTGGTCCATGCATTTCATCTTATTCACTCTTTTAATCAAGTTCTCTTGGATCCAAATGGTCCTTGGATCATTTCCTTTCTCACAGTTCAAGACATGTTTCCATCCGCTTCGATCAGTACATTTGTAACTTCTTTCGATACATTCGAGAACTCTGCAGGCATTGTCCTTTCTCTTAAACTGGTTTCCCACGGTTCTTTGCTGATCACCACGGCACACTATCAGTTCAATTAGGTCACATCAGCCTTGACCATTCTCGCATCCTAGCCTCTCAGCAACATCACGAGGTTAGCTTTTCTCCAACTTTTCTCCCTTGTCACGTGTTTCCCCGCACTTGCGCACTTCATTAACTGGCAGCCATTTTATATCGCCACTCGTTTATACTTAGAAGCACTATTTTAAAATAAACAAAAGATAATTAAAATAGAGAAACATAGCCTTTTCGTTTCCCTCCCGTCATCTAAGTACCCCAATTAGTTATTACCTAGCAGAAAGCAACATTTAAGCTGTTCCTTACTTACCATCACTATTGTTTTTGCAACGACACATTTATTTTCTATGAAGCACAAATCATGCATTTATTATAAATTAGTACGCATTTATTTTTATGTTATAATTAGACACACAGACATTCGTTAATAGATTATTCAGCACATACACTTGCGTATTACCCTTCCCACACGTACAGTGTTGATTAATACATTTAAACGAACATTTTATTAATTATTTATAAAATTTGTTAGGGGTTAAATTTTTTTATTTTCTCTGCTCCATCACCTGCAAAGCATTATGGGGCACTTCCTCCAGCTCTGTGAATAATAGAGCAGTGGCTCCCCCGCTGCTCGGGGAGAACTGCGCTGCTCCTGCGGGTTGCCTCACTCTGCTTCTAGGCCTCGGTGGGGGGCCCGGTCCCACCCGGAACCCCAGGTGAGTTAGGCAGCTCGGGAACCCACCCCCGGCTGCTCTGGCCATTCTTGGGGGGCCCGGACCCACCTGGGCCCCTCGCTTCCCTCCATCTCCTGTTGGAGAGCCACCTGGGGAGCCCACCCCCGGTGGCTCCCGCCGGCTCCCCGCTCGGCCCGCACCCTCTGGTGCGGCCGCGGGAGCCGGAGAGTCCATTTCGGTCTGCCTGCACCGGCGGGCAGACACGGTGGCGGCCTCCTTCCTGGCGAGTCTTCGGGGGAGTGCGATGGCACTGCCCCCGCCTCCCCGCTGCCGCGGGGGAGTGCGACGGCACTCCCCCCTCCTCCTTACTCACTTCGGGCCTGGAAATGGGGTCCCGGGCCCCTGGGCCACTTCATGGGGAGCACGACGGCGCTCCCCGGCTTGACTTCCTCGCATAGGGGCCCGGAGTTGGGGTCCCGGGCCCCCGGACATTCTTCACGGGGAGCGTGACGGCACTCCCCGGCTTGTCTTTGCCCGTGAGGGGGGACACGTGATGGCGCGTCCCCCTCCTCCTCACCACCATCACTGGGGCCCAGAGTTGGGGGTCCTGGGCCCCCACCAGTGTCTTCGGGGGGCCAGGGTGGGCTCCTGGCACCCCCCTTGGAATAATTTCACGGGAGCGTGACGGCGCTCCCCGACTTCCGCTTCTTGTGGGGCAGCCCCCAAGACCTGACCCACCCCGGGGGCACATCTAGGACCGGCGGCGGAGCCCCACGCTCTTCGTCGTCGGTCCCCTGGGAGGTCAAAGGTCGCCTACCTTCTGGCAGACGATTTTCATCATTTTGGCCTCCTCTTGCTCCGGATGACCAGACCTACCTTTCTGGAGCACTTGTCTTTGCCCTCCTGGTCTCAAAGAGGGGGAACTAAGCAGGGAGCTGCCTTCACTGGCTCCCTGCTCCAGCCTCTCACTTGGCTCTTCTCCTGGACCTCTCTTCTCCTTGCGCAGAGGCCCAGGCTTCTGCTCACTGGTCCTGGACTCCCCTCCTGGCGCAATTCTGCATCCTGGGACAGTCAGGGGGTTCTTCCTTCCAACTGCCCATGGCGCCAGGCTCCAGCACCAGTCTTCCTCAGCAGACCACACCCCAGAGAGAGCTCCTCTTCCTGTGCAAACTCTTTTTAAAGAATTGGGAGGGGGCTGGCAGGAAGTCTCTCTTTGCCCTATCAAACAGCGACACATCATTTCTCTGCCCCTGCTCCCTCCTTCTGTAGTATCCGGCTGGATACATTCTAGTGTTTCCCTGATGATGTACATACACTGAACACCCACCCACCACAGGCGTCACCAGTCAGGTGACCCTGACAATAAAAGGGGCCGAGCGCACGTGCTCTGGGCCAGTTATGCACCCCAACTGACTGTGTCTGTGTATTCCTTATTAGAGTATGTGGGCCTAGCGCCCGCCAACTCTACACCTTCCTGCCCAGGCCTCTGGGTTAGTTCAAAATGGCGACGTCCAGGGGTCTCATGCAACATGGTCTCTGAAAAGCCCCTTCCCCCCTTTCTGCCTTCTCTCCAGAGCAGCTTGGTGCCTGGCACCAGGTGACAGCTGCTGATGGATTAACCTGTAGCTCCACCCATCTTCTCTTCTTGGAGAGGAGGCCTTCGCCCTTGGAATGCTTGTCGTGCAGGGCTAGGCCTCTGATGCTACAGCTTGGGGAGGAAGGTCATTAATCTAGCCTGGCAGGGTCAGCCCCAGCCAGGCTCTGGTTATGAGCTGACTCAGAGGAATATGACATTTCTGGATGACCCAAAAGCAGTACAGATATGACTTTGGACTCTGCAGAATACTTCTTCTCACCTAAGTTACAGTGGACTTTAGTGCGTGTCTGGAATTTGTAGGCTCTAGGGAAGTGAAACTATCCCAAATGGTTCCCATCCTCATAGGGGACTAATGATGTGGTCTTTCAGTGAAAACAGTAAAGCACACTGACTTTCCCTTACATGTTTCTTCCCATTGTATAAAGCCTATTCCATGTCACCACCCAGCTCTGCATAATTCCTGCCACACCATTCAATTTGTAGCTGCTCCTGGGCTGCGCACACCAGGAATCTCCCCTGCGCAGCCTTTACACTTGTGCACACGCATGTACAACCGTGTCTGCATGTAACCAGCCCAGTGCCCCTTACTCTGGCTGCAGCACAGCGGCCTACTCGCGCCAGGGGGACACCGGTAAAATACACATGCAGTCCCTTTCATCATGAGTTCACTGTGGGTGAGTCCCAACTTATGAGGCTCTCCCACAGTAAAAGCTCAACAAATAGGTGTTCAAAAAGCGAAAAATCCGGGCGGCTCAGATGATCAAAACCACCTTCTAACAGACAGTAACCAAGAAGTTGAAGGGGTGACTAGGACTGGAAGGGAAATGTAATGCTGCAGGTTGATTGGCTGCTGATGGGAGTACAGACAGACACGCCGCGTGGAAAGCATTTGGAAATCAGTGCTTGCTAATAACATTTCTTAAACTGTACTTTCAATTCGTACTTGCCATTACATCGGGCCTTCCCATTAGGGTACAGATATATCCTCTTCCCCAACAATAAAATACAGTAAAACAACTGTGCATCGCTCTACAAATGCTGACTGTGCACATCCGCCAATTGTGTGCATTATTGTTTTCACTGAACCTAAATAAAAAATGTCTCTGAGGTTTGCCCAAAACCCTGGAATCCGCTGTCCCAGAGGTCTCTCATTTACAAGAGTTTGAGCTATTGGCATTGTAAAGGTAGCGCCCATGCTGGTCCCTTTCTTTTGGCGGAACAATTGTTCTTTGAAAAGAAAAATGTTGTTTTTCAACACCATGTTTGTACATTTCACAATGAATTCTTTATTGGCTCCCTCTATGTTCGGATTTTCCAAAATCTCATGGATTACCTCCACGGTAGATTGCTGCGGGATGTTTGTATATAAGGCCTCAATGTCTAGAGTAACTAGACATTGAGTTTCCTTACAGAAAGGTTTATGTTCCACTAACCCAATAATGTGAGTGGAATCCCTAACGTAGGATTTAAGTTGGCTCACCAAGGGTTTTAAAAAGAAATCAATGTATTTACTGAGTGGTTCAAGCAATGAACCCAAACAGCTCACAATCGGCCGCATAGGAGGATCATCGTGATCCTTATGCACCTTCGGCAATCCATATATTGCCGGTATTTTGGGGTTATTGTTATGGAGGAATCTAAATTCCTCTTCACAAATCCACTCTTGATCTCTAGCTTCTTCCAGAAGGTCACTGCAATTTTTCACCAAAATTTCAAGATCTCTATTTTGCACCCTCTCATAATGTGCCTGAACATTTAAAAGCTCCAGCATCCTATTGTCATAATCTTGGGTGTCAAATATCACCACACCCCCGCCTTTATCGGCTGGTTTAATCGTTATGGAATAATCTTCTTTGAGGGTGCTAATCGCTATTCTTTGTTCCTTCTCTAAATTGTGTGTTCTGGAAAACTCTGTTCTTATAATATTCTGAATCTCTATATCCACTACTCTTTCAAAGGTTTCTATATTTTTTCCTACTTGCGCTAAGGAAGGGGTGAAAGTAGATTTAGGTTTAAATCCAGTGATATTATGCGGAGGTTGATGGCGAGCTGGTTGCCCCCTCATCTGATTCCCATTGTGTCTGCCCCTTCTGTTTCGTTGTTCTAAAAAAGCACCCTGTTCTTCATTAGGTCCCCTAATATCCTCTTCCCTGTGTGTGTACTCTTCTTCACTACTTGAACCAGAGGTTTCACTTATACCTGTGTCATGTAATGTTCAATTTCAAACTAAATATTGCAAAAACCTTTTTGTCTTGCATTGCTAAATTGAGTTATTGGGCTCGATCATTATTATATAATTTTTGTTGCATTCTCCCATGAATTTTGTAAATATGTGTTGTTTTTAATAATATTGTTATTTTCATGTGTTTTTAAAAATTAGGAAAAGAATCTACAAACAATATATATTTTTTATAAAATTGAATAAGGATCCTGTCAATAAAGATATTTTGTATTATACTTTTCTGGTTTTCAATTCCATTGATGGTGATTAGAGTGTATGTGAGATTGGTGTGGTATACAGTGTGTTTATGAGGAACCCAAAGGGATTTTGCTTTTGACATATTGTCTGTTTTGGTGTCCTGTCCCTTTGGTGAGAAGGACCCCCCTCTCTAATTTTGGATCTTGTGCACGGTCTTTCGGACTGGAGAGTAGTTGGGCATTGCCCTGTTAATCTTGTATATTGATAGAACATTTGACCTAGTTTGTTTAGGCAAATGGATTCGTTTAAAACTTTTGGTTTCAATGAAGAACAATATAATAGGATAATCAATACCAAAAAGGGCAATAAAGTTATGGTCATTGCCGGCAAAGGAGAAAAATGGGGTACTTTGCTAAACTTAAAGAAGAAATTAATAAGAACAGAAGCTCATGCAGAGTTCTTAATTGAATATGTTAAATCTGGTGTTATACCTATTGGGTTACAGATACGGAACGAACCCAGTTTATTTATTGAAAATAGGAAATTCCTTGAGATTTGGACACAAATATCTAATCGCTGCAGCCGTGACTGGATGCTTCTTATCATAGAGACAGCTCAAGAAATAATTGTCATAGAGAGGGAAGCTATAGAAAAATTAGAATTAGAACTTAGAGATAACACAGCTGTTGATGATGCCAAACTCAAATTAGAAGAGATTAATAAGGATGTTGAAGGGTATAGGGATTACCTTACAAATAAAAAAAACAATAATCTTCGGAAGGATATTAATAGGTTTAGCCAGGAGTTGGCCTACCCGTACCTTAAGGAGAAGTATTATGAGCAAAAAAATGATCAGGGATGGGACAGAAATACCTATAGGAGACCAAGATACACACGGGGAGGCAGGAAGGGAGTCACGTTTTCTGAAACCTCTGGTTCAAGTAGTGAAGAAGAGTACACACACAGGGAAGAGGATATTAGGGGACCTAATGAAGAACAGGGTGCTTTTTTAGAACAACGAAACAGAAGGGGCAGACACAATGGGAATCAGATGAGGGGGCAACCAGCTCGCCATCAACCTCCGCAGGAATACATGCAAACCAGGCGCCAAAGATATTGGCGATAGAGAAGATACCTATTATTAATCTATCTAGCAGGTCCCTGAGTAACAATGAAATGGACGTGTTGGGTAGAGGTTTTAGTTTTGTCCCTACAGCCAAAATAAATAGGTTTCAACTAGAAAGGGACCTTAGATCCTTTTTCAGAAAAATTAGGCTTAAAAGATTTTTTGAGGGAAGACCAATTAGAGAGTCGCATAATATCACTGGATTTAAACCTAAATCTACTTTCACCCCTTCCTTAGCGCAAGTAGGAAAAAATATAGAAACCTTTGAAAGAGTAGTGGATATAGAGATTCAGAATATTATAAGAACAGAGTTTTCCAGAACACACAATTTAGAGAAGGAACAAAGAATAGCGATTAGCACCCTCAAAGAAGATTATTCCATAACGATTAAACCAGCCGATAAAGGCGGGGGTGTGGTGATATTTGACACCCAAGATTATGATAATAGGATGCTGGAGCTTTTAAATGTTCAGGCACATTATGAGAGGGTACAAAATAGAGATCTTGAAATTTTGGTGAAAAATTGCAGTGACCTTCTGGAAGAAGCTAGAGATCAAGAGTGGATTTGTGAAGAGGAATTTAGATTCCTCCATAACAATAACCCCAAAATACCGGCAATATATGGATTGCCGAAGGTGCATAAGGATCACAATGATCCTCCTATGCGGCCGATTGTGAGCTGTTTGGGTTCATTGCTTGAACCACTCAGTAAATACATTGATTTCTTTTTAAAACCCTTGGTGAGCCAACTTAAATCCTACGTTAGGGATTCCACTCACATTATTGGGTTAGTGGAACATAAACCTTTCTGTAAGGAAACTCAATGTCTAGTTACTCTAGACATTGAGGCCTTATATACAAACATCCCGCAGCAATCTACCGTGGAGGTAATCCATGAGATTTTGGAAAATACGAACATAGAGGGAGCCAATAAAGAATTCATTGTGAAATGTACAAACATGGTGTTGAAAAACAACATTTTTCTTTTCAAAGAACAATTGTTCCGCCAAAAGAAAGGGACCAGCATGGGCGCTACCTGCGCTCCTAGTCTAGCGTGTTTGTACGTGGGCGAGTTTGAGAAACTTCATATATATAATGAACTTGCCCCATTTTATGAAAATATTTGTGAATGGCATCATTTTATCGATGACGTATTCTTTATTTGGAATGGCCCTATGGACACGTTAGATGATTTTCTGAGTTGGTTAAATCTGGGAGATGACAACCTCAGATTTACTGCCCATTATAGCAAGAATAGTGTTGATTATCTGGACATCACAATTAGAGCAGAAGGTGGTCAATTGGAAGTGGAATTGTATACCAAGCCGATGGATAAAAACACACTACTCCACTATTCCAGTTTCCACCCGAAATCCCAGAAGGATAACATACCCTTCAGTCAATTTCTCCATCTCCGGAGAAATTGCACTGAATTGGAAGATTTTTATAAACACTCAGAAATATTGAAAGAGAAACTTAAGGATAGAGGCTATCCCAAAAAGTTGATATCCCATTTATTTAAAAGAGCACGTTTTTTTAATAGAGATGCAATGTTTGCAGGTCCAAAAATACCCGAACAAATGTCTAAAGTAGTATTTGTGAGTCACTTTTACGAAATTAGCAATAAAATAAAAAACGTAATCAATAGACACTGGAATATAGTCAATGATAATGAAAATGTGTTGTTAGAAAAACCATTGTTTGCCTATAAACGAAACACTAACTTGCGCAACCAGTTAGTTCACACATACAGGGAGGAACCAGTGAATAAACAAAGAACCATAGACAACTCAATAGTGAAAGGAAATTATCGGTGTGGTAGCTGTTCTATATGTCCACAATGTATAGTGGCAAAAGAATTGAAACATAATGGCAGAACAATAATAGCCCACACACACAATAATTGCAGGAGTAAAAATATCATCTATTTTTTACGGTGTCCCTGTGGACATGCCTATGTGGGAGAAACAGGGAGAGAACTGAGGATACGTTTATTGTAGCACAAATCTGCGATTAAAACTAAAAAACGGAATGCTCCATTGGTTGCACATTTTTTAGAAATGGGGCACAAAGAGACTGAATTTGAATGGTATGTCTTGGAAAGAATACTGATAAACAGAAGAGGGGGTAACATTGAAGAAAAAAGAAAAGTGAGAGAACAGTGGTACATTTCCATCTTGAATACCATTAGAGAAGGATTGAATTCGAGAGAAGAGTGGGAGAAATTGATAAGATAATTTGAGTCTGTTTCTTATAGTTTATATACATTCTTTTCGGTTTTATATCGATGTACATTAAGTTTTTTCTGTATATCTCTTATATTGAGGTAGCTATGGAAAAAAATGGATAATAGATCCATATTGAGGATTTACCTAATGTCGAAATTACAAATAGGACTCTTAAAGTTGGCATTATGGTTTATATTTATATTTCTCTCCTTCTCCCCTTTTGTTTGGAGAGTACAGAGACAGTATGTTTAGTCCATTCCAAGATGGCGGCCGGGTTTGGGGTTGTACTATATTCGGTCTATTCACATTAGTATTGAGATGACATGAGGCTAGAACTAGAATAATACTACAATGCTTTGAACGAAGGGTTAAAGACGTTATGTCAAATACGGTAAGCTTGTGGGCACCGTTGAAGGTTTTAAGTGTAGAAGAAGCTACGTATTCCTTATAATGAATGTGAGAGGGGTTCTTTTAACCCTCTCCAAGATGGCGGCACTATTGGGGCCGTTTGTCTGTCCTCTATGTCTTACAATTCATTCCTGGACCCGGAAACTAGCGGTATTTAAGCCGGTTTGTGGGCTGGTTTCATTCATTCGTTGCAGAAACTGACAGAAGCAGGAGCATGCGAGGAGACTTTAAAGTCCCGGTAGGTGATCATGTAGGGGAGAGACACTCTGAAGGAATGGTTTAAACTATGTATTTAATAGTTTGGCTAACTGGCATAAAGTATTTACCTTGCAGTTTGTTTGGGGGGATTTTTTATAGTTTAGTACTTAAGTGCATGGTGATATCAAGTTTTGTTGGCCATTATTGGCGGTGAGCCTGCCGTTATAAGAGAGTAATTGGGGTGGGATTAGAGATATTAATTAATTGTATATTTGGGACACCACTATTATGGAGTGGTTCTCCCGGATGAGCCTAATGCCATTGAGGGCTACAATCAGATAGGGAGAGCGTCACTTATAAATTACATAGATTGATGACATAAAGGAGATAATGCTTCGCATAAAATTTTTTTTTATAAAAAAACCTCTGTGATGACTTGTTGGTGTTGTTTGGAAGAAACTCGTATAAATGGATAAAACATGTCCAGAACAAGGGAGCGCTATAGTTTACCAGAAGCGCTTTTAGCAGTTTTTATACACAGAAGAGACAACAAATATATAGGTTTATGCATTGAATATTCTGTGGGATAGTAGGGCGATATGCAATATTTGGAGGCAACTCACAACTCACTAGAGTGTTCTTTTTTATATAGGCATCAACATTTGGATTGAGGTAGCTGATAGGCTGTTATCCTATATTTGAGGACTCGATTATTTACAGAAGTCCGGCATTATCTTTGAGGCACAGCTCCAGTGGCTAAACCTAAAGGGGTCCATGATCAGGTAGTGTATAGACTATCTCTTCCCTTTTTGTTCTTAATGTTACAAATAAGCACTTTAGCCTAAACACTATTACACTATTTGGTGTTTTGTAGGGTCCTACGGATGATTTTATCGATATACAGACTCCGGCAAATTTGTGAAGTTTATGGAAGCATAACCTTAAAACCTTAAGGTTGAGTTTTAGTTACTTCATAGAATGCGAAGGAAAAGTAAATTAAAGAATTTTTATTTGATGAGGGAAGTCATCTTATAATGGTTGTTTCCATCTTTTACCTTTGCGCAATGCATTTATAGAAGAATCGTCACCTTTACTATTGAGGGATCGTATGGTTAATGTGGAGAATTAGAACTATCGAGGAAGGAATATAATATTTTCCTCTTCCCACTTGTTGCTCTTTCATCTGTCTAGGTGGGTATATTCCCTTATAACTAGAATCATTATCAGAGTGTGGCATAATAGGGTTGGTGTACGAATGGAAATGTCCCTCCCTTGCCTTTTAAACAATAACTATCAAGAGATTGTTGGGATGAAAAAGATTTTGTGTATATAGAAAGAACTCTTTAATAAAACTAATTCACATAGATATATATATATATATATTGGAATCGTTTTAAATCTTTATTTGTGATGAGTCAATCTATGAAGGAATATATATACTATGAGTTTAGAAACTCATGATGATTGATTGAGTTGTATGCTTGGAATTATTATGTTTGAATCACCATGGAATGAACCGAAATTGTAATATAGGTGTCTTTGTTGTATTGGCTGTGTGTTTTTTCATTAAGAAATGATCAATTGTAAAGTGATATACTATGTCTTTATGTTCTTTTGAACAATATCTAATATGTTTCTTTTATATGAATGTCTTTTTAGATTATTGTGTTGGGAGACACCAATATTAATTGTTAGCCTGAAGAAGGTGGTGTATTCAATCAATCCACCGAAACGCGTCAGCTTTGTTCTGAAAACATACCCAGCATTATTGGTTTTTTTGACAACAGGGACTTGAATGAACACGTATACCTGTGTCATGTAATGTTCAATTTCAAACTAAATATTGCAAAAACCTTTTTGTCTTGGATTGCTAAATTGAGTTATTGGGCTCGATCATTATTATATAATTTTTGTTGCATTCTCCCATGAATTTTGTAACTATGTGTTTTTTTAATAATATTGTTATTTTCATGTGTTTTTAAAAAATAGGAAAAGAATCTACAAACAATATATATTTTTTTTAAATTGAATAAGGATCCTGTCAATAAAGATATTTTGTATTATACTTTTCTGGTTTTCAATTCCATTGATGGTGATTAGAGTGTATGTGAGATTGGTGTGGTATACAGTGTGTTTATGAGGAACCCAAAGGGATTTTGCTTTTGACATATTGTAAATGACAATGCCTTTTATTTATGTGTTATTAATTATCCAAACACATAAATAAAAGGCACTGTCATTTACAATGCCAATAGCTTAAACTCTCGCAAATGCGAGACCTATTGCATTGCAAATGCTTGTTCTTGTGGGGCAAGGCTCCTCCGCCATAGCGGAGGAGCCACCACTGTTCAGGGCACTAAACCGGTAGAATTTCAGAAACGTATTGACTTTAAGGGTCGATTCACACGTTTTTTTAATAAAGTGCCACCAAGGTGCTCAGACAATGAGCGAGAATGCCACACCGTGAGTCACACACATCAATATCGATGTAAGTTTGCACATATGTATCAGATCAGCTAAAACATGTCAAAGTGGTGGACTTCCTCCAGTAATAAATGTAACAGTGTGACTGGGTAATCCCATGGAAGAAGAAGTGGAATAACCATTGAAAATATGTCACACCTACATAAAGCTTTAAGCTTGTGAGTATTCACAAATAATTATTTGGATTCTCCATCCCTAATCGCACACCTAAATCTCACTCAATCAAAGGTGTTTAGATAGAGTGTAAAATGTTGTCAAACTAAGGCATATTAACATGGGGTGTAGGGGAAGTTGTTCCTCAGCCGGTGAAAATATTTTGCACAGGAGAAAAAAAGGAAAACAAAACTGAAGAGTGTTTGTGCCTTAAGAATATGCTTAGACAAGCAATGCTCCCATCAGCAGACTATTTTCCCGAGTGGGTTCAGTTATAGGCTCTTACATCTATCGTTTCGGTAGATGAGGTTGCAAAACCTAAAAAAAATAGAAATCTCGCCAATTCTTAGGAGGAAAATGTTATTCACGATTTCAAAATTATAATTCTGAGTTTGGTCCTGAGCACTGACAATGCGATGGCGTTGACAAGTTTCTGAGCCGTTGATTATACGCCTCCTAAACATAGATTTAGACACGAATGAACTTCAAAATTACCCGTGGGTTTAGTGTTAACCTATTACTAAGTTCGAAGTTTGATTCAAACATATATCGAACAAAAGGGTAACCCTACCTCTTAAAATTGTACATCACTCCTTAAAGCTAATTGGAGGATAATTTGCAGAAGGGGATTCGCAAAATGTTATAACCATCCAGCTATAATGTTATATTAAACTTTTCTGTTGACATGTTGCAGTCTCAGCTACAAATATTCCGCTGATTACGAATGCGTATTTTAATCTTATTACACATATAACATTTGTGCGTGCTAGTGCAACGTGCAGAATGTGCCAGCGATCGTGTCTTGGGAAGCCTTTTCGCTGAACTATGAAACCACCTCAGCACAGACACAATAAGTGCTCAGCTCGAAAATCCCAGGGACTTGAAATGATTGTGAAGCAGTTGCTCCTGCGCTTTCATTTATCATTTCAAGCTGTGTTATTTGGTAGCAGGACTAGCAGTGCTGATGCAGAGATAATGAAATGCTGAAAAGATCACACTGTGGGAATGCCTGTAGCTGGTAATAGGTATACTTCTTCAGTTTATTAACTCCAGCTGTGCAGCTTGACAGTTTCTTTGAAGAGGAGCCGCACATTGAAAGAATCCTGAAACAGATAAAGAAGCCGGCGTCGCCAGCTGAATCACTCACATAGCATGCGCCGGCCCGCCACTCTTCCAAGTGCTGGAATGATCCCGAGCTCGCATGCAGCGTGCGGCTCACCACAAACATAGGACTTTATTGAAGCAATAAGTAATCCTCATTACAGTCTGAAGCATTCACATCACTAATTTTCCAAAGCCATGTGCGGATATTTTCCAAACGACCAATGCTAACGAGACTTTGGAAATGATTCTCGTCATTAGTTTGTTTGTTCAATAACAAGCAATACACTTTGTAAATGGAAAAATACACGAATTTTGCCTCCGTACGTTTAATTCTTTTTAATATTCAAGTGCATGTTTCAGTTTTTTTCATTGCTTGTTCACCAAAGGACATCAAATTGCAAGGGATCGAAGAAGCTTGTAGTGTTTTCATATTTTTTACAAGTGTAGTTTACTTCTCTCCACTTCAGGAGGTCTATCAGTGTCACCTGGGAGTGGGGGTAGCTCGCACTACAACATTTGGGACTCCAATAATTAATTCATCACATTTTCAAATAAGCTCCATCCATACAGTTGCCAAAAACACAGGCCAATCCCCGCACAGCCTGGGACAGAGTGGGGCATTTAGTTAATCAGGGTGGAGCCATGGAAGCGTAGTGACCTTCAGTCGATCTGTTAATATTTTGATTCGAGCAACAGTAAGCAATTGTGGGAGATGGGTCTAGTCCGGTGAGAGGAGAGTACCACCGTTGAACAAGGACAGCACTCCATTAGCAGAAACTAAAGGATGTTGAAGTTGACACAGACTGTCTGTAACCAGTACAGTAACCAGTTTATAAATAAATTCCAGGGAAAAGTAGCCAGGTTACTACATTTTTACTCTCTTTGCAACTTGTTTAGCACTTTAGCGGAAAGATTGGCCTAGACAGCATTCTCATAGGTAATGCAAGAAAAATCCACAGCAAGTTCAAACACCATGAGATGATGAGGCTGCAGGAGAAAGAGAATGACACATTAGCATTGAAGGTTATTGGCCAGTATTAAGAAGTTATCCGAATTAGTTTGATGGCACAGAAACCGTTTCAAAGCTGTCCACTCAATGACAACGGCTATCTTAAACTATTCCTTGAGGGTGTCGCTCACTGTGACACAGCTTGTAGGGTCCTAGATTGGGTGTATCCCTGGTGGTCTAGTGGAGTACAGCGGCCTGCGCTAATGAGGATCACTGGGACTGGTTGTCAAGAACATGGCTTTAGGACCACTGTAGCCTGACTGCTGCAGTTTAAACCTGCAACACGACCTGAAAAACTTACCATTTTGGCAGAGGAAAATCCATGCTTTTAAACATTAATATGTTATGCATATGTGGGCTTGGCAGCCCACAAAGAAGGGTGCAAAATATTTAAAAATGGGATATGTAGAAATTTAATGTTACTATGTTCCTGCAGTGACAGGCCCCAAAAGCCATTTTCACTGCGCAAGGCCCTGGCTGTCCTATAAGAGAACTTTATCACAGATTAAAATATGAATTCTGTATCGTGGTGTTAGGACCAGCTAGACAAAAATGTAACCACTCTTTTTTTACTAAAAGCCCAATTCAATGGTTGTCATAAAGTGCTTGCCCTCAATGAAGTGATAAAACTGCTCACAGAGCAGATACAATGGCCTGAGTGTGGTGAAGTGTTTTCCTTTCCATGGCACAAACAATTGGGGTGCGCCCAGGAACTTAATTAACTTCACATGTGCCTACGCTGTCACAAGTAAATATCAGTTAATACCTGGAAAGGCCAAGCCTTTCTCCACTTAATCAGGCTGGCACCAAATACAGTGAAAACAGAGCTGCCTCAGAACTGGTTTTGAGTTACCACAGAGTAGAAGTCTGCTAATTAACCTGGCCACACCTCTGGGTGGGCATACAGGCTCACAAGGGTCGAAAGGTTACCCCATGTGGGATCATGAGAATAAGGTGCATGGTATGATTGTTTTCAGTAGGGTAAACAGGAAATGCTGTAAAAGTGGTTAGGGTTGCCCCTGCAAACCTTTAACCATTGGTTGGGGAAGAGCCAGGAGTCACAGTCACTCACTAGCTGCTGGTGTCAGGTATAAATGTGCACCCGAGACCACCATCCACCGAAGTCGCTCTGGACCTGTGGGAAGCACTGCACCTGCTGTTTGAGTACTGTGAGAGGACCTGAAGGTCTGGTCTTTTTCCTACTTGTAGCCATGACGAAAGAGTGGACTTCAAGGGTCAGTTGCCTAAACTCCTCTGTGGCTACAGGAGCACAACAAGCTGCGAGAAGCTTTTTTCCTACTGTGCCCTGTTGACCAATAGCAAGTATACCTAGACTGGACTCAGCTGTTGGCCTCTGCCTGACATCCTGATTGTTGCTAAGAGCCTTTCCCTGAGATCCTGGGGGCTTTACTTATGTACAACTGTAGTTGTTGGAGCATCAGAAAAACTTTTCAAAACATTTCCTCCAGAGATTCAACATCAGGGGGACCTACTGGAAAAGTTGTCCAGTCAGCAGTTCCACAGCATCAGATTGGATTGCAACTTCGTCCTCTGGAAAAACTGCTAAGTCCTGTTCTGAGTTGGGGCGTAGAAAAATGTCTGCAAAGAATTTCAAAAGCTCCACAATGCCAGCAGGCTAAACTTGCTCCAGGTATCCCACCACTGGTTCCACAGTGGTGGCTACAGTTTCAGCAGTCCCCCATGTGGAGAGGAGTATTTCTTCCCAAACTGTGACTAAGTCCTATTGTGACTGGGGGCTTAGAAGAAATGTCAATATTTTTCTTCAATGACAAAGCCGCATTCTGAAGTGGAATTTAGAAACATTTAAAGTTTTTTGACTGTCAGACTTTCGATGTATCTGACCCGGGCTCCATATTGGTTGGCTTGAAATTGCACCTTGGACCCGGTCTTCTGTGACCATTAACTTACTTTGGTGCTTTACTTTTTCTTTGTGCTTTTTCACTTAGATCTAAAAAATTCATATATCCAATTCCCTTTACTGGATTTTTGTCATTTTAGTGTAATTTTGCTTACTACATTTGCCTTCATTTTAATGCATTGGCAAGGGATTGTTATTGTGTTTCATCTTTGATGTTTTATCTGAGTTGGTACTTCTAGATGCTTTACACATTTTCTCTAAGATAAGCTTTAGTTACGTTTCTGTGCCATGGCTACCTGGGTTGAGCTCACATTTAAATTATTGAAACCTTTGATTGGACCTAAAAGGTTAGTGAAATTATTATGAGTGGTGGACTACTATCTACCCAAATTAATAATTCAATTTCCTACAGATTCTTCTAGAACATTTGTGTTTTCACAATAACTCTTGATCACTACATCCATTTTCTTAATTTTCTGTGAAATTGTACTTACAAAAAAATTCCCTGTTTCAAGTAATTTCAGAGGAAAGAGGGTTAGCGTGGATGCCCAGTGCAGTTGTTAGAAAGTCGATTTCCATTGCTGACCCTGATATTTTTTGTATCAGTGATTGTATTCTCAACCACAGCGTGTGAGTCATTTTGCAGGTAAGAAACATGTGATGTAGGTCACCTGTGGTGCCCCAGAACTGCAGCATAGGTCCAAATCTCTTAGTCCTAATTTGGGTAGTCTGGATGGTGTCCAATACGTTTTATGAATTAATGAGAACCATTATTGTGCAAGGACTCGTGTGATTTTTGCTGAGAAAGGCGACTGCCCGATGTTACCCCATCTTTGGGCAGTGAAGACTGCATGACGTGATGATTTCATGTGTGTTCCCCATTTACAGGTGAAGAGTCCCAGTGTAGAGAAGTTGGGGGCATCCAGAAGTTAGCATATATGTGAGGCAGAGTGACCATTACTTCTAAGTTTCCTCAGTATATCTGGTAGGTCTGGGTGGTGTGAAGGCTTTAATCTGCTTAATGCTCCTTTCAGTCTCAGGAATCCATATAAGTCTATGTTTGGAAGATCGAAACTCCGCTGCAAAGATCAGAATGGGATGAGGTATGCATGTCAGCCCAGGTGACTTATTGAGCTAATACCTTTCCTAGTCCATGTTTTCCAGTAGACTGTTTTGTTCTCTCATTTTATTGCATGGTTATGCCAGAGGGAGGCTATTGGGGACTAAAACTATTCTTGCAGGTTGGAAAACGACCTCCCGAAGCTCTTTTGACAAATGGTGGAACCAATTATCCTCAGTCCGTGATACTGGCAATATACTACATTCCACAATTCACACCTCTGCCATACCCAGATGTCTGTGGTATATCCTAGACAAATATCTACAATAAAAAAAACACCCTGAACTTGCCGCAAGATCCAAACCTACTCCAAGGACCAATAATAGTCTCTCTTCCTTCTATTTGAGCACATGCGCCTGTATGCTGATACTTTCGGTGCTAAATGCGAGACCAACCCAGTGTAGCTCTCCTCTCCCTCTGCTCCCCCTTACCTTTCTCTTCTTCCTTATCTTTATTTTCACCTTTCCTATACCCTAACCTCTCTTTCTCTTTCTCTGTTAGCCACTTACCGTGCCATGTTACACTCCTGTTCACCCAGGCTTTATAGTTTACCAATGGAGCACCTTTTATTTAACTCTGACCTCAGGTCTTGTTGCATCCTATTGGGTCTCTTACTTAAGAATGCTAACCAAGGCTGTTTCCTTCTCCTGATATATTGTGACAGGTGTGTACAGAATACTGTTGTCACTTAACTTGCCTTCTTTCTTTTTTCTTTATGGAAAAAAATGAATTGAAGAAAAAAAAGTCCCAGTTTCATTCTTTTATTTGGTAACTGTGCTGGCACTCATACACTATGCTTGTGTAAAAAAAATGGTTATGAGTTGGGGAGGATGTGAATCATTCCTACAAAATAAGTCCAAAATATTGTCTGGTACAACACACAGGTTCAATAAATATATGTGGGATCAACCCATGGAAGCTGTAGCACAGAGCAGACTGACTTAACATAAGGAAAGAGTGTAAAGTATTAAGCAGTACCAAAATATGTAAAAAACGAAGAGACAACACAATTAAAATCTCACAATCAATCTATAAAAATTTAGAAAGATTTAATTGAAAAATTACAACAAACCAACTAAAATCCAATATAAATATATGGTGATATGAATTTGTAAAGTGTTAGGGCAAAAAAGACTCAAAAAATGTAATCCCCAATAGTTGACCGGGACCTTAGCACAATTTCAAGCTGACCGTGATGGAAAGGAGATCAGATAACACAAGCGGGTCATCCCAGTCAAAATTTTACCTTCCAACTTAGCTTCTGAATTGAAAGTTTGAAGCTCTCCAGTGGAGCAAGGTTTAAGTTTGGATCTGGTGAAGTCCTTTCGAAGTTGGATAGCCAGTGGATGAGGTGCTGCTGAAGTTTTGGTTTTGCCGGGATAAGCTCTGCACAGGAAAATTCAAATTTCGCACCACTGAAGTCCTCTCGTCAATCTCATACTTTTCATGCCTTTGCTCAGTGAAGATTTCTACCTTTGGACTTATTCTTTTCTATGGAGTCAAAATCCTTCAGCGGGACAAGCCTGAATCTATATCCGACAAAGTCCTCTATAAATTGGATGCCTTTGCCGATAGTGTGAGAAGTTGGCCTGGCATATGCTGTCCACTAATTATAGTGGGCACCTTGCACCAGTCCAAACAACCCCTTATTGGAGATAGGTTAAAGACAACCTTTATTGAAAGCTATCCTAGTGGTAGCTATGGAGAGCAGCCTTCAGGCTAAGTCTTGAAGGAATGTAAAGCAGCTTGTTTTACTAGTCTATAATCTCTTGAGTGACCAAATGAAAGAGGACCACACCAGGTATATATTCAAAATATATGTATTTATTACTAAACACACCCCTCTAGTCTCTTTATGAGGCTAGAGTTCGAAGTACATAAATTATAAGTTAGTTATCTACAGTAATAGCACAAATACACGTTTGAGCCCCAGGGGCGTACCAAACCATATACCAATAAAGTGGTATAAGAACCATGACTGAGCTAGACACAAGGCCTAGAGCCTGTAGAAGTGCTTGGACCACAAGGAACCACCCAAGGCAGTGACACAGGGGACCCACGGGGGACGCGTGCAGTGTATGAACACAGCCGCGAATCGCCGTTAACTTCTATGGGAAAAGTCGCGATTAGAATTTAAAAGAAAAGGGACACTTAGAGGAGGACTTGGAGCAAACCCTTTGAGAACTAGGCTGTTCTAGTGTCAATACCCACGGGAGTACCGGAGTACTCGAGTTACCTCACCCAGGGGAGCCGGGTGCATAGGTGTCTTTCGGGGTCGGGTTTCATCGTCGCTTTCAATGGCGATCTGCTGCAAAGTGCTGCTGGCGGACAAGTCGAAAGTGTTCGGGTGGATCCAAAGGTGGATCGAAGATCTGAAGAACCTGAAAGCAGAGGGGACAGAGTTTGGGTCACTAGCCAGTGACCAGGAAGGCGATGAGCAGATGCCCACCGATGTCGAGTGCTTCAGGTAGGTTGATGGTCATCTTGACTCTTCAGCCACGAGGTCCAGGAGGTGTTGATGACAACCAGGAGCTGGATTCGATCTGCCCCATGACGTCTGTCGATTGCAGGGGTGTCGGCGACCGGATTGGACCCAACAAGCCTTGGCAACGGCAAGTCTCGTGGAAATGGAAGAAGGACGATGTTGCAGACCAGCAAGGTCTGGGGGACTCACCCAGCGAAGGTAAGTCAGGGCACACCTGGAGCAACCAGGGAGCCCAAGCAAAAAAAGATTGGCTTTCGGGAGGGCCTACTAGCCAACGGACTAGCGACTGCAAAGGAGCCTCGAGTCGATGCACGTGGAGCTGGTTCACAGGACACTCAAGACGTGGAGGCCAGTGATCTTCGGTGCAGTTAGTGCTGGAGGCTGGGGCTACTCGGAGCCCAAAGCACGACTTCGTGGGAGACCCAGAAGAGGATGCACTTGCAAATGCGTTTGGTGTCCAGGGGTCACGGTTCCACGTTACCCACGACAGCTACGGGCCTCAGCTTTGCTGAGGACTCAGGGCAGCCTCGGAGAAGTCTGGAACTCCACCTCTGGTGATGCAAAGACTTCGGCGTCCGACGGGAGCTTCAGCGATGCAGACCGGACAATTGCTTCTTTGGTCCCTGCCAAGCAGGGGAGTCACTCCTTGACCCCTAGGGAGATTCTTCAGTCCTCTAATCTTGAAGTAGAGCGTCGAAGGTCCAGGATTCTGTGTCAGAGTTTCATCCAGGTTAATCTAAAGTCCTAAGGACTGGGGTCCCCTACTTATACTAAGGTAGGGGGTTGGACTTACTCTGTGGCCCCACCTATGGGAGGGTCAGGGCAGAGGGGTGGTTACACCCCTTTCCCTTTGTCCAGTTTCGCGCCAGAGCAGGGGCTGGAAGCCCCTGAGCCGGTTTGAACTGGGGTATGCACAGGGACACCAAATGTGCCCCCAGTGCAGGACTTCAAAGCACCAGAGAGTGCTCCCGCCCAGCCCCAATACACACTATCCTGTCTGGGGAGGTGGTTACACCTCCCTGGGACAGAAACCTATTGTCCAGGCCTCCCCTGCCGGAGTTTCGGTCAGCAGCAGGAGGCCAGACTCGTGTCTGTGGCAGCGGCATCCATTTTGTGATGCCAGGGCTCTGGAAAGTCAGTACCTGGTATACCGGTGTGTACATGTCTCTCCCTCTAGAAGGGTGGAATGCTACCCCCGCCACCAGAACTGGCGGGGGGTATTATTCCAAGATGTTTGACACCAAACACGACATGTTTCCGTGCAGCCATCCCAAAGTTAGCATTTAACGCGAGGTTATAATGCGCTTAAGAGTATATGGTCGGGCTGCACTACAAACAGCATCAGAGAAGGGTCTCCGAATGCGGCAGAGGGGCCCAGCTCATGCAGGGGCACCCTCTCACATAGGAACCACGCACTCTGCCTTCAGGATTGATAAGGCCTGCCATAGGAGTGACTTATAGGTTTATATGTGTGTATGTATTTAGTGATATAGGTAGCCTATATCACAGTAAGGGGTGCATGCACCACCTTACCCAGGCTGCAGTAGCAGACCTGTGGTGTCAGTTTGGATGGCCTTCCAGGGGTGGCACAATACATGCTGCAGCCCCTGGTAGGCCTCTGAGGTACCTATGCCCTGGGTACATAGTATACCATATACTAGGGACTTATAAGGGCACTCCAGATTCCAATCAGAGATGTGCCTAAGGCACATGGAAACCATTTTAAAGAGGAAGCAGCTAGGCTGGGGTTCTGATTAGCAGGGCCCCAGCCAGACTAAGGTCGAAAAACAGTGAAGCATCATGCAAAAAGTGGGGGTACCCATGTGAAGCAGATCCTACTCTCCTACACAATGCCCCCAAACGTAGGGACATTAAACTAACCTTGCCCAGTTAAGTCTTCATGTTCTAAGTGGAAGTACCTAGAGAGTCCATCTGCATTGGCATGGTTACTCCCAGGTCTATGTTCCACTGTGAAGTCCATCCCCTGTAGGAAATGGACCACCTAAGCAGTTTGGGGTTTTCACCCTTCATTTGTTTTAGCCATAAGAGGGGCTTATGGTCTGTTTGAACAAGGAAGTGAGTACCAAACAAGTATGGCCTCAACTTCTTCAGAGCCCAGACCACAGCAAAGGCCTCCCTCTCAATGGCTGACCAATGTTTCTCTCTAGGGGTCAGCCTTCTGCTAATAAAAGCTACTGGCTGATCCTGACCTTCATCATTCAATTGTGACAGTACAGCCCCTACCCCCAATTCAGATGCATCAGTTTGAACAATGAACTTCTTGGAGTAATCAGGACTCTGTAGAATGGGAGCAGTGCACATGGCCTGCTTTAGGTCATCAAACGCCTTTTGACAGCTAACTGTCCACTGAACCTTTTTGGGCATTTTCTTGGAAGTTAAGTCATTCAGGGGTGTCACTATTGATCCATACCCCTTGACAAATCTCCTATAGTACCCAGTCAGGCCTAAGAAGGCTCTCACCTGAGTCTGGGTAGTTGGAGCAGTCCAGTCCATGATGGTCTGGATCTTGCTCTGCAGTGGTTGAACCTGGCCTCCACCCACAAGGTGGCCCAGGTACACAACCTGACTCTGCCCTATCTGGCACTTGGTGGCCTTGATAGTCAGGCCTGCTTTCTGCAGGGCCTGTAAAACATTTCTGAGGTGGACCAGGTGATCCTCCCAGGTGGAGCTAAAGACAGCAATATCATCTAGATATGCTGCACTATAGGCTTCCAGACCTGTAAGGACTGTATTCACCAACCTCTGAAAAGTGGCAGGTGCATTCTTCAGACCAAAGGGCATCACCACAAATTGATAATGCCCACTAGGGGTTGAGAATGCTGTCTTTGGCTTTGCATCATCAGCTAGTCTGATCTGCCAGTAGCCAGCTGTCAGGTCAAATGTGCTTAGATACTTGGCTGAGGCCAAAGTGTCTATTAGCTCATCTGCCCTTGGTATTGAATGGGCATCAGTCCTAGTGACTGCATTGAGACCCCTGTAGTCCACACAAAACCTCATCTCTCTTTTCCCACCATTGGTGTGAGGTTTTGGCACAAGGACCACTGGACTAGCCCAAGGGCTATCTGAGGGTTCAATAACTCCCAAATCCAACATCTTCTGGACTTCTGTCCTGATACAGTCCCTGACATGGTCAGGTTGCCTATAAATCTTATTTTTAATAGGCAGACTGTCCCCAGTGTCCACTTCATGAGTGCACCAGGTAGTCTGACTGGGTGTCAGTGAGAATATGTGTCTGAACTGATTGAGCACCTGTCTGCAATCAGTCTGCTGCTGGGTAGTGAGGCTGCCTGCCAAGGCTACACCATCCACTGACCCATCACCAGGGTTCTGTGAGAGCAGGTCAGGGAGTGGGTCACTCTCTTCCTCCTGTCCCTCATCAGTAGCCATGAGCAAGCCCATGTCTGCCCTGTCCACATATGGTTTTAACCTGTTGACATGGAGAACCCTGTGGGGACTCCTGGGTGTTCCTAGGTCCACCAAATAGGTAACCTCACCCTTCTGTTCAACAATGGTATGGGGTGCTGTAGTGGTCCTAAGGGGAATAGCCTCTGGGTACCTGGTGGCATGATCCATTACCACCAGGATAAACCTGTGCCCAGATGCTTTTTGGGGATCCATGGGACCAACAATGTCAATCCCCACCCTTTCAAAGGGAACCCCCACCACAGGTAGTGGTATCAGGGGGCCTTTGTAGTGCCACCTGCCTTGCCACTGGCCTGGCAGGTTACACAGGAGCGACAAAACTCCTTGGTGTCTTCAGACATGTGGGGCCAGTGAAAGTGAGGGACAATTCTGTCCCAAGTCTTGTTCTGGCCCAGGTGACCTGCTAAGGGAATGTCATGGGCTAGGGTCAATAGGAAGCCCCTGAACTTCAAAGGTATAACCAACCTCCTGGTAGCACCAGGCTTGGGGTCTCTACACTCTGAGTACAAGAGTCCATCATCCCAATACACAGTATGGGGACCACTAGCTTTCCCAGCAGCCTCAGCAGCAGCTTGCTGTCTGAGGGGTTCAAGAGAGGGGCAGCTCTGCTGCTCCTGTCTCAGATCTGACCTGGAAGGTCCCCGTGTCCCCAAGAACTCAACCTGGTCAGGTTCAAGCTCCTCTGGGACAGTTCCTTCCTCAGGACTGAGATCATCCCCCTCAAGGGACTGATCTTCCTTCTGAGCCGAAGGGGAAGGCACTGCCTTTACCCTACTACTCCTCTTCTTGGAGGGCACTTGGTCCATTATTCCAGAATCCAAGGCCTGTTCAGTGCTAGACATTTTGGCTTGTGACCTGGTCACAGCAAACACATCTGCAGGGATGCCCAGCATTTCTGCATGGGTCCTGAGCTCCACTTCTGCCCAAGCTGAAGTTTCTAAGTCATTGCCAAGCAAGCATTCAACGGGTAGGTCTGCACTTACCACAACCTTCTTAAGGCCAGTTACCCCTCCCCAGGAGAAGTTAACAACTGCCAGAGTATGGTCTGTTCTGACGTTGCTAGCATTGGTCACTTGGTACATTTCACCAAGTATAATCTGCCCAGGATTCACAAGGTCTTGTGTCACCATGGTGACACTTGCCCCTGTGTCCCTAAATGCCAAAGCCTCTCTTCCATTGATTAAGGGCTGTTGTCTGTACTTGCCCAGATTACTGGGACTCACAGAGGAGGTCATATCCATGCCTCCATCACAGACTAGGACAGCCTGAGTGAGTTCTCTGACTAGGTCAGAGCTCATCTCCTTACCCAGGGTCAACCCTACTAAACCCTTGGCTTGTGTAGTCCCACCACCAACTGTAACTGCACTAGGGGAGCAGGTGCCTTAGGGGCATTGGTGGGGGCTGGAGTAGAGTCTTTGGACTTGGTGCAATCACTGGTCCAGTGGGTCTTTTGCTTACAGACCTTGCACCATGGTTTCCTTTGGCCTTTCCCTTTGGTAGACTGTGAATCCCCACCTGAAGAAGATTTTTGGGGGCCTTGTGAAGACTTTTGATCTTTACCCTTCTCCCCACCCTTATCAGAGGTTTTCGAATCTTGCTTCTTAGGGTCACCACCTTGGTTCTGTACCTTCTGCTTCACCCTGGTTCTGACCCATTTGTCTGCCTTCTTTCCCAATTCTTGGGGAGAGGTCAGATCAGAGTCTACCAGGTGCTGATGCAACAGCTGATTTTGACAGTTATTAAGAATCTATTCCCTCATGATCAGATTGTACAATCCTGTGAAGTCACATACCTTACTGCCCAATAACCAACCTTCCAGAGCCTTGGCAGAACAATCAACAAAGTCCACCCAGTCTTGAGTCTGTGCTTTTGGGTATCCCTGAACTTTAACCTGTATTGTTCAGTGGTTAGGCCAAACCCATCAATTAGAGCACTCTTCAAGACTTTGTAATTATCAGCATCCTCCTCTCTAACAGTGAGGAGCTTGTCTCTACCTTTGTCTGCAAAGGAGAGCCACAAGATTGCTGCCCACTGCTCCTGAGGGACCCTCTGTACTTTACAGGCCCTCTCTAGAGCAGTTATCCATTTGTGGATGTCATCCCCACTCTGGTAGGGAGGGACAATCTTGCTCAGGTTTCTATGGTCGCAAGACCTTTCCCTATCTTTGGGGAAACTGCTGCCACCATGGGACTCTAGTCCCAACTTTTGTCTCTCTCTATAGAGATCTAGGGACTCCCTGTCTATAGCCAATTGCTGTTTTCTGAGTTCAAGCTGAGTTTGCTCATACTGAATCAGTCTCTTTCTCCTCTCATGAGAGGATTCCCTCCTATGAGAGGAGACAGAGGTCCCTATTGAGGTGTCAGAGTGGTTAGACTCCTGAGAAGGAGACCTAGACCTTCTGGGCACACTCAGAACTCTTCCTGGGGGGACAAAGGGGAGGTCAGTCTGATCCTCCCCCTCCTCCTCCACAGGAGGAATTGGGTTTTCCAGGACAAGGTCATTTTCACCTTCCTGGCCAGTTTCAGAGGGGGGCCTGGGTTTCTTCACCCCTGACCCCTTCCTCATCTTCTGCCCCACCCTCTTTGCCTACCCCTTCAGACCCTAGGGGCCTGCTGAGATCATCAGCTAGTAACACCTCCCTGAGGTGTTGGGTGCTAGCACTTTTGCCTGCCTTCAACTTCCTAGTATTGCATAATGTTCTCAATTCCAAGAATGGGAGTTTATCATACTTGGAGGGAAGAAGCCCACTGGCTTCTGGCAAGGACTCACTGGGTCCTGGCTTTGAAGACATTACTAGTGAGGTGTGGTGTATGCAGTACCTACTCTAGTGTGGCCTACTAAACTCTCTTGAGTTGTAGAAAGGGTGTGCTATCCCTTAACACACAACTCTAAGTTCAGTAGAACTTACTGTATTACTGAGCTTGATTTATATGTACCTTAGGTACCCTTAGTGGTTTTCAGTTGATCAATTCAATTGAGATTATCTGGTAAAACAATAGCAAGCTGGAATCCCACACGCTGCACACCAATGTGAGAAGTTGGCCTGGCATATGCTGTCCACTAATTATAGTGGGCACCTTGCACCAGTCCAAACAACCCCTTATTGGAGATAGGTTAATGACAACCTTTAAATAATTGGCAGCCGAGCAGATAGCATGCATGTAGTAGTAACAAAATAAAGTCCAAATATCCGTCCTGAATGTATTCTTCTTTGTTTATTCCAAATTGACAAGATATCATTCACTGGTATCCATCTTCTTTAGCAACATGATTTTAAAACACAAGCCATGCCAACACGTGTTTCGTCCATACGGCTATACGCCTAGGACTTCATCAGGGCTAAAACAAGAAAAAATTAACCTAATTACAATACAGTACTCTGTTTAAAACATATGGGAAAATATACATTCTTCTCCCATAGTGTAAATACCACCAATGCAGTGAGCATGGTACTTTATACTACAAGTGAGATATCTCCAAGTCAACAGAACAGGGCAACTATCTGTTACTCAGAAAGTCCCTGAGAGTATAGATAGTACCAAGTGCCAAGAAATTTTAAAGAAAGATCACCTCCAAAGTGAATATACATTCCCAAAGTAGAAAAGAAAAAGAAAAGAAAAGATTAAGACATGCTGATACCTCAAATAAAAATCAGCAAGACTAATACAACTTAAGATAATAAACACCCATGCGCCTTAATGCATGCTAGGTCAAATTGACTACCACTTACCAAAGATCAGTATTACAAGAACCCTTAAATAATTAACGGTCGCATCAAGAAAGAGGTCGTAGTAAACCTATAAAATTAAGGGAACACGATTCCTTAATGTCTGTTATAATAACAAGAAAAGTACAGTCCAGTAAAGGCTTCGTAGTTGATGGTACAACTTATACTAAGGTTTTATATAAATAACCGAGATTACATAAGCTCTCTTCTAAATTCTCTCAATTAAGTACATGATTCAATAAGCGCACCTAAGAAAAAAATTAATACAATAATATTCCACACCTAATATCCTGAACTATATCCATTTCTAAACGAATAATAGTAACTATAATAAATATCACATATGCGTGCATGAATAATTATGCACTCATAAAGAAAAATTACAATTCATACCTAAAGTTAAAATGTGTCCTTTCTTCTAATAGCACCCATAGTCCAACGATCAGTAATATGAATTAAAATTCATCGCGGTCAGCCACATATCCTATATATTGGATATAAGGGTGAAGTTCAGAAAGAGCAGGTGCAACTATCTCAATAGGTGTCTAGGCCTTAAATAGGGTATACACGACCGTAATATCAATTTCTAATAAATTTAAAATAAACATGAGGTCTCTTGAGAGGAACCCGACTTCATAAAGGGTCTTTGTATTATACAGGCATATCGTAGTCTGAACATAATACGGGAAGTTATTGCAAAAAGCAAAAAGATCGAGTCACTACCTCCGCATATATAAAGGCATATCGTAGTCTGAATATACTACGGGAATATATTACGGGAAGTTACTGCGAAGAAAAAAACAAAAAAACGGGAGGATCAGGTCACTACCTCCGCATCTGAAGGGCACAACAAATTACAAAGATTTATAGGAAAAATGTAGCCCTAAACTCACCACCCCAACGACTGCGTTATGCAGTAAAATTATATATCTAATCAGTCCAAGATTAACTTATACTGAATAAACCAGCATAGCCTCCCATTGAAGACACTCGCACGTTATATCCAGCAGCTTACCTAAAGCCGACTTCATCGGTAGAAGATCCTCGTGTAAGAGTAACAGCGTACAGAACACGCGCCATCTTAGAGCTATATGTTAAATAGCCTCTAAGTGTAGAAATCAAAGACAGACCACAAGTTCACTCGCACTACCCCGAGTACTACGTAAACAGTTAAACCTACGCCATATTGGAACGTGTAATTTATATACAAGTTCACCAAGATTTTGATATTAGCCTTACATTTAGTACCGAATAATAAAAAGGACCCAGCCGATATAATGAGAAAAGGGCTCAATATTTGCTACATTTTACTTCGTACAATGAGATTTTATGAAAACCGAGTATATTATTGTAGACGAACCATAACGCTCCCCTAACAAAATTCAAGAGGATTAAAGATTCAGTCGATAGATAAATCTACTTGAGTTCAAATGCTACTGACCCCAATTGGTCAAACACTCCACGATTGCATCAAAGAGAGCTTGGTAGGCTAATTCAAATTCTAGAAAACCTCCAAGGAAGGGATAGTGAAAGCAATTAGTAAGAGTAGATAGAGAACAGAAAGAAAACACACAGAACAAAACATTAAAATACAATCTAATTCAGCAGTAAGGAGATTAGGGGACAATTACTACATACTGATACAGCACAAATGTCTAATAAAATGTCACCTTAGTACATTTCCGTTAAGTTAGTATGCCCATAAATTAGATGGTTATCTCCTACACCAATTAGGTACATAAGTTCATTTCTACAGCATAACATCAATAACATCCATGATTACAGTTAGACTGAAACTTATCAAACACGGGAAATCTTAACATGAATATATGTCAGATATTCTGGGCAGTCACTGATTTTAAATGCCCAGAAAATATTGTAATTCATTATCGATATTAATCCCCTGTTCAACCGCATGTAATTTGAGAATCCAGCGTGCTTCAGCCTGCCGTAGTCTCAATTCACGATTACCCCCCTGCAATCAATAGGTACAGTTTCTATGCCATGAAATTTAAATGATAGCTGTTTCTGTTGCTCTATACATTCCAAAGCATGATGCACTATAGGGTATCTCTCATCCATATTTTTCAATGCTCTAAAATGTTCAGAGATACGTACTTTTAGGTTCCTAATAGTACTTCCTACGTAGATCTTAGCACACTTGCATATTATGATATAGATCACATACTTTGTATTACAATCTATATGTTGGTTAATATAGTGTTTTCTAGAGCCATTATGTTGGAATTCTAGTGTTCCTGAAAGGGCAAATTTACACATACTGCAATTTCCACATTTGTGGAATCCCAGGTTATGTTTGTGTAACCAAGTCAAATTCCCCTTCTTTTTGTTAGGATAGCTAGGGCTAATCATATTGCGAATTGTTATGCCTTTACGATAAGTCAAACTAGGGCACTTCGTTATGTACTTGTTCAGTTCTGAGTCTGTAATTAGCAGATTCCAGTGATGTTTTAGAATGTTAAAAACTTTATGTGACCATGGATGGTAGTTGGCAACCATTCTAACTGGTTCTATTTTTCGAGTTGTTTTATTAATCCGAGGCTTAAGTGTCTCAGTCCTCGTAAGTACATGGGCTCTCTTTTTTGCTTTATCAATGACTTTGGCCTCATAGCCCCTCTCCAAGAATCTCCGTTCAATATCCATGGAGCATTGAAAGAAGTCTAAATCTTTACTGCAATTTCTACGTGCCCTATAAAATTCCCCATATGGGATTGAATTGATCTGTATACTAGGGTGGGCACTAGCTGCATGTAAAACGGAATTGCAGGCTGTCTCCTTTCTATACATTCTACTGTTTATGCTGTCATTTTCTACAAACAATTCAACATCCAGGAACACAATTTTCTCAGTACTGTGAGACATAGTAAATTTCATATTGTACATGTTGGTATTAAGGTACCCAAAAAAATCATACAGTGCACTCTCACTCCCAGTCCAAATTAAAAGGCAATCATCGATGTATCGACCAAAGTACACAATATAGTCATGCCATGCGGCACCAGAGGAGCCCCAGACATGCGCCGCCTCAAACCTCCCCATAAAGAGGCAGGCAAACGACGGCGCAAACCTGGAACCCATCGCAACCCCGCATGTTTGCTGGTACCATTCTCCATCAAACAGGAACACATTATGTTCTAAAATCATTTTGGACATTGTTATGATCATTTCAGAGTGTTCCAGAAGTTCCACTGGTCTCTTATCAAGAAAATGGCGGAGTGCTGACAGCCCCTGCTGATGTAAAATATTGGTGTAAAGAGACACCACATCCAATGTTACAAGAATCATAGACTCATCCCATACTATATCCATGACTGTATTCAGGATGTGCTTGGTGTCTCTAATCGTGGAGGGTAAATTGTTGACATATGGTTGTAAATATGTGTCCACAAATTCAGAGATTCTCTCCGTAGGGCCTCCTATGCCGGACACTATCGGCCTACCTGGAGGAGCAGTGGCATTTTTATGGATTTTAGGTACAGAATATAAACAGGGGTATCTAGGTCTATCTATTAATAAGTACCGATATTCATCATCATTCAATAACCCTGTCGTGTTCCATTTTTTCAACTGTTCATTGATTACTTTCATAATTCCAAAAACAGGGTTATTAGATAGGCTTTTATAACACAGAGTGTTGTTAAGTTGGCACTTGATTTCATTCTCATAGTAGTCTCTTTCCATAACAACAATGTTGCCCCCTTTGTCTGCTTCCCTTATAATGATTGTATCATCAGACATAATTTGGTTGAGTGCAATTCTTTCTTTAGATGTTAAATTATCAACATGAGGCCAGCGTTTACGTTGGTTCATTGAATTCTCAAATGTATCCAACTCTTTACTAACAACCTTATAAAAGGCATCAATGTTATTACCAGAGGCTAAGTGAGGTACCCATTTAGATTTAGGCTTCAGGCCACTATCTTCACTTAGATCAGTAATACACTCCAAGTCTTGCAGGACCCTATGCATAGTTATAGGGTCTTGCTCATCTTCTGTAATCGACAAAAGTAAAGTCGTATCTCTAATGTCTTGGATTGATAAATCACCAACAATCAAATCTAGGGTACATTGTTTATTAACCAGCGTACTGGAGGCAAAGAATTTTTAAGTTTCAAGTTCCTCACGAACTTATATAGGTCTATTCTTACATCAGTTATGTCACATTGTTTAGTTGGACAGAAACTCATTCCTTTACTAAGGACAGAAATCATATCAGGGGAAAGTGTGGTATTGGATAGATTAATGACCTGGATCTTATTTGGCTCGTCAACTATTGTTTGCCCTTGCTCCATGAGCGAGTGTTCACTCTGTCCCTTATTTCTGAGTCTGCCTCTCCCCTGCTCCCTCTCTTGGTCTTCCTCGCATGTCTTCTCTCTGTCTGTTGCCATTCTCCTTGTTTCCGATACGTATACGTTGAACCTCGCGTAAAAAACTATTGCCCATAGCTGCATTGGGCGCTCCCTCTACTGTTCTCTCCTCTTCTGTCACTGATAAAATACTGGATGAAGTAGTACTGGTTGCACTAAGTAGAGATGATCTACTGCCACCAATTTGTAAGTCTTGCCTCACTAGATTATCGAACTTCTTAGCAAACGTAAAGACTCTACCATTACGATAGTCTATTTCATCCCGTTTTAATTTGCGGGCTTTCTTTTCTTTGACCTCTTCCTCAAATTTATTCAATATTTCCTCCAGGGTGGCGTAGTTCTTTTTGGCAACTTCTGGAAGTTTGATATCAGCAATCTCTTTCTCAAGTATATCTGCCTCTTCCGCAGCTTTTAGTACCTTTCTCTCAGCGTTCTCAATGAGCAGATTCATAAGGCGCATGGAGTTCCCTATCAGTTCTTTTTCCCAGAGGAGGAGCAAGTCCTCCTCCAAATCATCATAAGTGGGGAAAATGTTAGAGCGGAGGCCCCGAGGGATCCTCCCTAGTTTGATATACTCCTTAAGTGTTGCCCCATCCCACCATTTTCCAATCTCTATCTTTTTGAGTCTCTCTAATCTCGAAAACTTAGCTTTTAGGCCTTCATTGGGCCTAACATTACCCTGGGTCACAGCTTTATTCACTGATATTCCTGCATTAAGATTTTTAAAAAGCTCTTCAGCTACTTTGCTTCTTTCACTCCTAGAGCACATATTTACCAATATTTTACAATACAAGTAGTACACTACCCGCTGCAGCCCCAATAAATACTTAAACCAAAAACAGAACAGGCAGTAGGGGAAATCTGCGCAGGTAAGTGATAACAGTAACTTCAAAGGTATCCTATTAGATGCTAATGCTCAAAGGTCACCATGCAACGACCACCTCACGTTGCAATTTGTGGACAAAGTTGCCCACTGAAGTACAAAGTAAATAATTGGCAGCCCGAGCAGATAGCATGCATGTAGTAGTAACAAAATAAAGTCCAAATATCCGTCCTGAATGTATTCTTCTTTGTTTATTCCAAATTGACAAGATATCATTCACTGGTATCCATCTTCTTTAGCAACATGATTTTAAAACACAAGCCATGCCAACACGTGTTTCGTCCATACGGCTATACGCCTAGGACTTCATCAGGGCTAAAACAAGAAAAATTAACCTAATTACAATACAGTACTCTGTTTAAAACATATGGGAAAATATACATTCTTCTCCCATAGTGTAAATACCACCAATGCAGTGAGCATGGTACTTTATACTACAAGTGAGATATCTCCAAGTCAACAGAACAGGGCAACTATCTGTTACTCAGAAAGTCCCTGAGAGTATAGATAGTACCAAGTGCCAAGAAATTTTAAAGAAGGATCACCTCCAAAGTTGTATTAGTCTTGCTGATTTTTTTTTGAGGTATCAGCATGTCTTAATCTTTTTCTTTTCTTTTTCTTTTCTACTTTGGGAATGTATATTCACTTTGGAGGTGATCTTTCTTTAAAATTTCTTGGCACTTGGTACTATCTATACTCTCAGGGACTTTCTGAGTAACAGATAGTTGCCCTGTTCTGTTGACTTGGAGATATCTCACTTGTAGTATAAAGTACCATGCTCACTGCATTGGTGGTATTTACACTATGGGAGAAAGAATGTATATTTTCCCATATGTTTTAAACAGAGTACTGTATTGTAATTAGGTTAATTTTTTCTTGTTTTAGCCCTGATGAAGTCCTAGGCGTATAGCCGTATGGACGAAACACGTGTTGGCATGGCTTGTGTTTTAAAATCATGTTGCTAAAGAAGATGGATACCAGTGAATGATATCTTGTCAATTTGGAATAAACAAAGAAGAATACATTCAGGACGGATATTTGGACTTTATTTTGTTACTACTACATGCATGCTATCTGCTCGGGCTGCCAATTATTTACTTTGTACTTCAGTGGGCAACTTTGTCCACAAATTGCAACGTGAGGTGGTCGTTGCATGGTGACCTTTGAGCATTAGCATCTAATAGGATACCTTTGAAGTTACTGTTATCACTTACCTGCGCGGATTTCCCCTACTGCCTGTTCTGTTTTTGGTTTAAATGACAACCTTTATTGAAAGCTATCCTAGTGGTAGCTATGGAGAGCAGCCTTCAGGCTAAGTCTTGAAGGAATGTAAAGCAGCTTGTTTTACCAGTCTATAATCTCTTGAGTGACCAAATGAAAGAGGACCACACCAGGTATATATTCAAAATATATGTATTTATTACTAAACACACCCCTCTAGTCCTCTCTTTATGAGGCTAGAGTTCGAAGTACATAAATTATAAGTTAGTTATCTACAGTAATAGCACAAATACACGTTTGAGCCCCAGGGGCGTACCAAACCATATACCAATAAAGTGGTATAAGAACCACGACTGAGCTAGACACAAGGCCTAGAGCCTGTAGAAGTGCTTGGACAACAAGGGACCACCCAAGGTAGTGACACAGGGGACCCACGGGGGACGCGTGCAGTGTATGAACACAGCCACGAACCACTGTTAACTTCTATGGGGAAAGTCGCGATTAGAATTTAAAAGAAAAGGGACACTTAGAGGAGGACTTGGAGCAAACCCTTTGAGAACTAGGCTGTTCTAGTGTCAATACCCACGGGAGCACCAGAGTACTCGAGTTACCTCACCCAGGGGAGCCGGGTGCATAGGTGTCTTTCGGGGTCGGGTTTCGTCGTCGCTTTCAATGGCGATCTGCTGCAAAGTGCTGCTGGCGGCCAAGTCGAAAGTGTTCGGGTGGATCCAAAGGTGGATCGAAGATCTGAAGAACCTGAACGCAGAGGGGACAGAGTCTGGGTCACTAGCCAGTGACCAGGAAGGCGATGAGCAGATGCCCACCGATGTCGAGTGCTTCAGGTAGGTTGATGGTCATCTTGACTCTTCAGCCACGAGGTCCAGGAGGCGTCGACGATGACCAGGAGCTGAATTCGAGCTGTCCCATGACGTCTGTCGATTGCAGGGGTGTCGGCGACTGGATTGGACCCAACAAGCCTTGGCAACGGCAAGTCTCATGGAAATGGAAGAAGGACGATGTTGCAGACCAGCAAGGACTGAAGGACTCACCCAGCAAGGATAAGTCAGGGCACGCCTGGAGCAACCAGGGAGCCCAAGCAGAAAAAGATTGGCCTTTGGGAGGGCCTACTAGCCAACGGACTGCGACCACGAAGGAACCTCGAGACGATGCACGTGGAGCTGGCTCACAGGACACTCGTAGAGTGGAGGCCAGTGATCTTCGGTGCAGTTGGTGCTGGAGGCTGGGGCTACTCGGAGCCCAAAGCACGACTTCGTGGAAGACCCAGAAGAGGATGCACTTGCAAATGCGATCGGTGTCCAGGGGTCATGGTTCCACGTTACCCACGACAGCTGCGGGCCTCAGCTTTGCTGGGGACTCAGGGCAGCCTCGGGGAAGTCTGAAAATTTAACCTCTGGTGATGCAAAGACTTCGGCGTCCGGCGGGAGCTTCAGCGATGCAGACCGGACAATTGCTTCTTTGGTGCCTGCCAAGCAGGAGTCACTCCTTGACCCCAAGGGAGATTCGTCAGTCCTCTAATCTTGAAGTAGAGCGTCGAAGGTCCAGGATTCTGTGTCAGAGTTTCGTCCAGGTTAATCTAAAGTCCTAAGGACTGGGGTCCCCTACTTATACTAAGGTAGGGGGTTGGACATACTCTGTGGCCCCACCTATGGGAGGGTCAGGTCAGAGGGGTGGTTACATCCCTTTCCCTTTGTCCAGTTTCACGCCAGAGCAGGGGCTGGAAGCCCCTGAGCCGGTTTGAACTGGGGTATGCACTAGGGACACCAAGTGTGGCCCCAGTGCAGGACTTCAAAGCACCAGAGAGTGCTCCCGCCCAGCCCCAACACACACTATCCTGTCTGGGGAGGTGGTTACACCTCCCTGGGACAGAAACCTATGTCCAGGCCTCCCTGCCAGAGTTTCGGTCAGCAGCAGGAGGCCAGACTCGTGTCTGTGGCAGCGGCATCCATTTTGTGATGCCAGGGCTCTGGAAAGTCAGTACCGGGTATACCGGTGTGTACATGTCTTTCCCTCTAGAAGGGTGGAATGCTACCCCCACCGCCAGAACTGGCAGGGGGGTAGTATTCCAAGATGTTTGACACCAAACACGACATGTTTCCGTGCAGCCATCCCAAAGTTAGCATTTAACGCAAGGTTATAATGCGCTTAAGAGTATATGGTCAGGCTGCACTACAAACAGAATCATAGAAGGGTCTCCGAACGCGGCAGAGGGGCCCAGCTCATGCAGGGGCACCCTCTCACATAGGAACCACGCACTCTGCCTTCAGGATTGATAAGGCCTGCCATAGGAGTGACTTATAGGTTTATATATGTGTATGTATGTAGTGATATAGGTAGCCTATATCACGGTAGAGAGTGCATGCACCACCTTACCCAGGCTGCAGTAACAGACCTGTGGTGTCAGTTTGGATGGCCTTCCAGGGGTGGCACAATACATGCTGCAGCCCCTGGTAGGCCTCTGAGGTACCTATGCCCTGGGTACATAGTATACCATATACTAGGGACTTATAAGGGCACTCCAGATTCCAATCAGAGATGTGCCTAAGGCACATGGAAACCATTTTAAAGAGGAAGCAGCTAGGCTTGGGGTTCTGATTAGCAGGGCCCCAGCCAGACTAAGGTCGAAAAACAGTGAAGCATCAGCAAAAAGTGGGGGTACCCATGTGAAGCAGATCCTACTCTCCTACAGAAAGATCCTGATGAAGCTCTGGAGGTCAAATGTTGTAAGTCCCATCTTCTCAGATTTTCTGAAGCAGTTCCTCTTGGTCTCATCTAATGTTCCCAGGACCTTGGGTACAGTACTAATGGGCCAGGACTCACTCCATCAGAGTCCTCCAGCAGATCCAGTCCAGGTCCTGTTGCTAATGGTCAGTTAGGCACTCCAAAAAAGGTCTCTGGGAGCGTATTGTGTCCCTGTAACCACAAAGGAGGTCAGCCAACTGACTCTTTGAGTCCACCTCTCAGTGCTGAATATAAGTGGGAGTAGGTCCACCCACTCATGTTTCTACATAGGTCATGGACAGAAGGCCAGCCCTGATTTATTCTTCCACAGATCTGGATGTATTTTGAGCAGCTGTGGGTGAAGTGTCACTTTTGTGGCCTGTGAGTGGGGGTGACTCTTGAATACTGATTTACTAATGAGAAAAAAGTTTTCAGGAACAACCTCTCCCACTTTTATAGCATATTATTTTTGCCTTACTGCAAACAACTGTGCACTACTATGCGCAAAATGCATCATGGCCGCACCCATCCAACCTTGGAGATTTCTTATTTCCCAGTAAGTGGTGTGTTTAGGAAAATTAGAAGTTCCCCTACTCAACTCCCAAAAACTGATTCTGGACAATATCCGTAGAGTAAATAACGTTCTGGCACGGCAGCCATATGTGGAGGAGGACGCGGTGATATTGTCTTTGGATGCCGCTATGGCGTTTGATTCTATCGAGTGGCCCTATCTTTTTGAAGTGCTCGCTTGCTTCGGTTTTGGACCAAGGTTTATAGCCTGGATTCGATTGCTCTACACCGAGCTCCGCGGCCAGGTACGGGTGAATAACCGAGCCTCGAGGGTGTTCGCGTTACGCAGAGGGACCAGACAGGGTTGTCCCCTCTCCCCCCTGCTCTTTGCCCTTGTTCTCGAGCCTCTGGCGTCATGGGTGAGACGGGATGTAGCTCTCAGAGGCCTCAAATGGGAGGAAGATACCGAGGACAGAATTTCGTTATACGCCGACGACATCCTGATTTATCTGGCCTCCCCCTATGCCTCGCTCCATAGACTATTAAGCATCTTCACCAACTTTGGCAAATACTCCGGTTACGCCATTAACTGGGCGAAGTCGGTACTTTTTGTTCTCCTTGGCCCTACCCCTAGACTACCAAAAGGGTGTAATATTGAAGTAACAAAGGCAGGTTTCCGCTACTTGGGGATATTCCTCACCCCAGATTCAAAAGTCTTCTATGAAAGGAATCTCATAGCCCCCTTACATAGATTCAAAGAGGATGTTAAACACTGGAGATCGCTGCCATTATCGTTGCTGGGTCGGGCGGCCCTGTTTAAAATGCTAGCACTGCCACGGTTCCTGTACCTACTCCAAAACTGCCCATATTTGGTCCCTGACTCATATTTTAACAGTGTGGAGGCAGAGGTTCGGACGTTGTTGTGGGACGGGGGGACGCCGAAGATTGCCTTAGCTAAATTGACGAAGGGGTGGTATGATGGTGGTATTGCACTTCCTGATCTACGTCTCTATTATTGGGCGTCGCAACTGGTGGCGATCAACCACTGGATGTACAGCCCCCCATCGAACCCGGCATACCAACTAGAGCAGTATCAGACTGGACAGGAGGGATATCTAGGAGCCCTATCCATCAGACCCCGTAAGGGGAGATACCTAGGACCAATGGCTCACACGACCTCCATCTGGCATTTAGCTGTCAAACGCCTGGGTTGGAAGGGAAAACTGACAAAGGCAACGCCCTTATGGTCCTCTCAGCAGCTTGGACTGTTATGCTACCAGGCAGGGTTTGACAAGTGGGACACAATAGGTATTTCTACTGTTGGAGATCTCCTACAAAAGGGGAAGGTACTTACCGTTAAAGCTTTACAAGTCAAGTATGAGCTGGCACCTAAAGAGATCTTTCGATACCTACAGAATCGCCATGTGATTACCACAGCCCTTGCAGACCTGACAACGGTACCAGACATATCCCTTCTGGAGGACCGACTCTTAACGGAGCCTCTCCTGACTAAAGCTATTTCCCTTACGTACCGTAAGCTATGCAATAATCTACCAGATCCCTTCCTTACTCTTCGGAATAAATGGCAGGGAGACTTGGGGAATATCGAGGATGAGGACTGGCAGACCGCCCTGATGTCACCGAGAGAAGCAGCTATAAACCACCGCTTTTGCCTGATCCAACTGAAGGTATTACATAGGACATACCTCACGGGAGTAACCCTGGCTAAGATAGGGAATCGGCAAGATGCACTCTGCCTGCGCGGCTGTAACCAGACAGCCACATTCTACCAAATAATATGGGACTGCCCCCTGATCAGACATATATGGGAAAGGGCCACAGTCAAGATGCAAGATGCACTGGGGAAACAACTCGCTCTGACACCCTCATTGGGAATTCTGAATATCTGGGAGGCAACTGACCTCACGGACACAGAACAGCAATTCGCTACTCTGTGGTACATATTGGTTAAAAGAGCCCTTGCTATGAAATGGGGAGCTGCGGACTGCCCTTTATTAATAAGATGGGTGGCGGAAATGGACAGATGCATGGTAGCCGAAAAGGAGGTCTATAAATCTCGGGGCTGCCCCCAAAAATGGGACAAAAAATGGGGGGCCTGGAACGCCTATCGGGGGAGCTGTGTATCTCGCCAATGGCAGAACTAGAAATGTCAAGGAGATGAGCCACCGAACAGTAATATCTGATTGTATTAATGTACATAATAATGACTAATTCTAATAGGAAGAGAATGTATATTGTAGTGAATATGCAACTGACAATTGTTATATTGTTAATAAAATGTATTATATAAAAAAAATGATTCTGGAACCATCTCCCCCTCCAACTGGGCTGGTGGCACCCTGGCTGCAATTGGGCCAGGGAACAAAGGCTTCTATTCCCCAGGTCTCTATTTACACTTAGCTATGAATCAATAGGTCTCACTCTTGTCACTTTCAAGTTAAAAAAGCTCTAGAGCCCTCCCAACCTTCCCTTCCTGAGCTGAGAGTAGTTATAAACCTCACAACTAAATATTCAAAGGATAAATTCATTTCTTCTGCTCTGGTAGCAGTTTTCTCACCTTATTAAGGAGAAGCACTGACAGGGACTCATGCTAAATATCCTTCCAGAGGTTCAGGCAGTCAAAGTACTTGTCCTCAATATTTATAAAAAATCTGATTCACCAGTGACTTTGATTTTTAATAAATATTAAAATTAGTAGTTGAATTATACTTGTAGCTTATCTCAAACCAGAGTTAACAGCAATTAAATTTCGTTCTGAACCTTAGTTTCTAGTGTAGGGTCACCAAAGCCTTGTACAGTGAAATTAGCTTTTTAGAAGCAAATCACTATAGGAACATGCCAACAGTAAATTCTTGCACGTACCACTTTTAATTCCTAGGTACCCAACATTGTGGGCTACAAGGCATACTTTGGGGTCATTTATTTGGTATTTAAATAAATGTAGGGTTCTTTGCTGTCAAAATGTTTTTTTTAGCAGGTTCACCTGCAGGTTTAAAGGCGGCAGCAGTTAAGCTACACAGGTAGCCTAATGAGTGACAAAACATATCCTGTAGTCTACAAGCGTCATTTAACTTTCCATGCCATTGGTATACTTTTCAGAACAGTATACTGTGGCCTTATTTGAAAGTTAAATATGCCAATTGGGGATTAGCCAATTTTACCATGCTGTAGGGATCAGATTGCATATACTCAGGTCTGGACAGCAATGTCTGTTAGCAAAAAATGGGGGTGATTCCACAAAAAGATGGATTCTCTCACAGTTTGCTTATTGTTATTATTCAAACCTAAAGAAATCACACTTTAGTTTAAAACATAGGGGCATATGTATAAGTAAATGGTGGAAGTGCATCGCTGCAGCAAAATTCACAGTGACGCGCTCTACCATTTCCGAAACGCAGGGATGCACCATATTTACAACAATACAGCGCCCCTTTGTTTTCCCTAGTGCTGGCTCTAAAAATAGCTGCCTAGCGCCAACACAGACACCCTTGCACCATAATGCAACGGTGCCTGCTTTGCAGGGAATGATTGTTTATGTGCAGGAAGGTTTCCCTTCCTGCACGTAAACAAACAATAATGGCAATTTGTTACTTCTATGGGTGCTGCTTTCTGCAGCACACATGGAAGTAGCAAATCGTCACTATTTAATGATTGTTTATGCGCAGGAAGGTACACCCTCCTGCGCATAAACCATCATTAATGGTGTTTGCTCTTTCTATGTGTGCTGCAGAATGCAGCACACATAGAAAAAGCATAAAAATGTGGAGAAATAAAAGTACTTCTCCCCGTTGCGCCATTCTAACGCCTTCTATTGCATGGTGTTTGTTTTTGGCGCTGCCTTAGATTTACAGATCCTTGTAAATTTGGGGCAGCCTCAAAAAGCAGTGGGTGTTATGGTGGAACACCCGCAGCAACAACCATTGTACGCAGATACCTGCGTGAAAGGGTACCATATTTACAAAGCGGCATTAAGCCACAAAAAGTGGCGTAAAGCCACCTTGTAAATATGTTGCAGGGCATTGGGCCACTGGAACATCGGTAAAAGTGACATCCCGGTGGCGCAATCCCCTTGTAAATATGCCCCATAGTTTAAATCCAATTAAAGTCTCCTTGCATCACTTCTATGTTTGGACAATTACACTTCAGTTCCTGCTATCCTCGACAACACTTTAAACCAATGAAGGCACTTTCAGATTGTGCAGATTGCTCTTGAGTACTTGTCACCGAGAATATACATCATCTGTTTTCTTTGATGTAGTCAGGGTGCAGCCATACTACTTTCATCAAAAGTGCAACATAGAATCAATTATGCAGTTCTTGTGTCACCACAGAATTAGGAGAATTCATTTTAGGTTCTTCTTGTTGTTACAAATACATTTCTTGTTCGGTTCGCAAGCTGTAATGCTCCTGGAACAAAGAGAAGGTACCATCATAAAAGCCACATCTTCGTTACAGCATATGTTCAGTTGAGGAAACTTGTCAACAATTCAATTTAGAATAGCCAAGGATAGAAAAAGATACACAATTAAAGCTGCATCTTCCAGAAACCTTTTTTCAATATGCATTCAGGGAAAACGGATCTTCCTGCTGTATCAAGATTATATAAACAAGACCGAGGGGCAGATTTACAAGCCCCTTGCGTCACTTTTATGCTCCAGTAGCGTCACTTCTGTGACGCAACGGCGGCGTAAAGCCAGCGCCATGCTGCGGGGTATTTACAACGTGACGCATCTAGGGAGATGCGTCACGTTGTAAGCCCTGCGCCACATGAAACCTGCGTCAGGTTTCATGTGGGCGTTCCGGAGCAGGGGGGCGTTCCGGCGCAGGAACGCATCGCAAAAGTGGCTGAGTGAAATCTACTAGATTTCACTCAGTCACTTCTCGACCCGGTGCGTCTAAACCTTGCGCCTGCTTGAAGCAGGCGTAAGGTGTGACGCACCATGTGCAAGATAGGCCGGGTCGGCACAGTGCTGGAGTTGCGTCGCGCCCACGACATAACTCCAGCACTGCGCCAACGTTACGACGGCAGATGCGACACGCATCTGCATTTCCTTGCGCCATGATGCGCCGCATTGTAAATGCGGCGCATCCGTGGTGGCGCAAGGATGGTGATGAGTGTCGCAAGTTTCCTGGCGCATCCCTGCTGATTTGCAGGGATGCGCCAGGAATTGTAAATCTGCCCCAAAGTTTTTAAAACAAAAATAGCTTAAAACGGAGCTTGGGTATTGGAGAAAAAACTGCACCTGATACCAGGTTACAGTAAGGTTCTGCAAAAAACAGTACGCCTTGATGTAATGTTTAAGTTGATAGTGCAGAAAAAGGGAAGCATTGTCATTGTGATTATATGAAAATGGCAGTTGCTAGAAATGTGTGGCTTCAGGATGTGGCTGATTTCCTTTTGTTATATGTTTTACAATTGTAAAACACTTTCCAGACAAAATATTTGGAAGGATTAATTAGATAATTATTATGACAATGGCAACAGGAGTATGTTTTGGTTAATGATGTGGCTAAATAGACATCACAACGAAAATGCTTAGGTAATAGAATTATCGCAGCATTAACGACAGAGAGAAATGATAAATAGGAAGAATAAAAAATAGATATTGTTTCCTAGCAACAAAAAGTTAATAGTTCAGAATTGTTGAAAAATCTTCAGTACAAATTGAGTTATAACTTGGGAAAATGTCAATTGAGATATATATTTGAAAATCGAATCCAGTGGGTAAGTTTAACTATAAAATGCACACATATCTATTTCTTTCTTAAGTATTCTTGAGGGAGAATTGCACAGAATTACATTTAAAGCAATATGGAACCTTCTACTACTTAAAAATAATCAGTTTCTTAGTAAGTTTATCTATCTTTAACCGTTTTCTAACAGTGGACCACCAAACCAAAAAATGAATTTGTCTTTGATGCCAATCCATACTCGAGCATTTTGCAATTTGGGGACATGGATATATCAGTGAGAAAATCTCCTTTAGAACATTTTATTTTAAATGGGTTCGTAAAGCTCTAATAAATGACAGTTCTGTATCTGGATATCTCAGGATAGTGTCAATGATTTTTTTAAACTGAAAATCTCTCCCATGCTCTGAAGATCGGTAAAAACCCAAAACTGTTGAGGTGGTCTATTTCCCTACAGGGAATGGACTTTATGGTGGAACACAGGCCTGGCACAGAACACACCAGTGCTGATGGCCTGTCCAGGTTCTTCTGCCTTAGGAAAGAGAATTCCCAAGATTGTGGGTAGTTCTCCCTACTTTCAGCTGGAGGGGACAAATATTAGACCTGGCATCTTTTGGCGTGTTTCCCCTGTCTTTTGCTTCTGACCTCCTGGTTTTTGTGGTACTCTGGATATTGCTTTTGCTGGTTTAGTGTTTCTGGTCACTTTGATACTGCTGATCAGTACTAAAGTGCAAGTTCTCCATGTAAATTGTGTTACTGCTTGGTATATCCATGATTAGCATATTTGATTTACTAGTAAGTCCCTAGTAATATGCACAGGTGTGCCCAGGGCCTGTAAATCAAATGCCACTAGTGGGCCTGCAGCACTGATTATGCCACTCACAGAAGTAGTATTTCGAATGTGAGCCAAAGACTTTTGAGCTAATATAGGGAACCATTGAACCTATTTTGTTATAAGTATTATTTTAAAATGCTGTGAGATCCTGCTGAACTAGTGTCCTTTCTGTGCCCCCTTGCTGCCCCTGATTGTGCTCGTTTTTTCCTTTCTGTGCCCCCCTTGCTGCCCCTGATTGTGCTCGTTTTTCCTTTCTGTGCCCCCTTGCTGCCCCTGATTGTGCTCGTTTTTCCTTTCTGTGCCCCCCTTGCTGTCCCTGATTGTGCTCGTTTTTTCCTTTCTGTGCCCCCTTGCTGCCCCTGATTGTGCTCGTTTTTTTCCTTTCTGTGCCCCCTGCTGCCCCTGATTGTGCTCGTTTTTTTCCTTTCTGTGCCCCCCTTGCTGCCCCTGATTGTGCTCGTTTTTCCTTTCTGTGCCCCCTTGCTGCCCCTGATTGTGCTCGTTTTTTCCTTTCTGTGCTCCCCTTGCTGCCCCTGATTGTGCTCGTTTTTTCCTTTCTGTGCCCCCTTGCTGCCCCTGATTGTGCTCGTTTTTTTTCCTTTCTGTGCCCCCCTGCTGCCCCTGATTGTGCTCGTTTTTCCTTTCTGTGCCCCCCTTGCTGCCCCTGATTGTGCTCGTTTTTCCTTTCTGTGCCCCCTTGCTGCCCCTGATTGTGCTCGTTTTTTCCTTTCTGTGCCCCCTTGCTGCCCCTGATTGTGCTCGTTTTCCTTTCTGTGCCCCCTTGCAGCCCCTCATTGTGCTAGTTTTTTCCTTTCTGTGCCACCTTGCTGCCCCTGATTGTGCTCGTTTTTTTTCCTTTCTGTGCCCCCTTGCTGCCCCTGATTGTGCTCGTTTTTTTCCTTTCTGTGCTCCCCTTGCTGCCCCTGATTGTGCTCGTTTTTCCTTTCTGTGCCCCCTTGCTGCCCCTGATTGTGCTCGTTTTTTTCCTTTCTGTGCCCCCTTGCTGCCCCTGATTGTGCTCTTTTTTTCCTTTCTGTGCCCCCCTTGCTGCCCCTCATTGTGCTCGTTTTTCCTTTCTGTGCCCCCTTGCTGCCCCTGATTGTGCTCGTTTTTTTTTCCTTTCTGTGCCCCCTTGATGCCCTGATTGTGCTCGTTTTCCCTTCTGTGCCTGTTTCCCGCCGCTGCGCCTGCGGCCCCGCCCCCTCACTGCCCATTCGCTGCCCCATTCCCTGCTCCTCCCTCCCACTTCCCCATTTATGGCGGCCGCTGTGCGGCCGCGCAGCGGACGTGCGCAGCGGGCGCGCCGCTGGCGCGCCGATGGCGTGCCTAAGGCAAGCCCGTCTGCGCCCGTCCGCGCCGTGACCGCGCCCAGCGCCAGACCCCCTGGTCCGGGCATCCCCCGCGCCCGCCACATCAACAGACACCGATACGACGCCAGCACCCTCCACGCACTCAACCCCGGAAAAGATCACGCCTGCTACCAGGCCACCCCGAAGCGCACCCAAGGGCCCTTCACCTGCCGGAACTGCAGCTTCGCCAGCACCCGCCCCGCCAAACCACCGCCCAGGAAAGAACCCAACTACCTCAGATGCATCCTCCTCAACACCCGCTCCGCCCGCAAACACGCCATCGAACTCTGGGACCTTCTCGACTCAACCTCCCCAGACGTCGCATTCCTGACGGAGACCTGGCTGAATCCCGCTTCAACCCCCGACATCGCCATTGCCATCCCGGACGGATACAAGATCACCCGCAGGGACCGCACCAACGGAGTCGGAGGAGGCATCGCCATCGTCCACAGGAACACCCTCAGAGTCTCAACCAACACCGACGACACCCTCAGCACCGCCGAACACATGCACTTCCAGATCCACACCGATCCCAACACCACCCTCAGAGGAACCCTCATCTACAGACCCCCGGACCCCAACCACAGTTCAGCGATTCCATCGCTGACTTCGTCAGCACACACGCCATCGCCTCCACGGACTACATCCTCCTCGGGGACCTGAACTTCCACCTCGAGAACAACAAGGACACCAACTCCACCACCCTGATCGACAACCTCGCCACCCTCGGACTCAGACAGCTCGTGACTACACCCACCCACGCCGCCGGCCACACGCTCGACTCCATCTTTTCCGCAAGCCCACACGTCTCCTTCAACCACACCTCCGAACCCCACTGGACTGACCACCACTGCATCCACTTCACCTACAGGAAGCCCACCACGCACCACCGCACCGAACAAATGCCTCGCCGCTGCTGGAGCAGAGTCACGGAAGACCCGCTAACCACAACCCTCGCCCTGAGCCCACCCGCCGAATCCTCCGACCCCGACACCGCCGCCCGCAACCTCAGACAGTGGATCGACGACTGCGCCAACACCCTCGCCCCGCTCAAGAATCCGCCCAACAGCCACACCAGCAAGAAAGCCACCTGGTTCACCGAAGACCTCCAGGCCTCCAAACGAACATGCCAAAAACTGGAGAAGATCTGGCTCCACGAACGGACAGCGGACAGCTACGCCGCCCACAAGAGCGCCACCCGCAGTCACCATCACCTCATCAGATCCGCCAAAAGGGCCTCACTCAAAGACCGCCTAGACAACAACGCACACAACAGCAAAGAGCTCTTCAACATCGTGAAGGAACTCTCCAACCCCAGCTCCAACACCAACGACATCCAGCCGTCGCGAGACCTATGCGACTCACTGGCCACCTTCTTCCACCGCAAAATCGCCGACATCCACGACAGCTTCAACACCACGACCGCCCCGGCAACCACCGAGACCACTGCCCCCACAACCACCAACCGCCTGCTCTCCTGGACCAACATCAACGACGAGGACACCAGCGAGATCATGAACACCATCCACTCCGGTTCAACAAAGCCAGTACAGCCATCGCGCCCCATCTCCGGAAAATAATCAACATCTCCTTCGAGACAGCAACCTTCCCGGAAAGCTGGAAGCACGCCGAGATCACCGCCTTACTCAAGAAACCCAAGGCAGACCCCAAGGACCTCAAGAACTTCCGACCCATCTCTCTGCTCCCGTTCCCCGCGAAGGTCACCAACAAAATCGTCAACAAACAACTGACCCGCTACCTCGAGGAGAACAACATCCTGGACCCTTCCCAGTCCGGCTTCCGCAGTAACCACAGCACCGAAACCGCCCTCATCGCCGCCACCGATGACATCAGGACCCTGCTAGACAACGGAGAAACAGCAGCCCTCATCCTCCTGGACCTATCAGCCGCCTTCGACACGGTCTGCCACCACACACTACGAACACGCCTTCATGACGCCGGGATCCAAGAGAAGGCCCTGGACTGGACCACATCCTTCCTTTCCGGCAGAACACAAAGCGTCCGCCTCGCCCCTTTCCGATCCAAGGCCACCAAGATCATCTGCGGCGTACCCCAAGGCTCCTCCCTCAGCCCAACGCTGTTCAACATCTACATGGCACCCCTCGCCCACGTCGCCCGACAGCACAACCTCAACATCATCTCCTACGCCGACGACACCCAGCTGATCCTCTCCCTCACCAAAGACCCTCACACCGCCAAAGCCCACCTCCACGAAGGAATGAAGGCCGTCGCCGAATGGATGAGGACCAGCCGCCTGAAGCTGAACTCGGACAAGACGGAGGTCCTCATCCTTGGTTCCAACCCTTCAGCCTGGGACGACTACTGGTGGCCAACATCACTGGGAACAGCCCCGCCACCCACCGACCACGTACGCAACCTAGGGGTCATCCTCGACCCCACCCTCTCCATGACTAAGCAGGTCAACGCCGTTTCCTCATCCTGCTTCAACATCCTCTGAATGCTCCGCAGGATCTTCAAGTGGATCCCCACCGAAACAAGAAAAACAGTCACCCAGGCCCTCGTCACCAGCAGGCTGGACTACGGAAACGCCCTCTACGCAGGAACGACGGCTAAGCTCCTGAGACGGCTGCAACGCATCCAGAACGCCTCTGCACGTCTTATCCTCGACATCCCCCGACGCAGCCACATCACACCCCACCTGAGAGACCTGCACTGGCTCCCTGTCAACAAGAGGATAACCTTCAAGCTCCTCACCCACGCACACAAAGCACTCCACAACTCTGGACCAGCCTACCTCAACAGACGACTCAGCTTCTACACCCCCACCCGCCAGCTCTGCTCGACCAGCCTCGCCCTCGCCACAGTCCCCCGCATCCGGAAAACGACCGCCGGCGGCAGATCCTTCTCCCACCTCGCCGCCAAGACCTGGAACACCCTCCCCACCAACCTCTGACAGACCCAAGACCTACTGGCCTTCAGAAGACTCCTCAAGACCTGGCTCTTCGATCAGTAGCAGCACCACCCCCCTCTTCCCCCAGCGCCTTGAGACCCTCGCGGGTATGTAGTGCGCTTTATAAGTGACATGATTGATTGATTGATTGATTTGGCAAAAAGCTCCAAACAGGACAAACCTGATTTTCTTGCCCAATTATGGTTCCCTTTTGGTCAGACGTGCAGCCTCAAGCTCCTCATAGTAGACCTCTAAACACTAGGGGCCTTGTCTTGAGTTGTGTGGTCCTGTGGAATGCCATATCGGCAGTGGTGGTCTGAGCATGTTAAGCTCGTCGGTCCAACCGGCGCAATACAAGTTGGGCAGATCTGCTTTGTGAGGACTGCCGAGACAGCCAGCAGACCGCTGGGTTTGCGGTCGGGAAAAAGCAGCCACCATAGGGCGGTACGGGGGAGCTGCACTGCCTTCCACATTACGAGTTGTCTGTTCTATGAGTGGACAGCGGCAGTCCAACTACCTGCTTCTAGGTGGCTGTGACGAAGGATTTGGGGTGTGTATACCTCCCTAGCTTCTTTTTCCAGGTATATTTCAACATGGATCCTTTTCTCCATATACCCCATTCACAGCAGGATCTTCACCCCAAGGATTACTACCCTGTTTGTGGAGATCTTCAGGTGAGTCCTTTTCAAACCATATACCCATTGCCAGGACTGCCCACATATGGGTTGAACCCCGGTAATGGGTATATCTTTTTTTTCCACATGTATCATGCATATGTGTGCATCCGACACATCTGCAGTCGAAATGCACCCACAGGCATCGATATATTTGTGAAAAATACTCACCACTGCTGCAGAATCCTACCTCCGCACAGCCATCCCCATGGTCAATTCGTATTACGTCGGTCTTTGGACCACCAGTGCTGTGGGCTGCTGAAAGGGCCAGACGCAGTCCAAACTCGTAATATGGCCCTAGGTCTTTTTCTAACGAAGCCTCTGCTGGTTCCATTCGTCTGTGGTCAGCTGGGCACTCATGCAGTCAGGAGTCCCATGTTTTTTGATTCCCTGAAACAGGCAAATGGGGAGCCAACAACTTGACCATTGGAGAGCAATTACATCCCAGAGTGCCAGCAGGATTCAGGGGTCTGTGAGTTCCTCAGTGAGTCCTCTTCTTCCAGCAGGAGCCAGGAGTCTTCTCTCTTCCAGCAGAGCCTTCTTCTTCAGACAGAGTCTTCCCAGGTCCAGGGATTTCCTGAGAAGGTACAAATTGAGGTGCCAGATTATTCCAGTGCACTAGGGAGTGCTAAGATAAATTCTGATAGCCAATCCTAGCAATCTTTCCAGGTCCCTACCTCCTTTTGCAGCCCTTCCTCTTTGCTTTATTGTGAAAATAGTCAGGAACCTTAGGTTGAATATGACAGAACCCATCTACCATGAGGCAGGCCTGTCTTCATCTCCTGAGGCACACCCCTTAAGCCCGTTAAGCTGGGGTGTGGTTTCCAGCACCATTGCTCGCATGACAATCTTTCCCAGTCGGAAAATGCAAGTGGACTGCTAACATTTCTGTTTGTGCTAACTACTCATGGAGTAGCTTGAAGGGTACATGTCATCTGGCTGCTCATCTTTTGACACCGTAAAGTAACAAAACACAGTGGTAGAGGGGATTGCTGTAAAATTTTGGCAGAATCCCTTTACTATCCTCTCATGAATAATTCCCCTATGGTCCTCAAAATAGAGTGCAGTGCACTTGTTTAGTGCCCACAGAAGGCAATGCAGTGTTGTAGCTTAGCTTTACTCTAATTAAGTGAGTGTGCTGAGTTAGTGCCTTATGACTCACTTGAGAATGGTGAACTAGTGCAGTGGTTTGTGGTTGAATGTTTAGTGTCACTAAGGTGCTGTCCAGTGGGATGTGACATTTGCTATTGGGTGCACCACAATTTGTTGGGCTAGAATCTTTAAGATGTAGTGTTGTGATTGAGGTCCTTTTGCATCAGCACATTTCCCCAAATGCGCACTGTGGTTAACTCCCTTTGATACATCAGGGCCTTGGGACACAGTCCTGTAGGATGTGTCTCATCATTTATAGGCTTAGATTTTATTAATGATAATGATGATGCAACAGTTTTTGCAATCTACTGATCTCTTTCCCTAAAATGTAGTGTAGAGTTGTGGGTTAGTACGTTGTATATGTGGTAGATTACTGTGCTTAGAAAACACTGTAGTGTGGTGAGATAGAGTCACTTGGAGACAGAGCGTTGTGGCATGTTAGTGTCTGTAAGATGCATTGTCTTGTTGAGGATTAATGTTCCTACTATGCAGTGTAGTCTGGTAGCTTCATTCTCTATAATTGAGTGTATTTGTACTTCTTAGTATTTTAGCATGCACGACGAGGTAGTTGGTTATTGCTCCTCGAATGGTGTGCATGGTGGTAGGTTATTGTTCCTAAAAAGCTGTACAGGTTATCTGATTAATGCCCCAAAGATGCAATACCATGTGTGAATTTGTGTTCATAGGGTGCAGTTTAGATGCTTGCTGAGGACCCTGACAGAGAGAACTGAAGCATTCTTTGGCAGCTTTGTAAAGGTATCTCAATCATAACCACAGAACAAACCGATCTTGGAGTTGTTTGCATATGGATATCCATAAACCCCTTTTCATTGCTAAATTTATAACTCTTGCAAGATAGCTAAAGCCAAATCAAAGATAGAATATAGTGAGCAAAACACGGAGTCTGTAACTTATTAGTTACCTAATTAACTGACTTAATTAACTCTCAGAAAGTCTACATGTCCTTGGAAGTTATAATGACGACAGTAAGGTTAGATTGCTGCAGCAATATTACACTGAATGTCATAGTTGGTATAAAATATGAAATGTCATTCTTCAAAAACAGTATATTGAGGTCGTGGTGTAATGTTGAGGAATTAGAATAAGAAAAATGATATTATTCGCACAAATATATTTCTAAATAAATAGGAGGCAGTAAAAATGGTCAATTTGTGTCTTCGAAAATATCTCCAGGAATATGACTTTGACCAAGAAATCTCTGCATGATCCTATGAAAAGAAGCACCACCATCAATACAAGTCATTGCAACTGCAATAAATCAAAATGTTCGCTATACAAATGACAGGCATGGATTGAAAAATCAATGAAGTAATAGATGTTCAATTCCCAGGCTGCTGTCAAAAGAATCCCAGTTTCTATTATGAACATCATCCCTCGTGGTGAGAAAATAAAGTGCTCAAATGATTGTTAATGCTGCCGTGCAGAGCTCACATAAGACTTGCACTTGTGTGATATAGGTGTCTTTGAGCAGATGTGTACAGTAAACAATATACATTCCGTGTTAGTAAAACATACTTAGGATTAGTATTTATATTTATTATCATTAATTAAGATCTGTCCATGATTAATTAGAAAGATAATTTAAAGATTCGATGCATCTAACGCACAATCAGCAATGGCTGTCCCTATGAACTCTACATGAAACTTGCTCATAACTTTGACACTGGTTCAAGAATCTGCATAGAGCTTTCCAATCACATAAAAGTTTCATCAGGATCCATTCACGACCCAAAAATAAATAGAGGAAATTAAAGGGGTCAAAAATGAGTGTTTTTCCTTTTATCAAGAAACGTTGCTCTCTTCTACAGCAAAGAACGCTGAAACAAAGAAATGCCAAACCTAGTCCATCAAAGACAAATTACGTGGGTCTACCAAGGGAGAAAAAAGCAGTGCGCACAAGGCAAACAATTTCCTAAGTTTCAGGAGAGTGTTCGGCAATTGCAAACAATGGGCTTAACAGAATTTCTATCAGGCTGAGAGGGAGAGCCATCCTTTATGGAAGAGGAAGCCTCACACACATAATAGTGGCATGCTTCATCATCGGCATCCTCACCCCACCCTGGTAGGATAATACCACCAGGGAGGACTCGACCTCTTTGAAGACTTGGGGGTAGGAGGGAGCTCTACTGGACAAAGCGGGATCCAGATACACTAAAAATGCCTTAGGGTTCCTCGGTATATCATCTTTACTGGTGAGGACTCTATGCCTAAAAACACTTAGGGCCCTATTATGATGTCGGTCGCAAAAGCCTCTGACCTGTGGTCAGAGGCTTTTCGACCGACATCATAGGTTTCATTTTCAACCACCATATTACAATGACGGCGGTCATTCCAGCTGGCTTCAGACCACCAGTCGGAACCAGCACGTAATCCCTTCAAGACGGTGTTTCCACCATCGGGATTACGATGTCAATTTCCTACAGGCTTCCATGTCGGGCTTTCAGACATGGAAAGCCTGTCGGAAAGCAACTTTGGGGGCCCCTAGCAGCGCCCCCTTCCGCCTGCGGCCTCCGGCTGGAGGCTGTTAATACCTGTACAATGTGGCAGGCACCATGAGGTGCAGGGATTACCAGAAACTCCCATTTCTCTATGGGAGCTTGTGCTGCGGGCAGTTTAAATCAGATATGCGACCGAACCATGTGAGGTCGCATAGTAATAGCGGTATCAGGACCACCGACCGGGAGGCGGTCTGTCCCGATGGTGCAACGACATCTGCCCGACATCTTAATGAGGCCCTTAATCGGGAGGGTAAACAGAGAACAATGACTCAAACCCGTCTCATACTAGCCAACGTGTTTCTGCCCAAAATAAACAGCCTATCTGGTCTGGGGCATTCATCAGGTATCTAGGATCCCTAGAATTAAAACCTAGCTGCAATTTGCCCTATTAAGTATTAAACTAAATCTACCAAACACCAAGGTGATTCCTACGTGCGATCAGAACTATATTAATAAGTCAACTTATTTGGGAGGGAACAAAAATGAAAACATCAAATTGGATATAATTAGACCAATGATTTAAGTGAAAACATATATGAACAGATAGCTTTCCAATACACCCAAGAGAATGCAAGTGAATATCACTGCAAAACACTCCAACAAGTCACTCGTGATGAGTGAACGGTGATTCAGCCACCTGAAACCTCTTGCAACTCTCTTATTTAAGAAGTACTGCTGTTATATCATCTTTCATAGCAACTCTTTAAGTGATCTAAAAGGATATATTGCGTGAGGGAGCCTATTCTCCTACTGCCCATTTTGGATGTGGGTTGGTAGCAAATCCTTGCTGCAGTCAAATTCCTGCTGGGTGGACAGCATGCTGCAAGTTGGAAGCAAGGCCTGGCTGCCTCTGGTCAACATCCTGCACACTATGCAGACGGTGTTGGCCTCCTGCAGAAGGTTTTGTGCCAGATCTTACTGAAGTCCAAGTGTCGAAAAGTTCTAAGCAAATCAATTAATGGCTATTCTGCTGATAAGATATAAAAGATATAGATATGTGTCAACCCTTTTCAAGCTCACTTGATACCTTTTTCAAAGTATTATATCTCAAAAACTAGTGAATAGATTTACGCCAAGCCTACAAAAGCATGCTTTCTGAGTAAATTTCTACTTTCACGCCAGATTTGGTGTAAATCTGTTTGGTAAGTTTAGTTGTAGATGTGCATTCATTTCTATTGTGAGCTAATACTGGAAAACATCTTTTTGACCTCTACTTTATTTATTTCCTTTGAATGTAAATGCATGGAAGTTGTCTAGCTATACCTTAGCTGCCTGTGCTAAGGGAGAGCCAATTTGTAGGCAAATCAAAAAATTATTTTCTATGTAAATTGCAGCAGAGGACTGACTATACATTTTCAACAAATATATCTATCTATAGTATAGATGCAGATGTGTAGAGTGTAATACTTATGACCGCTGTTTAGTGTTGGGAGGGGCCACGACTGGTGAGAGGTCATGATGCTCCTTCCCTCACTCAGCACTGCTAATAAGAAGCATATTATGCTGCTCTCATCTGCATATATGGTTTATGCCACATTCTTGTATTCATTTTAACTAAAGGAATTTAACCAAATCAGGATTACAGGGGTTAAATTTGGTGAAATAAGGTAAATCGCCATGGAAGAGGCTTCCTGACTGTTAGAAGAGTTGTTTCTATGTGTGTAGTAATTGTTACTCTAGATCTTTGAGGCAGTAAACAGTGTTTTTCTAAAATCAGTTTTATTGCGCTGTGGTAGTAAACTAAATTTAGACTTTTGTACAGTGGTAGTAACGGTGTGAATATGTGGTTATTACTGCAATTAACCTAAATAAAGTATGTTATTTGAGACACATTTATTTTCACTGATGAATCAGCACAAAACTTTAAAAAAAAAATACATCCACTATGACTTTAGCATGGCAGGTTTTGTGCAGATCCCTAAAGTCGGGGCCAAAAAGAGGGGATTAAGAAAGTGACTTTCTGCATTTTAATTCTATAGAAATCTGATACAGAAAAAAATGGTTGAATGGAGTTATGCCAAGCATGACATGAAGGTAGAATTTGACTTAATGGTTAGAACAAGAGAATGCCAACTTTCTACAAGTGGCGTTTTCAGTAAGGTGACTCAAAATCCGACTTCAAAATTAACAAAGTTTTTAAATTACACTTCATTTCAGCCCAAACTTGATATCTTTATCTGTTCCCATTCAAGCGTTAGCACTTATTAAATGTAATAAGGTAATCCAACGTTATCCAATGGGAGAGATAGGCCTTACAGGACCGAAAAACAAATGTAGGGGTTTTTCACTACCAGGACATGTAAAATTAAAAACACATGTTTTACATTTAAATACAATGCCTTTTGTCTTGTGAGCTGTTTAGAGTCTACCTTAGGGGTGACACATGTTTTCAAAAGAGGAATTTTAGGCTTGGCAAAGGGGTTATTGTGTGAACTCGAATTGGTAGTTTAAAAAGCTTAAATGACAGGCCTGAGACATGTTTAATAAAGCTAATTAAGTAAGTGGCACAATAGGTGCTGCAGGACCAAGAGCAGTATTTCACTTTACAGACCCTGGGGACATGTAGTACCACTGTACGTGGGACTTAAAAGCATGTTTTCTTTCTCGATCCGCTAACGAGTGCAAACCTTTAAAAAGGAGATCTTCTAATCAAGCTAATTTGTGCAGTGTATTGTTGTTTGTTGGACCTGCCCCTCTATGCATGGTCATTTCCAAACCTTTTGCCTTTTTCGTCCACCTTTTTGCTGAATTTGTTTTTGTTGGCCTTTGGAGTCTGTGCAGTTTACCACTGCTAACCAATGTTAAAGTGCTTTTGCTCATTCCCCTAAACATGGTTTGGTTGGCATATACCCACTTGGCATATTTAACATACTTGTAAGTTCCTTGTAGAGTGGTTTACCATCTACTCAGGACCCGTAAATTAAATGCTAACAGTGGACCTGCAGCACTTATTGTGCCACCCATTAGGTAGCACCTCAAAACATGTCCCAGGCCTGCCATTGCAGCCTGAATGCAGTGACACATTACCATGTCGACTTGGCATTTAAACTAAGCCTGGGCGTAGTTCGCGAAGTAGCGCTACGCGAAGCTACGCAAAGTGCAGTTCGCACTACGCGAGCTACGCGTAGCACTACGCGAACTGCGTAGTGCACTGTTCGCAATGATTGCACAGTGCCGGATGCTTGTCCGCACTGTGCAATCATTGAAAACGGCATCTTGCACAGTGCGAGCTGTCTTTTACTGCCGCTCGAGTAGATTTTTACTCGAGCGGCAGCTTTCTCAACGCGGACTGGTAGTTTCTCATCGCGAGCGGTCGCGAGCATACGCGACCACTCGCAATGAGAAACCTGACCTCCCCGCGTTGAGAATCTCGCTGGGAGGTTTATTTTCCACGCTCGCGATCGGCAACTTGATGTTGCTGATCGCGAACGAGGAAAAAGTCTCGCCGGGATGTCATTTTGTTTGCTCGCGGTCGCCAACATGACGTTGAGGACCGCGAGCAAGCAAAAATGACCGCTGCACTACGCTACGCGTGTTTGCACTGTGCTACGTGCAATTCGCGTTGTGCGAAGTAGCGCAAATTTCGCAAACTACGCGAGCGTAGCGTAGTGCTTTGCCCAGGGTTAATTTAAACCCCCTTGCAAGCCGTTATATACCACTTTTATTAGATAAAAGCCAACCCTAACGTAGACCCTAGGTAGCCTTTAGGGCAGGGTGCTGTGTAATTAAACGTTTGATCATGTACTTTTAAGTTTTACATGTACTGGTAGTGAAAAACTTGCAAATTTATTTTTGACTACTGTGAGGCCTACCCCACCCTTAGGATAACAACATGTGGATTCCTTATTACCTTTAATAAGGTGTAATTCGTAATTGAGAGGAGGTAAATATGGCATATTTGGTAGCTATGGAGTTGTAATGATAAACCCTCTTTAATGGTAAAAATAATGTTGTATTACTGTTTTGAAAATGGCACTTTTAGAAAGTAAAAAAACACAAATGATGGATGGAATGCTAAATATATCAAACATTCACTCCCATTCACAGATCTGGGATTAATCCATCGTTTTTTTTGCTCACCAAACCAACACAGTTTGGACTCAGCAATAGGGAAATCAGTCTTGACCCTGCTCCCCATGGGAACAGTCCAGCCTGAACTGCCGGGCCAGGTCCTCCCTGGACCGGAAACAATCATCCTGGAACCGTTTTTGGGGTATCACCCTGTTAGACCTGGTACCATTGGCGTGAGTCTCCCTTCCACTTTTTTCTGATTGCCTCCTCTGTTTTTGATCTGTTTGCTGGTTTTAGGTGCTTTGGGCACTGTGCCACTGCTATTCAGTGCCACAGTGCAAGTGCTCCCTATGTTAAATTGATGTATTGATTAGTGACTCCATTATTGGATCATTTGATTTACTTGTCAGACTCTAGTATAGTGCACCAGGTGTGCCCAGGGCCTGTAAATCAAATGCTGCTGGTGGGCTTGCAGCACTGGTTGTGCCACCGACAGAAGCAGCTTCTAAAGTGTGTCTCAGGCCTGCCATTGCAGAGCCTGTGTGCAGTCTGTGACTGCCATGTCGACTTGGCAAGTGCACCCACTTGCCAGTCCCTAAACCTTCCCTTATCTTCATATCAGACACCCCTAAGGTAGGCCCAAGGGCAGGGTGCATTGTAGGTATAAGGTAGGACATGCCCTGGTGTGTGTGGCATGTCCTAATAGTGAATTACAGCCATTTTCGTTTTTCACTATTGCAAGGCTACCTATTCCCCATAGGCCAGAATGGGCAGTTTGATTATAACATCTTATAATCCTAACTGACCCAGGGAACATGGTAGAAAAACGAATTTAGTATGCCTGAACTCAGAATGATAAAATACATATTTTAGTAAAGTTGGTTTTAACATTCTGTGTTTGAAAATACCACTTTTAGAAAGTAGGTATTTTCTTGCCTAACTGTCCAAGCCTGCCTCTGCTAGGTTGTGTATTGTGTTTCTGGTTTGTGAGTGACAGGGTCTGGGAGGGATTCCAGGAGACAGGGTAAGTCAGCACAGGGCTGAATAGACCTATCTGCATGTAGAGTGGCGGGAGGAGTTGCACCTGAGTCTGAATAGGGCTGTGCCTGCCTTCCACAATGCTGGCTCCACCTCCTGTGGTGCATCTGATGTCCCTGGCCCACACTGTCAAAGGAAAGAAGAAGTCCTGTAAACAAAGTGCTCCAGGACTGCACAGAACTGATTTGGACCAGGTAAAGGCCCCTCTGCCTTCGGAGGACAAAGGAATTTGCAGTATAACTATGGGGACCCAGACCCCAAGACTTTAGATCACTTCTGGAACAACAAGACGAACATCTGCCAAGGAGAAGAACCAAACGAAGCTGTAGGAGTTGGACTGCCCCCCTGCCAGTGTGCTGTGTTGCTGGGTTGGCCTACAGTGGGGTCTTCAGTGCCAAGGAGAGGAGAAGGAACTTTCAAAGAACTTTCATCATCTTGCATAATATTACTCCAGGGCTTGATTTGAGCTTGCCTCCTGACCGATGTCTCAGGGATATCAGACTTCACCCCCTTCTGTTTGCCTGCATCTGGAACTTGCTGTTCTAGCTGCTACAGAAGGAATTCTGCAACACCGACGCCGGCGAGCGATGCCGTAATCTGCAACAAAGCTGTGAGCGCTGCTCCGACTTGCAACGTAGACCCGACGCCGGCAGCCGTGCCACATCAATGCCAGCGAACGACATCATAAGCCTGCCATAGCCGAGAGCGCTGCTCCGACTTGCAACGCCGGCCCGATGCCTGCTGCTGTGCCGCAGTGACTCCGAAGCCGACATCATCGCAGAGCCGATCGTCGACGTGGGTGGTCAAGAATCCATCGACATCGTGACATCGTACGGAACCGTGGTTTCGGCGCCATCGTGACGTCACCTCCTCTCCGGTCAGGAACCGATGCCTCCCCTGCCTGTGCAAGCATCCAGGTCCCGACGCATCATCTCCCCCAAAGCAAGGAACTGACGCTGCAGCGCCAACGACGCCGCACCTCCCCGACGCCGTGAGCTGTCTTTGTTTTTGCTTTTCCAAGGTACTGTTCTTTGTGGGTCTGTTTTGACTCCGGGCCCGACGCCGCGCACCTCGCGGTCGGCGCCGTACTTTGGGATTTCTGTGACCTCGACGTCGTGATAACTCCAGTAGGGGTTATCTGTTGCTAAAGACTGTTTTTAAGTGAATCACCTATTTTTTAACTATTTCTACCATCTTGAAGAATTATTATTGATTACAGTATTGTGGATTTTTGTCGTTTATGGTCTTGTGATAAGTCTATATAAAGAATACTTATTTTTATAATTGAACCTGTGTGGTGTCCATCTGTAGTGTTTTCACTGTATTACTGTATGTGGTCACAAATGCTTTACACACTGCTTCTGAGATAAGCCTGTCTGCTCGGTCCAAGCTACCCAGGGGGTGAGCAGGGGTTATCCAGTAGTGTAGCTCCCTTGCCCTGACGTAGAAGCAAGGGTCCCTATTTGGTCAAACGTACCTACCTCTGCCAACTAGAGACCCCCAGTTCTAACACACCCCTCATCAGCCAGGCTAGCTTGATTCAAGTGGCACAGTGAGCACGGGACGTCTGGGATTCCCCTTTCCATTTAGGGCGAAAAAAGCAAAAAAACACAAATGATGGATGATGCTGAACAAATCAAATATTCACCCCAAGTCACAGATCTGGGTTTAATCCATTGTTTGTTTGCTCACCACGTCACCCCAGTTTGGACCCAGCCATATGCAAATCAGTCTTGTCCCTGTTCCCCATGGGAACAGTCCAGACCAAAATGCCAGGTCTAGTCCTCCCTGGACTGAAAACAAATATCCTGGGACTGGTTTTGGGATATCACCCCTCTTCAGCCGGGCTAGCATGAATCCAGTGGAACAGTGAGCATGGGACCCACATCTGAATATACCCTTCCCACTTAGGAGGAAAAAAGTAAAAAAACACAAATGATGGACGGAATGCTAAACAAATCAAACATTCACCCCCAGTCATAGATGAAGAAGGGTGATACCCCGAAACCAGTACTAGTACTATCATCTATTCTTTTTGCATTTGTCGCACTAAGTGGGGTGGGTATGCCCAGACGTGTGTCTTAATATTCCACATGTCATTAGAGAGAAAAAGCATAAATGCTATTTGCACTGTAACAAGACTAGCTTCTTCCATAGGGAATTGCTTAATTACATTATAGCATCTTATAATGCTAATTTTGGATTCGTAACAGCTAGAGAAATATTTCAATGACTCTTTTTAATAGGTAAATACATTTCAATTTATTGGCAAAGACAACTTTGTTTCTAATTATTACAGAAAAGGTACATAAAAAAGTTCTCTTTTGTGTGCATAAAGCTTCTGGAGGCCTTCCTGTAAGTTTTCAACTGTCACCTGGCAGCTTGATGGTTCCTTGTGGTGAAGTGTGAACTGTTCCCAGGACAGGGACAATGGACTTTAGGTGTGGGGGAGTGATGCCCAGACCCTTGGTGTACTTGAAAGTGGCCTCCCTATTCATCTTGTATCTGGAAAATGCCCAAAGTGAGTAGGGATAGCCCTAGGGGCCTTTAACTCATTGGTTAGGGCATCTCGAGAGGTAATTCCCACCCAACTAGCTTGTGTCAGGCATAAATCTGCCATCCCCAGGAACCCGCTTAACAATGCTCCTGGATGGAGGACTGAACCTGCTATCTGAGACCTGAGAAGAGCCAAGAAGTCTGATCCTGCTCTCCCTCTTGTATCCGGGATAAAGAAGTAGACTCCAAGGGAAACAACCAGCTGCAAGTGGCCTTTCCTACAACTTCCCAGCTGACCAATACAATTTGACCTAGACTGAACTCTCTCTGATACCCTTTGAGTTTCTGAGTGCCTCTCCTGACGTCCTGGGGGGTTTCAAAAGTATACTCCTGTGGTGGATTAGGACTTAGAGGACTAAATTCAGAAAGTAAAATTTTTGACTAAGTCGAACCTGCATCAAATTGCTCCTAGGAACACAACCACTGACTATTTTTTGCACTTTGTGCTTCTTGATGCTATTTTTACTTAAAACTTTAAAAAGTTCATACCTCCAGTCCCATTTTTGTTTATTTTTGTCATTTTGTTTTTTATTCTTTTATTAAATGTTACTCTATTTTTCAAATTTGTTTTAAGATTTTTAATGTTTATTACTGCTTTAGTACTGCATAAATCCTTTACACATTGTTTCTAAGTTAAATCTGTCTGCTCTGTGTCATAACTATCAGGGGGTTGAGCTCAGGTTTGTTTAGTGACTTTAGTGGTTCACCCTACTGTACGATTTTTGTTGTGTCAATGCATGGTGGTGAGCTTGTTAGTGTATGATAAGCTTTGCATTGACATATGTTGCCGGATGTTTCCCTCGGCCCATCACATCCTGCAGCCCCCCTGTGTCTCTTTCCATACCCCTGCAGCCTCACATTGTGCCACCTTGACAGAAGGATTTTAGCTCTTCTGTGTTGTTGGTAAACACATGTGTGCAGCCTCTGTGTATTCTACCTTTCTACCCTATGCCAGCAGCCACTCTAAAAGCTGCTTACACACCCTGCAGCCTACAATGTACCCCTGCCACCCCTATATCATCTAGCTTTGTTCTACATTCCTAGCGCCCCTAAGAGAATATGCCCTCTGCATTCCCTGTGTGTCATGTTACACTGATCCTGCTGTGCCTGTCTGTCCCCTGGCCCCATTGTAGCACCTATGTGCCTCTGTTCCCTGACCCTGTGATCCCCCCATGTTCTGCTTTGTCCACTCTGTAGCCCCTCTGTGATCCACCCTCCCTTGTCATTGCAGGCCCTTTGTATGTTGCCACACCCCTGTACCCCTATGAGACCACTCAACCCCCTTGCAGCTCTGTCTGTCTCCTACTTTATATCTTTGTGCATCCACCTGCTGCACCTCCTTTGTTTGTTCCTGCCTCCCCTGTAGCCTTGTGTGTCACACTTCGTCGACCTTGCTGGCCCTCTATTTGACACTCCACCAGCCACAATTACTTTATGCAAACCTACTCCACTGTAGGTCACTGTATGTACAGAACTGTCTTGACTTTACAGCTTCACTGTGTGCTAACACTAGCACTACCAATAGGGCTGGCTTGTTACAAAAAACAAATACATATATGTTGAATTTCCTTTTTTCTAAATCTCTCCTGATGTTCACCAACATCGGAAGAACTTTGCAGAAAAATTGAGCAAGAGCATTAGAGGGGGTTTTCTTTTACTTCCCAACCCCATGGCTCAATTTTTTTTTTAAATGTCTTCCAGTGTTCACAAACACTGGAAGACAAAACTATTGCAGAATGTACATTCCACCTTGCATATGCATGGGAATATGTTTGCATTTCATCTATTAACCTGATGTTTCTTTTACACAGATCGACTTTGCCTGGGGTGGGGAGGTATACTATCCCTGTTTTGCTCAGTGGCGGAGGGAGAAAGTGCCCTCATAAGCCCATTCACCTTGTTCAGCAGCAAAAGGGAGCTTAAAAAACATAACAATCCACAGAGGAGAGGATAGTGTTTCCACCTGCAATGTTTTAAAATAGGGCAACCAACGTGCTCTTCTGTGTCCTGTAGCATTGTACCCTCATAAAGCCATGGGCAGCGAGGAACAGGTTAGATGACACTGGCTCCTGCACCCTGTTCTCTTATAGGAAAAGGGTACAGTATTGTATACCAGTTGACCCACCCTTTTGTGGCCTCTGGCATTAGAATTAGAATTTCCCATGGATTTGCAAATTCATGGACCTTAAATTGGATTTGTGAATAGGAATAGAAAAATAGGAGTATTTGTCCTACTTTTAAGTCAAGTATTTGCCCATCTGTAACCCCCCCACATATTTTCCAAAGTTATGGAATTGTAACCTATCCCCATTTTGGCATAGTTTTCATATTTCTTCTCGACACAGGCTTTCCTGTCTGGCATTTTAAATTGACTGCTGCAACAAAAGTTTTCAGTTGCTACTAGCTGATCAAAATATGTGGCTCCTTAAATTCTCAGAGGATTTCCAAATCCTGCACTGGATGAAAGGAAAATATGCTCCCTCTTACTAAGGAATTTAAAATTAATTATCCTCTGAGGAATTGAGGACCCATATCCTCAAATGATCTGAGAATTAACATTCAAGAAATACAACTTCAGAATAACTCTCGAAATGCCTTGTCAAGGCCTTTTTTAACAGTAATTTCTCAATATTCACTGAATGGATTCACACCAAACCATGCTAAGACACAACTCTGTGTAAAGTTCTGCTTTCAATCCAAAACTGCTGTAATTTCATTTAGTATTTCCGCTGTGGTGGACGTAAATATTCTGATCCCTGCTCCCCCAGATGGATCTTCATTAAAAGTCACAAAATGTGTGAATTATAAAAAAGAGTATTTCATGGTCATCAAACAGTGGCACTTATAAGCAATCCAAAATATATGTTTTCTATGAGAGAACATTCTAACCATAGCTGTGCAGTGGCTGTCATCAGTCAATTGTTTTAAAGTGGTCAAAATATTTAAAAAATGTAAAACATTTCCAACATACCAATTTTGCTAACTTTTGTGAGATTTTGTGATGGATTCCCCTCCAGCAGCCATGTGCTAGGTCATTGCATGGCTAAAGGGAAATGGAGTAGTTATTTACATAGGTCATGGACATGGTACATCTCTCTGTAAATCACATTGAAATCTACATAGCCACAGTCCCAGGCATGTCTGCAAGACCTGGAAGAAGAACCTCTCCTATTACCACCATTAAGTCCCACACATCAGGATTGTTGAGACATCATCGAAAGCCCTGCCCCCTTTCTCAACCACTCTGCAAACAGGCCTTATGGCACACTACTGGTTGTGGGGATGAAGTCCCCTTGGCTGCTGAGGATCGTTGGGAGACCTGTTACATAATTACCTGACCTAAGAACTTTGGTGGCACCATGTTATACTGTTCCCATTAGAAAAGATTGGACTGTGTATTAGGACAGCAGGAGTTCAGAATGCACAGATTAAGTGCATGTACACCATCAGAGACTGTTGGCCCAACTCCTAGTTAGCACACAGTGCCTTACCTGAACCCATATCCTTCCTGGGGTGGAAAGTGATCTTGGCAAACGTAAACATGACACTCTGATCCCCAAGGGAATTGTGGAAACAGACCTTTCCCCTTTCATTGCTTACTTATGCATGCCCCCGGTAAACACAAGGAAAGATCTAAATAAAGTATTCAGTACATTTATGCATAGAAAGAATGAGCTGTGATTATTAGGCAGATAAAACAAAGCAATGTAACCAACATTATGACGATGGAAAAAAGAATAAACAGTCAAACCATGGCAGTCTAATTTCTATATATACACTTCTATCTATTACCACCCCTAGTCAGAGAGCATCATGGGTTTACTCTCTGCCCAATCTCTTAGGTTAGCTTGAAACCCCATACCTGGATGACTTGGTTTGGAGTAGGATTGGCAATCCCACTCTGCATGATCATGATAGAAGACCAGCATTAGCAGAGCTGCATGTCGAACACCGCATTAGTTCCAGGACTATCGTGGCTGGAGTGCCCCTCCGACCCATAAAGGGACAGTGCACTGTTTATATAATAAAATCACTGTCTTGGAGATACAGCTCTGATGCACTGATGTGTCTAGATTTTAGAAGCTGTTTCTGAGCAGGCAACAGAAACACTAGGATATCTTGTTCTGTTCTTAGCCTTAAATGATTTGTACAGACAACATAGCCAGAAAGACTGTCTGAAAACAAGCAGCCGAGTGATCCACTGCCAGGAGTCACAGGCACTGTTTCAAAAATTTCGCCTACCTGGGGTGCAGAAGAAGCAGGAGGAAGGCGACCTTGTCCTCAGTGAGACAGCCCGGCCACCTATTCAAGGCTTCCCCTCTGGAAGTCAGCCTCCACCATTCGAAGAGCGTTACCAGGTGCTTGGCACGGGAGTCCCCGTGCCCCAGCCGCAGGTGAGGGGGGCTCTCGGGGTGATGGGAGCAGTCAGCCCAACTGTATGTCTTCAAACCCTCAGCCCTGCCGCACGGGACAGGGATGTACCGGGTACCTGCCAACGATGGAGGGTTGACCCACCTGCACGTCAGCTGTCAGCCACTGGATTCGACAGCTGCAGCGTCTAAAGTACCCAGCTTGAGCAGCGGCACGAGCCATGCCAGCGGGCTGGTGGGTGGCTCACCCCCTGCCCTGGTCGGAGGCACTGGAAGGGAACAGCAGGGTGGGTCCTCATCCCACGTGCCTCCAACCGAGAGAAGCCAGGGGTCCCCTCGCAGGCCCCAGCTCCTTCTCTTTCAGGCTGCCTTGCCACATGAGAAGGGCTGCTCCCCAGTTGCCCAAAGCCCAGTCGGGCAGGGCATCGGACACAGGAGAGCGCAGGGCAGCAGGGCATTTGGGGTGTGATCCCAGCCTGGTGACAGGGCTGTGAGTGGGGCCCGATGGGCCTCCGACCCAGGGCCCGAAGGCACCTTCACACGCAGGCAAAGCGGGAGGAGGCATCCCCAGGCCCAGTTGTCCCAGACACAGGACCTTGGCCGTGGGGCACACCAGAGGACAGAGCCAAGGTCGGGAGAGCCCGCCCAGGTGCTCGGCAGGGGCCCGATCAGAGCTCCTGGGCCTGGACAGGCAGGGAATGCCTTCCCAGGCCCGTAGAAACCCATCCCGGGTGATCTGGCAATGACAGAGCCCAGGATGGAGGTGGGCCAGTCCTAAGCAATCTGGTCACTGGCTGAGAAGTACCAGACCACAAGGGGGTCTGGAGTACCCTGCCCCTAGAAATCCAGAGGAAAGCTACCCCCCTTTCTGGTCATCCATGCATGCCAAGTGAGAGAGGGGGCCAAAGGCGTGAATGCACCCGGCCTCCTGGTGTCCTGGCTGGGCTCGAGGAAGCAAATGAGCCCCCATTAGGACTTCCAAGGCGGCTGAGCCATCTGGAATCGCCATTGGAAAGCATTACGAGCGACCAAACGGCCGGACTCAAAGGACAGCCATATGGTCATGCTGTGCCTTAATGAACAGCGCTTCAGCTTGTCCTTGGAGGAGACAGGGGCTCTGTGGCATGGGAGCTCAGAGCCCCACCTGCACCTCAAGCATGGGTCTGCGAGTGTGGCCCCGACAGGCCTCGGACCCTGGTCCTGAAGGCAATTTAACAGGCCTCTCCGGGACCGGTGTCCCCTGAACCTGGGAATTTGGCTGTGGGGCAGCTGGAGGAGGGAGCCCAGGGTGGGAGAGCCCACCCTGGTGCCAGGTCAGAGCTGTTGAACCCAGAGACAGAGGGGGAGGACTCCCCAGGCTTGACGGACCCCGTCCAAGGTCCTTGGTGGTGCCGCCAGGCCAGAGGACAAAGCCAGGGAGGTAGCGCCCACCCCAGGGCCCGGCGGGTCCCCAGGGCTCATTCGGAGCTCCTAGACCAAGATGTGCAGGAAGAGCCCTCCCCAGGCCCACAGAACTCTATCCCGGGTGCTCTGGCAAGCGGTGGGCCGAGGACAGAGCCGTGAGGCTGGCCCTGATGGGCCACCGACCCGGGGCCCAAAGGTACCAAAAAACACAGGCGAAGCCGGGGGAGGCCTCCCCTGGCCCGATGGACCCCCAACCCAGGACGGTGGCCATGGGGCAGACTGGAGGACGGAGACCAAGGCAGGAGAGCTCCTGGACATGCAGGAAACACCACCGCGGGCCCGCCAGATCCTGTCCCAGCCACTTGGCTATGCGGTGGGATGGAGGAAGTAGCCCAGAATAGGGGGTACCCACCAGGGGGCCCACCAGGGTCCATTCAGAGCTTCTGAACCCAGCCAAGCAGGGGAAGCCTCCCCTGGCCCGATGGACCCCCGTCCTTGGCCCTTGGCAGAGCAGCAGACCGGAGGACAGAGTCCTTAACATTGGTGTCCGCCCTAGGGCCAGGTCTCAGCTTCTGAACCAGAACCCAATGGACCCCTGTCCCGGGTCCTTGGTGGTACTGCATGCCAGAGGATGGAGTCCTTGGGCTCGGTCGTAGCTCCTGGACCCGGCCACACAGGCTAATGCTCCCTGGGCCTGGAAAAATCATAAAAACACTTGGTCCACCATTTTTGTTCCCTTAGATTTTGGACCCTAGCTCAGCCAGCACCCTGGGAACCCTAGCCCACATAGGGCTATCCAGAGTGGGCAGACCTGCGTGGTACTCACTACATTTTATTTCCCAGAATCCCTTGCAAACCTCAAACTTTGACTATAAAAAACCACACTTTCCTCATAGTTCTGGAATTTTCAAACTTCCTTCCACACAGCATACCCCCGGTCTCCACATACAAATGGCAGGGGAAGCTACTGCCCGGCTCCCGAGGCTGAAAATGAAATAAAAATGATTTCCTGGACGTGTGCAGATGACCCATTGCCACTGTATTGCAGGATGTAACCATTACATCCTTGGCTCAGAAAGGGGTAAAATGTATACACATTATCAAAAATATCCAAGCATACAATATCAACTAAAACAATATCGCAAAAAATATTCTTTTAGATCATAAACTCCTGTTTTTTAATATATAAATATAAAAATAACAATAAATAAACTACTTAAAAAGTAATTAAAACATACATAAAATACATTGAAACAACTAAAATAAAGTTATTCACATATGTATCCTTATCTATTCACCACATAGTTACTGTTAAAAATAAATACATTCAAATAAAAACCATTATTATTTGAAAATAAATATTACAACAAACATTAAATATAAAAACAATAAAGGTAACTTTTGAAATGTATTTATAATACAACAATCCAAAAAATGCACATATTTAAAAATAAAACAGAAATACTAATATACATTCACCAAAAAAGGTAATAACTGAAATGAAAACTGCAGACAGATTAGCAAATAAAATTTTGCATAAAACAAATTAAAACACTAAAAATGGAAAGATAATTAAGCGAAATCTATAAAAAAAGACCATAAAACGTCATTATTATTTACAGCAAAAACTTAAGAAAATGACACTCTGCAGGAACTTAAGAAGAAAAGCCAGAAATAAGTCCCCAGTAGTTCAGCCCCCAGCAATTCCTACTTTAAAATTACTAATATCATGGTCACAAAAAAAGCCACAAGTAAAACCCTGCTGCCTTTAGAAGATACCATGACATACAGATTTCATAACATAACCCATACATATAACAAGGAATCTTTCCTCCTGCAGGACAACCACAATAACAGTAGAAGACTAATCATATGTACAACTAACAACCTCTTAAGACTAAGCAAATGTGAAATATTGATGATGGAGGGATCTTTAAAAAGTGCCCTTCACCATTCACACAGATATACACCATACATTGTGAATATCACAACACTAACATGCCCCTTATTTATGCCCTGCTGCATAACAAAGTTCAGCTTATTATGAACTTTTAAACCACAAAAAAACTAACAAATATTTTCCACACAAAAAAATACCCTTTGAACAGGCTGTGATATAAACAATGCTTAAACTGTACCTACACACAGCCATACGATGCTGCTATTAGCACATCAAGCCCAACATTCGGAAACATCTGCAAAAATCAGCACTAAGTGTAGAAGGCACAACAAACAACCAGCTTGCCTTTGAAATAAAAAGATAATAGCTCTGGAAGGTGAAAGAAGCTTCTAGATAGTAGTTTGAAGTCCCCTGCCCTGGCTCCAAGCAGTGACAATGTTGGGCAGCTAGGCCCTTTGTGTGAAGGTAGAGCACAAACTATTTAGTTGCTGTAGCCTTTGTTTTTTTTCAGTAGATAGATAGATAAATAGGTCTCAGCAATATCGCTGTGTGTGACATACTGGAAGTAACAGGAGGGGTTATTGGCCCCCAAAGACCCTTAGCATACAAGAGGACTTCATCCTCCAACCAGTAGTGCGCCAGGAGGCGCATGTGCAGAATGGTGGAGAAAGGGGGCGTGGCCTCGGATGACCTCTCAAGAATCCCACAGTGCGGGACTTACTGGAGGTAACAGGAGAGATTCTTGGCCCCAAAGACCCTCAGCAGCCAAGGGGACTTCATCCCCCAACCAGTCTTGCACCAGGAGGCCCCTTTCTTTGCACAGTGGTTGAGAAATTGGGTAGGGTCTCCAACGACTTCTCCCGGGGTGACATTTTTTTAAATGTATTTTTATTAGGGGCAGGGGCTGCACGGCCCCCCTCCCTGAGCTGATTTCTGCCATGGGGATTCCATCCCTCAGGCCCAGCCTTTTCTAAAACTTTATTTTCATTAGGAGAGGGGGGCACAGCTCCCATCAATCTAAAGCAAACTCAGGTTCCAGTGGGCGGGAGCTGTCAAAGAGCTCCCACACACTGATAGTGGAGGTTTAATCTCTTTCCCTGCCTGCAGACATGCAGCTAGGTAAAGAGATGAAAGGATTGTTCCTGCACGGAGGGAGCTGCCTTTCCAGCAGCTCCCTCCATGCAGCAGCAATGTCAGCTCTGGCAGGAGGCGGGCAGCCAGCTGAGACTGCAGAGGCTTTGAGGCTCCCCCTGCAGCCCCGGGGAAAGCAACAGGCAAAAGAGGCAGAATAAAGGTCAGCAACAAGCAGTAAGAGGCATGATAAAGTTGAGAAAAGAGCATAAAGAGGCAGAATAACAGTCAGTAACAAGCATAAAGAGGCAGAATAAAGGTGAGAAATGAGTAGAAAGAGGCAGAATAAAGGTCAGAAATTAGCAGAAGGAGGCAAGATAAAGGTGAGAAATGAGCAGAAAAAGAAAGAATAAAGGTCACCAACGAGCAGAAAGAGGCAAGATAAAGGTGAGAAATGAGTAGAAAGAGGCAGAATACAGGTGAGAAACAAGCATAAAGAGGCAGAATAAAGGTGAAAAATAAGCAGAAAGAGGCTGTATAAAGGTCAGAATCAAGCAGAAGGAGGCACAATAAAGGTGAGAAAAGAGCAGAAAGAAGCAGAATAAAGGTCAGAAAGAGGCCGAAATAAGGTCAACAACGCACAGAAAGAGGCAAAATTAAGGACAGCAAAGAGCAGGAAGAGGCAGAGAAAAGGTGAGAAACGAGCAGAAAGAGGCAGAATAAATCTCAGAAACGAGCAGAAAGAGGCCGAAATAAGGTCAGCAATGAGCAGAAAGAGGCAAAATACAGGTGAAAAACAAGCAGAATAAAGGGCAGCAATGAGCAGGAAGACGCAAATTGAAGGTGACAAACGAGCTGAAAGAGGCAGAATACAGGTCAGAAACGAGCAGAAAGAGGCAGAATAAAGGTGAGAAACAAGCAGAAAGATGCAGAAATAAGGTCAGCAATGAGCAGAAAGAGGCAAAAAAAAAAGGTCAGCAACGAGCAATAAGAGGCAAAATAAAGGTGAAAGACGAGCAGAAAGAGGCAGAATAAAGGTCAGCAACGAGCAGAAAGAGGCAAAATAAAGGTGGGAAGCTAACAGAAAGAGGCAAAATATTGATCAGCAATGAACAAAAAGAGGCAAAATTAAGGTGAGACACAAGCAGAACAAGGCAGAACAAAAGTCAGAAGGGAGCAGAAAGAAGCAGAAGAAAAGTTACAAATGAGCAGAAAGTGGCAGAATAAAGGTCAGAAATGCACAGAAAGAGGCAAAATAGCGGTGAGTAACAAGCTGAAAGAGGAAAAATAAAGGTCAGCAACGAGCTAGAAAAAGACAAAATAGAGGTAAGAAACAAGCTGAAAGAGGAAGAAAAAAGGTCAGATGCAGGCAGAAAGAGGGAGGCTAGAGGTCAGAAAGGAGCAGCAAGAGGCAGAATAAAGGTCAGAAGGTTGCAGAATAAATGTCAGGAGTGAACAGAAAGAGGCAAAATAATGGGAGAATGAGCAAAAAGAGGCAAAATAGATGGCAGGAGTGAGCAGAGAAGAGGCAGAAAATGAGCAAAGAAGGCACAAAACCGAAGACAACACAGGGTAGCAGACCACAGGCAAGCTGGACAGAAAACCTGCTCCTGTGTGCCCCCCTACGTTTTTTACTCATACACTCACTCACAGATCCATTCAAGCACTCATTCACCCACTTACAGACCCACTGAGAAACTAACATACCCACCCATTCACAAACTCATGCACACACTCATAGACCCACAGAGAGACACACACACCCACTCATAGACCCACTCAGACACTCATGCACCAACTCACAAACCCACTGAGAAACTCTTGCATGCTCTTATAGACCCACTCAGACACTCATCCACCCACTCAGAGACCCACTCAGATACTCATGCTCACATTCACAGACCCACTTAGAGTCTCATGCTCCCACTCACAGACTCATGCACCCACTGACTGATCCACTCAGTCACTCACTTACCCACTCACAGAACTACTCAGAATTTCATAAAACTCACAGACATGCTCAGACTCTCACACATCCACTCACTCACTCACCCACTCATTGACTCATCCATCCACTCACAGACCTTTAAAGACACTCATATACCCACTCAAAGACACAGTCAGAGACTCACATACCAAATCACAAAGCCACTCAGACACTCATGCATCCACTCACAGACTCACTCAGACACTCACGCATCCAGTCACAGACCCACTTAGATACTCATGCAGCCACTCACAGACTCACTCAGACGCTCATGCACCTACTCATAAATCTACACAGGCCCTCCTATACGCACTTACACAGCCATGTACAAACCCATACACTCACTCACACACCCACTGAGAGACTGTAGGAAGCTGGCTCTGTATATACTATACCAAAATGAGGTATAGTGTGCACAGAGTCCAGTGGAACCCCAGAGGTAGGCAGAGGTAAAAGTAGAAAAAGTAGATAGCACTTTACTCTCTATTTGTGGTAGTGTGAGCGAGCAGTAAGGCTGTATCTGAGTGTAGTGTTAAGCATTTGTTGAACATACTCAATCAGCAAATGATGTCACACACTCAAAGACTGAACTCGGACCAATTTTGTTTGTATAAAAATATTGTTTAGTTATTTTATTTCTAGAACCAAGCCAAGCCTGGCACAGGTAAGTTAAATAAAGTTCAAATGCAGTTGTTTGAAATGCAGGTAAGTCAAGATATTGAAATTACTGTACAGATTACTTTTTAGTTACTTTTCAGATTACTTTTTCTACTCAGTGTGATATGCGTAGCTATCATACTGGGACATTTCCTAGAGAAAAGGTAAGTAAAAACAGTTTTGCACAATTGTTATTTTTCAGGTTTCCATACAAATTAACTCCAGACTTAAAACATTTTTCAGAGAAAAACAGTCAATGGGTTCCTATGGAGAGAAATGAAGTTAATGGTTACCAGGTAAGTACTCGGTCTATGGGGTTGAGCTTCTGGGGTAAGAAAAAGGGTTTCCCCAGGGTCAAGGATGCACTCTTTTTACACCATCAGAGGCACTAGGGCGGCCGGGTGCAGAGTGCTGAGGCCCAATGTTATCCAATGGGGGATAGAGGGCCTCCGGTTGGTGGGTGCTTAAGAGCAGGCCACTTGGTTGTGGGAGCAAAGCTCCTGGTGTTAGGCTCAGGGCAAAGGGGGATCCAAGTTAGCACCCAAAGCACACCTGCAGCGGTGCTGGGGCAGCTGGGTGCAGGGTGCTGTTTTTGCGTCAGGTGCCCTGTTTATTGAAATGGGGATTCTCCAGTTTCAACAAAGACTACAGGCTCGGGACGAAGATCTTTTGGAGGTGACCACCGGTTGGAGAGGTAAGTTGGGATGCCTGGGGTTGCTGGGACACTGTTGGTTGGACCACCCAAGGCTGTGGGGCTTCGGGTGCAGGGGTGTCTTTAGGCGTTGGGTTTCTCTTACCAGCTCCAGTTGCGGTTAGGGGGATCCTCCAGAAAGACACTGCAGGCTTCGCTGGGAGATTTAAGGCAGGTCAGATGTCACCAGATCTCAGGTCAGAATCACTGGGCAGACCTCCTCATGGTGTTGGGCCACTCGAACTCGGGCTGTGGGTGACGGGTGCAGAGTGGTGCAGACTTACGTATTTGGCCGGTGCTGGAGTCTGTGGGTGAACAAATCTGGTGTTCATGGGAGACAAAGTCTTTTCTTTGGAAGGCAGGGCAGGTCCTCAGGGTTTTTGAGGTTGCTGGCTGCAGGACACACCGGAGCTTCGCTTCTGCATGTTCGAGGTGGAGACAGGCAGGTAGGCTGGGGCAAAGTCAGTAGACATCCTCATCTTCTTAGCTTCGGCACATCTGTTCGGTCCTTCTTCTTTTCTTCTTGGTCGTTGCTTGTCTGAGGAGGCAAGGTTCAGGGGTGCCCCTAAATAGTAGATTTAGGAGTGCTACAGGTAAGTTAAAGGTTGGGACCAATGGGTCCCTTCCTTGGAGTTGGCACACCCCCCATTATTGCACCCTCCAGTGGGAGGGGGGCATATGCCTCACTCTGGTTGGCTGGGTCCTCCCATCTGCAAGATGGCAGGGACTGAGAGTTGTGCTTCGCTTCGCCTCCCCCACCTGAGGTGTGGGGTTGGCAAAGGCGGGCACACCTCCCTTCCTCACTTGGTTTTCCCGCTGGTTCTCCCACCCAAAGTGAGGGTCAGAACCGGTGGGGACCAGTTGCTGGAAGCAGCAAAAGGCCTGGGGAAGCTCACAAAGGCGGCAAGCATTTGAAGCTTCCCCTTCATGGGAGGAGGCTTGGCACCTCGTCCAAGAATGTGCATTGTTTCAGGCCCCCAAGAGCAGCAGGCTCTCGAACCAGGGGTCCAGAAACATGTCAGGTGGTGGCAGCTGGGGAGCAGCCCCTCAGCCTGGAAACTAGTGTTAGGTCATTTTTCAGACGGCATCTCTAAGATGCCCTCTGTGTGCATTTTTCATTAAATCTCACACTGACATCAGCGTGGGTTTAATGTGCTGAGAAGTTTGATGCCAAACTTCTCAGTTTTCAGTAAAGCCATTATGGTACTCTGGAGTTCGTAGTGACAAACTCCCAGCACCTTATACCCTTAATGGCATTACTGCACTTACAATGTCTAAGAATTGGCTTAGACACTGTAGGGGTACAGGGCTCATGCACCTGTATCCTCACCACTGGTACAGTGCACCCAGCTAGAGGGGTGGCTGATCTATGCCAGGGCAGTGGGATGTAGGCATGGCACACAGGGCTTTGTGCCATGTTGACTCTTCACTTTGTTCTGCACCAAAACACGCAGCCTGCAAAGGCAGTGTGTGAGTGTAAAGGTACAGGGCCTCTAAGGGTGGCACAATAAGTGCTGCAGCCCTTAGAGGCCTTCCCTGGTCACAGAGCCCTGGGTACCTTCAGATTTAAGAATAAGGGGAGTGATTCTGTTTAGGACTTGGGAGGCTGGAATCAAGTATACATTTCATCTAGTGGGTGCCTCTCAGACCATAGATTCTCAGATTTTTCAAACCAGGAGGTCTCCTATTCATCCCTCCAAGTCTATTCAATTAATGAACATGAATTACTTCGTACTATTTTTTACTCATCAATCTATTGTTTTTCCATCTCAGGATTCACAAATTGCAACGAATGAAATTAGTATAAATATTTCTTTGTATTTCATATACATTCACTGTATCTCATAAACATTTACTATGCTTGAAACAGACATTAAATGGAAGCACAACTGTCAATTAACATAAGTGACAAATCAACTAGTATGACCCACACATGAAAAAACTGATTGACACGTGCTAAACAAAACACATTATAAACAATACAAACAAACTACTAATAAATCAAACAAAGTGTACAAAAATTCAATAAACACATGGGGGTTTAATCTGTCCTACTCTACTCTATTGTATCAGGATCTTTCTCCTTTTTCTCCTCGAGAGACTCTATTAGAGGTCCAAAATGAGGTCAGAATACTATTCAGTTCATTTTTGACTATCCCAAGTTATTCAGGATTATACTTACTGTCCTATAAGGCACTCTTTAAAAATAGGAGTTACTCTTGGCCTCAGTGCAGGATGTGCCGACGCGTTTCGACGTTCTTGAAGGGGCCACGTAGATTTTCTCAGAAGGTCTTCCTCAGGGCTAATGAGGCTTTAGTGTAGGACACGCATTTATGGCATCGTAGTTTTGTGCCATATATTGGGGAACCAAGGGAGGAATGGCAGTCCATCAAGTTGGCGGGTTCCTTAGCATCCCGTTGTTGTCTTTTTACTTCTCTGGGTTTATTCTCTTGGAGTGCGGGCTTGTTTGTTGGCGTGGCTGTGCAAGCAAAAAATGATTTGTATGTGACGGGTCCTGCTCCCGTCTGTCCAGCACCGACCCCGTGAGGTGGAAGTGATCGGTCTACAAACAGGGATCAAAACGTTGCGGAGTGATCCGATTCTCCCAATTCCCGCCACCGTGTTTGAAGTTTGGATCAAGTGATTAACTTGCAAAGTGCTTTGTTTTGGCGGGCGGATCGTTTGTCTCTATCCCAGGGGGCGGCGTATCGTCTGACACAGACTCCCAAGCTCCGGATGAGCTGCTCCGGCATCAGCGTTTCCTGAAGAGCAGCAGGAGGAGATGGAAGAGGTGGAGGAGCCAGTAAAAAAGCGGAAGGAGAGTAGTATGTGGGCTTTTTTTTACTGTCCCGGAGGGAGAGAAGAAGGTCAATGCTCAGACGGTGACATGCACAATCTACCAGAAAGTCCTCTCCAGAGGATCAGAGAAGAAGTACTCATGTGATACTTCTTCGATGAAGAAGCACATGGAGACCATCCACCCTGTTCGTCTCGCACAAGACATGATGGAGCTCCAAAAAAAGAACAAGCAGCCAGTGATGATGGAAGTCAACCATCTACTTCTGCAGGGGTTGTATTGACTACTCCAAAACCTCTGATTGTTCCGGAGTTGGCGGATGCAGGCATCCACTGTCGAAAATGCATGAAGACTCTTTGTGTTGGAGAGCTCTCCATTGATGCCATCAAGACTCTCGTGAAAGCACATAAGTGCTAATTATTTTTTGGGGGGGGTTTCTTGCTTGTGTTTTTTTGTTTAAAAGATTCACCGCAGTTGGACTGTTTAACTTTTCTTTTTTCTTTTAAAGAATTGAAAAACACCCAAAAAATCAAACATTTTCAGAAAATACAAAAAAATACAAAATTGTTCAGAAAAAAACGGTTCTCATGGAACCACCTACACTGGTTAAAATAGAAAAAGTATATGTAGTGAAAGTGATTGCTTTTATAAATGTGTGTGTGATAAATGTTAGAGTTGTGCATAAGTAGTCTCTAAGTGAATGGATGAGAGCAAGCATAATACGTAAGTGAATGAATGACAGAAAGAATAGTGCTTGGGTGATTTGATATGTGCATAATTAGTGGCAGAGTGAATGGATGACTGTATGCATAATTCCTGAGTGAATGGTTGAGTGTAAGAGTAGTGTTTGAATGCATGAGTGCATTCATAGTGTCTGGGTCATTGTAGGAGTGTATGTGTAGTGTCTGGGTGATTGCATGAATGCATGGGTACTGCCTGAGTGAAAGGATGAGTGCAAGAGTACTGCATGAGTGTTTCTATGAGTGCATGGGTAGTGCCTGGGTGATTGCATGAATGCACAGGTAGTACCTGGGAGATTGGATGAGTGCATGTGTAGTATCTGAGTCACTTCATGAATGCAAGGGTAATGCCTAGATGCTTAGATGAGTGCACGGGTAGTGCTTGAGTGAAAATATCAGTGCAAGAATAGTGCCTGGGTCATTGGATGAGTGCATGGGTAGTTCCTGAGAGAATAGATCAATGCATGAGTAATGCCTGTGTGAATGGCTGCATACAAGAATAGTGCCTGAGTGATTGCATGAGTGTAGAGGTACTGCCTGGGTGATTGGATGAGTGCATGGGTAGTCCCTGGCTGATTGCATGAATGCACAGGTAGTACCTGGGTGATTGGATGAGTGCATGGGTAGTGCCTGAGTGATTACATGACTGCATGGGTAATTCCTGAGTGGTTGTATGTGTATATAGATAGAGCCTCCTTGATTGCATGAGTGCATGGGTAGTGCCTGAGTGAATGGATGAGTGCATGAGTAGTGCCTGAATGAATGGTTGAGTGCAAGAGTATTGCCTGAGTGATTGCATGAGTGCATGGGTAGTGCCTGAGGGAATGGATGAGTGCATGGGTAGTGCCTGAGTGAATGGATGAGTGCATGGGTAGTGCCTGAATGAATGGTTGAGTGTAAGAGTAGTGCCTGAGCAATTGCATGAGTGCAGGGGTAGTACATGGGTGATTGCATGACTGCATGGGTAATGCCTGAGTGATTTCATGTGTGTATAGGTAGTGCCTTCTTGATTGTATGAGTGCATGGGAAGTGCCTGAGTGAAATGATGAGTGCATGGGTAGTGCCTGAGTGAATGGTTGAGTACAAGAGTAGTACCTGGGTGATTGCATGACTGCATAGGTAATGCCTGAGTGATTGTATGTGTATATAGGTAGTACCTCCTTTATTGCATAAGTGCATGGTAGTGCCGAAGTGAATGGATGAGTGCATGGGTAGTGCCTCGTTGAATGGTTGAGCGCAAAAGTAGTACCTGAGTGATTGCATGAGAACATGGGTAGTGCCTGGGTAATTGCATAAGTGCAGGGGTACTGCCTGTAAGATTGGATGAGTGCATGGGCAGTGCCTGAGTGACTTCATGAGTGCAAGGGTAATGTTTGGGTGCTTAGATCAGTGCATGGGTAGTGCCTGAGTAAAAGAATGACTGCAAGACTAAAGCCTGGGTCATTGGATGAGTGCATGGGTAGTGCCTGAGAGAATGGATGAGTGCATGGGTAGTGCCTGAGTAAAGGGTTGAGTGCAAGAGTAGTGCCTGAGTGATTGCATGAGTACATAGGTAGTGTCTGGGTGATTGCATGAGTGCAGGGGTAGTGCCTGGGCGATTGGATAAGTGTGTGGGAAGTACCTGAGTGAAAGTATGAGTGCAAGGCTAATGCCTGGGTCATTAGATGAGTGCATGGGTAGTGCCTGAGAGAATGGATGAGTGCATGGGTAGTGCCTGAGTGAATGGTTGAGTGTAAGGGTTGTGGCTGAGTGAATGCATGAAGGCATGGGTAGTACCTGGGTGACTGTATGAATGCAGGGGTAGTACCTGGGTGATTGGATGAGTGCATGGGTAGTGCCTGAGTGGAAGGATGGGTACAAGGGTAAGGCCTGGGTCATTTGATGAGCGCATGGGTAGTACCTGAGTGAATGGATGAGCGCTTGTGTAGTACCTGAGTGCTAGTACCTGAGTGAATGGATGAGTGCATGGGTAGTGCCTGAGAGAAATGATGAGTGCATGGGTAGCGCCTGAGAGAATGGATGAGTGCAGGGGTAGAGCCTGGGTGATTGGATAAGTGTATGGGAAGTACCTGAGTAAAAGTATGAGTGCTTTGCTAATGCCTGGGTCATTTGATAAGTGCATGGGTAGTGCCTGAGGGAATCGATTAGTGCATGGGTAGTGCCTAAGTGAATGGATGAGTGCATGGGTAGTGCCTGAGTGAATGGTTGAGTGCAATAGTAGTACCTGAGTGATTGCATGAGTGCATGGGTAGTGCCTGGGTGATTGCATAAGTGCAGGGGTACTGCCTGGGTCATTGGATGAGTACATGGGTAGTGCCTGAGTGACTTAATGAGTGCAAGAGTAATGTCTGGGTGCTTAGATCAATGCATGGGTAGTGCCTGAGTAAAAGAATGACTGCAAGAGTAATGCCTGGGTCATTGGATGAGTGCATGGGTAGTGCCTGAGAGAATGGATGAGTGCATGGGTAGTGCCTGAGGGAATCGATTAGTGCATGGGTAGTGCCTAAGTGAATGGATGAGTGCATGGGTAGTGCCTGAGTGAATGGTTGAGTGCAAGAGTAGTACCTGAGTGATTGCATGAGTGCATGGGTAGTGCCTGGGTGATTGCATAAGTGCAGGGGTACTGCCTGGGTCATTGGATGAGTACATGGGTAGTGCCTGAGTGACTTAATGAGTGCAAGAGTAATGTCTGGGTGCTTAGATCAATGCATGGGTAGTGCCTGAGTAAAAGAATGACTGCAAGAGTAATGCCTGGGTCATTGGATGAGTGCATGGGTAGTGCCTGAGAGAATGGATGAGTGCATGGGTAGTGCCTGAGTGAATGGTTGAGTGCAAGATTAGTGCCTGAGTGATTGCATGAGTGCTTGGGTAGTGTCTAGGTGATTGGATGAGTGCTTATGAAGTACCTGAGTGAAAATATGAGTGCAAGTCTAATGCCTGGGTCATTTGATGAGTGCATGGATAGTGCCTGAGGGAATTGATGAGTGCATGTGTAGTGCCTAAGTGAATGGTTGAGTGCAAGAGTAGTGCCTGAGTGATTGCATGAGTGCTTGGGTAGTGCCTGGGTGATTGCATGAGTGCAGGGGTAGTGACTGGGTGATTGGATGAGAGTATGGGCAGTGCCTGAGGGAATGGATGGGTCCAATGGTAATGCCTGGGTCATTGGATGAGTGCTTGGGTAGTGTCTGGGTGATTGCATGAGTGCAGGGGTAGTGCCTGGGTGATTGGATGAGTGCATGGGAAGTACCTGAGTGAAAGAATGAGTGCAGGGCTAATGCCTGGGTCATTGAATGGGTGCATGGGTAGTGCCTGGGGTGGAAGGATGGGTGCAAGGGTAATGCCTTGGTCATTTGACAAGTGCATGGGTAGTGCCTGAGTGAATGGTTGAGTGCAAGAATAGTGCCTGAGTGATTGCATAAGTGCATTGGTACTGCGTGGGTGATTGGATAAGTGCATGGGTAGTTCCTGAGTGAACTGTGAGTGCAAGAGTAGTGCCTGAGTAAAAGGATGACTGCAAGAGTAATGCCTGGGTTATTGGATGACTGCATGGGTAGTACCTAAGATAAAAAAATGAGTGCATGGGTACTGCCTGAGTAAATGGTTGAGTGCAACAGTACACCCTGACTGATTGCATAAGTGGATAGGTAGTGCCTGGGTGATTGTATGAGTGTACATGTAGTGCCTGGGTGATTGAATGATTGCATGGTTAATGCCTGAGTGAAATGATGAGTGCAAAAGCTGTGCCTCTGTATTTCTTTGAGTGCAGGTGTACTGCCTGGGTGATTGGGTGAGTGCATGGGTAGTGCCTGAGTAACTTCATGAGTGCAAGGGTAATGTTTGGGTCCTTAGATTAGTGCATGGATAGTGCCTGAGTAAAAGAATGACTGCAAGAGTAATGCCTGGGACATTGGATGAGTGCATGGGTGGTGCCTGAGAGAATGGATGAGTGCATGGGTATTGCCTGAGTAAATGGTTGAGTGCAAGAGTAGTGCCTGAGTGATTGCATGAGTACATAGGTAGTGTCTGGGTGGTTGCATGAGTGGAGGGGCAGTGCCTGGGTGATTAGATGAGTGTATGGGAAGTACCTGAGGGAATGGATGAGTGCATTGGTAGTGCATGAGTGAATGGTTGAGTGTAAGAGTAGTGGCTGAGTGAATGCATGAGGGCATGGGTAGTACCTGGGTGACTGTATGAGTGCAGGGGTAGTACCTGGGTGATTGGATGAGTGCATGGGTAGTGCCTGAGTGGAAGGATGGGTACAAGGGTAAGGCCTGGGTCATTTGACGAGCGCTTGTGTAGTACCTGAGTGAATGGATGAGTACCTGAGAGAAATGATGAGTGCATGGGTATCGCCTGAGAGAATGGATGAGTGCAGGGGTGGAGCCTGGGTGATTGGATAAGTATATGGGAAGTACCTGAGTAAAAGTATGAGTGCTATGCTAATGCCTGGGTCATTTGATAAGTGCATGGGTAGTGTCTGAGGGAATCGATTAGTGCATGGATAGTGTCTGAGTGAATGGATGAGTGCATGGGTAGAGCCTGAGTGAATGGTTGAGTGCAAGAGTAGTACCTGAGTGATTGCATGAGTGCATGGGTAGTGCCTAGGTGATTGCATAAGTGCAGGGGTACTGCCTGGGTCATTGGATGAGTACGTGGGTAGTGCCTGAGTGACTAAATGAGTGCAAGAGTAATGTATGGGTGCTTAGATCAGTGCATGGGTAGTGCCTGAGTAAAAGAATGACTGCAAGAGTAATGCCTGGGTCATTGGATGAGTGCATGGGTAGTGCCTGAGAGAATGGATGAGTGCATGGGTAGTGCCTGAGTGAATGGTTGAGTGCAAGATTTGTGCCTGAGTGATTGCATAGGTACATGGATAGTGCCTGGGTGATTGCATGAGTGTAGGGGTAGTGTCTAAGTGATTGGATGAGTGCTTATGAAGTACCTGAGTGAAAATATGAGTGCAAGGCTAATGCCTGGGTCATTGGATGAGTGCATGGATAGTGCCTGAGTGAATGGTTGAGTGCAAGAGTAGTGCCTGAGTGATTGCATGAGTGCATGGGTAGTGCCTGGGTGATTGCATGAGTGCAGGGGTAGTGCCTGGGTGATTGGATGAGAGTATGGGTAGTGCCTGAGGGAATGGATGCGTCCAATGGTAATGCCTGGGTCATTGGATGAGTGCTTGGGTAGTGTCTGGGTGATTGCATGAGTGCAGGGGTAGTGCCTGGGTGATTGGATGAGTCCATGGGAAGTACCTGAGTGAAAGAATGAGTGCAGGGCTAATGCCTGGGTCATTGGATGAGTGCGTGGGTAGTGCCTGAGTGGAAGGATGGGTGCAAGGGTAATGCCTCAGTCATTTGACAAGTGCATGGGTAGTGCCTGAGTGAATGGTTGAGTGCAAGAATAGTGCCTGAGTGATTGCATGAGTGCATTGGTACTGCCTGGGTGATTGGATAAGTGCATGGGTAGTTCCTGAGTGAATCTTGAGTGCAAGAGTAGTGCCTGAGTAAAAGGATGACTGCAAGAGTAATGCCTGGGTTATTGGATGAGTGCATGGGTAATACCTAAGATAAAAAAATGAGTACATGGGTACTGCCTGAGTAAATGGTTGAGTGCAACAGTACTCCCTGACTGATTGCATAAGTGGATAGGTAGTGCCTGGGTGATTGTATGAGTGTACATGTAGTGCCTGGGTGATTGAATGATTGCATGGTTACTGCCTGAGTGAAATGAAGAGTGCAAGAGCTGTGCCTGAGTATTTCTTTGAGTGCAGGTGTACTGCCTGGGTGATTGGGTGAGTGCATACATAGTTCCTGTTTGAAAGGATGAGTGCAAAGCTAGTGCCTGGGTCATTGGATGAGTACATGGGTAGTGCCTGAGTGAATGGTTGAGTGCAAGAGTATTACCTGAGTGATTGTATGACTGGATGGGTAGTGCCAGGGTGATTACATGAGTGCATGGGTACTTCCTGGGTGATTGGATGAGTACATGTGTAGTACCTGAGTCACTTCATGAATGCAAGGGTAATGCCTAGATGCTTAGATGAGTGCATGGGTAGTGCTTGAGTGAAATTATCAGTGCAAGAACAGTGCCTGGGTCATTGGATGAATGCATGGGTAATTTCTGAGGGAATAGATGAATGCATGGGTAATGCCTGTGTGAATGGTTGAGAACAAGAATAGTTCCTGAGTGATTGCATGAGTGTAGAGGTAGTGCCTGGGTGATTGAATGAGTGCATGGGAAGTGCCTGTGTGAAAGGAAGAATGCAAGGGCAATGCCTGGGTTATCCTGTTAGTGGATGAGTTGTGCCTGAGAAAATGCATGGGTAATGCCTGACTGAATGATTGAGTAGAACTATAATGCCTGAGTGATTGCATGAGTACAGAGGTACTGTCTGGATGATGGTAGTGCTTGACTGAAAGGATAAGTGCAAGGAAAATTCCTAGGCTATTGCATTAGTGTATGAGTTGTGCCTGGGAGAATAGATGAGTGCATGGGTAGTGCCTGTATGAAAGGGTGAGTGCAAAGGTAATTCCTGTGTCATATGATGAATGCATACTTACTGCCTAAGAGAAAAGATGAGTGCATCAGTAGTACCAGATTGATTGGTTAAGTGCAAGAGTACTGCCTGAGTAATTGCATAAGTGCATGTGTATTGCCTGGGTGATTGCATGTGTGCAGCAGTACTGCCTGGGTGATTGGATGACTGCATATGTAGTACCTGAGTGACTTTATGAGTGAAAGGGTAATGCCTGGGTACTTAGATGAGTTCATGAGTACTGCGTGAGTGAATGGATCAGTGCAAAGGAAGTGCCTGGGTCATTGGATGAGTGTATGGGTAGTTCCTGAGAGAATGGATGAGTGCATGGGTAATGCCTGTGTGAATGGTTAAGTATAAGAATAGTGCCTGAGTGATTGCATGACAGCAGAGTTACTGTCTGGGTGATTGGATAAGTGCATGGGTAGTACCTGTGTGAAAGGAAGAATGCAAGGGTAATGCCTGGGTTATCCTATTAGTGAATGAGTTGCGCCTGAGAGAATGCATGAGTGCATAGGTAGTGCCTGACTGAATGATTGAGTAGAACTATAATGCCTGAGTAATTGCATGAGTACAGAGGTACTATCTGGATGATTGGATGAGTGCATGGGTAGTGCTTGACTGAAAGGAATAGTGCAAGGAAAATGCCTGGGTTATTGCATTAGTGCATGGGTTGTGCCTGAGAGAACAGATGAGTACATGGGTAGTACCTGTATTAAAGGATGAGTGCAAAGGTAATGCCTGGGTCATACGATGAGTGCATATGTGCTGCCTAAGAGAAAAGATGAGTGCATTAGTAGTACCAAATTGAATGGTTGAGTGCAAGAGTACTGCCTTAGTGATTGCATAAGTGCATGTGTAATACCTGAGTGACTTTATGAGTGCAAGGGTAATGCCTGGGTACTAAGATGAGTGCATGAGTAGTGCGTGAGTGAATGGATCAGTGCAAAGGAAGTGCCTGGATCATTGGATGACTGCATAGGTATTTCCTGAGAGAATGGATGAGTGCATGGGTAAGGCCTGTGTGAATGGTTGAGTACAAGAATAGTGCTTAAGTGAATGAATGAGTGCAGAGGTACTGCCTAGGTGATTGGATGAGTGTATACATAGTCCTTGACTGAACAGATAAGTGCAAGGGCAATGCCTGGGTTATTGCATTAGTGCATGCGTTGTGCCTGAGAGAATGTATGAGTGCATGGGTAGTGCCTGACTGATTGGTTGAGTCCTAGAATAGTGCTAGAGTGATTGCATGAGTGCATGGGTAGTGCCTGGGTGATTGTATGAGTAAATGCGTAGAGCCTGGCTGATTGGATGTGTGCATGAGTAGTGCCTGCGTGAAAGGATGAGTGCAAAGGTAATGGCTTGAGCATTGGATGAGTCCATGGATAGTTCATAAGAGAAATCATGAGTGCATGGGTAGTGCCTGAGTGACTGGTTCAGTGCAACACTAGTGCATGAGTGATTGCGTGAGTGCATGGGTAGTGCCAGGGTGATTGCATGATTGCAGCAGTACTGCATAAGTGATTGGATGACTGCATGTGTAGTACCTGAGTGAAAGGATGAGTGCAAAGGTAATGGCTTGATCATTGGATGAGTGCATGGATAGTCCGTAAGAGAAAACATGAATGCATGGGCTGTGCCTGAGTGAATGGTTCAGTGCAACACTAGGGCCTGAGTGATTGCATGAGTGAATGGGTAGTGCAAGGGTGATGACATGAGTGCAGCAGTACTGCGTAGGTGATTGGATGACTGCATGTGTAGTCGCTGAGTGACTTTATGAGGGCAAGGGTAATGCCTGGGAACTTCAAATGAGTGCATGGTTACTGCATGAGTGAATGCATCAGTGCAAAGGAAGTGCTTGGGACATTGGATGAGTAAATTGGTAGTTCCTGAGAGAATAGATGAGTGCATGGGTAATGCCTGTGTAAATGGTTGAGTGCAAGAATAGTGGCTGAGTAATTGCATGAGCACAGAGGTACTGCTTGAGTTATTGGATGAGTGCATAGGTAGTGCCTGTGTGAAAGGAAGAATGCAAGGGTAATGCCTAGGTTATCCTATTAGTGCAAGAGTTGTGCTTGAGAGAATGGATGAGTACATGGTTAGTGTCTACATGAAAGGATGACTGCCTGGCTGATTGGATGAGCAACATGATGATAGTTTTCAAATAGTGTAAAGGATCAACATTATATTTATTAGAAACAAATAACATATAATTAAACTTTAAACATTTTTCCAGGTTATCATTCATATTATATTATGTATTCTTACCTTTCAAGTAATTTAGATACATTACTCAGTAAAACTATTTTAGAGTAGTATTGTCCTAAACAGCATTAATCCTCTTTTCGAACTTCAACAGTAGCTACTATAAAGAAAAATAAGAAAAACTGTTATTTAATGATAATATATTACAGAAATTATAATATTATATTTTTAAGAACACAACATAAATTTAGAATTACATAACATTTTTAGTTTCCCTTTTTTGATGTTCTCAGATTCCACTTAACTTCACCATACACAGTGATTTCAATGTAGTATCATCATTGAACAGTGGGGAAAAAACCAATCAAATTGATTGTAGAAAAAAACCCAGATCAGTGTAGAGCATCATTTTCAACATGTATAGCTATGTGTTTTTCTATCTACACTTTGTTAATTACTTCCTTCATCTACATAAACTCTATTATTTATCTCAAAAACATTTGCCAAAATGTAGACTCTCATTTACATTTGGTACTATATAGACAACAAATATATATACTATTTGCTTTTAAACACAATTTTCCGAATGTAATATCAATTAGTGCAAATAATAACCCAAACACGAATTATAAATACTAATAGTTTGCACTCCTGTCTACTTTCTGTTTACATCTTCCCAATAGCCGGATGATGTACTCAAAACTTTGGCTTCAAAAATAACAAATATGAATTTGGTAATTCATAAGGCAATCTAGGTTTGAATTCCAAGTGGGCATCATTGCAATGTGTCCATTCTTTCTTACCCTTTAAATACACAGTATAGTGTCCAGATGTTGCAGTAGGTCCATCATGGAAAATAATAGCCACTGCTATAAAAGTTCTTCCTGAAATGGATATTTGACTTGCATTAAAGTTTTTAATTCTAGTTTCCAATTTTCTTCCATTTGCTCTATAATGTTGCAGCATTAAAATACAATATTTTCTAAATCTTTCTATAAGTAATGTAGACAACATCTCTGATCTACAATACGATCATTTCATGTCCTGATTGGCTGTTTTTATCAATTTGTTAAAAGGTACTGATTTGCAGTCTGATATAGTCAAGTATATGAATCGTTCGGTTTGTATTTCAGTGCTCGAAGAAAATGAACACTATTCACATCTATGATCCCATCTGTAACTTAGTCCAAATAAGTTTTCAATCTGTATTCCTTCATGTTCTAATACTCCAAGCATAAGCATTAGAAATTCTTGTGCATCTTGTTGTATATTGAGAGTAAATGTCAAAGAACCAGTACTTATATCCAAAAGATGCCGAATGCCAGAAGCAGTATGCATTTTACTTCTGTCAGTTACCAACTGTTGAAATACATGATGTAGTAAAGAACAGAATCTTTTTCATGATTTCCCATGATTTCATGATGAAGATCTTGTAGAATATAACACAACATTCAGAATCACATTAGCATAACCTGAACTAATTTCCAACTGGTATCCTTCAATGTCATCAACAGTTTCCATTTTCTTTTCTTTACGCCTTCAAGTTTCTCTTCAATTGTTTTCTTTTTTTGCACCTTAATTGCATCTTTGACATATTTCCATTTTGGACACACTATATGTTTCTCATATATGGGATATTCACCTAAATCAGGAGTATAAAGTCTTCTTAAACGATTGTACTCTCTTACACAATTTGCATCAGCACTAAACTTTTTCTCATCAAAATCTATCAAATACAAACCAGACAATGTTCTTACTTGAGACAATGCAGCGTATGCCATTAACTCTTTGAACACTGTATTTCCAATATTTACAAAAGCAGTGTCTATGCTTAAACCTTGAGATTTATGAATAGTTACTGCATATGCTAAAGACAGAGGAAACTGTTGTCTGCGAACATACAAATCATTTACAAGCAAAAATTGTACAACACAATGCCCAATTTGTCTTTCCTCTTTAATCTGATCAAATTTTATAATAAAAAATTCTATTCCATCTCTATTCTGAAATTTTGCAAAATCAACAACTTTTTCCAATGCACCATTTACTAAACCTTCTTCTACATACAAATTACGCTGTAAAATTACCCGACAATTTATGCAGACACGTGAAGTCTTTTCTAAGCCTGCAGTTTTAGATACAGACTTTCCCAAAGAATCCAATTTATCCTGCAGTTTCTCTGTAAGAAGAATAGTCACTCCCTGGTGTTCAATTTTATCAATAGCTTCAATTTCCACTATTTGTTGTTTTTCCCGTTTCAGAAGTTGTTGATTAAATATAGAACACTCTTGCAGTGTAGACATTAGGCAAACTATAGACTGCTTTTCTCACAGCATATTGTACATTACTTTAGATGCTGTGTTTTCAGTTGTAAACAAGTTCCATTAGTAGCCGACTTTCTAAAACTTGTTTTTCATGTTTCGTCAAGACACCAATTCTTATGTCTTAAAGAATATTTTCATAATCTTCATCACTTGCTTATCGCATATTCTTAACAAGTTCTTTATATTCAAAATGTAACCTAATCTTCACATTTCCAATACTTCCCAAAGATTTCCTAGTGTCCTCATGGACAAGTGTTTTAAAACCAGGTTGTCCTTCTACAGGAGTAAGTTGTAGTAGATCTCCGAATACAATTAAATGTTTTCCTCCGAACAGAACATCATAATCTGTTTTTAAAATCTGTGGCATCCTTAAATGTACAAAGGCAAGCATTAAGTTTGAGACCATGCTCACCTCATCAATGATTAAAAGTTACATTTTCTTCAGTACTCTCGAGACTTCATAACAAGCTTCTCCAGATAGCTTCTGATATTCCAATTTATTATCATGTTCAACTGGTAGCATAAGTAATCGATGTAAAGTAATCCCTTTATGTTGTGTGCTACGAATTCAAGTGGGAGCTGTTACAACACAAGATAAATGTGATTCTGTAGTTTTGTGTTGCTTGACCACTGATGTACATTAGAATAGGGTTAAATGATGAACATTGCCATTCTTTTTTTTCGTGCAGCAAACCATGTTGTATCCGTTGTTTGACTTGTAGATATATTTCTTTCTGTTCAATATTTAGTTGTTCTTCTAACTTTTCCAACTGAATAATATCCTGTTGTGCTTGTTGCATTTCCACCTCATTTATGGCTATTGCTGCTTCATTTTCGGTAATTGGTTGTCCCAGTGGATCTTGACTCAATCAATCAATCAAAGGTTTGTTAAGCGCGACCACTCACCCGTAAGGGTCTCAAGGCGCTAGGGGTAAGGGGGGTGCAGAATCCATTCCATCAAGGAGGGGGTCTGTCGAAGAGCCAGGTTTTGAGGTTTCTTGCGAAGATGGGGAGCGATGTTGTCTGTCTGAGGTGGAGCGGAAGGGCGTTCCAGGCTTTGGCCGTGAGGAAGGAGAAGGAGCGGCCTCCCGATCTGGTCTTTCTGATGCAGGGGACCACTGCGTAGGAGAGCTGGGCTGATCATAGGGTCCTTTGGGGTGCGTGGAATTTGAGTCGGCTGTTCAGGTATGCTGGTCCGGTGCCGTGGAGGGCCTTGTGTGCGTGGGTGAGTATCTTGAAGGTGATTCTCACCTTGACGGGGAGCCAGTGGAGTGTGCGCAGGTGCTGGGAGATGTGGCAGTGTTTTGGCAGGTTGAGGACCAGTCTTGCGGCAGCGTTCTGGATGTTCTGTAGGTTTTTGTTTATTCCGGCATAGAGTGCGTTGCCGTAGTCGAGTCTGCTGGTGACCAGGGCGTGAGTGACAGTCTTTCTGTGTTCGAGGGGGATCCATTTGAAGGTCTTACGAGGGAGGTGGAGGGTGTGGAAGCAGGAAGACAAGACGGAGTTGATCTGGCGGTCCATTTTGAGCTCGGAGTCCAGGATGATTCCCAGGTTGCGTGCGTGGTCCGTGGGGGTTGGTGGGTTTCCGAGGGCGGGGGGGCCACCAGGTGTCGCTCCAGGCATCGGGGTTTGGGCCCATGATGAGTACTTCTGTTTTTTTGGTGTTTAGTTGTAGGCAGCTGTTTTTCATCCATTTTGCGACGGCTTCCATGCCTTCTCGAAAGTTGTGTCTGGCGGTGTTGGGTTCGTTGGATAGGGAGAGGATGATTTGGGTGTCGTCTGCGTACGACACAATGTTGAGTCTGTAGGTTCTGACAATGTGGGCGAGTGGAGCCATGTAGACGTTGAAGAGCGTCGGGCTGAGGGAGGAGCCCCGGGGGACTCCGCAGGTGGTAGGTGTAGGGTCCGAGAGGAAAGGGGGGAGTCTGACCCACTGCGTACTGCCGGAGAGGAAGGAGCGGATCCAGTCGAGGGCCTTGTCCTGGATTCCTGCGTTGTGGAGTCTGCGTGTTAGGGTGCGGTGAGAGACTGTGTCGAACGCCACTGCGAGGTCGAGGAGGATGAGGGCCACTGTTTCTCCTTTGTCCAGTAGGGTGCGGATGTCGTCTGTTGCGGCGAGGAGGGCGGTTTCCGTACAGTGGTGTTTTCTGAAGCCGGATTGGGAGGATTCGAGGATGTTTTGCTATTCGATGAATGTGGCGAGTTGGCTGTTGAAGGCTTTCTCAATGACTTTTGCTGGGATCTGGAGCAGTGGACCAAAACTTTGACTGTCTTGAGAACTTTCTCTAGCTGTTTCAGATGCAATAGTACTTTCTTGTTCAATCTCATCATTTAACATTTGTAGATGTGTAGGGAAAATTGTGCACTGAATGCTATCTTTACTTGCATTAAAAGAATCTTCATAGCAGTCAAAATCTCCAAGTAATTCCGTTTCACTACGACAAGGCATAAACAGTTGCAGAAGTGCTAAATAGAAAAATTCCTTCTTATCTGGACTTTCGCAACTGAGTTTTCTGTGGTAAATAAGATTTCCTTTGGCATGTTTTACCAAACATCCGTCACATCCAATTACTGCATGGTTTTCTTCTGTTATATTTTCTGCAACTTTTCTTTTAAAGCTGTAATGTTGAAGTATTTCATACAGACATAGGTTTTTGATATGTCCACTCCTTTTGGGATAGTATGTATCCAACATATTAGTTTTAACAAGGTCTGTACTTTCTGGTTCATTCTGTGCTATGTATTCGATTTCTTGTAAAGATTTCAATACTCTATTTCATGTGGCGGCAAGACCTAGACTTACCCAATTGATTCCTCTTGACTTTTAATATAAACTGGCTGAGCTCAAGTAATCCGAACATTCATAGCATCCAATCTCTCGATGGAAAAGCATTTTCAAGCTGAAGCTGTACAATTTCTTGCTAAGACTCTTCTCTTGTGAATTTTCTTCCTACATTTCTTTCATCTCCGTCTTTCCGATTTGGTTATATATGATGTGACATAGCGGGCTACAACAATTGAATTATCTGCAACATATTGGATATCCATGTTTGCATTCCACATTTTCAAAATAACTGGATTGTAGTCATTAATGTACTTTGAAGCTTTGTGTTCTTTTTAAGTTGTATCTATTCTTGGGAGATTTCCGAGTTATTGTATGCTTTACTGCTGACAAAAACTATTTACTCTTCCTTTAGAAATTATAGGATGTGGGAATCCAAAATGACATTTTGTATAAAATTTCCCTTTACACTTGTATTTTTGTCTGCAGTATTTCCCACATCGATGACTTTGAAACCGTAATACTTGTTGTCTCAAGCTCTTTTCTCCTCCATCTCTTGGAATGGCACATGTAACATACTGTCTGATGAAAGACAAAACAGTTGCATCAGTATCAGTTCCAAATTTTGGTGCATTCTTTATCCATAATAGCATGTGTATATGAGGAGCACCTCTGGCTTGGTACTCCTTTCTCCAAAGAAATCTGTTACCTCTCCAAGAGGTGGATTATTTTTATTGCAGAAAAATGACATCATAGCTTGAAACCTATGATTAAAATATCTGCACACATTTACTGGATCCAAGGAACACAGTTCTCCAGCTGTCTTCAATTCAATAATTTTAACATTTTAATTTGCTTCTCGTAGAAATTCAAGTAAATCTTCCCACGCATATTTAGCACAGCTAAGTGTTACAAACCATGTAGGAGTACCTTGGGGCCAGATGTACCAAGGTAGCATTTTGCAATTCCCTAATTGCGGATCACAAGGATTCGCAATTTAGGAATCGCAAAATGCAATGTATGAAGGTGCATAGTACACTATTTGCGATTCCTAGGGGGTTGCAAATGACCTTCCTCATGAATATTAATGAGGTAGGTCGCAATTTGTGACCCCCTAGGATTCACAAAAATCACAGGGATGTTGGCCTGCTGAGATCAGCAGACCACCATGTCCGTGATTGCTTTTAAATAAAGCAATATTTTTTTTTGTAAAGCAGCCCGTTTTCCGTAAAGGAAAACGAGATGCTTTACAAAAAGTAAAATGAAAAGTTTGCTTTTCATTATTCAAGAGCAGGCAGTGGTCCGTGGGACCACTGCCTGCTCTTAAAAATGGTTTTACATGCATTCACAAAGGGGAAGGGGTCCTTTGGGGACCCCTTCCCATTGGCGAATGGGTTACCGCCTACTTGAAGTAGGTGGTAAAACGCGAATGTTTTGCAACCGAAATTGTGGTCACAAAACATTCATACATACCGATGCGATTCGGTATTATGAAGGGACGCACTAAACACGCCCCTTCCTAATACCGAATCGCAATCCCATTCTGCGATTCAGTAACAGGTTACCGAATCACAAAATTAGGTTTGCTACATCAGAAAAGCAATTTTTGAGATCGCAAATGGGCAGATTCTGTGAATCTGCCGGTTTGCAAACGCAAAAAGCTTCATACATCTGTCCCTAAGTTTCTTAACATGCAAAATCTCCAAGTAATTCCGTTTCACTACGACAAGGCATAAACAGATGCAGAAGTGCTAAATAGAAACATTCCTTCTTATCTGGACTTTCGCAACTGAGTTTTCTGTGGTAAATAAGATTTCCTTTGGCATGTTTTACCAAATATCCGTCACATCCAATTACTGCATATTTTTCTTCTGTTATATTTTCTGCAACTTTTCTTTTAAAGCTGTAATGTTGAAGTAGTTCATACAGACATAGGTTTTTGAGATGTCCACTCCTTTTGGGATAGTATATATCCAACATATTAGTTTTAACAATGTCTGTACTTTCTGGTTCATTCTGTGCTATGTTTTCGATTTCTTGTAAAGATTTCAATACTCTATTTCATGTGGCGGCAAGACCTAGACTTGCCCAATTGATTCCTCTTGACTTTTAATATAAACTGGCTGAGCTCAAGTAATACGAACATTCATAGGATCCAATTTCTCGATGGAAAAGCATTTTCAAGCTGAAGCTGTACAATTTCTTGCTAAGACTCTTCCCTTGTGAATTTTCTTCCTACATTTCTTTCATCTCTGTTTTTCCGATTTAGTTATATAGGATGTGACATAGCAGGCTACAGCAATTGAATTATCTGCAACATACTGGATATCCATGTTTGCATTCCACATTTTCAAAATAACTGGATTGTAGTCATTAATGTACTTTGAAGCTTCTGTTCTTTTTAAGTTGTATCTATTCTTGGGAGATTTCCGAGTTATTGTATGCCTTACTGCTGACAAAAACTATTTACTCTTCCTTTAGAAATTATAGGATGTGGGGATCCAAAATGATATTTTGTATAAAATTTCCCTTTACACTTGTATTTTGGTCTGCAGTATTTCCCACATCGATGACTTTGAAACCGTAATACTTGTTGTCTCAAGCTCTTTTCTCCTCCATCTCTTGGAATGGCACATGTAACATACTGTCTGATGAAAGACAAAACAGTTGCATCAGTATCAGTTCCAAATTTTGGTGCATTCTTTATCCATAATAGCATGTGTATATGAGGAGCACCTCTGGCTTGGTATTCCTTTCTCCAAAAGAAATCTGTTACCTCTCCAAGAGGTGGATTATTTTATTGCAGATAAATTACATCATAGCTTGAAACCTATGATTAAAATATCTGCACACATTTACAGGATCCAAGGAACACAGTTCTCCAGCTGTCTTCAATTCAATAATTTTAACATTTGAATTTGCTTCTCGTAGAAATTCAAGTAAATCTTCCCACGCATATTTAGCACAGCTAAGTGTTACAAACCATGTAGGAGTACCTTGGGGCCAGATGTATCAAGATAGCATTTTGCAATTCCCTAATTGCGGATCACAAGGATTCGCAATTCAGGAATCGCAAAATGCAATGTATGAAGGTGCATAGTACACCATTTGCGATTCCTAGGGGTTGCAAATGACCTTCCTCATGAATATTAATGAGGTAGGTCGCAATTTGTGACCCCTAGGATTCACAAAAATCACAGGGATGTTGGCCTGCTGAGATCAGCAGACCACCATGTCCATGATTGCTTTTAAATAAAGCAATATTTTTTTTGTAAAGCAGCCCGTTTTCCGTAAAGGAAAGCGAGATGCTTTACAAAAAGTAAAATGAAAAGTTTGCTTTTCATTATTCAAGAGCAGGCAGTGGTCCGTGGGACCACTGCCTGCTCTTAAAAATGGTTTTACATGCATTCACAAAGGGGAATGGGGTCCCTTGGGGACCCCTTCCCATTGGCGAATGGGTTACCGCCTACTTGAAGTAGGTGGTAAAACGCGAATGTTTTGCAACCGAAATTGTGGTCACAAAGCATTCATACATACCGATGCGATTCGGTATTAGGAAGGGATGCACTAAACACGCCCCTTCCTAATACCGAATCGCAAACCCATTCTGCGATTCAGTAACAGGTTACCGAATCACTAAATTAGGTTTGCTACATCAGAAAAGCAATTTTTGAGATCGCAAATGGGCAGATTCTGTGAATCTGCCGGTTTGCAAACGCAAAAAGCTTCATACATCTGTCCCTAAGTTTCTTAACATGCAAAATCTCCAAGTAATTCCGTTTCACTACGACAAGGCATAAACAGATGCAGAAGTGCTAAATAGAAACATTCCTTCTTATCTGGACTTTCGCAACTGAGTTTTCTGTGGTAAATAAGATTTCCTTTGGCATGTTTTACCAAATATCCGTCACATCCAATTACTGCATATTTTTCTTCTGTTATATTTTCTGCAACTTTTCTTTTAAAGCTGTAATGTTGAAGTATTTCATACAGACATAGGTTTTTGAGATGTCCACTCCTTTTGGGATAGTATATATCCAACATATTAGTTTTAACAATGTCTGTACTTTCTGGTTCATTCTGTGCTATGTTTTCGATTTCTTGTAAAGATTTCAATACTCTATTTCATGTGGCGGCAAGACCTAGACTTGCCCAATTGATTCCTCTTGACTTTTAATATAAACTGGCTGAGCTCAAGTAATACGAACATTCATAGGATCCAATTTCTCGATGGAAAAGCATTTTCAAGCTGAAGCTGTACAATTTCTTGCTAAGACTCTTCCCTTGTGAATTTTCTTCCTACATTTCTTTCATCTCTGTTTTTCCGATTTAGTTATATAGGATGTGACATAGCAGGCTACAGCAATTGAATTATCTGCAACATACTGGATATCCATGTTTGCATTCCACATTTTCAAAATAACTGGATTGTAGTCATTAATGTACTTTGAAGCTTCTGTTCTTTTTAAGTTGTATCTATTCTTGGGAGATTTCCGAGTTATTGTATGCCTTACTGCTGACAAAAACTATTTACTCTTCCTTTAGAAATTATAGGATGTGGGGATCCAAAATGATATTTTGTATAAAATTTCCCTTTACACTTGTATTTTGGTCTGCAGTATTTCCCACATCGATGACTTTGAAACCGTAATACTTGTTGTCTCAAGCTCTTTTCTCCTCCATCTCTTGGAATGGCACATGTAACATACTGTCTGATGAAAGACAAAACAGTTGCATCAGTATCAGTTCCAAATTTTGGTGCATTCTTTATCCATAATAGCATGTGTATATGAGGAGCACCTCTGGCTTGGTATTCCTTTCTCCAAAAGAAATCTGTTACCTCTCCAAGAGGTGGATTATTTTATTGCAGATAAATTACATCATAGCTTGAAACCTATGATTAAAATATCTGCACACATTTACAGGATCCAAGGAACACAGTTCTCCAGCTGTCTTCAATTCAATAATTTTAACATTTGAATTTGCTTCTCGTAGAAATTCAAGTAAATCTTCCCACGCATATTTAGCACAGCTAAGTGTTACAAACCATGTAGGAGTACCTTGGGGCCAGATGTATCAAGATAGCATTTTGCAATTCCCTAATTGCGGATCACAAGGATTCACAATTCAGGAATCGCAAAATGCAATGTATGAAGGTGCATAGTACACCATTTGCGATTCCTAGGGGGTTGCAAATGACCTTCCTCATGAATATTAATGAGGTAGGTCGCAATTTGTGACCCCCTAGGATTCACAAAAATCACAGGGATGTTGGCCTGCTGAGATCAGCAGACCACCATGTCCATGATTGCTTTTAAATAAAGCAATATTTTTTTTTGTAAAGCAGCCCGTTTTCCGTAAAGGAAAACGAGATGCTTTACAAAAAGTAAAATGAAAAGTTTGCTTTTCATTATTCAAGAGCAGGCAGTGGTCCGTGGGACCACTGCCTGCTCTTAAAATGGTTTTACATGCATTCACAAAGGGAATGGGGTCCTTGGGGACCCCTTCCCATTGGCGAATGGGTTACCGCCTACTTGAAGTAGGTGGTAAAACGCGAATGTTTTGCAACCGAAATTGTGGTCACAAAGCATTCATACATACCGATGCGATTCGGTATTAGGAAGGGATGCACTAAACACGCCCCTTCCTAATACCGAATCGTAAACTCATTCTGCGATTCAGTAACAGGTTACCGAATCACTAAATTAGGTTTGCTACATCGGAAAAGCAATTTTTGAGATCGCAAATGGGCAGATTCTGTGAATCTGCCTGTTTGCAAACGCAAAAAGCTTCATACATCTGTCCCTAAGTTTCTTAACATGCATGTAAGTTCTCCATGATGAAAATAACAATACTCATTGGTACCACGTTGGCATGCCATCAAATTAAATAACTGAGATTCTAAATTTTTATCTCTTTTTTCAACTTTGTCCATGAACTCTTTTGCAGAAACATGTTGAAAATGAAGTCCCGTTTTTAATATGTGGTTGACTGCATACAAAAGTGCAGACAAATCGCTTTCAAACAGAAGATAAAATATATATGGAATGCACTGCCGAAATCTTGCATATACACAAAATATTCTTGTTGATCTGTATTCTGAAGCTGGAATCTGTACATCTTGCTCATCAAATTGTCCACCTTCTCCAGTGGGGAATAGCTGGGGGAAAACAACAAGCTTCTAAACTTTTTCCCATACACTCATGGGACTTCCCTTTGTTTTTCATTTGAAATAATTCAATACTGTTTCCAATTATTTCTTTTGACTGCAGAGGATGTATTGCACAATGTTCATAAATCTCTTCAGTTCTGCACTTGTTCACTTTTTCAATTTGTCCAGCTGAAATTACTGTTTCATCTTGTAAGCATATTACACAACATTCACATTCTTATAATACATGTTATTCTGTCTCAGGTATAGTGTAGCCTTTTGAAGTTTACTAACTTCTACAATCTCTTGCCAGATTTGTTGACTCTTTGTTGGTACACCATTTACTAGAATAACTACTAGCTCATTTTCTTCTCTGTCCACACCAACAGTTTAAATGTTTTTCTTAAAATCTAAAGGTAAGTAGACAACTCTTCATTTCAGACCTTTTTGTAAATCTGTTGGTGGCAGCTTACCTGTTTTAAGCTCCATTTGAACTATGGCCTCAAATGAGTGTATAGATTGAATACGAATACACTCATATGTATTTAAATCAGCCAGTTCTTAAGGAATAGGTACCAACTCTAAGTTGTTATGTACTGCTCTAGCTGGCATTTTGTTTTCTTCTAATTTGTTGTAACAATATTTAGAAATAACTTGATCAGTACCCAATTGAAACTGACCTTCTACCAACAAATAAACACCAAATTGCTACCATTTATCATTATTTTCTTTTTCACTTTTTAAATATAAATCAACATTCCTAGTTTGACTTCTATAGTGAGTACGACGACAACAAATACAAACAAAGTTTGGTTTTTCAGATGAAACTATGTTAAACTGTGTAAATTCTTCTGCAAAATCATCAATACTAATCAACACCTACACTTATCAAACTCTCAGTTTCTCTACACTCGTCTTCTGATCCAAAAAAACAAAACTGTATATCATCACAAACTTTCTCTATATCTGATACAGAACCGTGCAAAAGAGCTGTGTTCATTTCACTGAAACATAATGCAGGAGTTTTTACATAGTAGAGTCTCCTTACCAACTTCCGCATTTCAGAGTGGTGAACAGCTAACATTCTTAATTGATGAAAAGTACTTTGGCAGACTTTTCTTAAAAGACAAGCCAGAGAATGACCTTCCAACTTAGTATATTTTCTTATTTTACATGGATCTAGTCCTTGTAACATCTTAATCTTCTGTTTAATACTTTTTTGGGCATATTCTCGTGAAACAATTCGTAATATGTCAATAGACTCCTGTTGAGTACTGCAAATACTGCTACAATCCCACTTAAATACAGGAGGTTGTGTACGCCTCCCTTGAACTTCTTCAGCTATTACTTTTTCTACATTCCTAGGAATTATTTTTTATTTAGGAATCAGGGAACCATCTTTCATCTCATAGCATCGACCACTGGTATCAACTGCATGTACTAAAGAGTTCTGCTGAAAATAACTTTTTTCATTAAAGAAGGGCTCAATTCTCGAAGTGTGCTTCCATTCATCAGTGAAAGTTTTACAAAAGTTACTTCTACTAACCATTCTTTTTCTTTTGCTTTTCTCCTTCATAAACAGCATTGTTGTATTCAATGTTTTCATTCTCTTCAATATTAATATGAATGATTTTCATTTTATTTCAAAAGCTTTATCTACTACACTTTCAAACTGTTGCTTTTTCTTGTAATCTGCTGATCTTCTTTTATATTTTTTACAATCTTTCAATACATTTTGCAGTACTCTACTTCTATACATTCCACTCCTTATGTCTTTATGTTCTTTCAGCCTTATTTTAATATGCATTGTTTTCCCATAACATGATTTTCTTTTATCATCTCCTTTTTCATTTCCTTCACATTGTTGTTGAACTTTTCTTTTTCTTTTCAACATTTTCCAATTGCTTTACACTCTGTAAAAGTCTTTTAACAAACTGTTTAGTTCTCTTACCAGAACGCTTTTTCTTCTGTGTAACTTTTTGCACTTCATCTAATTTCCTTTTTTCTCATTTATTCAAATAGTACTGTTTTTTTTCTTGTCTTCTCTTTTGATACTTTTTACCCATTCTCAATGTGTTTTACCAATAAATGTAAAAATCTGAAAAAGAAAGATAAGTTTCAATAGTTTTTAAATAATTTTATACTTTTTAAATAATTATATATTAATATTCATAACAATAAATAAACAAATACTTTCAATTACATTGCAAATGTCTCCATAACACATAAATATTTAGAATATTGTACTTTACACATTAGCAAACCTGTCACAAGAACACGCACCTTTAAACAGTAACATGGTTCAGATTGCTGTTTTAAATTTGGCTAGTCCCAAGATTCTGAGCAGTTGGTGAAAACTGAAGCTACAACAGAAAAGTGAGGTTTAAGACATGTTGGCAAAAGGATTAGTGATTAGGCTACTTGAAATTAGTCTGTGGAAATGTACACTTGAAGTAGACCGTATTCGTTTAGGTGTCTGCTTCAAATGAGAAATGCAGTCTGTCAAGTTGAAAGATCTGAATGCTCTTGTGAGTGAGGTTTGTGTCTATTTGTACATGTATTTTCTCATGTGTTATACATCTGAACATGGTAGCTTGAAAACCTGGTCGGTTTTCCTACTGATGGGCAAATCTCACAGTTCTACTCTGTGATTCGGTCACACAGCTTGTGATGTCTTCTGTATATAGGTGTTGTGGAGCCTCTCACATAGCCTGTTCAATACCCGGGTGCTCTGTTTTGTGAGCAGAAAGGAATACAAACACTTTCTTCAACACAAACGTAGAGAGCATGCACTGTGAAACACAGGTATTCAACTATTTGTATGGTTTTTTCTTATATATCATGCCACTAGCAAAAGGTACAGACTGATGCATGCATGCTTTGAGAAACGTGGTGAGACTTATAACAGTGACATAGAAAGGGTTGCTGTTTTAAATTTGACTAGGTCCAAGATTCTGAGCAGTTGGTAAAAACTGTAGCTGCAAGAGAAAAGTGAGGTTTAAGACATGTTGGCAAAAGGATTAGTTATTAGGCTACTTGCTATGAGTCTGTAGAAAGGTACAGAGTGGAGGAGTGGCGGCCATTATCCACCAGGATCTTAAATTCACATCTCTTACCCCACTTTGCCTCCCTGCCGTAGACAATGTTGTAATTAAATTGCAGTCTGTTTCAGCCCCCCTAATCTGTGTATTACTTTAAAGGCCCCCTCAGTACATGCCCCTGTTCCCCCATTCCTTGGGCGAACAAGTAGCCAATCTGGCGACTAACCATGCTAAAATCCTGCTGATAGGAGATTTTAACTACTGGTTAAATGATACTCGAGGTGGGCCCCACTCCACCGAGCTAACCGATTTACTCACCGACTTAAACTTCACTCAGCAGGTATTCTCGGCCACACACATTAAAGGGCACATACTGGATCAAGCATGGACTACCAACTTGGTTGTATCCGCACTCTCGATCCTACCTTGTATATGGTCAGACCACTATTTAATAAAGTTCACAATAAAGATTCTAACCACAGCCAAAATTCCTGCTAGTGAAGGTAGGATGGTTACGAAATGGAACAATATTGATACAAATCAATTCCACTGCACACTGGTTAATACAGCCCCAATAATTGAATCTGATATCAATGTCAGCGAGAAAACTTTCTTGGCCTGGCTATTAGCAGCCAGTAATAAACACACCCCACTCAAAAAAATAAACCTGGCTCGTCGTTTTGATGCTCAGAGATGGTTCTCCACTGACTTGAAAATACAAAAACTGGCCATGCGCCAACTGGAAAGGAAATGGAGACAGAACTACTCACTAGAAGGAAAACACATCTATTTGGAAGCTATGAGAGAATATAAAAAGGCCATTGTAACCGCTAAGGCCACCCACTTCTCCTCCAGAAGTCTAACTTCGAACAACAGATCTAAGGAGATCTTCTCAATTGTAAATGAACTGTCCAACTCAGACAGAGTTACTGCAAAACTCATACCCACTCAAGCACTCTGGGATTCTTTGAATAATTTCTTCATTGAAAAGATTTCCACCATTAAATCAAGCATTCCTCCATGCACCTCCCACGAGATATCACTTTCCATGCCTGGAAACCCATGCTCTTTTGAACAATTCCCAGCTATAAGCATACAGGCTCTCCAGGACCTAATGTCTAAAGTAAAATCCGGATCTCCCATGGACTGCTGTCCACCTCATGTCCTAAAAGATGCCTTCACCAGTCTTCCAGGGACTGTCTTCTCCCTCCTGAATGAATCCTTATCCCAGGGCCATGTCCCCAAGACTTTTAAAGAGGCAATTGTTGTTCCCCTTCTGAAGAAACCAGGGGCGGACCCTCAGACTTTGTCAAACTACCGTCCGATCTCTTTACTCCCCTACTTGGCTAAGGTACTGGAGGCCCATGTGGCTAAGTGCCTGTCCAATTTCATTGAACAATCTAACTATCTCAACTCGCACCAAGCAGGGTTCCACCCTGCCCACTCAACTGAGACGGTAATATTGGCGGTATTAGACTCCCTGCGAGAGAAGGCCGACAGGGGCTCCCCTCAGGCCCTGGTGCTGTTAGATCTCTCTGCAGCCTTTGACACGGTCGACCATGGTATCTTGGTGGACCGTGTCAGAGAGGCAGGCATCCAGGGCTCAGCCCTTAGCTGGATTAGTTCCTTTCTAGAGAACCCCTCTCAGTCGGTCCGCATAGCCCAGTTCACGGCACCAAAGCTGGTAACCACATGCGGGGTCCCGCAGGGTTCCTCGCTATCCCCCCTTCTGTTTAATCTCTACCTCCTCCCTCTGATCCGGTCCCTCAAAGAAAGGAAAGTTGCCACATTCAATTACGCTGATGATCTTCAATTAATATTTACCATTGACAACTCTTCCCAATCATCCCTTGAATTTCAGTCTACCATGCTGCACATCCGTCACTGGATGGACTGTAATCACTTAAAGCTCAACCCAGGCAAGACCGAATTGGTCCTCACGGGTGGCAGCCACAACCTCTGGGGCCCTCACTTCTGGCCATTGGAACTAGGTCCTTCCCCTACCCCTTCTCCCTCTGTAAAAAGTCTTTGCATCACAATAAATAACGACCTGTCTCTAAAATCCCAAGTCAGCTCTGTGATCTCTACCTGCTTCTTCCAATTACGGAAGATTAGAAAGATCAGTAGACTACTCACTCGGGAAGCACTGATACAGGTGGTGATAGCCACAATTATGTTCCATTTAGACTACGCAAACTAAGTCTATTTTGGAATGCCACTGTTCTTAACCAAACGTCTACAGCTGGTGCAGAATCAAGCAGCCAGACTGATCCACCAGCAACCCAGGTGGCAACATGTTACTCCACTTTTAAGGAAGTTGCACTGGCTTCCTATCCCCCAGCACTGTGCCTTTAAAGTAGGATGTCTGGTCTTTAAATCGTTACATGGCCAGTGCCCTAAATTCATCGATAGCCTTATCCAAAGGTACTCTCCTTCACGTAACCTACGCTCGGCTCACCTCCATCTCCTGGCAATTCCCGCCTTCAAGCTGAAGCGACAAGGGGGCTGTAGGTTCGCAACTCTGGCACCCAGACTCTGGAATTCCTTTCCCCTGGAAACTAGATCATGTACTGATCTGCTGAGCTTCAGAAAATCCCTCAAGACATGGTTGTTCACCCAAGCATATGAATAAACTCCAACTGGGTCCGGCCAGTCCTACATACAGCGCCATGAAACCAACCAGTGTACGTGCGCTCTATAAGAATTTTATAGCATAACATAACATACACTTGAAGTAGGCCATATACGTTTAGGTGTCTGCTTCAATTGAGAAATGCAGTCTGTCAAGTTTAAAGGTCTGCGTGCTCTTGTGAGTGAGGTATGTGTCTACTTCTACATTTATTGTCTGATGTGTTATGCATCTGAAGATGGTTAGTTGAAAACCTGGTCGGTTTGGCTACTGGTGGACAAATCTCTCAGTTCTGCTCTGTCATTCGGTTGCAGAGCCTGTGTTTTATTCTGAATGAAGGTATTGTGGAGCCTCCACTCAAAAAGGTTTGGGAGGTACCCTAGTACTTGGAAAAGGGATGGGTATAGATACTGAAACAAACACAAAGTTCCCTTCAGGACAACAGTTCAATATTTAAAAATATGAATAGAATGTAAAAAACTTTATTAGAAAAACATTTTTTAAAGCATTCATTAGAAAAACATTTTATTTAACTTTATTGTAAAAAACTTTAAACTTTAAAGGAATGCTTTAAAAAAATGTTTTTCTAATAACGTTTTTACATTCTATTCAGATTTTTAAATATTGAACTGTTGTCCTGAAGAAGTGACGATCCACCTTAGCACCGAAACGCCGCGTCGACAGTTGTTCTTCATGTATTTATTGCACATATTGTTTACCTTTTATTTAAAAATATGATGAATATATGATTTTAAATGTGTTTTTAACTTTGTTAATATCAATTGTATAGAACATGATCTTTTGAATAAAATATTGATAATACATTCCTTTGAATTCATATGTTTGATTAGAAATTGATTATTCTGTGTATGATTTTATATATTTTTGTCTGTAAATTTAGCAACCTGGTAAAATTTGTCTTATTATATCTCAGTGTATGGCCTTACTATAACTAAGTTAACCAATCCAATTAGAGGATCGAATCCTCATGTTTTCAGAGTAGAAGGAGAAGGGAACTTTGTGTTTGTTTCAGTATTGTGGAGCCTCCCACATAGCCTGTTGAATACTCAGGTGCCGTGTTTTATGAGCAGAAAGGAATACATACACTTTCTTTTACAGAAATTAAGAGAGCATGCACTGTGAAACACAGGTATTCAACTATATGTATGTTTTTTAGATGTATCATGCCACTAGCAAAAGGCAAAGACTGATGCATGCATGATAAGAGAAACATGGTAAGAGTTATAACAGTGAAATGGGAAGGGTTGCTTTTTTAAATTTGACTGGGCCTAACATTCTGAGCAGTTGGTGTAAACTGAACCTGCAAGACAAAAGTGAGTTTTAAGACATTTTGGCAAAAGGATTAGTGATTAGGCTACTTCCTATAAGTTTGTAGAAAGGTACACTTGAAGTAGGCCGTATAAGTTTAGGTGTCTGATTGAAATGAGAAATACAGCCTGTCAAGTTTAAAAGTCTGCGTGCTCTTGTGAGTGAGGTATGTGTCTACTTCTACATCTATTGTCTCATGTGTTATGCATCTGAAGATGGTAGCTTGAAAACCTGGTCGGTTTGGCTACTGGTGGACAAATCTCACAGTTCTGCTCTGTCATTTTGTCGCAGATCCTGTGATGTCTTCTGTATGAAGGTAATGTGGAGCCTCTCACTTAGCCTGTTCAATACCCAAGTGCAGTGTTTAATGAGCACAAAGGAATACATACACTTTCTTTTACAGAAATTTAGAGAGCATGTGCTATGAAACACAGGTATTGAACTATATGACAGAGCAGAACTGAGAAGATTTGTCCACCTGTAGGAGAAGCTACCAGGTTTTTAAGCTAGCATCTTCAGATGCATAAGTCGTGTGAGGTTACATGTACAAGTTGACTGCACTTCCCATTTCAAGCAGGCACCTAAATTTATATGGCCTACTTCGAATGAACCTTTCCACAGACTCATACGAAGTAGACTAATCAGTAATCCATCTGCCAACATGTCTAAAACCTCACTTTTCTCTTGCAGCATCACTATTCACCGACTACTCAGAGTGTTGGGCCTAGCAAAATATAAAGCAGCAACCCTTCGCATGTGTCTGTTGTAACTCTCACCATATTCCTGAAAGCATGCATGCATTGTGTCTGTACCTTTTGCTAGTGGAATCATATATAAAAGAAACATACAAATAGATGTATACCTGTGTTTTATACGTCTAGAATCTTCAGATGCAGAACATGTGTGAAAATACATGTACAAGAAGAGACATACCTCAGTTACAAGACCATGAAGTCCTTTAAACTTGACAGACTGCACTTCCCATTTCAAGCAGACACCTAAATTTATGCGGCGTACTTCAAGTGTACCTTTCCACAGACTCATACAAAGTAGCCTAATCACTAATCCATCCGCCAACATGTTTTAAACCTCACTTTTGTGCTGCAGCTTCACTATACAATGACTACTCAGAGTGTTGGGCCTAGCCAAACAAAAAGCAGTAACCCTTCTCATGAGTCTGTTGTAACTCTCACCATATTCCTGAAAGCTTGCATGCATGTATCTGTACCTTTTGATAGTGGCATCATATGGAAAAGAAACATACAAATAGCTGTATACCTGTGTTTTATAAGTCTGGCATCTTCTGATGCATAATACATGTGAAAATACATGTACAAGTAGAGGCATACCTCAGTCACAAGACCATTAAGTCCTTTAAACTTGACAGACTGCACTTCCCATTTCAAGCAGACACCGAAATTTATGCGGAATATTTCAACTGTACCTTTCCACAGACTCATATGAAGTAGCTTAATCACCAATCCCTCTGCCAACATGTTTTAAACCGCACTTTTGTGCTGCAGCTTCATTATTCTGCGACTACTCAAAGTGTTGGTCCTAGCCAAATATAAAGCAGCAACCCTTCGCATCTGTCTGTTGTAACTCTCACCATATTTCTGAAAACATGCATGCATGTGTCTGTACCTTTTGCTAGTGGCATCATATATAAAAGAAACATACAAATAGATGTATACCTGGTTTTTTATACGTCTAGCATCTTCAGATGCATAACACGTGTGAAAATACATGTGGAAGTAGAGGCATACCTCAGTCACAAGACCATGAAGTCCTTTAAACTTGACAGACTTCTCTTCCCATTTCAAGCAGACACCTAAATATATGCGGCGTACTTCAACTGTACCTTTCCACAGACTCCTTGGAAGTAGCCTAATCACTAATCCCTCTGCCAACATGTTTTAAACCTCTCTTTTGTGCTGCAGCTTCACTATTCAGTGACTACTCAGAGTGTTGGGCCTAGCCAAATATAAAGCAGCAACCCTTCTCATGTGTCTGTTGTAACTCTCACCATATTCCTGAAAGCATGCATGGATCAATCAATCAATCAATCATGTCATTTGTAAAGCGCACTACTCACCCGTGAGGGTCTCAAGGCGCAGGGGTGGGAAATGCTGCTACTGCTCGAAAAGCCAGGTCTTGAGGAGTTTTCTGACGGTCAGCAGGTCTTGGGTCTGCCGTAGGTGGATGGGGAGGGTGTTCCAGGTCTTGGCGGTGAGGTGGGAGAACGATCTGCCACCGGAGGTCGCTCTTCGGAAGCGGGGGACAGTGGCGAGGGCGAGGTCAGCGGAGCGGAGCTGGCGGGTGGGGATGTAGAAGCTGAGTCGTCTGTTGAGGTACGTTGGTCCGGTGTTGTGGAGTGCCTTGTGTGCGTGGGTGAGGAGTTTGAAGGTTATACTCTTGTTGACTGGGAGCCAGTGCAGGTCTCTCAGGTGGGGTGTGATGGGGCTGCGGCGAGGGATGTCGAGGATCAGGCGTGCAGAGGCGTTCTGGATGCGTTGGAGCCGTCTCAGGAGTTTGGCCGAGGCTCCTGCATAGAGGGTGTTTCCGTAGTCCAAGCTGCTGCTGACGAGGGCCTGGGTGACCGTTCTTCTCATTTCAGTGGGGATCCACTTGTAGATCCTGCGGAGCATGCGGAGGGTGTTGAAGCAGGCGGAGGAGACGGCTTTGACCTGTTTAGTCATGGAGAGGGTGGAGTCGAGGATGACCCCTAGGTTGCGTGCGTGGTCGGTGGGTGTTGGGGCGGTTCCCAGTGCGGTCGGCCACCAGGAGTCGTCCCAGGCCGAAGGGGTGGATCCGAGGATGAGGACCTCCGTCTTGTCCGAGTTCAGCTTCAGTCGGCTGTTCCTCATCCATTCAGCGACGGCCTTCATGCCTTCGTGGAGGTTGGTTTTGGCGGTGTGGGGGTCCTTGGTGAGGGAGAGGATCAGCTGGGTGTCATCGGCCTAGGAGATGATGTTGAGGTCGTGCCGACGGGCGACGTGGGCGAGCGGTGCCATGTAGATGTTAAACAGAGTTGGGCTGAGGGAAGAGCCCTGGGGTACGCCGCAGATGATCTCGGTGGCTTCGGAGCGGAAGGGGGGAAGGCGGGCGCTCTGTGTTCTGCCAGAGAGGAAGGAGGTGGTCCAGTCCAGGGCCTTCTCTTGGATCCCGGCGTTGTGGAAGCGTGTTCGTAGTGTGTGGTGGCAGACCGTGTCGAAGGCGGCTGACAGGTCCAGGAGGATGATGGCCGCCGTTTCTCCGTTGTCCAGCAGGGACTTGATGTCATCGGTGGCGGCGATGAGGGCAGTCTCGGTGCTGTGGTTGCTGCAGAACCCGGACTGGGAAGGGTCCAGGATGTTGTTCTCCTCGAGGTAGCGGGTCAGTTGTTTGTTGACGGTCTTCTCGATGACCTTTGCCGGGAACAGGAGCAGGGAGATGGGCTGGAAGTTCTTGAGGTCCTTGGGGTCCAGCTTGGGTTTCTTGAGTAAGGCGTTGATCTCGGCGTGCTTCCAGCTCTCCGGGAAGGTTGCTGTCTCGAAGGAGGTGTTGATGACTTTCCGGAGATGGGGTGCGATGGCTGTGCTGGCTTTGTTGAAGATGTGGTGTGGGCATGGGTCTGACGGAGATCCGGAGTGGATGGTGTTCATGATCTTGATGGGGTCATCATCGTTGATGTTGGTCCAGGAGAGCAGGCGGTTGGTGCGGATGGTGGTCGTGGGGGCGGAGGTCTCAGTGGTTGTCGGGGCGGTCGTGGCGTTGAAGCTGTCGTGGATGTCTGCGATCTTGCGGTGGAAGAAGGTGGCCAGCGAGTCGCACAGGTCTTGCGAGGGTGGGACGTCATTGGTGTTGGAGCTGGGGTTGGAGAGTTCCTTCACGATGTTGAAGAGCTCTTTGCTGTTGTGCGCGTTGTTGTCTAGGCAGTCTTTGAAGGAGGCCCTTTTGGTGGATCTGATGAGGTGATGGTGTCTGCGGGTGGCGTTCTTGTGGGCTGCGTGGCTGTCCGGTGTTCGTTCACGGAGACAGATCTTCTCCAGCTTTTGGCAGGTTTGCATGGAGGCCCAGAGGTCTTCAGTGAACCAGCTGGCTTTCTTGTTGGTGTGACTGTTGGAGGGTTTCTTGATCGGGGCGAGGGTGTTGGCGCAGTCGTTGATCCACTGTCTGAGGTTGCGGGCGGCGGTGTCGGGGTCAGTGGGGTCGGCGGGTGGGCTCTGGGCGAGGGTGGTGGTTAGTTGGTCTTCAGTGACTTTGCACCAGCAGCGGCGGGGCATCTGTTGGGTGCGGTGGTGCGTGGTGGGTTTCTTGAAGGTGAAGTGGATGCAGCGATGGTCTGTCCAGTGGAGTTCGGTGGTGTGGTTGAAGGAGACGTGGGGGCTTGCGGAGAAGATGGGGTCAAGCGTGTGACCGGCGGAGTGGGTGGGTGTTGTGACGAGTTGTCTGAGTCCGAGGTTGGCTAGGTTGTCGATCAGGGTGGTGGAGTTGGTGTCGTTGTTGTTCTCGACGTGGAAGTTCAGGTCCCCGAGGAGGATGTAGTCCGTGGAGGCGAGGGCGTGTGTGCTGACGAAGTCGGCGATGGAGTTGCTGAACTGTGGTCGGGGTCCGGGGGTCTGTAGACGAGGGTTCCTCTGAGGGTGGTGTTGGGATCGGTGTGGATCTTGAAGTGCAGGTGTTCGGCGGTGCTGAGGGTGTCGTCGGTGTTGGTCGAGACTCGGAGAGTGTTCTTGTGGACGATGGCGATTCCTCCTCCTGCTCCGTTGGTGCGGTCCCTGCGGGTGATCTTGTAGCCTTCCGGGACGGCTATGGCTATGTCGGGTGCCGAGGTGGGGTTCAGCCAGGTCTCCGTCAGGAAGGCGACGTCTGGGGAGGTTGAGTCGAGTAGGTCCCAGAGTTCAACGGCGTGTTTGCGGGCGGAGCGGGTGTTGAGAAGGATGCATCTGAGGTGGTTGGGTTCTTTCCTGGTCGGCGGCATGGTGGGGCGGATGCTTGTGAAGCTGCAGTTCCGGCAGGTGAAAGCTCCGTGGGTGCGCTTCAGGGCGGCCAGGAAGCAGGTGTGTGATCGTCCGGTGTTGAGTGCGTGGAGGGATCTGGCATCGTAGCGGTGTCGGGCGTTGTGGCGTTCGCGGAATCCAGGGGTCCTGGCGCTGGGCGCGGTCCAGGCATGGATGCCTTTGGCGCACCAGCGGCGCGCCCCCTGCGCGTGGCCGCTGCGCGCCCGCTGCGCGGCCTCCATATGAGGGGATGTGGGAGGGAGGAGCAGCTGGGAGGCGGGAGCGGGGCGGCGAATGGGAATGAAGGGGGGCGGGGCCACAGGGACGCAGCGGCGGGAAAAACGGGCGGGGGCCGTGGGAGAACTGGGCACAGGAAGGAAAAACAAGTTTAGGCAAGAAAACAAGTACAGGCACAGGGGAATAAAAACAAGTCTGGGCAAGAAAGCAAGTTAGGCACAGGAGGATAAAAACAAGTCTGGGCAAGAAAGCAAGTTAGGCACAGGGGGAAAAACAAGTCTGGGCAAGAAAGCAAGTTAGGCACAGGGGGAAAGTACAGGATTAGGCAAAAACAATGCAGGCAGAGCCGTGCATCAGCGTGGGGAGCGACCTGCCTGCGAGCAGGGTCAGAGGTGTGTCTGTACCTTTTGCTAGTGGCATCATATATAAAAGAAACATAGAAATAGATGTATACCTGTGTCTTATAAGTCTAGTATCTTCAGATGCATAACACGTGTGAAAATACATGTACAAGTAGAGACATATCTCAATCACAAGACCATGAAGTCCTTTAAACTTGACAGACTGCACTTCCCATTTAAAGCAGACACCTAAATTTATGCGGTGTACTTCAAGTGTACATTTATACAGACTCATACGAAGTAGCCTAATCACTAATCCCTCTGCCAACATGTCTTAAACCTCACTTTTATGCTGCAGCTTCACTATTCAGAGACTACTCAAAGTGTTAGACCTAGCCAAATATAAAGTAGCAACCCTTCATATGTGTCTGTTGTAACTCTCACCATATTCCTGAAAGCATGCAAGCATGTGTCTGTACCTTTTGCTAGTGGCATTTTATGTAAAAGAAACATACAAATAGATGTATGCCTGTGTTTTTTAAGTCTAGCATCTTCAGATGCGTAACACGTGTGAAAATTCATGTACAAGTAGAGACATACCTCAATCACAAGACCATGAAGTCCTTTAAACTTGACAGACTGCTCTTCCCATTTCAAGCAGGCACCTAAATGTATGCGGCGTACTACAAGTGTACCTTTCCACAGACTCATACGAAGGAGCCTAATCACTAATCCCTCTGCCAACATGTCTAAAACCTCACTTTTGTGCTGCAGCTTCTCTATTCAGCGACTACTCAGAGTGTTGGGCCGAGCAAAATATAAAGCAGCAACCCTTTGCATGTGTTTGTTGTAACTCTCACCATATTCCTGAAAGCATGCATGCATGTGTCTGTACCTTTTGCTAGTGGCATCATATATAAAAGAAATATACAAATAGATGAATACCTGTGTTTTATACGTCTAGCATCTTCAGATGCATAACGTGTGAAAATACATGTACAAGTAGAGACATACCTCAATCACAAGACCATGAAGTCCTGTAAACTTGACAGACTGCACTTTCCATTTCAAGCAGACACCTAAATTTATGCGGTGTACTTCAAGTGTACCTTTCCACAGACTCATACGAACTACTATAATCACTAATCCATCTACCAAAATACACATATTAGTATGCACAACCTATTTCAATTGTCATTTCAGTACATAAAAGAAACTACAATACACATTTGTACATTTCGTAATATATTTCAAACTTCACACTTCTCCAATACGCTTTTCAAAGTTAAAAATATCACAACAAAGAGAGAAGCACAAGTACATAATACATAAAAAACCTTACAAATTTGAAACTCAACTTTCAAAACGTTTTGCAGAATATGAAATATCTGAAACTCATAAAAGATTTTCTTTTTCACACAATAACTGTAATGCACCACTCTCAACATGGTAAAACTAGTAATGGCAAACTTTCCCTCTCTTTCTGCACACAAATAAATGTAAGTAACAAATCAAATTGCTTCCTTCATTATTTTAAATTGTGAAACACATTTCTATTGGTTAGACATATTAACCCTTTCTAAGTGTCTTCTAAAGGTACCCAAATTGGTTCTGTAATTTACTGGAGTCCCGACTTCACCGCGGTGCCGCAGTGTAGCATTGCAATGGAGCCGCAAACCCTTACGGGAGTTCAAAAACCTATTTCCAATAATACTAGTATTATTTTTTAACAACACACTACTTATAAATATACTACTGATTTGCAAAAACTTAATTTAGTAACATATCACTTATATATGTTACCATTTCACATTTTAAATACACAGTTAAGTTCTAACCCTTCCCCCATTCTGTTTAATCCTAGTTTCCATAGTAACAATTTCTGAAACATTCAACTGTACCAGAAGGTTGCAAGTTCACCACATTTTCAAATTCAGTACACAAGCTTACAAATGCATATAGCAGGTGTGGTTGATTTTTGCAAAATTACCTTATTCTATCTACTGTACCTTCCAAACATTTTTTAATATCCAATCAGAAACATGCTTCTTCAGGAAAGTAACATGCATCCTATTTTTGAGTGCACAATGTTGATGAACAGCCAATCAGTTATAGGTTTTCTCAAAAGCCGCATGTCCTCCACCATTTTAGATACCTCTCATTTCACCAACTGACTACTTCAGCTACAGACATCTTTTCATTCCTTCCAGACATCCCTTCAAGATGCTTACAATATGGTTTGTAGGGCACAGCTATGTTTTCTGGTGCAAAAGGTATGCTGAACATAGAGGTATTGACAAAGACCTAGGTTTGCAAAATGTGGATATTAAATGGATTGCACAGAACGGATTAAAGTAGCACTAATTGATGCCTTTGGTTAAAACCTTTTTGCATCTCCGAACCCCCTGACCTCATGATTGTGCACTGTGGTGGCAAGGACCTAGGCACATTGATTGGGGTAGGGCTGGAAATCCTAATGAAGGATACCTTTGCACAATTGATGTTGCTTTTGCCTCAAACTGTCTTTGTATACTCTAATAGATGCCAAAGATAGAAATGGAAGTGTTCAATTCAATTCTGTCCACAGTTTGAGAAAGCTAGGAAGAATGTCAATAAAGCTGTTTCTGCTTACCTCAGAGACCATCTATAACAACAATCTACGTTTTAATATGCATGACATCTACAGAACTGATGGAGTTCATTTCACAGATGAAGAAAACAGAGTGTTTCTCAACAACCTTAAGCTGTGCATCCACACTTATATGTAACTCCAACAAAGTCATAATGTGAACAACAGCTCTTTTTAGAGCCACCGTATAACCTAACAGTGAATCTTATTTATTTTTTAACATACATACTCTTTTTAAATATTTTCCGGATTTATGAACCCATCGCGAATTTGCAAAACAAAAGCACAAATTCAATGTACTGCAACACAATACACTTTTCAAATTAAACTTTTAATTTTAAATTTTTTATATTCTTTCTAACTCCATCAAATGTAATCTAATTCTTAACTTCAATTTCACTAGCCCTATAAATAAATATCACAAATGCAACACTACCTTCTGAATTATATACTAGTACATTTTTTATTTAAGATGGATCCGCGAATCCGCCACAACGTAACACTGGGGGGCTGCGCTGAGAGCCGCGATAGGGTCGCGAGACTTCTATCATGAGAGAAAAAAATAAATAATTAATGCATTAATGAATAGGGGGGCCTGCGCAGCACCCGGAGCTTGGCCTCATGTTGGGGAATACAGGGACCCCCGCGGTCCCTGCCAGCTCCCCGACTCCTGCGAGAGCCGGCATTGCTTTTGGGCAGAGGGAGCTGCTAACATGCAGCTCCCTTTGCCTAAAAGCAATACTGCTTCGCTTCATGGAAGCGAGAGCAGTTTTCCTGCTCTTGCTTCCATGAAGCGAAGCAAAAGTTTGCTATGGCCATAGAAAACTGCAATGTCCCGGGGGTGGGCACCCTGGAACATTGCTGGAGCCGGCCCTGGGGGGTGGTGGTCCCCAGTGCAATGGAAGGCTCCTAGAGGGGGCCCCCTTCCATCAAGTTTAAAGCTCTGGGGAGGTGGTGGTCTCCAGGGCCGGGGGGTCCGCAACGGACCCCCACATTTACATAATGTAACCGAGTCACAAGATGGCTGCCATCACTACCTGGTTTGAAGTGGTGGCAGCCAATCAGAGTCAAGCTCGAGATCGGGAGGGTTCGCTGATCCACCGCGGTCACTAGATACTAATATTTATATATATATGTCAAAGTCAAAAAAATATTCTTTATTGTTTTAGTTAGTTAAAACCATAACAAAATGCTCGTAACAAAAAAATAATTATACTGAATTTAAAAAAAGACATATATAGATTTTAAAACATCAATTGTCCATAGTGCATTAATTACACAGCTCATTTAAACGTGCTGAAAATGACAAGATATGATAAAATAAGGCAGCAAATAGTCTGGTTTGTGAAGCACAGTCTTGGAGGGGACTATTAGGCTTACCACCTCAATTCATTGGACTTATTAGCATATTGGTGTGATACAATAAAATTGAGTCGGACCGGAAGAGAACTATTGTGTGAGATGTAGACTCTAAAGTGCTATTCTGTATCTCCCCTCAGACCGGACTTTACTAATTTTTCATACAAGCTTAAAAAGGTCACTAGGTTACAATTCAGCTGTGGGTCATTTGGATCAAGACATTTTAGTATTGCTGCTCTAAGGGTGAGAATACCTCTTATATTAACAGAAGATGATATGGTTTTAAGGTAGGACAGACTCAGATTAGATGAATTAGGTCCTCCTTCAGTGCTCTGCAACGGCTGCATGATTTTGGACCTTTGTATTGCCAGCTTGGTTGGTCAGCATTTGATGGAATTGAGCCAAGACGGAGTGCTAAAAACTTTGTTTTTAAATATGGGAGTACGTCTGACCTAAATACGTTGCTGGCTGCAGTTTGGTATACGATTGCAAGACCATCCATGCATGGGCTCGCTTGCTTAAACTTGTTTTATCCTCCATTAGAGAGTGCATTATGGCCAATTTCTTTAGCGTTTGCTGAAAGGAAGAAAATGGAAGATTCAATTGCCAAAGACCTGTAGTATTTGTGAGTTTTAAGGATGATCGTAGGTACTTAGTGTAGGCAGACTGAGGATCATCGTCTAGGGCCCTCCACAGTGCATTATTAATTGAGTTTTGCCGATTGGACCAAATTTTGTACCATGTTTTTATTGTTATGTACATTCTTTGTAGGTGCTGCTGCTGCAACCCAAATTCAAACCTCACCTGGGCCGGTGAGGAGTTGCGGGGTAGAGAGAATACTATCTTGTAAGCTTTTGTTTGTAAAGCATCCAGGATTGCCGCGTCTTTCCCATACTGGATTTCACTTGCGTATGCCACTGTGGGCAAGAGTTTAGCTTTGATAACAGCTAACAGCGCGGTGAAAGATGGACCTTTTAGGTTTCTTGCCATTGAGCAGAAGGCAAATATTAGCCTGTTTCCATATTTTGTTTGGGTCTCATTATGTTTTCAAAAAGTGAGTCGGTTATCCATGAGCACTCCCAAATACTTGTAGCTGCTAACCACTCCTAAGTCTGTATTGCTGAATTTAAATGGCAGATGTTTCTGAGCACGACAGCCTATATTCATGGCTTTTGATTTTGAAGTATTGATTTCCATCAGGTTTCCCTCAGCAAATTGCGCCAGTTCATTGACCGCCATTTGGAGGCCTGTTCGTGTGTGGCTTAGTAGCACTATGTCATCCACATAAGGTACATGGGTGATGGGCAGAATGCCTAGGCATGGTGGATGTGAGTTCACCTCATCTGACTTTGGGGAGAGATCGGCCATGAAGAGATTGGACAAGTGTGGGGCCAAGACACACCCTTGTTGTAATCCGGCATTTGTGTAGATCTTCCTAGTGAGCCTCTTGCCGTCGGATATTTTGAGTTGCATCTAAGTGTTTGTATATAGTTGCAGTATGGCTCTAAGTGTTGTTTCCGGGAGACCCCCGTGCCTTAGTTTATGCCACAATAGGCCTCTGTTTGTATATATGAATTTCTCAGGAACTACTGAATGGATTTACACCATTTAATAGAAAGGTTGCTTTCTGAACCAAGAGCTACCTTTTTGCCAAATTTGGTGTAATTCCATACAGAAGTTCGGGCTGTAGCCTTGTCTAAAGTTTCCTATGGAAATTAACATGGAGAAAATGGTTTTGGGACTCCCCCGCATTTCGCGGCCCCCGCTTGACGAATCACCCCAAAACTGACCGGAGCGCCCCATTAGTTTTGAAAATTTTGCGAACATTCATCAAACGGCACCAAAGATATTGGCAAATCAAAAAACGCTTTTCCTATGGAAACTAGGTCCTAACTATATCGCCAGAAGGTAATATATATAGAAAAAAAAAGAAAAAAGAAAAATATTTATATATAACAGTGGCAAAAGCAAATTGAAGTACTTCCGAGGGATCGGAAACTGTGAACCGCCGCAAAACCAAAGGAAGCAGAGGTACTGCTGTCAATAAACAGTCCATGACTGCATGGAGAGACGTGGTCACTGCATCGACGTCTCCAGGTATGCTATCATTTGGAAATTGTGGCTGGAAGTAGGGGCCAAGTCTGTTTGTCTGCCAGAAACAACGCTGCGGTTTTTGAAATATGACTACGCTTTTAAAACAGCCTGAAACTCGCCTTGAGTAACTTTAAAATTAGGGCTGCCGGAGACGTTCTTCCATGTGAAAAACAATATGCATGATGGGACTTGCAGTCTATTACAAGGTACTGCGTGAATGTTCTCCAAGTGAACAATGCTCAGGTGTGCTTCTGCCAATGGGAAGGGAGGATCACATTTAAAGCGAGACAGCACAAGAAACCCGTAGCACCCGAGGCATTAGGAAAAAGGCTCATCGCCGAAACGCGTCATGCCAAAGTGAAAATAAACAGCTTCTTGGAGCCCCGCTGTGTCCCCTTGTCTGCTTTCAAAGGAGGAGATGGTGTGATAATATATATATATAATATATAATATATATATATATATATATATATATATATATATATATATATATATATATATATATATATATATATATATATATATATATATATATTACCTACTGGCAGTCGCCAGTAGGTAGTTATAGTTAGGACCTTGTTTCTATTCAAAAAGCATTTTTTCTTTTGCCAATATCTTTAGCGCCATTTGACGAATCTTCGCGAAATTTTCAAAAACTGGTGGGGCGCTCCGGTCAGCTCCTGTCTTGTAAGTTTTGGGGTGATTCGTCAAGCATGGGCCGAGAAAAAAGGGGGGTCCCAAAACGCGTTTTCACCATGTTAATTTCCATAGGAAACTTTAGACAAAGCTACAGCCCGAACTGCTGAACGGAATTACACCACATTTGGCAAAAAGGTGGCCCTTGGTTCAGAAAGCAAAAACAACAATTGATGGACAGAATGCAGAACAATGTCGTACATTCCCCCCAGTACAGAGATCTGGGCCTAAATCCATCGTTTTTGCTCACCATGCCATTCCAGTTTGGACCCAGCCATATGCAAATCAGTCTTGACCCTGCGCCCAATGGGAACAGTCCAGCCCGAACTGCCAGGCCAGGTCCTCCCTGGACTGGAAACAAGCATCCTAGGACCGGTTTCGGGCTTTCAGCCCTCATCAGCCAGGATAGCTTGACTCCAGTGGCATGGAGAGCACGGGACCCACGTCTGGGCATACCCGTCCCACTCGGGGTGACAAATGCACAAACAACAATTGATGGACAGAATGCAGAACAATGTCGTACATTCACCCCAGTACAGAGATCTGGGCCTAAATCCATCGTTTTTTTGCTCACCATGCCATTCCAGTTTGGACCCAGCCATATGCAAATCAGTCTTGACCCTGCGCCCAATGGGAACAGTCCAGCCCGAACTGCCAGGCCAGGTCCTCCCTGGACTGGAAATAAGCATCCTAGGACCGGTTTCGGGCTTTCAGCCCTCATCAGCCAGGATAGCTTGACTCCAGTGGCATGGAGAGCACGGGACCCACGTCTGGGCATACCCGTCCCACTCGGGGTGACAAATGCAAAAACAACAATTGATGGACAGAATGCAGAACAATGTCGTACATTCACCCCAGTACAGAGATCTGGCTTGGCAGTTCGGGCTGGACTGTTCCCATGAGGCACAGGGTCAGACTGATTTGCATATGGCCATGTCTGAACTGGGGTGGTGGAGTGAGCTAAAGAATGATGATGGATTAAACCCAGATCAGTTGACTGGGGGTGAGTGTTTGATTAGCTCAAGCGCTCCGTCCATCATCCCCTTTGGTATTGCTTTGTTCGCCCTAAGTTGGCAGGGTATGCCCAGACGTGGGTCCCTTGCTCACTTTGCCACTGGATTCAAGCTATCCTGGCTGATGACGGCTGAATAGCCAGAAACCGGTCCCAGGATGCTTGTTTCCGGTCCAGGGAAGACATGGCTTGGCAGTTCGTGCTGGACTGTTCTCATGAGGCACAGGGTCAGACTGATTTGCATATGGCCATGTCTGAACTGGGGTGGTGGAGTGAGCTAAAGAATGATGATGGATTAAACCCAGATCAGTTGACTGGGGGTGAGTGTTTGATTAGCTCAAACGCTCCGTCCATCATCCCCTTTGGTATCGCTTTGTTTGCCCTAAGTTGGCAGGGTATGCCCAGACGTGGGTCCCTTGCTCACTTTGCCACTGGATTCAAGCTAGCCTGGCTGATGACGGCTGAATAGCCAGAAACCGGTCCCAGGATGCTTGTTTCCGGTCCATGGAAGACATGGCTTGGCAGTTCGGGCTGGACTGTTCCCATGAGGCACAGGGTCAGACTGATTTGCATATGGCCATGTCTGAACTGGGGTGGTGGAGTGAGCTAAAGAATGATGATGGATTAAACCCAGATCAGTTGACTGGGGTGAGTGTTTGATTAGCTCAAACCTTCCGTCCATCATCCCCTTTGGTATCGCTTGGTTCAGAAAGAGCCCTTTTTTTAAATGGTGTAAATCCGTTCAGTAGTTCCTGAGAAATTAGAAAAAGAAAAATATCGATATCTGAGCACCGAGGAGGAGTCGCGACTCCTCCCGGGCACGAGCTGCACTCTGATTGGCTGCCAACACTCTAAACCAGAATGTGTTGGCAGCCATCTTGTGAATCGGTAATTGAGTCACAAGAAAACAGAAACAAAAGGTGAAAAACAAGACAAGGGGGCAGGGTAGAAACACCCTGACCCAACTAGGCCTGCTCAGGGGGTCCCATAGGGACCCCAGGGCCAAAAAAAGCATTTTTCGAAAAAACAAAATCAGAAGAATTCACGCTGGGTGCGTGAAGCCTGCCGTAAAAAAACAAAAATGAAGCGCCGTTAGTGAAAAAGCCCCCGGTCCGGCCAGGTCCCGAGCGCAATATTAAATATTGGGGTGGGGGCCCACGGGGGCCCCACAGCCCCGGGGACCACCACCTCCCCGGGGCTTATTACATTGAATGCGGGGGGCACGCAGCCCCCCCGGAGCCCCGGGGACCGCCACCTCCCCGGGGTTCTTTTTCTTAATTATTAAAAAGATGTGTGGGGGGCAAGAACCCCCCCACATGCCCGGGGACCGCCACTTCCCCGGGCTCTTTTTCTTAATTATTAAAAAGATGTGTGGGGGGGCAAGGGCCCCCCCCGCAGCCCTGGGGACCGCCACCTCCCCGGGGCTCTTTTTCTTAATTATTAAAAAGATGTGTGGGGGGGCAAGAGCCCCCCCACATGCCCTGGGGACTGCCACCCCCCAGGGCCAGCTCCTGCAATGTCCTGGGGTGCCTACACCGGGGACATTGCCGTTTGCTATGGCAGGGCGGGAGCACGGCTCCCGCCCTGCCATAGCAAACACTGCTTTGGTTCATTGAAGCGAGAGCAGGAAAACCTGCTCTCGCTTCAATGAAGCAAAGCAGGATTGCTTTTGAGGAAGGGGAGCTGCATGTCAGCATCTCCCCTTGCTCAAAAGCAATGCCAGCTCCCGCAGGAGGCGTGGAGCCGGCGGGACCGTGGGGGCATTGGGGCTCCCCCCACGGTCCCCAACAGAGAGGACAGGCCCTGGGGGATGGGGTCCCTGGGGCCAGAAGTGGCCTGGGGGGTCCACATGGCCCCCCTCCCCTGCAATTAATAAAAAAAATAAAAAAAATGGAAAGGCCGGCCCCGGGGGGATGGGGTCCCCGGGGCCATAATTGGCCTAAGGAGGGGGGGCCACGTGGCCACCCTCCTAAAAAAAAAAAACACAGGCTGGCCAGGCCCTGGGGGATGGGGTCCCCGGGGCCAAAAATGGCCAAGGGAAGGGGGGCCACGCGGGCCCCCTCCCGTAACAATTTTATTGAAAAAAAAAAGAGGCAATGCCCCAGGGGATGGGGTCCCCGGGGCCATTATAGGCCTCAGGAGGGGGCCCACGTGGCCTCCCCCCAAATTTGTTTTATAAAAAATTCTGGCCAGGCCCCGGGGGATGGGGTCCCCGGGGCCAATAGCGGCCCAGGGAAGGGAGGCCACGCGGCCCCCTTCCCGTTTTTTAATTTTTATTTTTAAATGCTCAGGCCCTGGGGGATGGTGTCCCCAGGGCCCAAAAAATTGTAAAAGAAGGGGGGCCACACAGCCCCCTTCTACAAATATTTAAAACAAAGAAAAGCCGGCATCTCAACGTAGGCCCCGCCCCCTCCCTGCACCACTCTGCAAACGCGCCCCCTGGTGCGTTCTAAGTTGGGGAATTAAGTCTCCTTGAATACTGAGGGTCCCTGGGGGCCAACTAGCCCACCAGGTACCTCCAGTTTGCGCCACAGAGCTGGATTGCAGAGAGGTGGTCAGAGGCCACGCCCCCTTTTTACACCACTCTGCAAAGGCGTCTCTTGGTGCTCTGGTGGTGGGGCGATGAGGTCCTCTTGTGTCCTGAGGACCTCAGGACACAAGTGGACTTCATCCCCCGAGCAGCAGTGCGCCAAGAGGCACGTTTGCACAGTGGTGTAAAAGGGGCGTGGCCTCGGACCACCTCTCTGCAATCCAGCTGTGTGGTGCTTGTGGAGGTACCTGGTGGGCTGGTTGACCCAGGACCCTCAGTATTCAGAGGACTAATCCCCAACTTAGAATGCGCCAGGGGGTGCGTTGCAGAGTGGTGAGAAAGGGCGTGGCCTGTGACCACCTCTCTGCAATCGAGCTCTGTGGCACTTACTGGAGGTACCTGGTGGGCAAGTTGGCCCCCGGGGACCCTCAGTATTCAAGGGGAATTAATCCCCTAACTTAGAACGCGCCAGGGGGTGCGTTTGCAGAGTGGTGGAGAAAGGGGGCGTGGCCTGTGTCCACCTCTCTGCAGCGCAGCTCTGTGGCACATATTGGAGGTACCTGGTGGGCAAGTTGGCCCCCGGGGACCCTCAGTATTCAAGGGGAATTAATTCCCCAACTTACAACGCACCAGGGGGCGCGTTTGCAGAGTGGTGGAGAAAGGGGGCGTGGCCTAGCATGAGAAGTTAGCAATTCTGCTGTGTGGGACTTACTGGAGGTAATAGGAGGGGTAGTTGGCCCCCAAGGTTGATGTTGGGGTCTAACTACCCCTCCTGTTACCTCCAGTAAATCCCACACAGTGGGTTTGCTAAGAGGTGTTCGGAGGCCACGCTCACCTTTCTCCACCACTCTGCAAACACGACTGCTATGTTATAGTTAGAAATTAGCATTTAAAAAACCTTTGAAATTCACTGAAAAAACCATAGGTTTTAGGGACGTTATAGTTAGAAATTAGCATTTAAAAAACCTTGGAAATTCACTGAAAAAGCCATAGGTTTCAGGGACGTTATAGTTAGAAATTAGCATTTAAAAAAACCATAGAAATTCACTGAAAAAACCATAGGTTTCAGGGACGTTATAGTTAGTTGGACATTTCACTCGTACAAAACCAGAGAATTTGTCCATTATAGTTAGTTGAGCTAACTATAACTCGCGCCATAAACACACCAATACCAGTTACTACATACCCACTCACTGATTCCTAGGTCTACACACACGTCCACTCATTCACCCATACAGTCACTCATACATGCATTCACTCATCAATACAGAACTATGATATGCACTCATACACCTATACAGATACTCACACACCACCACTCATCCATAGAGTTACTCACACACCTAGTCAGTCATGCAAAGAATCAATCACACTCCCATTTACTCACCTATACAGTTATACACACACCACCTCACTTATTCATACAGATACTAACACATACTTACTCTCTTATACAATCACTGATAGAAGCACACACTCATCCATACAGCCACTCTCACAATCACTCACTCTCAGATAGTCATTTATATACTCCAACACTCACATATACTGCCTTTCACATATGTAGTTACTCACACATGTACCACTGAGACATCCATTCACTCACCAACACACCCATACACACACTCACCCACCCACACAGCCCTTCACACATGCAGTCTTGAACCCATACACCCATTGAATCACCCACTCACACATCTATGCACAGAGTCACACACCCCCCACCCACCCATACAGACACTCAGGCGCCAATACAGATACTCAGACAACCAATCAATAACCTATAGAGACACTCATGTAGCTACTCACCAACCCATGCAGCCGCTTACACACCAACTGACAGACTATACAGACATTTGCACAGTTTACTCACTAACCCATGCATTCAGTAAGACACGTTTAATCACTCACTTATACAGTCAGAGTCACGCACATACTAAATCATCCATTCAGACATTCATACACCCACTCATACTTCAATACACCTTGGTATATATATATATATATATTCACTGAAAAAACCATAGGTTTCAGGCACGTTATAGTTAGAAATTAGCATTTAAAAAACCTTTGAAATTCACTGAAAAAACCATAGGTTTCAGACACGTTATAGTTAGAAATTAGCATTTAAAAAACCTTTGAAATTCACTGAAAAAACCATAGGTTTTAGGGACAGTTATAGTTAGTTGGACATTGCACTCGTACAAAACCCGTGAAATTCCCCCGTTATAGTTAGTTCAGCTAACTATAACTCACGCCCGCAATGCACTGCTGATGATGTCACATATTACATCACTCATGACATGGTCAGTGACATCACTGATGACATCACTGATGACATCTCAAATGACATCACTGATGACATCACTGATGACATCATCCAGTGACTGTGTGTTTCTGTAAAGTTTAAATATGTTTAATATATATAGGGAAGGCGTATTGAAGAATGAGTGGGTGTATAAGTGTCTGAATGGATGATTTAGTACGTGAGTGACTGACTCTACAAGTGAGTGATTAAACGTATCTTACTGAATACATGGGTTAGTGACTAAACTGTGTGAATGTCTGTATCCGTCTGTTTGTTGGTGTGTAAGTGGATGCATGGATTTGCGAATAGCTACATGAGTGTCTATATGGGTTATTGATTGGTTCTCTGAGTATCTGTATGGCTGCCTGAGTGTTTGTGTGGGTGGGGTGTGTGTGACTCTATACATAGATGTGTGAGTGGGTGATTCACTGGAGTGCATGATTTCAAGAGTGCATCTGTGATGGACTGCTTGGGTGGGTGAGTGTGTGTATGGGTGTGTTAGTGAGTGAATGTATATCTCAGTGGTACATGTGCGAGTAACTACATATGTAAAAGGCAGTATATATGTGTGTTAGAGTATTTAAATGGCTATAAGTGAGAGTGTGTTATTGTGAGAGTGGCTGTATGGATGCATGTGTGCTTGTATCAGTTATTGTATAAGAGCGTAAGAATGTGCTAGTATTTGTATGAGTAAGTGAGCTGGTGTGTGTATAACTGTATAGGTGAGTAAATGGGTGTGTGATTAATTTTTTGCATGACTGACTAGGTGTGTGAGTACCTCTATGGATGAGTGGCGGTGTGTGAGTGTTTATATAGGTGTATGAGTGCATATGATAGTCCTGTACTGAGTGACTGTAAGTATGAGTGACTGTACAGGTGAGTGAGTGGTTGTGTGTGTAGACCTAAGAATCAGTGAGTGGGTATGTAGTTTTTGGTGTTGGAGTGTCTATGGTTTTGAGAATGGCAGTCTGTAATTTAGAGTGGGTGTATCAAAAGTTATATTAGGGTGTGAGAAGATGCATGAAATTATCACATGGATGATGTCATCAGTGATTCATTTGAGATGTCATCAGTGATGTCATCAGTGATGTCACTGACCATGTCATGAGTGATGTAATATGTGACGTCATCAGCAGTGCATTGCGGGGGCGCGAGTTATAGTTAGCTAAACTAACTATAACAGGGGAATTTCACGGGTTTTGTACGAGTGCAATGTCCAACTAACTATAACTGTCCCTAAAACCTATGGTTTTTTCAGTGAATTTCAAAGGGTTTTTAAATGCTAATTTCTAACTATAACGTGTCTGAAACCTATGGTTTTTTCAGTGAATTTCAAAGGTTTTTTAAATGCTAATTTCTAACTATAACGTGCCTGAAACCTATGGTTTTTTCAGTGAATTTCAAAGGTTTTTTAAATGCTAATTTCTAACTATAACGTGCCTGAAACCTATGGTTTTTTCAGTGAATTTCAAAGGTTTTTTAAATGCTAGTTTCTAACTATGCCAACAGAGGTAGGACATGTGAAGAAAGAAGAAAAACGCACAGAAAGAAGCAAAAGATGTGCAGAAAGAACCAACAGAGGAGCAGAAAGAGGCCTTGTTGCAAAATCATCCTGTGCCCACAACTTTTTCAGATGGGTACTGGTGGTAACTGACTCTGACTAACCAGAGCCAGTGCGCGTTTGCACAGTGGTGAAGGGAGGGGGCCTGAGGTGACATGTGTGCAAACGCGCCCCGTGGCGCGTTTTAAGTTGCGGGATTAAGTCCCCTTGAATCCTGAGGGTCCCTGGGCCCAACTAGCCCCCAGGTACCTACAGTTAGGACCACAGAGCTGAGTTGCAGAGAGGCGTTCCGAGGCCACGCACCTTTTTCACCTCTCTGCAACGCAACTCTGTTGTGCTTACTGAAGGTACCTGGTGGGCTAGTTGGCCCCAGGATTCAAAGGGAATTAACTCCCCAACTTAAACGCACCACAGGGCGTGTTTGCGCACATGTCACCTGAGGCCCCGCCCCTCCCTTCACCACTGTGCAAACGCGCCCCGTGGCGCGTTTTTAAGTTGGGGGATTAAGTCACCTTGAATCCTGAGAGTCCCTGGGGCCCAACTAGCCCACCAGGTACTTCCAGTAAGCACCACAGGCCTGCGTTGCAACGCCTGTAACAAATTGTGCAGTTGTGTTTAGGTAGTGAAGAGGGTCGTGCTGGGGGTAGTGTTTTAGGGTTTAGGGTAGTGCAGTGGTGTTTGTGTAGTGTAGGGGGTCATGCTGGGGGTAGATTTAGGGTTTAGGGTAGTGCAGTGGTGTTTGGGTAGTGTAGGGAGTCGTGCTGGGGGAGTGTTTTAGGGTTTAGGGTAGTACAGTGGTGTTTGGGTAGTGTAGGGGGTCATGCTGGGGTTAGTGTTTTAGGGATTTAGGGTTTAGGGTAGTGCAGTGGTGTTTGGGTAGTGTAGGGGATACTGCTGGGGGTAGTGTTTTAGGGTTTAGGGTAGTGCAGTGGTGTTTGGGTAGCGTGGGGGGTACTGCTGGGGGTAGTGTTTTATGGTTTAGGGTAGTGCAGTGGTGTTTGGGTAGTGTAGGGGTTCGTGCTGGGGGTAGTTTTGTAGGGTTTAGGGTAGTGCAGTGGTGTTTGTGTAGTGTAGGAGGTCATGTTTTAGGGTTTAGGGTAGTGCAGTGGTCTTTGGGTCGTGTAGGGGGTTGGGCGGGGGGTAGTGTTTTAGGGATTAGGGTAGTGCAGTGGTATTTAGGTAGTGTAGGGTGTCATGCTGGGGGAGTGTTTTAGGGTTTAGGGCAGTGCAGTGGTGTTCGGGTAGTGTAGGGGGTCGTGCTGGGGGAGTGTTTTAGGGTTTAGGGCAGTGCAGTCGTGTTCGGGTAGTGTAGGGGGTCGTGCTGGGGGAGTATTTTAGGGTTTAGGGTAGTGCAGTGGTGTTTGGGTAGTGTAGGGGGTCATGCTGGGTGTAGTGTTCTAGGGTTTAGGGCAGTGCAGTGGTGTTCGGGCAGTGTAGGGGGTCATGCTGGGGGTCGTGTTTTAGGGTTTAGGGCAGTGCAGTGGTGTTTGGGCAGTGTAGGGGGTCGTGCTGGGGGTGGTGTTTCAGGGTTTAGGGCAGTGCAGTGGTGTTCGGGCAGTGTAGGGGGTCGTGCAGGGGGTGGTGTTTCAGGGTTTAGGGCAGTGCAGTGGTGTTCGGGCAGTGTAGGGGGTCGTTCAGGGGTGGTGTTTCAGGGTTTAGGGCAGTGGTGTTCGGGCAGTGTAGGGGGTCATGCTGGGGGTGGTGTTTCAGGGTTTGGGGCAGTGCAGTGGTGTTCGAGCGGTAAAGGGGGTCATGCTGGGGGTGGTGTTTCAGGGTTTAGGGCAGTGCAGTGGTGTTCGGGCAGTGTAAGGGGCGGTGCAGGGGGGGGTGTTTCAGGGTTTAGGGCAGTGCAGTGGTGTTTGGGCAGTGTAGGGGGTGGTGCAGGGGGTGGTGTTTCAGGGTTTAGGGCAGTGCAGTGGTGTTCGGGCAGTGTAGGGGGTCGTGCAGGGGGTGGTGTTTCAGGGTTTAGGACAGTGCAGTGGTGTTCGGGCAGTGTAGGGGGTCGTGCTGGGGCTAGTGTTTCAGGGTTTAGGGCAGAGCAATGGTGCTCAGGCAGTGTAGGGGGTTGTGCTGGGGGTGATGTTTCAGGGTTTAGGGCAGTGCAGTGGTGTTAGGGCAGTGTAGGGGTTGTGCTGGGGGTGGTGTTTCAGGGTTTAGGGCAGTGCAGTGGTGTTCCGGCAGTGTAGGGGGTCGTGCAGGGGTGGTGTTTCAGGGTTTAGTGCAGTGGTGTTCGGGCAGTGCAGGGGGTCATGCTGGGGTGGTGTTTCAGGGTTTAGGGCAGTGCAGTGGTGTTCGGGCAGTGTAGGGTGTCGTGCTGAGGGGTGGTGTTTCAGGGTTTAGGGCAGTGCAGTAGTGTTTGGGCAGTGTAGGGGGTCGTGCATGGGGTGGTGTTTCAGGGTTTAGGGCAGTGCAGTGGTGTTCGGCCAGTGTAGGTAGTCTTGCTGGGGGTGGTGTTTCAGGGTTTAGGGCACTGCAGTAGTTTTCGGGCAGTGTAGGCGGTCGTGCTGGGGCTGGTGTTTCAGGGTTTAGGGCAGTGCAGTGGTGTTCGGGCAGTGTACGGGGTTGTGCTGGGGCTGGTGTTTCAGGGTTTAGGGCAGTGCAGTGGTGTGCGGGCAGTGTACGGGGTTGTGCTGGGGCTGGTGTTTCTGGGTTTAGGGCAGTGCAGTGGTGTTCGGGCAGTGTAGGGGGTCGTGCTGGGGGTGGTGTTCCAGGGTTTAGGGCAGTGCAGTGGTGTTCGGGCAGTGTAGGGGGTCGTGCTGGGGCTGGTGGTTCAGGGTTTAGGGCAGTGCAGTGGTGTTCGGGCAGTGTAGGGGGTCATGCTGGGGCTGGTGTTTCAGGGTTTTGGGCAGAGCAGTGGTGTTCGGCAGTGTAGGGGGTCGTGCTGGGGGTGGTGTTTCAGGGTTTAGGGCAGTGCAGTGGTGTTCGGGCAGTGTAGCGGGTCTTGCTGGGGGTGGTGTTTCAGGGTTTAGGGCAGTGCAGTGGTGTTCGGGCAGTGTAGGGGGTCTTGCTCTGGGTGGTGTTTCAGGGTTTAGGGCAGTGGTGTTCGGGCAGTGTAGGGGGTCTTGCTGGGGGTGATGTTTCAGGGTTTAGGGCAGTGCAGTGGTGTTCGGGCAGTGTAGGGGGTGTTGCTGGGGGTAGTGTTTCAGGGTTTAGGGCAGTGCAGTGGTGTTCGTGCAGTGTAGGGGGTCGTGCTGGGGGTGGTGTTTCAGGGTTTAGGGCAGTGCAGTAGTGTTCGGGCAGTGTAGGGGGTCGTGCAGGGGTGGTGTTTCAGGGTTTAGGGCAGTGCAGTGGTGTTCGTGCAGTGTAGGGGGTCGTGCAGGGGTGGTGTTTCAGGCTTTAGTGCAGTGGTGTTCGGGCAGTGTAGGGGGTCGTGCTGCAGTGGTGTTTCAGGGATTAGGGCAGTGCAGTGGTGTTCGGGCAGTGTAGGGTGTCGTGCTGAGGGGTGGTGTGTCAGGGTTTAGGGCAGTGCAGTAGTGTTTGGGCAGTGTAGGGGGTCGTGCAGGGGTGGTGTTTCAGGGTTTAGGGCAGTGCAGTGGTGTTCGGCCAGTGTAGGTAGTCTTGCTGGGGGTGTTGTTTCAGGGTTTAGGGCAGTGCAGTAGTTTTCGGGCAGTGTAGGCGGTCGTGCTGGGGCTGGTGTTTCAGGGTTTAGGGCAGTGCAGTGGTGTTCGTGCAGTGTACGGGGTTGTGCTGGGGCTGGTGTTTCAGGGTTTAGGGCAGTGCAGTGGTGTGCGGGCAGTGTACGGGGTTGTGCTGGGGCTGGTGTTTCAGGGTTTAGGGCAGTGCAGTGGTGTGCGGGCAGTGTACGGGGTTGTGCTGGGGCTTGTGTTTCTGGGTTTAGGGCAGTGCAGTGGTGTTCGGACAGTGTAGGGGGTCGTGCTGGGGGTGGTGTTCCAGGGTTTAGGACAGTGCAGTGGTGTTCGGGCAGTGTAGGGGGTCGTGCTGGGGCTGGTGTTTCAGGGTTTAGGGCAGTACAGTGGTGTTCGGGCAGTGTAGGGGGTCGTGCTGGGGCTGGTGTTTCAGGGTTTTGGGCAGAGCAGTGGTGTTCAGCAGTGTAGGGGTCGTGCTGGGGGTGGTGTTTCAGGGTTTAGGGCAGTGCAGTGGTGTTCGGGCAGTGTAGCGGGTCTTGCTGGGGGTGGTGTTTCAGGGTTTAGGGCAGTGCAGTGGTGTTCGGGCAGTGTAGGGGTCTTGCTCTGGGTGGTGTTTCAGGGTTTAGGGCAGTGGTGTTCGGGCAGTGTAGGGGGTCTTGCTGGGGGTGATGTTTCAGGGTTTAGGGCAGTGCAGTGGTGTTCGGGCAGTGTAGGGGTCTTGCTGGGGGTAGTGTTTCAGGGTTTAGGGCAGTGCAGTGGTGTTCGTGCAGTGTAGGGGGTCGTGCTGGGGGTGGTGTTTCAGGGTTTAGGGCAGTGCAGTAGTGTTCGGGCAGTGTAGGGGGTCGTGCAGGGGTGGTGTTTCAGGGTTTAGGGCAGTGCAGTGGTGTTCTGGCAGTGTAGGGGGTCATGCTGGGGGTGGGGTTTCAGGGTTTAGGGCAGTACAGTGGTGTTCGGGCAGTGTAGGAGGTCGTGCAGGGGGTGGTGTTTCAGGGTTTAGGGCAGTGCAGTGGTGTTCGGGCAGTGTAGGGGGTCGTGCTGGGGCTGGTGTTTCAGGGTTTAGGGCAGTGCAGTGGTGTTCGGGCAGTGTAGGGGGTCTTGCTGGGGGTGGTGTTTCAGGGTTTAGGGCAGTGGTGTTCGGGCAGTGTAGGGGGTCTTGCTGGGGGTGATGTTTCAGGGTTTAGGGCAGTGCAGTGGTGTTCAGGCAGTGTAGGGGGTCTTGCTGGGGGTAGTGTTTCAGGGTTTAGGGCAGTGCAGTGGTGTTCGTGCAATATAGGGGGTCGTGCTGGGGATGGTGTTTCTGCGTTTAGGGCAGTGCAGTAGTGTTCGAGCAGTGTAGGGGTTGTGCAGGGGTGGTGTTTCAGGGTTTAGGGCAGTGCAGTGGTGTTCGGGCAGTGTAGGGGGTCGCGCTGGGGGTGGTGTTTCAGGGTTTAGGGCAGTGCAGTGGTGTTCGGGCAATGTAGGGGGTCATGCACGGGGTGGTGTTTCAGGGTTTAGGGGCAGTGCAGTGGTGTTCGGGCAGTGTAGGGTGTTGTGCTGGGGCTGGTGTTTCAGGGTTCAGGGCAGTGCAGTGGTGTTCAGGCAGTGTAGGGGGTCGTGCTGAGGCTGGTGTTTCACGGTTTAGGGCAGTGCAGTGGTGTTCGGGCAGTGTAGGGGGTCGTGCTGGGGCTGGTGTTTCAGGGTTTAGGGCAGTGCAATGGTGTTCGGGCAGTGTAGGCGGTCGTGCTGGGGCTGGTGTTTCAGGGTTTAGGGCAGTGCAGTGGTGTTCGGGCAGTGTAGAGGGTCGTGCTGGGGCTGGTGTTTCAGGGTTTAGGGCAGTGCAGTGCTGCTCGGGCAGTGTAGGGGTCGTGCTGGGGGTGATGTTTCAGGGTTTAGGGTAGTGCAGTGGTGTTCGGGCAGTGTAGGGGGTCGTGCAGGGGCTGGTGTTTCAAGGTTTAGGGCAGTGCAGTGGTGTTCGGGCAGTGTAGGGGGTCGTGCTGGGGCTGGTGTTTCAGGGTTTTGGGCAGAGCAGTGGTGTTCGGGCAGTGTAGGGGGTCATGCTGGGGGTAGTGTTTCAGGGTTTAGGGCAGTGCAGTGGTGTTCGGGCAGTGTAGGGGGTCGTGCTGGGGGTGATGTTTCAGGGTTTAGGGTAGTGCAGTGGTGTTCGGGCAGTGTAGGGGGTCGTGCAGGGGCTGGTGTTTCAAGGTTTAGGGCAGTGCAGTGGTGTTCGGGCAGTGTAGGGGGTCGTGCTGGGGGTAGTGTTTCAGGGTTTAGGGCAGTGCAGTGGTGTTCGGGCAGTGTAGGGAGTCGTGCTGGGGGTGGTGTTTCAGGGTTTAGGTCAGTGGTGTTCGGGCAGTGTAGGGGGTCTTGCTGGGGGTGATGTTTCAGGGTTTAGGGCAGTGCAGTGGTGTTCGGGCAGTGTAGGGGGTCTTGCTGGGGGTAGTGTTTCAGGGTTTAGGGCAGTGCAGTGGTGTTCGGGCAGTGTAGGGGGTCATGCTGGGGGTGGTGTTTCAGGGTTTAGGGCAGTGCAGTGGTGTTCGGGCAGTGTAGGGGTCGTGAAGGGGGTGGTGTTTCAGGGTTTAGGGCAGTGCAGTGGTGTTCGGGCAGTGTAGGGGTCGTGCTAGGGGTGGTGTTTCAGGGTTTAGGGCAGTGCAGTGGTGATCGGGCAGTGTAGGGGGTCATGCAGGGGCTGGTGTTTCAGGGATTAGGGCAGTGCAGTGGTGTTCGGGCAGTGTAGGGGGTCGTGCTGGGGTAGTGTTTTAGGGTTTAGGGTAGTGCAGTGGTGCTTGTGTAGTGTAGGGGTCATGCTGGGGGTAGTGTTTTAGGGTTTAGGGTAGTGCAGTGGTGTTTGTGTAGTGTAGGGGTCATGTTTTAGGGTAGTGCAGTGGTGTTTGGGTAGTGTAGGGGGTCGTGCTGGGGGTAGTGTTTTAGGATTTAGGTTAGTGCAGTGGTGTTTGGGTAGTGTAGGGGTCGTGCTGGGGTAGTGTTTTAGGGTTTATGGTAGTGCAGTGGTGTTTGTGTAGTGTGAGGGGGTCGTGCTGGGGGTAGTGTTTTAGGGTTTAGGGTAGTGCAGTGGTGCTTGTGTAGTGTAGGGGGTCATGCTGGGGGTAGTGTTTTAGGGTTTAGGGTAGTGCCGTGGTGTTTGTGTAGTGTAGGGGTCGTGTTTTAGGGTAGTGCAGTGGTGTTTGGGTAGTGTAGGGGGTTGTGCTGGTGGTAGTGTTTTAGGATTTAGGTTAGTGCAGTGGTGTTTGGGTAGAGTAGGGGGTCGTGCTGGGGGTAGTGTTTTAGGGTTTAGGATAGTGCAGTGGTGCTTGTGTAGTGTAGGGGGTCGTGCTGGGGGTAGTGTTTTAGGGTTTAAGGTAGTGCAGTGGTGTTTTTGTAGTGTAGGGGGTCATGTTTTAAGATGCAATGCTCCAATACCTGACCAGTCTGCACTACATAAAACTGCAAAAACTAAAATAAAAAGTGTTTTGCACACTTTTGTCATTGGGCTATATGTGGGCTACATCTGGGTAATATTTGTGCTACATTTGGGCTCTTTTTTCACTGGTGGCCATCTTGGAAGACTTCTTTGTTATGAAGTGTCCTAATTTCTTCATTTACTGCAGTCTCCTCAGTAGGAAATGCTTTCAGTTTTTACTTTGATTCCATCAAGAAGGCATTCAGATGTGTCTCACATCTGCCATAAATTCAGAATGTTAGCACTCTAGTTGCTCATTAGATCACTGGAGTAAAGCTACTGCTCACCAGGGAGTTAACTGGTAGTCTGCTGCTGGTATTGAAAGTGATTGTTTCAGTCTGCATGTCAGAATTTTCTAATGAAATAGAAGAGGATTTGAGATCTCACTTAAAACATGCCCTAATTTTTCTTTCTGCAGCACTAACCATAATTTCTATTTCAAAAAGAGCCCCTCATTTTGTTCCTTTTAAATTAAATGTTTTAAGTGTTACCGGTTTATTCCAATCAAGATGGCTTCAGGTGTGCCATACTTTTGTCATAAGTAAGGCTGTTAGCGCTCTAGTTGTTCTTTAGAACACTCTGGGAAGCTGCAGTAGAACACAAAGGCATCAACTGGCAGGCTGCTCCTGTTGAAATATAACAGGAAGATATTTGAGATCACACTTGAAATATGTCCTAATTTTTCTTTCTACAGCACTAACCATAATTTCTATGACAAAATGAACCCCATCATTTTGTTCCTTTTTAAATTAAATGTTTTAAGTGTTACCAGTTTATTCCAATCAAGATGGCTTCAGGTGTGCCATACTTTTGTCATAAGTAAGGCTGTTAGCACTCTAGTTGTTCTTTAGAACACTCTAGGAAGCTGCAGTAGAACACAAAGGAATCAACTGACAGTCTCTGCCCTTGTTGGATGTACATGTTTTACTGAGAATGTCAGACTTCATTCTCACATGAGTGAGAAAGATAATGTGAATTTACAGAAAATATGCTCTCATTTTAGCTTCTGGAGCACCTTCCAAACCTCCATGGGACAAGCATGAGAAAATAGTGTTCTCTCAAACATGATTCATGATATCCCAGAAGAAGGTTTTTCACATGGTAAAATCACCTTAGAATACACCACAATTCCTAAAATTAGTATGGTACCATCAACAAATAAATTCTAATGTAACTAAAGCCTGTTATCACCCTTTATAGTTCTCCTTTTGGTGACCCTCAAAATCTTCTATTCACTACAATGCATTTCAATGTGGTACTATCATTTACATTGGTCCCAAGATGGCTGCCAGCAATTCCAGGATGAAGTGCTGACAGCCAATCAGATCTCACGATGACATGTGTGGTTAGGCTCCGCCCAGATATATATGTGACTTTACTTTTGATTTTCTCAGGAACTACTGAACGGATTTACACCATTTAAGCAAAAGGCACAACACTGAACCAAGGGCTACCTCTTTGCCAAATTTGGTGTAATTCCGTTCAGCAGTTCGGGCTGTAGCTGCGACTAAAGGTTCCTATGGAAAAATGAATGGGGAAAACGCGTTTTGGGACCCCCTTTTTCTCGGCCCCTGCTTGACGTATCACCCCGAGACTTTCAGGATAGGAGCGGACCGGAGCGCCCCAACAAGTTGGAAACTTTCGCGAACATTGCGTCATCCGGCGCCAACGTTATTTCAAATAGAATGTCGCGGATTTCCTATGGATAATAGGTTTTAACTATAACTATCTACTGGCGACCGCCAGTAGATAATATATATATATATATATATATATATATATATATATATATATATATATAACATATTTAAACTTTACAGAAACACACAGTCACTGGATGATGTCATCAGTGATGTCATCAGTGATGTCACTGACCATGTCATGAATGGTGTAATATGTGACGTCATCAGCAGTGCATTGCGGGGGCGTGAGCTATAGTTAGCTCAACTAACTATAACGGACAAATTTCTCAGGTTTTGTACGAGTGAAATGTCCAACTAACTATAACGTCCCTGAAACCTATGGTTTTTTCAGTGAATACATATTATGTACACACACACAAAGGGAAGACATTATGAGAGGCGCTGACCCCAAGTGTGTGCTAGAAGGCAGAGACATTAAAATTGTGGCTCTTATAATTTTATTTTTTGCTACAGGTGAGATGGCCTCTCTATGCCATAATCTCAGAAGTGAAACTGCTATCTCTAGGCTTCATGCTTGAAATAAGACAGACTTAAAGGAGAACATACCACACAGAATATTATGCACAAAACCTGCATTTTTTCATGTTCCAGTGTGTGCTATATATAACTATTATGTTGAAGCATGTTGTCAGAATGCTTGCGTTCGAATGTATAAAAGTAAACATTAATACATAAATTGATGATTCTGTTTTTTTGGGCTAAAGCGTATATGAAATTTACAACGCATTCTCTCGCCCTAAACCTTGCGTTAGGCGTGAGTTTAATAGGTAAATTATTGACTATACATTGTTTTTTTTTTAATCACAACAGGTAGACGGACATGTATTAACATAAAGTTTGCAATTAAATTACATTGCTAGCCTATTTAAGGGTGCATTTCCTTTCAGTGTTCTGATGAATTGGATTTGTTTAACTTTAAGCCGTGACAGTGAAATAAAATGTGGACTAATCATGTTATGAGGGCAACTGTACTAATACACGCATATTACTTCTGTGAAAAGGCTAAATCCATTTTACTACCATACACAAATTAAATTGCAATGAGAAGAACACTATTTACTGCCACGCAGATCGCATGTTACAAAGATTTTACAAAAGAAAACAACTCTCCTAACAGGCACAAGGCCTCTTCAATTTGAATTGATCTTAAATGCTAAAACTCACTGCATACTGATTTTGATCAAATACCTTTTTAAGTATAAATACACATAAAGAAATTGCGTAAACCATTTGCATATATGCAGAGAGTAATATGCTATGTACCATTATTAATGGAGGGGTATCATGACACACTTGAGGCTTCAACTCCTGTGTGTGCCCCAGAGCCCTGGTTTTGTGGGGCAACTGTGGTTTTTCTTTGGAGGGTCGATTTCACCACTGTTCTCATCAATGTCTATATACATTCTTTGGGTCTGTCTATATTGCTGTGGTTCAGAATGGTATACATCTGATTCACATTTCCAAATCCCTCAAAAACCGTCTTTGATATAGGCAGTGCCAAAGGAAGAATATCTCCTGTGTGGTTGATGTTATTATTCCAAACATCCCATTATACACCTTTTTGTGATGCTAGTTTCCATTGTTTCCCAAAAAAGGTTTTCTTGCTCGTCTTATGTGGCTGTTTACATTTAGCCCGGTGACAAATTCACTTGCAGGAGGATTTTTTTCTTTCGTAATAAATGCTGAATTCTTCTCACACCATGAAAACTGCGAACTGGCTAGCAATAGAAAGCATACATTTGAATCAACTTAGTTATTAAAGCTTTTATCAGTCATAATATCTTGACTAATAGGGTTTACATGATTAATGGCAATATCTCGCCTTGTAAAGGAAGTGACATCCTAGTGATATTGCATTACATGTGAAACATGTAATTTCAAGAGCGCACAATGGAACGCTGGTGAATTACTCGACCATGCACAGGAATTTAAACGGATCTTAATTGTTATGCGGACGCCGGCAGTAATATTAGTTGAATTGTTTCTTATCATGGAATACTGAGTTATGAATACCAATGTGTCACATGTAAAATTAAACAAATGCATTCTTTTGACTTGAAGGCAGAAATAGATAACTTTAATTTAATTGTAAGATGCTTTTAGCTGATAGCGATGACAATTGCAGAAATGAACACCATATTCGTTAAAAGGGCCCTTCCAGTATGTGCCCTCAGCATAAACCCAATGACGCACCATGAGCATGACATGTCACCTACATTAAACAATTTGCATAATGTAATATTTTCCTGTTCTAGGTGTACCCGCAGTTCCTTAATGTCCATATTTGCCTACTTTGTGAGAAATGACGTACCTGGCACAAACAATGAGCAAAAAAAGGCATTTATATAACAGACTACAAGATAAGGATATTTTTAATGAAAGTATATCCTCTGACTAGGGGCTGCTTACTAGTGAATCGTTTGCCCCTCTGGTTGGTAAATTAACATCATACTTCTAACAAGAAACGCAATCCTCAAAAAAGAATTTGGTTTTAGGTTTTGAGCAAGGCAGCATTAGCGCGGCTAGCAGTGCAGCTGCTTCCATTGGTGCTGCAGATGCAGTGGCACCAGGGCCCAGCCTGAGGGGGCCACTGAACTCTGACTATTGCTGTATTTCTCGGTTAAAACAGTAGCCAGGCTCCCGATCCCTACTTGCACTGGGGCCCATGACACACCAGCTACTTCTTATTTACAATTTAATCGAGGTAAGGCAGTTTTTAAAACGGTAATGGTAAAGAATCCTCTGATTCAAATAAGAGACTGATAACTTCCACTCGCATTTACACTAATTAAACACATACAAAGAAGAGTATGCTAAGGTGGAGCATGCAGAGTACTATAGAAATTAGTGTTTAAACGATCTTCCATATTTTATGATTTTGAGAAGAAATTCTTATAGTACATGTGTAGTTACAGTAGTCAAGAAAAAAAAAAAACATTCACGGTGTTTTCCTTCTAGGCCTATCAAGTATCTGAGAGAATATCTCCGATGCTGCATATCATTCATAGGTGGCTATTTGACCGCTCGGGGTATGTCATTTTGCCACGGGTGTTGGTCTTTATTTCCAATAAATGCATCAGCAAACAGTGCCATATGTCTTCCTGTCAAACAACAAGGGTATACGCCCATCACTCATATGGCTATATGCACATACATTTTTCTCCCTTTAGTGGTGGACCACGTTTGTGCAATCGCCACAAAAGATAAATAATGTCATTATGACAGTCAAAAAGTGTATAATTTAAGAATAGATTTCGTATGAATTCACTTCGGCAACAAAGGCTATGATTGTATGAATAGTTTAAGTTATCAACCGAAGTCCCTCAATGTGATTTTTAAACGTTGACTTGTTATATGGGCTTTTGCTAGGTACACATGTTCATGTACTTAGACAATAAGGATACACATTTTTGTCGTGAGAGTCCAAATTCACCGGAAAAAGCGATATCTACTTTTTAATCCTTGAATCAAATGTGTGTGCAGTACCTCTGGCAGCCACCTGCATATACATTTAGACTTTGTCTCTGAATAGACAATAATTGTCTCTAAACAAGGCCATCCGTCTGCTACCCTGACAACAAGATACTCAATAAAAGACTTCAGAACTGAGAGTCCCTGAAGTTAGCCAAAGAAGAACCTCAAGGGGAGCTCATAGGGACTCTAAGGGTGTCAGGCAGAGGGCATTAATAAAGTCCAGTCCAGTCCAGATCCAGTTGCCACTAGTTAGCTGACATTCTTCAAGGGAATTTCCTCGTACACTTTTTTATGTTCCTCGAACTGTCCAGGAGATCAGCCTTATGATCTTTGGTGGCCTTTCTGTCCTTGGATTTCAAGTCTAAGAGGGACCAACCTCGTTGTGTCCAGCTTATAGGTCAGAGATGCCTTGTGCAGCAGGTTTGATCCAAATTGTATCCTTTCACAAATGCATCGGTGTTCTGAGGCAGTCTGGGTGAGAGTCCAGCTTTGTCCCCCATTCACAGCCATTGGGTGGGGGTCACCCTAAAACATTACTGGAACCTCTCTCATTACTGGATCCTCTGACCAATTAAGTAATGTTCTCATATCCTCACCCACCTACTTTTGCAGTAGTTCCTGCTTGCTTTTGTGGAAGATCTTTCTGAATGCACAATTTTGAGTAGCAAATTATTTTTGAATACTAGTGATTTTTAGGCTGAATCTAGTCGTGAATGATGAATCATTGCTACTGCACTTGAAACAATTTTCATTAGACATTTAGAAGTGTTTTTTAATGTAGTTCAGTTGTGCCCATTTTTACAAAGACACCATTTTTATTAATATCGATGCTGTTTTAGTGTTCTGTTCATCTTGCTCGTGCTCATTACCCCTCCCAAACAATATCTCCCTGCTATCTTCTCTCCTCACAGTCTTCACAGAGCACAGCACACTGTGAGCCAATTCGTTATTTTCCTTAGAGTGCATGGATTGGAAATATATTGTAAATTAAACTTTCTTTGTGTACTGAAAGTTGCAATCCCAAAGACTCTTCTGCAGGAATTTCCTACTTGGGCCTGCTAGCATGCACTCGTGTATGGTGTTTGAAAAATGCTTCATATTGTGTGCATCCCTGGGCAACAACAGCACAGACACTACTGGAGCTTTTCCTAAAAATGTGTTTGTATTATGTGTTTATTTTTTATTTTTTATTTGTATTAATAATATTTCTTAATCGGTAATATCAATCAGTGTGCAAGATTTACATGTGTTACAATCGCAATCATTAATAATGATTGTCAATAGAGAACTAACTGGCACATGCATCAAGCTAGGATTTTGCGAGTCCTTAATAGCGAATATTAAGGATTCGCAATTAAGGATTCGCAAAATCCTATGCATGTAGGAATCGCTATAATAATAGCAATTCCTTCACATTCCTTATTTGCGACTCGCAAATTGCGAGTCGCAAATAAGGAATGGCTTCCCATTCATTCCTATGGGCCTACAGGCCCATAGGAATGAATGGGAAATTGCGAGCGCTATTTGCGAGTACCAATAGGTACTCGCATATTGCGCATGCAATTTCAAGGGTGCAGGGGTGTCAAAAGGACACCCTGTTGCACCCCTGAAATTGATCCGTGCACATATGTTGTGCACACACATGTCCCAAGGACATGTGTGTGTGTAACCTTCAACTTTGTAAAATGCACTTTAGTGCATTTCTCAAAGTTTTTGCAAATTACAATGAAGTTCAACTTCATGGTAAATTGCGCCCTAGTAGCGAAATCGCAATTTTTTTACTTTGTTGCATTGCATTTAAGGAATCTCAATTTGCGATTCCTTAAATGCAATCGCAATTTAAGTAATCACAATTTAGGGGCACATGCATCAAGCTAGGCAATTGCGATTCCTTAATAGCTATTATTAAGGAATCGCTATTAAGGAATTGCAATTGCCTATGCATGTAGAAATCGCTCAATAAATAGCGATTCCTAAACATTCCTTAATTGCTACTCGCAAATTGCGAGTTGGAATTAAGGAATACCTACCCATTCATTCCTATGGGCCATGAGGCCCATAGGAATGAATGGGAAGATATTCACTATTAGCGATTCGCTATTAAAGAATGGCTAATAGTGGGAGCTATTTCAAGGGTGCCAGGGTGTCAAAAGGACACCCTGTTGCACCCTGAAATCTGCATATGAGTACATCTTGCACACACACATGCCCCAAGGGCATGTGTGTGTGTAAATGGAAGTTTGAAAAATGAACTTTAGTGCATTTTTCAAAGTTTTGCAAATTACCATGCAGTTTAACTACATGGTAATTTTCTCCCCTATTAGCGAAATCGCAATTTTTTTAACTTTAATGCATTGCATTTAAGGAATCTCAATTTGTGATTCCTTAAATGCAATTGCAATTTAAGGAATAGCAATTTTGCGATTCCTTAAATTGCGATTTCTGCATTTGGGATGATGCATCCCAAATGCAAAAATACTGGTCGCAAAGGGGCAGATTCTGAGAATCTGCCCATTTGCGACCAGTATTTCGGTTGATGCATGTGCCAGTTAGAGATTACTTAAATTGCGATTTTTGCATTTGGGATGATGCATCCCAAATGCAAAAATACCGGTCGCAAAGGGGCAGATTCTGAGAATCTGCCCGTTTGCGACCGGTTTTTCTTTTGATGCATGTGCCTGTAAGTACATAATACTGTCAGAACATAATCAGACTTTGGATGATGAGCAGGTCTGTGGATCTCTGTGGTTCCATCAAGTGGCGGTGAGTAACAGTTATGGCAGAGACTTTACAGCCTTTTAGAACGTTTCAGTGTTCAAAGGAGGGGGAAAGGCTGGCAGGGAGCAGTAAGACTCGGCACGAATAGTCACAACATAGAATTGAGAGAAACAAAGCCAAATATGTTTAAAAATCGGAGTTTGGCCAATCATCCGGTAGATACGTTGTTCACAGGATGCTGATTCAGACATGTCCTGTAACCAATCCGTATGGGCAGGAGGTAGCTGTTGTTCCCAGCTCTAAGAATAGCAACTGGAGCCACAGCCAGTGCCGTATGTACACACCACTTCATGTAGCGGTCTAGGTCAGGCACTTTCAAAGTGTCGTGTAGGAAGATCAGTTCAACAGACAGTTGTGGGTTGATATTGTTGTTCCTCTTGTCAATAACCTGTCACCAATATGTTTCAGAGGGTGTTGGAAGGTGGTTTACTAGTAGGTGCAGGTAAGCATTTACAGCTAGTAACAACACCACAATCACAAATAAGGTCCAGTCAAGTCTCAATAAATTAATCCTTTCTCAACTCTTGGTAGCTTGGCTAACGAGCAGTCAGGCTTAGCTGAGGAAATAGGCGTGTAAAGCATTTAATAGCATCAAAACAGCAAACAAGTTAGACACAGGACATAATAAAAATCCCACACCAATTTATATAAATAGAGAATATTTTTATTCTCAGAATGACACCAAAACGACACAACTCCAATCTAGGGAACCGGAGATATACAGTTTTAAAGATTAAAGTGCTTTCTAGCCTCTAAAAGTGAAAAGCGCCAACTGCATCTATCTGATCTCGCTGGAGTAGGAAAAGTAAAAGTTTCAGGGCAATCGCGATGGAGCGCAGATTGGCTACAATGAGCGGTAGGGCCTGTTCAAGTTTTTACCTTCTGACTTTTTTGGAGCTTTTTCTCTCGACATCAAGCGATCGGCTTCAGCAACCTGCCTTTCAGTTGGAGGATGACGGCCTGCTGCAGTGTGATGCCTTGGTGAGCCCTGAAGGTCTTTGTTTTCCTCATCGACGTCGAAGAGCTCCAGGGCTTTTAGCAGGACAAACCTGTGCAGTAAGGCCAAGTCAAAGTTCGACGTTGCTGGCTTGACTCTTGTCGTCGAGGTTGGTGAACTTATGAAGGTTTTTTCAAAAAGTTATTCCAATGTTTCCAAACTTTCATAACTTCTTCTGAAAGGTTCTTGGGGGTCCACAACACCAGACATGGGTCTAGAAGCTCTGAGTTGCCTCTTGAAGGTTTGGGACTAAAATTCCCACAATGCACCTGGGCAACCTAAAGAAAATCAAGTTGAAGCTTGTCAGCTGGGCTTGTCCTTGTTGTGGTTGATGCAGGTAGTTTTTTCCAGCGCTTTTCTACCTCTTGCTGATTAGGGAGTCCACTTCTTATCCTTTAAGACAGACACATTCCTCTTGTAGTGAAGCCTCATGAGTGCAACAGGTGCAGTCCTTATGTTTGAAGTCCTCTCTTGTGCAGTCCAAGGGTCCAGCAGGGTAGTCCTTCTTTTCCAGATGTTTTCAGGCAGATATTGGAGGTGCTGTTCCAGTTTCTGGGCTGGCAAGAGTAGGACACCCCTAAACCAATGGGGTTCAAGTTGCCACCCTCTGCTATGACCACATTCTTAGGACTGTGGTATATTTTTGTCCCAAAAAGCAATTCTTGCTCAAAATCAAAATGGAGAAAATCTCTTCTGGTACGTCAGGTCTGGCTAACCCAACGCACTGGTGTGGCTAACTTTTCCCTACACTCCCCTTCCAGAGCCTCTCCTCATTCAACTATTGGGGCTCCTGTCTGGCTGGGGGTGCAGGAAGTGGCGGTGGACCTGGTTTACTTTACTATCTCTCTTTCTCCCTTTGAAGACCAGTTTGGCTACCCATCCCCTTACTGTCCTGGCATCTGCAGCAGAGATCTCCTCCTACCAGATGGTATCTTTATTTCAGCACAAACAACTTCTCACCTAAGCAGAAGCAGCTTGGCTCGGCCTGTCAAAGGCTGGACAGTCAGAATAGGCTGCTACATGGCTTCTTTTGATAACTTCAGGAAAGCAAGTTCTATAACTACTTTCCTGCAATAGTTACAATAAATATAACATTGGCACATTGTTGGATTCATTGTAACCTTTATTTTGATAATTTGAATTATTGTTCTAGCTCACTTCTGTCAAATGTTAGACTTTAGTAAAGCTTAATAAAGCCTTCTCATGTTAGGGTATGGAGTTAGCAACACTGCAATGGGAAAAATAGGCCAATGTCTCCCGGAGATTTGCCGGTCGGCATCTGTTTGATCTCTTCTAGGAATTCTTTCTCGGTGATGTCGCTTTCTAGAGTTGTCAGTGACACGAGGAAGGCACAGATGGCAGTAGAGGGATGCCTCTTATGACAGGCGAGAGCCAGTATCAGTGGATGAGTCCTTGTAGAAGGCTGTGAACTTTTCCATTGATCTTATTGGATCGATGATTAGCCTTTGGCAGGTTGCTTGTTTGATCTCTTCTAGGAATTCTTCCTTGGTGATGTCACTTTCTAGAGTGGTCAGTGACACGAGGAAGACGCAGATGGTAGAAGAAGGATGCCTCTTATGAAAGGAGAGTGCCAGCATCGGTGGATGAGTACTAGCCCTTGTAGAAGGCTGTGAACTTTTCCGTTAATCTTACTGGATCGATGACTAGCCCTTGGCAGGTTCCTTGTTCAGACACAGAGCAATGGACTTCTTCTTGTTTAAACTGTTGGGTGAATAACGATCCAGCCTTGTCCCCAAATTCGTAGTGTTGGTGCTTTAGGAGCCCTAGCACTTTTTCTGCCAGGAACATTGACAAAGAGTTATGGCCTGTCTTTGCCCTGGCGAAAAGGCAGAAGTTTTACGTCTTTGGGTGCTGTCGATAGTGGGCTGTCAGAGCAAGGATCTGTTGCTCCAGAAGCGGTCTGGCATCCAGCAAACGTTTCCTTCTGAGTGCGGACTTCCTTATAATCTGGCAACACATGTTATCTTTACTTGCGGACCATGGGACCTATGGAGACTTTCCAGAGCTCTCGTTGATGCCCGTGTATGTCTGTAGGTGCTGTTTAGGCATCTGTCTGGCTTCTGGGGTTTGGAATTGCCAGACTGGCATCCTCCATAAAGCATACAGTGGTTTAACGTTAACCAATGCCAACTCCAGTGGGATAAGGGAGTTGTAAGATATGGCAGAATCAGAGATGGTGCAGGCAGATAGGGAGGGGGAGAGAGACCCACCATTAAAAAGTAATCAGTTCAAGTTTCTGTGCTATGTGGGTGCGAGTAAAATATGTACTGCCGCTCTCATAGGATGAATGAGGCACCAAGGGTCATGATTCAGCAGAAGATCCATTAGCGCTATTCTGTCCCTGTTATGCCCCGCCCCACCCATCCTGTCTTATATAGTATCTTGACTGATGTTCCTGTCACCTCCCAGTATGACTTTATTGCAACCATCAGCAATGTGTGCAGTTGAGAAAAGAAAATGAATTTGGGGCCGTTTGGAGCATAGATACTGCCAACAATGATGAATTGTGAAGATTGTATGTGCAGTTTTGCAAAAACATAACCTCCATTCTATCTTGTCTACCATGGCTCATTTGTATCAGGTTAGCAGTTCAACCCTTCTTGTGGTGGGGCCCCACTGCATAAAGTACCTTACCTACCCAATCTGGGAACAGTTTTGAGGTCTCAGACCCTAATAAGTAGCTTTCCTGTAATAAGGCCACGTCCGGGTAGGTTTTTGTGAGGTATGTCAAAACTGTTTTCCACTTAATATAGTTGTTGAGGCCCTTCGCTTTTAATGAAACAATGTTCAAGCCTTTACGAGCAATTGCTCTGGATGGGGGTATGATAGTTGGATACTGAGGTATGGTCTCCCATGCAGAAAGAGTCGTAGAGTGATATGGCACAACTGTATGCTGGTGCCAAGACAGAGACAAGTGATGTTGTGTCATCTTTCGAGAGTGAGCCTTTAACCTTTAAACAAGGTAGTGGTCCTGTCCCCACCCCAGGGAGCAGTCTAATAACAGGTATGGGATAAACTGCCCAATTGAGATGTTATGTTATGGTCCATTTATATAGCGCGCGTTCACCAACATGTCTCTTGGCGCTGGGTTAATGAGTTGTCACACTGGGTTAATGAGCCATCATGTTATTTGCTCTTCTGGAGGTGCTTGAGAGAAGATCTGGACTTGTCTCAGTCTCTTAGGTGCTGAGATTGATGCCGTCAGTGTTGCTCCTGTGTGGAGGGGAGTAGAGGTGGATTGGTATCTGATGCAGTCGAATTGGTCTGCAGATCAGCCGAAGGGCAGTCATTCACAGGACCTCCAGCTACATTTCTAGTTGCCAGTGCAACCTCCATACCATGTTCCTCAAGAGCCTCCAGGAGCTACTCAAAAACTGCTGGGTCATGTGTCTTGGCATGCACTGTGATAATAATTGTTGCTGGGTCCAGAAGGCCGTAGCAAATGTTTTTCTGCTTTAGTGTCGGCCCTAAACCTAAGAACATTTTCATGACAATGTTAGTATACAGTGAGAAGTCCACAGTAATGGTAATCCACTGACCCTTATATTTGAATGGTTTGTGAGAGTCATAGAATGGAGCGAACATGAACATGGTGCAGGAAACTAGCCATGATATGTGTTAGATTTGGGGGTCTCTAGTTGGCAGAGGTATGTACCTTTGTCCAAATAGGGACCCTTGAGTCTAGTCAGGGAAAGTAGGTACACTCCCGAAATAACCCCTGCTCACCCTCTTGGTAGCTTGGCACGAGCAGACAGGCTTAGTTCAGAGGCAGTGTGTAAAGCATTTGTGAACACATACAGTAATCAAGTGACAACACTACAAATGGACACCACACAGGTTATATATTTATAAAAATAGGTATACTTTATATAGATTTATCACAAGACCATAAACGACAAAAATAATCCACAATACTGTTAAGAATACTTAGTTCTGATCAAAAAGGCTTCATTCAAGGTTCTGTGCGAGTCGGTAGCCTCCTCCGGCTACGGCGATGTCGAGAACAAACAGAGTCTAACAAATCCAGCTGACCGCGTCGAGACGGGCCAACACAGCGTAGACAGACTCGGTCACAGTACCTTTTACTTGAAGCGGCAGGCACGGGCGTGCGAGCCGGATGGCTGTTCGTCGCGGTCGCGATGCAAAAATGGAAGCGTTGCAGGACGCGTTGTCCCTCGATGCGGTGCAGGCAGCGGCTCGTTGACGTCGTCGAGACGGAGTCGGTGAGACCAGGGCCGTGCGTTGCAGGGCGAGACGGTGCTTCGATGCGGTGCTGGCAGGTTGCGGTGCGGCGACGGAGCCGGATTCAGGAGCTGGCGTCGATCAGTCCGGACAGCGGTGCGAGTCGGGCGGTGCGTCGCAAAGCGTGCGAGCGGTGCCCAACTCCGGTGCGGTCACAGGACTCGAACTCAGCAGCAGTGACCGTGTCGGTCGGACCAGTTCGATTCGGCGTAGCGAAGCGTTGCAGGACGCGTTGTCCCTCGATGCGGTGCAGGCAGCGGCTCGTTGACGGAGTCGGTGAGACCAGGGCCGTGCGTTGCAGGGCGAGACGGTGCTTCGATGCGGTGCTTACAGGACACCGAGTCGGTCGTGAGAGTCGGTCACAGCTCCCTACCTCTGTAGCCACTGAAACAGAGTTTCCAGCAGCAATTCACAAAGGGGGTGAAGTCCAATGGTCCTGGGACTTCGGTCAGGGGGCAAGCTCTCTTCCAAGCCCTTGGAGATCCTTCACAAGTTGATGAAAGTCACAGCAAAGCAAAAGTTCCTTTCTCCTCTCTTTGGCAGTCAGGCAAACCACTGCAGGCCAATCCCCCAAGCAGCACTTCAGGCTTAGGGATAGTCTCTCCTCAGTTTCTTCTTGGTTCCGCTCCTCAGCAAAGGTTTCTTCTTGTTCCCAAAAGTGATCTGATTTTCCTGGGGTCTGGGTGCCCCTCTTATACCCTGATTCTCTTTGTTCTCTGGAGGCAGAGAGGCCTCTGCCTAGTCCAAAACCAGTTCTGGTCAGTTCTGGAGCACTTTGTTTTTCTGCCTCCTTCTTTCCTTTCAGAATGTGGGGCAGAGTGCTCAGCCGCCCGGCAGGAGGTGGAGCCAGCATTGTGGAAGGCAGGCACAGCCCTATTCAGACCCAGGTGCAGCTCCTCCCTCCACTCTGGATGCAGATCTTTCTATTCAGCCCTGCGCTGACTCACCCTGTCTCCTGTAGCCACCCCCAGCCCCTGTCACTCAATCTCCAGACAAGGAATACACAACCTAGCAGAGGCAGGCTTGGATAGTTAGGCAAGAAAATACCCACTTTCTAAAAGTGGTATTTTCGAACACAGAATGTTAAAACCAACTTCACTAAAAGATGTATTTTATCATCCTGAGTTCAGGCATACTAAATTCGTTTTTCTACCATGTTCCCTGGGTCAGTTCTGACTATAAGGTGTAATAGTCAGTCTGCCCATTCTGGCCTATGGGGAGCAGGTAGCCTTGCAATAGTGAAGAACGAAAATGGCTGTAATTCACTATTAGGACATGCCACACACACCAGGGCATGTCCTACCTTATACTTACAATGCACCCTGCCCTAGGGCCTACTTTAGGGGTGACCAACATGCAGTAAAGGGAAGGTTTAGGGACTGGTAAGTGGGTGTACTCACCAAGTCGACATGGCAGCCCGAGGCTGCACACAGGCTCTGCGATGGCAGGCCTGAGACACATTTTACAAGCCGCTTCTGTGGGTGGCACAACCAGTGCTGCAAGCCCACCAGCGGCATTGGATTTACAAGCCCTGGGCACACTGAGTGCGCTGTACTAGGGACTGACAAGTAAACCAATCATCCAATCATGGAGTCACTAATACATGTATCAATTAACGATAGGGAGCACTTGCACTTTGGCACTGATTAGCAGCGGCAAAGTGCCCATGAGCATCTAGTCCAGCAAAAACATATCGGCAACCGTGGAGGCATTACGAAAAAATGGAAGGGAGACCCACGCCAAGGATGCCAGGTCTAACACGTGTCCCCTCCAGCTGAAATGTGGGGAGAACTATCCTACCCCTAGGGAGTTCTCATCGCTAAGGCGGAAAAATCTGGACAGTCCATCAGCATTGGCGTGTTCTGTACCAGGGCGGTGTTCCACCGTAAAGTCCATCCCCTGTAGGGAAATGGACCACCTCAACAGCTTTGGATTCTCACCCCTCATCTGCATCAACCATCTGAGGGGCCTGTGGTCTGTCTGAACCCGGAAGTGAGTCCCAAACAGGTATGGTCTCAGCTTCTTCAGTGCCCAGACCACAGCAAATGCCTCACGCTCGATAGCACTCCATCTCTGTTCCCGGGGAAGTAACCTCCTACTGATGAAGGCTACAGGTTGGTCTAGGCCCTCCTCATTGATCTGTGATAGAACAGCCCCTACACCATGCTCTGAAGCGTCGGTTTGAACAATGAACTCATTGGAGAAGTTGGGTGCCTGGAGCACAGGTGCCGTGCACATGGCAGTCTTCAAGGTGTCAAAAGCTTTTTGACAGGCGTCAGTCCAAATCACTTTCCTGGGCTGCTTCTTGGAAGTCAGCTCGGTCAAGGGGGCAACAATGCTGCCATACCCCTTGACGAATCTCCGGTAATACCCGGTGAGTCCTAGGAAGGCTCTCACCTCTGTCTGGGTCTTGGGGGCTCCCAAGCCAGAATGGTATCAATTTTCGGTTGGAGGGGCGCCACCTGGCCGCTCCCAACCTGGTGTCCCAAGTACACCACAGAACCCTGCCCAATCTGGCACTTACTCGCCTTGATTGTGAGGCCTGCCCTCCGCAGCGCCATCAACACTTCCCAGAGGTGGCGCAGATGCTCTTCCCAACGGGCACTGAACACTGCGATGTCATCCAGGTAGGCGGCACTGAAATCCTCCAGTCCAACCAACACCTGGTTGACCAACCTCTGAAAGGTGGCAGGGGCATTCTTCATCCCAAAGGGCATCACCCGGAACTGGTAGTGCCCATCTGGTGTGGAGAATGCTGACCTCTCTTTGCCCCATCAGTCAAGGCGATCTGCCAGTATCCAGACGTTAAGTCAAACGTGCTGAGGTACCGCGCAGCCCCTAACCGATCTATGAGCTCATCAGCTCTGGGGATGGGGTGGGCGTCAGTCCTGGTGACGGAATTGAGTCCCCTGTAGTCCACACAGAACCGGAGTTCTGGTGTGGCACCAGGCGCGGCAGCTTTTGGAACCAAGACCACGGGGCTGGCCCAGGGGCTGTTAGAGGACTCAATCACCCCTAGCGCAAACATCTTGGAGACCTCCTCCTTGATGCAGGCTCTGACCCTGTCAGTCACCCTGTAAGCCTTGTGCTTCACAGGAAGACTGTCCCCAGTGTCCACATCATGGACGCACCAATGAGTGACACTGGGAACCAGGGAGAACAGGTCAGGGAACTGTCCCAACAAGTGGCGACAGTCACCCTGCTGCTCAGGTGTCAGGGAGGTAGAGAGGTTTACTCCCTCCACTGATCCATCTTGCTCTCGGGCTGACAGGAGGTCAGGAAGAGGCTCGGTCTCCTCCTCCATTCCATCATCTGTCGCTAAGAGCATGCCCACTTGGGACCTCTCCAAGTGGGGCTTCAGGCGGTTCACATGCAGGACCCGCAAGGGGTTCCTGGGAGACTGCAAGTCCACCAAATAGGTAACTGGACTCTTGCGCTCCACCACCGTAAAAGGGCCGGTCCACCTGTCCTGGAGCGCACAGGGCTCCACAGGGGCCATGACCCACACTTTCTGACCAGGCTGAAGCTCTACCAGAGTGGCATTCTGGTCGTACCACCGCTTCATCTCCTCCTGGCTGGCTTCCAGATTTGCCTCAGCAAGTTCTCTGAAACGCCTAGTCTGGTTCCTGAAGGCCAGCATGTAACTGTATACATCCTGGGGAGGTTTCCTGGGAGATTGCTCCCAGCCTTCCTTGACCAAACTCAGAGGTCCTCGCACCGGGTGTCCATAGAGGAGCTCAAAGGGACTGAACCCTAGAGACTTCTGTGGCACCTCCCGGTATGCAAACAACAGGCATGGTAAGAGGACGTCCCATTTACGCCTCATGGGTTCTTCCAGACCCATAATCATGCCCTTGAGGGTCCGGTTGAATCTCTCAACCAGCCCATTTCCTTGAGGGTGGTAAGGAGTGGTGAACTTGTAAGTTACACCGCACTCCTGCCACAGGGACTTCATGTACTTGGACACGAAGTTGGTACCTCTGTCAGACACCACCTCTTGAGGGAATCCCACACGTGAGAAAATTCCCATCAGTGCCCGTCCCACCACGGGGGCCGTCACTGTCCTCAGAGGGATGGCTTCAGGGTACCGGGTGGCATGGTCCACCAAGACCAGGATAAACCTGTTGCCCATGGCTGTCTTGGGGTCCAGTGGCCCCACAATGTCAATACCCACCCGTTCAAAGGGGGTGCTGACCACAGGGAATGGCTGGAGAGGAGCCTTGTGCTTCCTCCCACTCTTTCCACTTGCCTGGCAAGTCTGGCATGTTCTGCAGTGAGTGGCGGCACTCCTGCGCATCTGGGGCCAATAGAAATGGGTAACAAGCCTGTCAAAGGTCTTGTCCTGCCCCAGATGTCCCGCTAACGGTACATCATGAGCCAACCCCAGTAGGAAGGCTCTGAAGCGCTGGGGTACCACCAGCACACGGGCTGACCCAGGCTCAGCAACCTTAGGCTCTGAATACAGGAGACCATTCTCCCAGTAAACCCAATGTGATCCAGACTGATCACCTGCTGCCTGGTCTGTGGCCTGTTGCCTCAGACCCACGAGAGAAGGGCATGTGTTCTGCTCCTTGCAGAACTCTTCCCTGGAGGGTCCTCCTTCTTGCTGCCAATGGGTCAGCTCAGGTAGGTCCCCCAGTTCAGCTACCTGTTCCCCTGTAGGCTCCAGGGCATCCCCCTCAGGGTCTGCCTCCTCCTGGACCGTGGGAACCTCGGGGGCCGGTTTCCCGCGCCCCTGCCTCCTCTCTCTCCGGCAGGCACCTGGGCCTCCCTCTCAGGCTCCAGGTCCTCTTGAACACCTTTAGCTGCCATTGACCGGGTGGTCACACATGCCCAATCAGGCAAGCCCAACATTTCTAAATGCGCACTCCGCTCCACCTTAGCCCAAGGTGAGCTCTCCAAATCGTTCCCTAACAAACAGTCAACAGGCATGGCTGGCCTCACAGCTACTTGAAGAGTACCCGAGACCCCCCCACTCAAAGGGAACCTGAGCCACCTTGCAGTGACTCTCTGTGTTGTCAGCGGCAACAACCGGATAGAATGCATCAGGGATAACCTGCTCTTTAGACACCAGGTGACACTTGACAGCTGTCACACTGGCTCCTGTGTCTCTCAGAGCCTCCACCCTATGGCCATTGATGGTCACCCACTGCCTGTATTTCTTAGTGTTCTCAGGCAGCGGGGTCCTAGGGACCATCTCAGAGTCTCCTAATGAGACAAGGGAAAACACTGTGGGATCCCCCCACCTTGGGCACCCAACTCCTCCCCCAGGGCTACACTAGCCAACTGCCGGGGGACTGCACTGGTGGGTGCTGGTTTTCCATGCAAAGGGCAACGAGGATCGTTTGCCTTGTGGCCAGGGGCGCCACACTTGTAACATACCAGTGGTCCCTGGTGAACAGGGGGGCCTGTCAGGGCCACTGGCTTCTTCTCAGGGGGAGGCTGGGAACCTTTCCCTTGGTTCCCTTGGGGTCTACTTTGGGGCCCTTTATGGAACTCCTTCTGTTTACCCTTGTCCCCCCCACTCTTCTGCTGGGGACCCTGCCCACCCTTGGCGGAGTCTCCCACGTGACCCTTGTGGACCCGGGTACTCACCCAGCGGTCCGCCTCCTCAGCAAGCTGCCTAGGGTTAGTCAGCTTACTATCAATCAGGTGCTGGCGTAGCTCAGGAAAACAATTACCGGACAAGTGCTCCCAGGCAATCAAATCAAAGAGCGCCTGAAAATCAGTCGCTTTGCTACCCTTTACCCAACCATCCAAGGCTCTGCAAAAGAAGGTCACATATTCAACCCAGGTACTGCTTTCAATCTTACTACAGTTCCTGAACCTTTGCCTATAAAGCTCAGGGGTCAAACCATATCTAGTCATTAAGGCATCCTTCATGTGGCTGTACGAATTATAGACTTCAGAGGGCAAATCCAACAAGGTATCCCGCCCTTCACTGAGGAACCGTCCCCACAACCCCGCTCCCCAATCCTTCTCAGGGACCCGGTGGGAAGACATGGCTACCTCATAGGCTTTGAACCACTGCCCTATGTCGTCATTTTTAAAAACTCCTTCACCACATCTTTGGGAATATACACCCTAGCTTCAACAGGCACAGGCGGTACACTGCCACCAGAGGGAGTAATCTCTAAGCTCTTGGCCTTCAATTCCAACTCCCTCAAAACTTTCTCATGTTCAAACTGCATTTTCTTTTCCTCTAGGGCTAATTTCCTTGTTTGCATTTCGAATTCTAACTGCTTATTCAGCTTGAGTTTGGTCAGCTCCATTTCGTGCATCCTACTCTCTTTCCTGTCCTCCAACTCCTCTGGAGACAGTCCTCGGGCAGAAACACTGCTACCTACTGGGGAAGGTGGTCTTCTAGCCCTTAGACCCAATAGCCCCTCCAGCTGCCCTTCTGCATTCTCAGCCCCCTCCACAGGGGCACTCCTTGATTCGACCCAGGCCCTCAGCGCCTTTTGGAGGTCCTCCTTCCTGGAGATCCCGGTCATGGACACTTTAAACTTTTTGCAGAATTGCTTGAGCTGCTTAAGGGTGTAGCATTCTAGCCTCTCTTCTTCCCAATCACATTCAACAGAGGCTACTGATGCTGGTTTCTCCATAGTGACTGAACTTGGCATTTGCAAAAATAGGAAATCCCAGAAAAATGCTATTAAAGTATGTGGTTGCGTTTTGGTCTGCACTCACTAAGTAGTGTTCACCAATCACTGTACATGAGTCACAAATGCAAGTCCAGAATCCTCACCGCTGACCACCAATGTTAGATTTGGGGGTCTCTAGTTGGCAGAGGTATGTACCTTTGTCCAAATAGGGACCCTTGAGTCTAGTCAGGGAAAGTAGGTACACTCCCGAAATAACCCCTGCTCACCCTCTTGGTAGCTTGGCACGAGCAGACAGGCTTAGTTCAGAGGCAGTGTGTAAAGCATTTGTGAACACATACAGTAATCAAGTGACAACACTACAAATGGACACCACACAGGTTATATATTTATAAAAATAGGTATACTTTATATAGATTTATCACAAGACCATAAACGACAAAAATAATCCACAATACTGTTAAGAATACTTAGTTCTGATCAAAAAGGCTTCATTCAAGGTTCTGTGCGAGTCGGTAGCCTCCTCCGGCTACGGCGATGTCGAGAACAAACAGAGTCTAACAAATCCAGCTGACCGCGTCGAGACGGGCCAACACAGCGTAGACAGACTCGGTCACAGTACCTTTTACTTGAAGCGGCAGGCACGGGCGTGCGAGCCGGATGGCTGTTCGTCGCGGTCGCGATGCAAAAATGGAAGCGTTGCAGGACGCGTTGTCCCTCGATGCGGTGCAGGCAGCGGCTCGTTGACGTCGTCGAGACGGAGTCGGTGAGACCAGGGCCGTGCGTTGCAGGGCGAGACGGTGCTTCGATGCGGTGCTGGCAGGTTGCGGTGCGGCGACGGAGCCGGATTCAGGAGCTGGCGTCGATCAGTCCGGACAGCGGTGCGAGTCGGGCGGTGCGTCGCAAAGCGTGCGAGCGGTGCCCAACTCCGGTGCGGTCACAGGACTCGAACTCAGCAGCAGTGACCGTGTCGGTCGGACCAGTTCGATTCGGCGTAGCGAAGCGTTGCAGGACGCGTTGTCCCTCGATGCGGTGCAGGCAGCGGCTCGTTGGACGGAGTCGGTGAGACCAGGGCCGTGCGTTGCAGGGCGAGACGGTGCTTCGATGCGGTGCTTACAGGACACCGAGTCGGTCGTGAGAGTCGGTCACAGCTCCCTACCTCTGTAGCCACTGAAACAGAGTTTCCAGCAGCAATTCACAAAGGGGGTGAAGTCCAATGGTCCTGGGACTTCGGTCAGGGGGCAAGCTCTCTTCCAAGCCCTTGGAGATCCTTCACAAGTTGATGAAAGTCACAGCAAAGCAAAAGTTCCTTTCTCCTCTCTTTGGCAGTCAGGCAAACCACTGCAGGCCAATCCCCCAAGCAGCACTTCAGGCTTAGGGATAGTCTCTCCTCAGTTTCTTCTTGGTTCCGCTCCTCAGCAAAGGTTTCTTCTTGTTCCCAAAAGTGATCTGATTTTCCTGGGGTCTGGGTGCCCCTCTTATACCCTGATTCTCTTTGTTCTCTGGAGGCAGAGAGGCCTCTGCCTAGTCCAAAACCAGTTCTGGTCAGTTCTGGAGCACTTTGTTTTTCTGCCTCCTTCTTTCCTTTCAGAATGTGGGGCAGAGTGCTCAGCCGCCCGGCAGGAGGTGGAGCCAGCATTGTGGAAGGCAGGCACAGCCCTATTCAGACCCAGGTGCAGCTCCTCCCTCCACTCTGGATGCAGATCTTTCTATTCAGCCCTGCGCTGACTCACCCTGTCTCCTGTAGCCACCCCCAGCCCCTGTCACTCAATCTCCAGACAAGGAATACACAACCTAGCAGAGGCAGGCTTGGATAGTTAGGCAAGAAAATACCCACTTTCTAAAAGTGGTATTTTCGAACACAGAATGTTAAAACCAACTTCACTAAAAGATGTATTTTATCATCCTGAGTTCAGGCATACTAAATTCGTTTTTCTACCATGTTCCCTGGGTCAGTTCTGACTATAAGGTGTAATAGTCAGTCTGCCCATTCTGGCCTATGGGGAGCAGGTAGCCTTGCAATAGTGAAGAACGAAAATGGCTGTAATTCACTATTAGGACATGCCACACACACCAGGGCATGTCCTACCTTATACTTACAATGCACCCTGACCTAGGGCCTACTTTAGGGGTGACCAACATGCAGTAAAGGGAAGGTTTAGGGACTGGTAAGTGGGTGTACTCACCAAGTCGACATGGCAGCCCGAGGCTGCACACAGGCTCTGCGATGGCAGGCCTGAGACACATTTTACAAGCCGCTTCTGTGGGTGGCACAACCAGTGCTGCAAGCCCACCAGCGGCATTGGATTTACAAGCCCTGGGCACACTGAGTGCGCTGTACTAGGGACTGACAAGTAAACCAATCATCCAATCATGGAGTCACTAATACATGTATCAATTAACGATAGGGAGCACTTGCACTTTGGCACTGATTAGCAGCGGCAAAGTGCCCATGAGCATCTAGTCCAGCAAAAACATATCGGCAACCGTGGAGGCATTACGAAAAAATGGAAGGGAGACCCACGCCAAGGATGCCAGGTCTAACAATATGTTTAGATGCATTGACGAGAAACTCCCTGCAGATTTGTGGTCTATGTGCCCTTTGGAATTCCAGTGGTTGGTCAAGTTATGTGCGCAATAGCTCAGGTAGCTAACGCACCAAAAAGTGTTTGATGTCTGCTCCTTCCTCTTTTTCCAGGAATCCATATATATGAATGTTGTCTCGGCAACTGCAATCTTTAGAGCTCTATTACCTTGAGCTGGAGGTTCCATATATTTGTGCCCCAGTCAGACATCTGATCAGTGCACTGCTCTAGGTTACTGATTCTGTTCTCAGCGGATCCCAACTGATGTTTGAAGGCATTGAAGTATGTGCAGAGGATTTTCACTTCCCTAGTGGTTTCAAGTGTGACTTGTTCTGTAGCGGTGATGGAGATCTTAATAGCTTTAAGTTCAGCCAAAATTGAGTCCACCATTTCCAATGATATTACTGGGTGGTCGGCCTGTGACTGGAACTATTGGCGGCTGGCCAATGGTTCTGAAAAAAGGAGTTGATGAAGCACCTTGTTGCCTGACATGAAGAGTGCAGTATCCCCCCCTTAGCACAGATATCCAAAATGACACTCACTGCTAGGAAGATTGGCAATGAGCAGCAGGAAGGATGGCGTAGGCTTGCAGCTCTAACCATGGAATGGTTGGCCTGTAGCAGTGGAGGTGTCACGCAAGTTTCAAGATGCTCGTATGGGGACAGATTGCAATCAATAGTTTGAGCAGATCCCCCCTGGATCTGCAGGTGGCATTGTAGTGTAGGGTCGATAATCCAACTGGAGCAATAAAAATGAAAGGGAGAACAGCATTTTTTCATGGCTTCACCCTCGAGGCCCAATTACATCAGAAGGAACAGAGTCTTCCAAGGAAGCATGGTTGACAAGGCTCCCTAGGCAGTCAGGCTGCCATGAATGTGAGCAGCTGGGTGAAGGGGAAAGGGCAGGTGTGGTGAGACCAGGCTGGGAAGTCACTACTGGTTTTGTTAGACGGCTATGGGTCGCAGCTGAGCCCATGCTGAGGAGGAGGACTGCAGGGCTCTAGTAAGCCAGCTTCAGAGCGCTCTGGGACCTGCACTCGTTCAGGTGTCTGTACTGGTGAGGGTCGCATTGACAGCGCTCACACTGACAGCGCTCAGGTTAGCAGTGGGCAGCAAGATGTAGCCTGGGTGGCCTTCTCAGACAGGACATACGAAGGATGGTTGGCGAGTGCCTTATTGTAGATAGAATGAGCCGGGTTCAGTGCACAATTACCAAGTTGCCATTCTGCTCAGCATTACGCTTCTCCCCATTCACCTGATTAGGTGCTTATTTCTGGCAATCTGTATTCTGATTTGCCCAACATGTGTTATCACTAGCCATGCCATGCTGAATTTGGAGTTTTTGCATATTACCTATTTACAAATTGTGTAAAAAAACATGATTCTGGGGGTGAGTCAGAGACTTTTCCTGTTTCTCTAGGGACTTTGTCTGATTCTTAAGAGACTTATCATTTTTCTCCTGAGATGTATGTCTAGTTTATTTCAGCGAGTTAGATGACATATCTTCCCTTTAGGGATTCTGAATTTATGATTTTGCTCTCCATTGGGAATTAGAATAATTCAGATTTCTGACTATGGACTCTGTTCCTGGGCCCTGCCGGCATATATTCAGCATTTTTTTGTAATGCTTAATTGAAATTATTGTAATAAATGTCTTTTACTTTTTCATGATCTAGAACTCATTTATTAAGTGGTTTCAGTTACTCTTTTATTACTCTGCTAAAATAATGTTTGGTTTGATGTTAAGGGGAGTGTTCTTTAACACTAGATCAGTGCTGTCGAAGCAGAATCTCTGAAGTTAATAATTTTGTAGTGTCTAAGATTTAGTGATTTGGGATGCAATGTGTTAGGGAAAATCCAAGATGGCAAAGGTCTTCCGCCCACTAAACATGGGCTTAGAGACTGGGGTTGTGAGTGAGGAGTGATAATTCTAGTCTCCTCCCATATTTAACACTAAAATGCAGTTTGAAACAAAGATTATACCCACAACAGCAGACATGTGGCATGATAAAATCTGGGTCTTTCAGCAAACCACCAAGGGCTACACTGAAAATGTCCTGGAACCATGTTTCCTCCCTAATGCAGGATTTGACACTACGGTGACAACCAGAGGGGCACAGCCCCCACCTTGCATATTCCAATGAGCTCAGAGAAGTCTATTTTTTTTTCTTTTTGTCCTCATTCACCTCAGAAAAAGAGAAAGATGTCCATTGTTTTTCTGCCCTTATTGTCGAGAGAGATACCAACCGCTACCGGGCATACTCCAATAGGCACCAACCTTTCTGCAGCTGTCTCTCTCACGCGGTATAACACCGATACTGCTTGATTTTCCAAAGTTCGTAAGGGCCCTGAAGCAGTCCAGGAGTGTTAGCCGGTGTAATCATTGGACGTGAATTTATACTTGTATCAGCAATTTAACCTCAACAATTTTTTCGTACCCCTACTGGGCTCTCCAGCCAAGCAATTAATTGTTTCCAGAAAGCTTTCTTCTTAGACTCTTTCCCTGAAAGATCCATCTTAGACATATATATAAGGGATTCCAGCCATTCTGAGTGATGTGGAGATATATTGCTCACCCATTTACGACAAACTTCCCTTCTGGCCAGGAACATTGCATAAAACAACAGATCTCTGATGTTACCAACAAGTTTGTCGACCACCCCAAAGATAACCAGAGAAAGGCTTACCTTTATTTGCCGACCCAAAATACCTGTCATAGTTGTTTGTACTTTTTTCCAGAACTCGCTGATTGCTGGGCATTGGAAGAACATATGGATGTCTGTAGCCTTTTCCAACCCACATTTAGCACAGCTGGTTCGGCTTCCTTTCCCCATCTTAGATAGTTTCTCGGGTGATATATATGCCCTATGGAGTGAAAACAGGTGGTTTCTTCTTAAAAAAGCAGGTTTAACTGTGATGTAAAGAGTGCACATAGATACTTGCCAAATATTGTGCAACTGCTCCCGAGGCAAGTGATTTCCCCACTACTCCTTCGCCAGAGTGAATTCTCCATCCATGATGTCCTGAAGATGCCAATACCAGAGTGCTACTTCTTTGCTTCCTGGTGGTTTAGTTACCAATTGATCTTCTAAAATATTACCAGTACCCAATGTCGATTCCCGACTTTGCGCCCAACTTTTTAGTTGTAGGTATTTAAACTTTGAGAGAGTACCCTTCATCAGTCTGTTTAAATCATACCAGGGTAGTAGATTTCCTTCTCTAGTCAGATCCCCCCAGACCTTTAGGTCTGCGTCTCTGATTGGTAATGCCAACTTGTCATTGAGACACTCTGGGGTTCCTGGGGAATCCCACATCGGGGCAGAGTGGGAGTAATAGTCTAATTTCGAAAGGCGTCGGATGTGGTACCACATTGTTGCCATTGAGTGCAGCACCTTCAGTTTAACTTTTTTTAAAAATTTGGGTTCACAAAATTTGAAAAGGAAGCCATCAAGCTTTATTTTATGCTCTTTTAGCATGGCTGAGTACTTTAAACCTATTGTGGATCCATCAGGAATCTTTATGAGCATTCTGGAATTTTTTAATTGGAAAGCCCACGCATAATATTGTATGTCTGGCAAAGATAGACCTCCCTTCTCCCTTCTTCTTCGTAGCTTCTTCCAAGAGATCCTAATCCCTTTATTAGCCCAAATAAATGAATTTATTGCTTGCTGTATGCTGTGTATAGTGGCTTTATCGAAATGTAATGGTAATGAATTGAATATGAAGGTAATCTTTGGCAGGATGCTCATCTTGACCAAGCTGACTCTCCCTAGAATAGTTAACGGGAGGTGTACCCAGCTTTTCATTAGTTGGACTATCTCTTTAAACACTCTTCTTAAGTTCATTTCAGCAATCACGTTGATATCTTGGACTATTCTTAAACCGAGTTATCGCATCTCCTTTTTAATTAATGGGTTGCAACTTACTTGGTTCCATATCATTGCTTCGGTCTTGAGCTCATTTACTGAGTACCCCGACACCTCTCCAAATTCTGTTGCTATACGTAAAATTATAGGTAGTACAGCGTCTAAATTGGAAGAATATATCATGAGGTCGTCTGCATATAGTGCGACTTTCTTAACCCAATTACCCTGACAAAAAGGTGGAATGTCAGTTGAGTGTCTAATTCTAAAGGCCAGGGGCTCCATGTACAAATTAAACAAAAGGGGGGAGAGGGGGCAGCCCTGTCTTGTGCCTCTAAGGATTTTGAAAGGTGAGGTTAATTTACCGTTTACAAGTACTCTTGCTACTGGTTCTTTGTATATTAGCTTTATAGCTTGACAGAAATTATCTCCCAGGTTATATCTCTTTAATACTGAGAATAGATAGGCCCATCTCACCTTGTCAAATGCCTTAGAGGCATCCAGTGTTGTTATGGCTAGCGGTGTGTTAAAGGTTGTTGCGAAATCGATAGCTCCAATAAGCTCATAGGTAAGCTCATGTAGGTATCTCCCTTTTACAAAACCTCTCTGATCTTCTTGTATTATATCACCCGCAATTTTAGCTAACCTACCAGATAACATTTTTGTAAAAAGTTTATAATCTGAGTTTAAAAGGGATATTGGTCTATACGACTCACAGGATGCTGGATCTTTACCCGGTTTCAAGATAAGGGTAATCGTAGCCTCATTCCACGATTTTGGTAGTTGTATTCCCTGACCTAATATCTCACTTATCACTGATGTCAAGAGAGGGGATATCTCCTCTACTAAGATTTTATACAACTCCATTGGGATGCCATCTGGCCCTGCCGCTCTACCCCCTTTGCTAGTTTGAATTACTTTAACTACTTCTTCCTTGGTGATCTCTTGATTTAAACATTTTTGTTGACTAGTATCTATAGGTCGAATGGATTCAGCAAGCCAGTCCTCTATCTCGGTACCTACTATATCTTCCTTTGCTTCCGTATATAGGTCACTAAAGAAGTCCTTAAAGGCCTCTTTGATCTCAGTCTCACTACTCAGGGTATCTCCAGACCGTTCTTCTTTGATCTCCTTAATCCTGTTTTTGTTCCGTTCTGTCTTAACTTTCCAAGCAAGAAGTTTACCCGCTCCCTCTCCATACTCGAAATGTGCTAGCTTGCTAGCCTCCCACCTCTTTCTTATTCTTATTTGGAGGATCTCAGATAATTGATTCTTCATAAGTAACTGCTGCTTTTCAAGTTCTTCTATATTCTCCTCTGAGTCTAATCTTTTTATTTCTAGATCTATTTTCTTCATCTCCTCCTCTAGTCGTGAGATTTCTCTTCTATATGTCTTATTTCTGTGACATGTTACACTGGTGATTTTACCTCTTATAAAAGCCTTTAGGCTATCCCACACTATTCCATTTGATGTTGAACCGGTATTGATCTCAATAAACTCTCTGACCTCTGCTTTAAGAATTTCCATTGCTTCACTATCTGCTAATATGGTCCGATCCAGAGTCCACCTATTCTCTTCACACCTAATACTGTTTTTTAGTATTAAAAGAACTGCTGAATGGTCTTATAAGTGGGCCGCCTTATATTCAATGTCCAAAATGTCTTCTCTAAGGCTCCAATCTACTAGGAAATAATCAATTCTAGACCTACTACCATATTTTTTATTGTGAAAAGATATTCCCTGTAGAGTTCCTGCTCTTTCTCTCCAGAGGTCACACAATGTATGTTGGGTCATCATATGTTGGGTTATCATATTTTTTAATAGTGCGCGTGAATTGGGGGTCGGTGTAGTTCTGGTTTTGCTTGATTTATCTAATTTTAAGTCTAGAACAACGTTAAAGTCCCCTCCCATAATTATTGGGCTGGTGACATCTAAGAGATTGGCAAATAGGTTTATTAATGGTTCACAATCATCATAATTTGGGCCCTAATAGCCTACTAGCGTTAATGGCCTATCATCTATTTTAACATCTGCTATGATCCACCTTCCCCCTTTGTCTGCTTTCTTACGTGTTACCCAAACTTTTGTTTGTTTGTTCACTATTATTGCAACCCCTCTGATATTCACACTCTGATCTGTACAGAAAACTTGTTGTACCCATCTTTGTTTTTCAAAGATATCGAGACATTCCTTTTTCAACAAGTGTGTCACCTGTAAGACCAAAATTTGTGCGGGAGAATCTCTTAGGTATTGAAGTAGCCTATCCCTTCGGCCCTTCACCTGTAATCCATTGACATTCCACGTTAATATCTGTATGGACATATCTCTGGTATTGTAATTCTAGTTGCTGATACTAATATTAAGGTGTTTGAGGATTTATATTTTATTTTTTCCCAAATGCTCCCCACCCTGTGACACCCTCCCCCCCTCCACCCAACTCGCCCTGGAGAACCCGCCCCTGCTTCTTCTTCTTGGACATGATGTTAGTCCAAATTAGTCCTATGCTCCGTTAGCTCCCAGTCTTACAAGTGAAAGAATTAAAATAACTAAGTCGTAGAAAAATAGCATACAATGTATGTGTCGAATTACATGTTCCGTGTGAGTGCCAAAATGAATACCAACTTGTTCTATTTTACCTAACTGCCCCCACCGCACCCCCTTAATACTTTCTAGTAGGTCATCTGCTTTTCTTGTATTTCTAACCATATACATTTTATTATTAAACATTACTCGCAGAGATGCTGGAAATTTAAGTTGCACAGTCGCCCAAGCTCTTTTAAAATCATCCATGCGCCTGCCCAGTTCCCACTGTCTGTCTAGGGTGGCTCGCGATAAATCTGATCTTATTTCAAAAGAGAAGTCAGGGCCCTTCAGGGTTTTAAGTTTTAGTGCGGCTATCAATATTTTTTCTTTAAGTGCATAGGTATGGAAATTAATGAGGATCTTCCTTGGTTTTGTTCTTCCCGGGGTTTTTCTGAAGGGATCCCTGTGTATTCTTTGTATATCTCTAGCGATATCCACTTCGCTTTCCTCCACCTGGACTGCAGCTTTTATGAGAGCTACCACGAATGATTTTAGGTCCTCACTCTCTTTTCCTTCCGGTACATTTAATATCCTCAAATTATTTTTTCTAGAATTATTTTCCAGCTGCTCAACTTTTTCCTGAAGGCCCTGTTCCTCTTTGCGCAGTGCTTGGAGTTCCATTCTATTACTGGCAAGGCCTTTTTTTAGCTCCTCTACTGTGTCTTCTAGGATCTCTGTCCTATCGGATAGCATATCTAATTTCTTTTCCAGAGTCTCACAAAACCCACGAATTTCGCGCTGGTTTGCCTCAGATATCGAGAACCCATTTCTGATCTCTGCAGTTAGGTTTCCCATCATTGCTTCTAGTGGATTTACCAAAGGTGCACCCGACTGCCCACCCGGATTCCCACTGCTAGAAGTTGTTATATTTATATCTGGTCTTATAATAATGATGTAATGGGGAGAACATGGCGGCCGCGTAGCGCGCAGGTCGCAAGCTCCGGAGGCTCCCAGCCGACGAAATATGCATAACATTTAACCATTCTTAATCTTACTTAATTCTACCCCAAAATCGCCGCTTCTAATTCCTGGGGAGGGCCGCATTCTCTGATGTGTCTTATATCGAAGGTATTACCTTGAATCCGCCGACTCTTGGCTCCTGCCTGAATCCAGACATCAGTCCACGCTGTGTCCCGGCCGCCCTGGAGCTCAGGAAGAGCCGCAGGGCAGCAGCGCGAGGCTATCCCCGGGCGAGCGGTGGCAGCGTCAGCACATACGCTGTAGCTGCACGCCTGGGTAGCTTGGAGGTCGGAGCTCCTTCGAGGCAGCCAGCCGCCATTAACGCCATCAACGCTGAAGGACGACAGGACCTGAAAGGTAGGAGACCCACTGCAGAGGTCTTTCTTTACGGGCCCAGAGACCGGATTAAAGAGGGTCTCGCAGTGGAAGTAGAAAAGGAGGTGCAAACTAGACAAACTGGATTTACTGAGCAGAAAGAAGGGCAGACTCCCGATTGTGATTGGGACTTAGCCCCCCCTTGCTTTACAGTTAAATCCCCAGAAAATATCCAAAAGGGTTTCCCCAAGGAAAATTTGAGGCGAGAAATAAAAAAGAAGGGCAGAAAACAAAAGAAAAAAGGAGACCTTATAGAGCCCAAACCTAAAATTACACCATCCCTGCGCTCTTTTTTTTAAAGTACAACCATCAGTACTTGCTCTAAAAAGACCATCACAAGTTGAACTAGAAGGTTCAAATTCAACTTGGGGGCCCATGGCTAATATTGTTATAGATACCATTCCCGTAGTTATGGAGAGTGGTAATAAATTTAGACAGGATAATGCTGAAAAAATGGCTATGAACATAGCTCCCGACATCCCTGAAGCTCCTGATGGAATAATGAATCAAATTGGCGACAACGCTAGGGGCACCCAGGACAAAGGAGATAATGATTGTGGTGACTATAGTGGACATAGACCAGACACAAGAGAAGTCATCTTTGCCCACTTAGGTCAGCCTATAGTTTGCTCCTGGGAGGAATTTCATACTTCTTTTACATACCTTCCTGGGCTTAGCACTAGGTAGGAGATAACATTGGCTATTTCTAATTAGGCTACTGACATTTCAGGCAGGTAAAGTGTAACTTTCTAGAAGTTACTTTTCCTTAATGTTCATTAAAATCTGACTTCACTATTGAATTGGATTTTTAATAACTATCACAAATAGCGGTATAATTATTTTTTTAGCTGGTCTCATTCTTATGTACGTATATTAGTATTTCAATCTGTACTCTGGCTTTCTCCATAGAACAGCTAGACCTGCCAAAGTGAAAATAGCATGTAGGGCCTTCGCACTGAAGGGGGATATTAACATCCATTTTTTTACATGCCCTACTTTAAAATACCATGCACCCTACTTTGTGGGTACAAGGCTTACTAATATTTAAAAGAGAGGTTTTTACTTCTTGCCAAGTTACACTCCAGGTTTTACACTGCAGTAGTCAGGCCTGAATCTATGTTTTCCTTTGTTACATAAGTGGATGGCACAATAAGTGTTGCAGTCCACAGGTGACATTTTAGCTTTCTATGCCATAGGCATATTTTCTACACCATATACTGTGGCCTTATTAGAAAGTTAAATCAGCCAATCAGGGATTAGCCAATTTCTCAATATTTTAGGGGTCAGAGCACATACACTGACTAGGCAGTAAACAGCAGTGCCCCAGTATGCAGAGAATAAAATCCTGAACTAAAATTCTGCAAAAAAATGGGGGTGATCACACTAAAAGAGGCATTTTTTATCTGAGTATCTGGTTGCTGTTTGAAAGTACACATGATTCCGCAATACAAGTGGTAAGTGACTGTGCCAATCACAGATACTACTCATTAAGGGCCAAATGTACGACGCTTTGCGCACGATAAAAGCATGGGCCCATGTACAAACCGTATTTTGCGACTCGCAAATAAATTGCGATTCGCAAAATACAGTTTTGCGAGTCGCTACTAGGAAGGGGCGTTCCCTTCCTAATAGCGACCGCAAAGCTATGTACCAATGCTATGTACCAATGTTTTGCGACCGCAATTGCGGTCGCAAAACACTCGCAAATTACCACCTACTTCCCCTTTGCAAATACATGCAATATTATTTTTAAGGGCTGGCAGTGGTCCCAAGGACCACTGCCTGCCTGAAACGAAAACGTTTCATTTAAAAAAAAATGCATCCCATTTTCCTTTAAGCGTGATGCATTTAAAAAAAAAAGCTGCTTTATTTAAAAGCAGTCCCAGACATGGTGGTCTGCTGAGCCCAGCAGGCCCCCATCCCTGGGAGAGCCTGTCATTCCCAATGGGCTCGCAAATTGCGAGAGGCTCATTAATATTCATGAGCCTCGCCATTTGCAACCCCATTGGGATTCGCAAACAGTGTTAAACACACTGTTGTACATGCCAAATAGCGCCTCGCAAATTGCGAGTCGCAAATGCGACGCAATTTGCGGGGCGCTATCTGGCCCTCAATTCTGACAGGCTCTTAAGTCCTCAAAATTGGTCATTTCGTAAAGGAAACAAGTTTAATTGGGTGTCCAGCAATTAAAAAATCTCTTGCTCCTGAAATTTTTATTACAATACCCAATTAGGTGCAGGAGTTGAGATTGTTCTTCAGACTGATGATACCTTGGAATAGTTCCTCATCTGGCAGAGTTAGTTGGCAATACACAGATAGAGCTCCCAAACAAGACTTCAGTTGGCAATGTCAAATTTCATCAATGTGGGGTCAGGAAATACCACTGATAGGAAGGATGTTTTAGAGAGTGTTGCAGTCTGGTTTCTTCAATTGAGTGAGTAAATTAATAAGGGCCAAATATACAAATATTGGGAATACTGATTTCCTAATTGCGATTCTTTCTGAATCGCAATTAGGAAATCATTATTCCTAACGTATGAAACTCATTAAGTTTAATTTAGGGATTCCTTGTGAGTTGCAAATCGACCTACCTCATAAATAATAATGAGGTAGGTCACAGTGTGCGACCCATTAGGAATCACAGGGATGGTGGCCTGCTGAAGTTAGCAGACCACCATGTCTCTGAATGCTTCTTAATAAAGCAATATATTTATTTTTTAAATGTAGCCCATTTTCCTTAAAGGGATGTGTTTAAAAAGAAAAAAATGAAAGAATAATCAGTGGTCAGTGGGACCCCTGCCTGCTCTTAAAAGATATTTGTATTTACATTCTCAAACAGGAATGGGTCCCTTGGGGACCCTTTCCCCATTGCGAATGGGTTACCACCAATTTTAAACCGGTGGTAAAGTATTACTGTGTGACCGGAATTCTGTCGCAAAACAGTAACACATACCATACCGATTCTGCATTTAGAAAGGATGCCCTATACATGCCCCTTCCAAATACAGAATTGCAAATGCAAAATGCAATTCGGTAACGGGTTACCAAATCGCATTTCGCATTTTGTACATTTAAAAAAAAAATCTGGTCGCAATATTGCAAATGGTTTGTACAGCAACCTCAGTTTTGTTAGTAACAAAAGTTGCATAGACAGCTTGAGTAAAATGAACACTGCATTATGATAAAGATATCTTACGGCTTCCAAATTTTCAACAGTATTACATGGTGTCACAATTGTGAAAGTAAAGTTGTGTAAAGTTTTTGATCAGACTTGTTCATGGCATTCTTGAACGCCTTCAATCTTCAATGAGTTTATATATTGACTATGTGGGTCATCTACTCTATTGTTCCAAATTTTTCCAATGCCTTTCTACTCATTCTCCAGCATCCATGCTTGACGAATCACCCGCTATACCTTACTTTGTTAAAATATGATGCTCATAACCTATTGAGTACAATTCTTGACTGTTCATATCTTTTTATATTCAGAGCTAAAAGTGTTCGTAACTTCAACCAAAAGGTACAATTGAGGGCAATCAGTCTTCTTCTTCTTCATTAAACAGATCATTCTAATTCTAGCTGCTGAGAAGTGATGCTTCCTCTTTAGTCCACACACAAAATGTACTGCCCGATTTTTAACTCCATCAACATTATTCAGGGATTTTTTGGGAAGTTCTATTTAATCTCTGTCCGTGAATGGCATTCCCGTAATTGTGGCTCCAAAGCTTGCCTATGGGGTGAGAAATTGGCATCAATCAATGAATCAGGGGAATTGTAAGCGCACTAGTCACCCGTGAGGGTCTCAAGGCGCTGGGTGGGGGTGAGCAACTCCGATCAGTTGAAGAGCCAGGTCTTGAGAGTCTTCCTGAATATGTTCAGGGAGGGCGTGAGTCTGATGTCGATCAGGAGTTCGTTCCAGGTCTTGGCTGCGATGTAGAAGAAGGCTCTTCCACCTGTTCTGGCTCTGTGGATGCGCGGGGTTTCGGTGAGGTCGGCGGATTGGAGGTTTCTCTTGGGCAGGTGGAAGGAGATTCTTTCATTGAGGTGTTGGGGTCCAGTCTTGTGGAGGCATTTGTAGGCTTGGGTGAGTATCTTGAAAGTAACTCTCTTCTTGACGGGGAGCCAGTGGAGGCTCCGCAGGTGTTGGGTGATGTGTTCGTGTCGAGGGATGCTGAGTACGAGTCTGGCTGCAGTGTTCTGTATGGTCTGGAGCTTGCATAGCAGAGACTTGTTGATCCCGGTGTAGAGGGCGTTTCAGTAGTCGAGTCTGCAGGTTATAAGTGCTTGGGTGACGGTCTTACGTGATTCGGGGGGATCCATTTGAAGGTCTTTCGGAGGATGCGGAGGGTGTTGAAGTAGCTGGAGGTGACGGCATTGGCCTGTCGGGTCATGGAGAGGAAGGAGTCAAGTACGATGCTGAGATTCTGGGTGTGGTCAGTGGGGGTGGGAGCGCTGCAGAGGGCAGTTGGCCACCAGGTGTTGTGCCATGCAGAGGGGGAGGGTCCGAGGACCTCTGTATTCTCTGAGTTGAGCTTCAGGCAGCTGCTGCTCATCCAGGATGTGACGTCCTTCATTCCTTTCTGGAAGTGGAGTCTGGTGGTGGTGGGGTTCTTGGTGAGGGAGAGGATGAGCTGGGTGTCGTCTGCATAGGATATTATGCTGAGTACGTGCTGTCCGACGATGGCGGCGAGGGGGGCCATGTAGATGTTGAAAAGCGTGGGGCTGAGCGATGATTCTTGGGGTACTCTGCAGTTGATTTCCATGGGTTCAGAGAGGAAGGGTGGTAGTCTGATTCTTTGGGTTCTGCCGGTGTGGAACGAGCGGAGCCAGTCGAGGGCGGTTCCCTGTATGCCAGCGTCGTGGAGTCTGGAGGTGAGTGTGCGGTGGGAGACGGTATTGAATGCTGCTGAGCGGTCAAGTAGGATCAGGGCAGCGGTGTGTCCTTGGTTGAGGAGGGTGCAGATGTCATCTGTGGCGGCGAGTTGAGTGGTCTTGGCGCTGTGGTTGCTGCGGAATCCAGATTGGGAGGGGTCGAGGATAGAGTTTACTTCGATGAATTTTGTTAGTTGTGCATTGACGGTCTTCTTGGTGACTTTGGCCGCGAATGGGAGGCAGGAGATGGGATGGTAGTTCTTGAGGTCCATGAGATCTGCTGAGGGCTTCTTGAGCAGGGGTCTGACTTCTGCGCATTTTTAGCTGTCGGGAAAGATGCCGGTCTTGAAGGTGGCGTTGATGGTGCGTCATAGTTCTGGAGCGATGGCAGCTCTGTGGACGATGTGTGGCTGACAGGGGTCCGTGGGGGCTCCTGAGTGGATGCCTTTCATGGTTGAGATGGTGTCTTCGGTGGTGACTGGGGTCCAGGAGGAGATGGCGGGCTGGCTGGCGTTGCGGGAGAGGGAAGTGTTTCCAGAGTCGGGTGTCTGGTCATTGAAATTGTCGTATCAATTTGAAGAAAAGGGAACACATTTAAAAGATTTTAAAGCTGAAAAGATCGTGTTTAAATCATCCATATTCTTGTGGTTCAAAACACAGGAAGATGTTGAATTGTAAAGTCAAATTCTTAATAAATCCCGTAGGTCTAAGAGGAAAACATAATGATTCTGGTAATGTAACTACAGTTAAGAGTGGGGCAAAGTATAGCTGTCCTGCTCTCATTATAGCTGAGCAATGTCTTCAGCATTCATATCTGAATCTCCTGTAGACATTCTTGACAGTGTGTCCATTACTGATTCCTGAGAGAATTCTCAAATGACTGTGGTATCATCTTCATAGAATAAAATGCATAATATTAGGCATGTTTGGGGTACATTTTGATGTTGGTGTAAAAAAATCACTTAATGACTTAAGATGTGATGGATCATTTACAAACCTTAACATTAACTGTTTTGATGGTGCATTACAAATAAAGTATTTGACTAAGTAAGTTGGGATCTCTTTGATATGATAATGGTAGAGGATATTTATGATTTTAAAATAAACAGGGTCTGTATTATTTGTTGCAAATGTACCTTAATTGCTTTCCTTCTATATGCATATCAGACAAGAATACCTATAAGGAATCAGCCTTTTGATTGTCTTCACCGTGGATTTGTCGCCTTTCCATTGACCTTATTTTCTTTGGTATTATATGTTGAGAAATTGGGCTGTTGGTTGCCTGGGGTGTGAGCACTGGTCAAGTAACAGCCACAATCACTGGCAGGGTGAACCACAAAAAGTCACAAAAAGCAGTCAGGCTTAACTTAGAGGTAATGTGCAAAGTATTTATGCAGCACACGCACAGTAATAAAGGGAAAAAAACAACAGAAGAGAAATTCTACACCTATTTAGAAAAAAAGAATACATTTTAATAAATTATTTGACACCAAAATGACAAGAATAAGTAGAACAGGAATTATAAATTTTCTAAGTTTTCAATTAAAACTAGCACCTAAAAGATCACAGCACTAACCGTGGATATCTAGTCACGTGAGACAGGGTGTTGAAAAATATGGCCTACCGTGATGGAGCGCTGGTCGGATACAAGAAGTGGATTGGGCTCGGGCAGGGAAAGCTTGAAAGTGCACGAGCATGGGAACGCCTAGTGGACTGTTTGGTGACCCCAGACTCAGACATAGATACTCCGGATAGCTGCTAGCTATCTGATATCTCAGGAGGATTTAGTGGATAGAATTAACTGTCCTTACATGAGTTTTCAGGGTTGGGACTTTGAACAACTGTGGTGAACTTTATGGGACTTCGAACTACAGTGGTGTACATTGAAATACTGGCCATCATGGTGTCCTTTATTTGGCAGCTTGACAAGGGACAACTGTAGGTAGGGGTGCTAGTTATTATTGACTGCTAGTTGGAAGCTGGAATGAACTAAAGGTATATTGCAATATGCTTAATACCATGATTGTATTTATTGTATGTACTAGCTTTTAAATTATTTATTAATGTATATCCATACTTGTCAATTTAAATATGCATTGTAAATTATTATTTATAACCAATTTATTATATCTACTGGCTGGTCTCTTTTTTTGTGTACACTTTTGTTCAGCTTATGTTTTATGTTCTATATTGAAATTAAAATTCTTTTTTAAAATAAGAAGAGTATTGGGCTCGGGCAGTGCTGACCTTTAGTCACTCTTTTGGAAGTCGAAAATCTCCAGCGGCACGAGGCAGGAGGCTGTAGCTGAAGACAATTCCAGGAGGCCGGATACAGCTTTACTGAAGGACCGCAGAAACAGGATTTGCTACTGCGGAGAAGAATGTAGCGGGTGTTATGGGCACTGTACCCAACTACCTGTGCTGTATTTCATCAAGGTGAAATATCTGCAACCATCCCAAAGTGAAACACTGCTGCATGAAACATATGCACCATTATGCTGGGTGTATTACACTGCCAATATTTTTAATGTACCAACATGCTTCAATCATCATGTACTGCATATCATGTTCTGCCTTATTAATTTATGTTATATGCTGCATATTATATTTTATTGTGAGTTAAACCCTGGTGGCAGTGGTAGGTATTAAATATGTGTTTAATGTTTATGTACATGTGGTGTTACCCCGGTGGCAGTGTTAGGTATTGATCCTTTTGTAGTCTAATTTTTTGATAAGTTCATGTGGGCACATACAAACTGCAAGCACATACTTACTCCCTCAGGAGCAGCACTCGGCAACGTCCACCAACCGCTGGACATGTGCACGTGTATTCATCACCTGCAGTAGAGAGTATTTACACTGCATCATTTTGAGACTTGTGGCTTAGCCTCATTGGATTGCGGTCAGCAACACTTACCTGGCTCCAGTACTTCGGCTTTTCTCTAGATGGCCCCTCTTCTCCTGGCGTCTCCACGGTACCTGTAAAGAAAGTGCAAGACAATTACATCTTTGTTCCGACACGACGCACAACGTGCTCCATGCGCAGAACTTCTTAAAACACTGAAAACAAGGTAAAAACTAACCTGTTTTGTAAAAGACTGGGTATTGTTATTATTTGAGATATTTGTCCTCTAGAGCAAACTAGTTTTTGTTAGTCTGAGAAAGGACACCAACAGGAAAGCCATATTTCTTGGGCTGGACTGTTCCCATGAGGCACAGGGTCAAGACTGATTTGCATATGGCTGGGTTCAAACTGGAATGGCATGGTGAGCAAAAAAACTATGGATTTAGGCCCAGATCTCTGTACTGGGGTGAATGTAAGACATTGCTCTGCATTCTGTCCATCAATTGTTCTTTTTGCATATTTCTTGTTAAAGCGGTGCACTTTAAAAATTGGACAATAGACAGTAGTGAATCAATACAAGATTTGTGCCACATTCCAGATTGAAGACTTTGGGAATACCTTAGAGACCTTTCTTTTTTTGGGGGGGGGCGCAGACTCATTGTGTTACTCGTGGCTTCATAGTATTATTGGTATGTATGACGACACTCTATACATTTGTGGTTAAACTCTTAATGGTGTATGATATACTAATAAGCATTTTTGTGTTACAGAACCAATCATACCCCATCCACATTGTGAGTCACCTGGTGTTCGCTGTCCTGTATTCATTATTGGTATGTTATGCTATGTATGTACCTGCATTGTTGCTTCTATGGTTGAAGATTGATCCAAATGTAATCAGTGTGTGTTTCATTTCAGAAAAGACAATACTGTGAAGTACTCAAGAGCAGTCCTGGTACTCCTTAAGCCCATTTCCTGGGAATCTGATTCCTGAACCCACATTCACACGCAGTCTTTGACACAGAGAAAACAGAAGCAGAAGAACTGGTATTCTCTTTTCTCTATTATCTCATCCCCCTTCCCCTTGAAAGCAATCAGGGAAGCATTGTGCAACTTCAGTGCTGAGCCGTTAGTTCTCTCTGGGATTTGGGGAAAGTCATCGCCCGATCGGAACCACCTGGAGTTCAAGTGAGTGGCTCGCAACAGCAGTAGCAGCCTCAAAGTCATGCCAACCAAAATGCACCTTAGGCGGATCGACGAGCAGGTTGGTCCCAGTCCTCCATTGGTTCTCAGAGCAGTTTTTAGCCTAAAAGGTTTGGACTTTGGCTATCTGAGCACCTTTAGCTAACCCTGGGCGTAAAAATCCGCTCCGCTCGTGGAGTTTGCTGATTTTCGGCAACTCTGCGTTCCACGTAGAACGCGGAATTGTCGAAAACTCCGTGGTCCGCGGCGTAGCACAGTTTTTTTCTTGGTCGCGCTTTCAAAATGCGTTTTCGCGCGTGCGGGAGCGACTTACCGGGATCCCTGCGTTTGCCAACGAGTTTTCCTATCCGTTCGCGTGCGCCATAAGATTTTGGTAGCCGTCCGCGCGATCCCACGAGAGTGTGTGATCGCAAACACGTCATTCGGACGCGCCATCGGAGTTCCGGCGGAAGTTTGGTGAAGCTCGCGATGCCGAACACGCAAAATTTGCAACCTGGAGAATAATATCTCTCGAGCAGCATAAAACCTTCTCTAAAATGAGGATTTGGATGAAAAAAACTCCTCAGATTGACATTTGGCTGTACTTTTTTGTGCAAAGAGTCCTTTTTTTTTTTTTTTGGAGAGAAGGAAGTGCCCCAGAGTCTCCAACTTCTTGTTCCTGTCCAGCAGGCTCCTCCCAGTGCTTTGTCCATGTCCTGTTCACTTTTCATTTGGATTTGGAGCTGGAAGAATCACTCTTTGTGTCTGCTGCATCATCATATATCATTGGATTTGAGGACTTTTGGATTTGAGGATTTTTGGATTTGAGATTTTACAAGTAAGTTGGTGTTGTTTGTTTGATTGGGGCATTGCAGTTGCTGCAACTACATTTTTGTACTTTTCATCTTTTTAAAAAAAATTATTGTGGGAAGCCAGTAGGCCCAGAGCTACTCATGGTGGGTGCATGTAACTAACAACTGTTTCTGTGGTGTCTGTTAAATTTAAACATCATTTAGGGCATGGATGGCATTGGATTGAATTGCAAAATGTGTTTTTTTGGGGGTATTTCACTTTTTTGGTGTGTTTAAATAAATGCCTTTGTTGGATGTGTGTGTGTGGTGTGATTGTTGTGTAACTTGCAAACCTTGTTTAGCCCTGTGGATTTTCGTTTTTGCATTTCTGCATTAAAGCTGTGTGTAGCATGCCTCCTTTGCCTGGCCACTATAGGCCTGCTTGAGTTCATTGTTTTCCAGGCCACCTGCTTGTTGCGAACTTGTGACTGTGAGTGACCATGTGGCTGGTGGCCATTTTGTGGTGGTAGTTTAGAAGTGTGCTGCTTTTGCCATATAGGCCTCCATGTGTTTTCTTAGTTCCTTTTGGCCTGGGCTTCTTGTTGTTGTGGGCCTGGCCATGTGGCTGGAGGCCATTTTGAAGCCAGGCAGTGTGCTTTTGCCCTAGGCCTGCATTGTCTGTCTTCCCTTTCTTGTTGCTGTGGGTGGGCTGGCCATGTGGCTGGCGGCCATTTTGTGGAGCCAGCCAGTGTGCTTATGCCATAGGCCTGCAAGCTTGTGGCCTAGTCTGCCGATGGGCCTTTCGGCCAGTAGGCCCAGAGATACTCATGGGTGCATGTAACAACTGTTTCTTTGGTGTCTGTTGATTTTAAACATTTAGGGCATGGATGGCATTGGATTGAATTGCAAAATGTGTTTTTGGGGGGATATTTCAGTTTTTTGGTGTGTGTTAAATAAATGCCTTTGTTGGATGTGTGTGTGTGTGTGTGGTGTGGTTGTTGTGTAACTTGCAAACCTTGTTTAGCCCTGTGGATTTTTGTTTTTGCTCTTTTGCATTAAAGCTGTGTTTAGCATGCCTCCTTTGCCTGGCCACTATAGGCCTGCTTGAGTTCATTGTTTTCCAGGCCTCATGCTTGTTGTGACTGTGAGTGACCATGTGGCTGGTGGCCACCCATTTTGTGGTGGCAGTTTAGTAGTGTGCTGCTTTTGCCATTGATATAGGCCTGCATGTCTTTCCTTTTTGTTCCTCTTGGCTTACTGCTTTCATCCCCTTTGCCAGCTGCAGCTCCCTGAATGACGTGATGCGCAAATTAATGCCAAACAGGTTCCACTTCCATTACATTTGTATTTTTGTTTTAGTTCTTCTTCTTTCCTATCCTTCCTGAGTGTACACAGTATACCATGAAAGTCCTTGTTGTCAAAGTCTCACAAATGGCTACACTGTTATGTTTTTTATAACTTAAACTGAGTTAATAAAATGTAATAATATAACACTAACAAGTGTGATCACCAAACACTAAGTTATATATTATATTTGTTTGTACTAGTAGTAACTGAACCACAACAACAAATGCAACTTTTCACTGATGTTCTTCTGGCTTCTTTGCTTTTAGGTGTACAAAAAGACTGAGGAGGAGGTGTCATCATCACCCGTTGTACTGCCAGACAGAATTCCTGCTGCGCACGACGTCACGTGACGTGTGACCACAGACAGCTCTGCAACTTGTGCACCTGCATCCTGCTGACATCGGAAGAAGAAGATGTCCCCAAAGAAATGTACCAGGTCCTCCAGTACCAAGAACGTTGCCAGTGAGAAGAGGGAACAGAAGAAGGAAGTGGCACTGCCACTTACCAAGACTGGTGTGCCGCCCACAATGTTTTTTGGGAAACAAATAATTACGCCTGCATCAGCGGTGTCCGGGGACCAAGCTGGGAGCAGCACCTCTGCATCAGCGGGCCCACCCCACCAACCTAGGCCCAAGCCCATGAGTGTCGCAGAGGTAGCCAGTCTACTTGTGCAAACGCCAACGAGCAGTGATGTTGAAATATAATTATCTCAAAGAAGTACACAATCAACGCAGGCGGAAACTCAGCAGATAAGTGGGCAACAACAGCCGGAACAGCAGCCGCAACAGCAGCCGGAAGTGGAACAGCAGCCGGAACAGCAGCCACAACAACAGCCCACAATAGTAGTTGTTCCTCCCGAAGTTGGGGCAGTTCAGGAAATCGAGCTTCCTGCAGAGGAAGAAGAGCAAGCCACTCTTTCAGAAGAACCAATGTCTTCCAGATCCCCAGCAAGGAAAAGGAGGGTTAGTCCATCAACTTCTTCTTCAAGCCCCCCTTCTGATGATCTAGATACCACTTGGAACCAACCAGCTGAGTCTGAGAGTGAGGCACACCATGCGACAAGGCTAAGGACAAGGAAGGTTCCAGAAAGCCTTAGAGTTATGGAGGAAGATGTAGAAGAGGAGGATGATGACGAGCCAGTCATCATGAAGATCACTCCCGCCCCAGTGGAGATGGAGACCGACATTATTATTACCCCATCCCAAATTGCTGTGAGGGATGTGGCACGGATACCACCAACACAGGTAACACCAACACCACCTTCAGCTTCCATATTTGTATTTGCAAAGGCCCGGCAGGGACCTACATCCAGCACAACCACCACCTCAGTAGGTTGTGGTGGTACTGCACAGAGTCAAATTGCAGGCAAACCCTCCAGTTCATCCGGCATTGCAAATGGCACCTCCAGCAGCGCAAGAAAGTACACCTCCCCAGTTTGGGACTTCTTTTCGGTTAGCAGTAAGGAGGAGAACGTTGCTATATACTCAATTTGTCAACAAAGTGTTAGTCGGGGTAAGCTTGGTACAAACTATGGTACAGGAGGACAAACAACCCATCTGAAAAAACACCACATGATCCAGTGGGAGGCGCACCTACTTAGCACACAAAAAGGTAAAACTGCACCCATTGCTGTTGGTGGGGATGAAGAAGTAGAAGAAGATATGATCGCGGTGGAAGGTGAACAAGAGGGAGACATTTTCTCTGGTACACAAAGTAGCCCTGCCCCCAGCAGTGTAGTGGTACCTCCCACATCCTCAGCAACATCTCAGTGGCACCGTAGTAAGAGTCAGGCTGAGTGGCAGACACCAAGGCAACAGAATACAGCAATGAAAAAACTTGCGTTGTTGAGCCTAACTGCGTTCAAGAAGTCGCATGCATCAGCTGCACCAGAAAGGAAAACAATCCAGCCTACCATTTTCAGCATGCTTAGGTCGGAGAGGCAGTACAAACGCAACCACCCAACGGCACGTTTGTACAATGCGAAGCTGGCTAAAATGTTAGCGCTGGACCTTCTCCCTTTTTCTTTTGTGGAAGGGGTGGGTTTCCTTGAATTTGTGACAGCCATCTGCCCAAAATGGAAGGTTCCCAGCCGGTCCTATTTCGCCAGAGTTGCTGTTCCAGCACTACATCACGATGGGCTGGAATTGCTTGGACAAGCTATGCAGCAGAGTGCTATTCACAATATCCACCTGACAACAGACATGTGGACCAGTTGCCAAGCCACTAATTACATGTGCATCACTGCACACTGGATCTCTTTTGTGGGGGTTAGAGAAAAGATATCTGAAGCAGGTGTTGTTGACACTGCTGAGATGCTACTCATAAACATGCAACTGTAGCCATGTTCGCCATGGAGAAATCTCATACTGCTGAAAATTTTTGGGAAGAGTTTAACAGCAAGGTCTTTGAATGGCTGCACCCAAGAGGGCTTAACATTGGTTTTGTTGCCATGGATAATGGCAGTAATATAGTTAAGGCCATGAAGGTTGGTGGCTATTTCAGGGTCCTGTGTTTGGTGCACTGCATTAACATTATTGTTCAAGACTTTCTGAAAAAAGAAGCCCGAGTCAGCAACTTACTGACCACCTGCAGAAGAATATGCACACATTTCAGCCATTCTTTTAAAGCCCGGAAGCAGCTGAGGATCATTCAACGTGAGCATAGAATGCCAGTCAGAGCACTCATCCAGGAGGTGCCAACACGTTGGAACTCAACTTATTACATGCTTGATCGTCTGTTTGATCAGTACAGACCAATCAATGAATATGTCATGCAAAGAATAAGGGATGCGACAGTGAAAGGCATGACCCTACAGATGGACCAATGGGGCCTAGTTAAATGCCTGACAGAGATGCTACTTCCTTTCGAGCTCTTCACACGTGAAGTCAGGAAGGAGGACTGTACTATGGGCCAAGCTATCCCATTGTTGCATATGCTATAGCAACAGCTGAAGGAGCTGTCTGACACGTACACAGGTGTGGAGGAAAAAAATGAAGCATATGAGTTGGTGGAGAGCTTATCCCGTCGCTTAGCTGAAAATATAAGGGTGCAAGCTCACATTGTTTCAGAAAAACATTACATTTGTGCCACAATTCTGGATCCACTGTACAAATCAGCACTGAACACTAAGACATTAATTCCTTTTTCAGAAGTGGATGTTGCCGAGTACAAAACTTGGATAGCTGAGGCAGCCAGTGCTTTGGAAAAGGAATGGCTGATAATTAAAGGCCCGCTACTCAAACCCACAACAAGTACTGCAGCAGGGCATCCGGCTTCAACTTCAGAACCTGAGGGCAGTGCGTTTGGCTCACAGCGGTCACCAACACTATCGACAACAGCAAGAACCGGATCATCACCAGCCCCTGTAAAATCGGCACAGGATTGGAATTTACAGCAAGGGCTTGCTAGGTCCAGTGCTGATGCAAAGACAAAAGAGCCAAGGTGGAGCACCCCTGAACACTGAGCGGATGGTCCAGGCCTATCTGGATGACCCAATAGAGGTCTACATTGATCAAAGCCCATTGCTGTATTGGTATGGGAAAAGGGGCCAATGGCCAGTGCTCAGCAGGCTGGCGATAAACTATCTGTCTTGCCCTTCGCAAGTGTCTCTTCTGAGCGTGTTTTCAGTGCTGCTGGTGCCATTGTAACAGTGAAAAGGACCAGTCTCTCGCCCAAAAATGTGGAGAGGTTAACCATGATCAAAATGAATCAGCACTTTATACCACCGAATTACAAAGTACATGAATCAACGCAGGAAGATGAGGACAGCGACTTAGGTGACAGAAGTAGTGTATTAGATGATTCCCTACTTCTGGTTGAACCACCAGAGTTTGAGGACAAGCTATACTTCCCTGACAACTAGGCTTTGAACTTCTTACTTTCTTTCTTCCTTATTTACTTTTATTTGTCTGTGTCTCTGTCTTTCTGGGTCGAAAGTTAAACTTCGAATAACAACAAATCCATCACCACTGCCTTCTACTCTTTCTTTTTATTATTACCATATTGGAGTTAATTAAAGCTGTGTGCATTTAACTTAAGTCCACTCCTCCGACTCCTGCTCCTCCATCCTCCTTACTCGCCCTAAATCCATTACCCTCAAGCCAGATGATGATGATTGGATGGCGAATACTAGTACAAGAAAATGTTGCCTCTGCGAGTCCCTCCAAAAGAAGTGGAACATGATGACTACTATAGCTATCCTCGTTTCCGAGCCAAGAGAGACTGCCTCTTAACTTAAGATGAGAAGGAACAGGTAATGATGCCATTCATTGGACGCTGACTCTGAGTGATTGGTGTTTGTGTTGTTGTTGTTTGTTGTGCATGAAGTGAATTCATTGTGTACTATTATTTAATCTACACACTAAAAGTGACTCAAGTCAATGTTTCCCTTCTTGTTTAATAACAAAATTGAACTTCTATTGCAGGCCGATCCATTGCATTTTTTAATATGGAATCTGGACTCACTCGATACACTGCAGACTGAGTTGGACAACACCATGATGATGACCACAGTGACAAATATCTTCGCAGTCAGTCAGTAGGATCGGAGATGATTGATGGAATAACTCAGGGCATTTCATGAGTGGCATAAAAGGTAATCAAGTCAACAACAACCACAGCAGACCTACATGTCTGTGTAGTGGTGGAGTCAGTCGAGTCACGAGTGTAGTAGTGGTGGTATGACTGACAGCTGTGCATGCCATTGATTTAGTTACTTACTTTGGAAAATGCTATGTTGCTGTATATGTGACATGTCTGCTCTGTCTGGCTCAGTCAAAATCTAAGCTAAGTGGAGGTTGGGTGGGTGCCGTGGGCCTGCTCTGTCCTGTTGCTGTTGTAGGTTAATGCTGGAAACAGACAACAGAGTAGATATGATTTAGCCATGCCGCTCTGAAAGTGTTTGCACTCCTCCGTAATTTATGCTTTTTTTTCTCCTTGATTTTTAATATTCCTTTTGTTTTTCCATCTACACTTACAGGCCAACAGAGAAAAACAACTCACACTCACCTACCAATCTGCATCCGCCAGGCAGGCAGTGGCACCCAAGATTGACGGATGCAGCGTCCATGGAAGGGAGGACCAAGAGGAATGCCAAGATGCAACTCCCCAATTTGACCAGGATAACATACAGTAACACTTTAGTATCAACATTCATCATCTTTTAAATAATTTGATTAATTTTTTCTCTTCAATCATTACGACTGTGTGTTGTTGTTGTTTGATCTCTGCTTATAATTGATCCCTACAGCTTTTTTTAAATTTTCTTTGCTAGCTTTAAACAGTAAGCCCGGTACAACAGAAGTACCAATGTATGTAATTTGGGTCTCTCTGAGGGCAGACAGGCATGGCACATTGCATAATAATTAATACTGCTGCCCTTTACTGTCTACTAGTCTAGTTAGTAAGTACTACTTATCATTACCCATCAAGTTATCATCATCAACATGCATGCATTTCCTTTTTCTCCCTTAACAGATTTATGGATATGATGGTCGTCTGCCAAGATTGTGTTTTGTGTTGTTTTGTCCATTCGTAGTGTTTTTCTTTGCCAAACCTTTCCCCAAACCCCCCTTCCCAACCATTCATCAAACCCTAACCCTCTTCCCCTGGGCTGTGTGATTTATATTGAGGTGTGACTAAATTTAATGTACACCAATAATTGATCACACGCTTGCTGGGGCAGATGTGGTGGAAGCAACACTAATTCAATTTCAAGGCCGGGCGAGGATCTTCTTCTGCTTGCCCACCCATGCTCAGTATATATGCAAGTATATTTTTTTCCCAAAGGAACCTTATCCATCATAATTAATTGCCGGCATCGATTGGATTCATCATCCTCCTACACAGCACTAAAGGTTACGCTTGTGTCGAGTGACTCGACACAACTACAGTTTGTAACTTGTTGTACTAGGCTCTCCCCGCCACCATTATGTTTTATTTTACTTTAGCATTGCTAATCAGCATTATTATTATTGTTTGGCAGTCTTCTTGTGTACTGTACTGTACTTAGTTCTACTACTCCTCCCAGAGTCTCTCTCAGGCGACTGACTGTCTCATTTTATTTTTTTGCAAATGCTACTGCCAGTGTCTACTACTACCACCACAACCATGGCATCTTGGGAAACCAAACCATCATCGCCATGCAGCCATCGCTGTGCCTAAGTTAAACATCAATCACAGGTAAGAGAAGAAGTTTGGGGATGTATAATTAATAATATTAATTAATTAATTCACACACCCCTTGAGTCCTCCTGTTGCCGAATGCATAGACTAGGAGGAGAGACTGACAGTACTAGTAGGACAAGTCACTCAGTGAGGGGTACCGCATCTATCTGTTTGGCTGCGGCCCTGCAGCAGCAAGGAAACCGTGTGACGTAAAACAGTAACCCCCCACAAAACATTGACATCGTATGTAAAGTTTAAGTATAAATATAATTTAATCCCCTAACGAAAATAAACTATGTAAAAAATCCCACAACACCTGACCCACCCCTCTCCCTAACCCCAACCAATGTCCAACAAGAAAAAGTCCAACCAATGGCCGGTGAATAAATAAAAAACCCCAACGCCCAATTCCCACCCACCAAAAAAGGAATAAAAAAGGGGCAATCCAACAGGGTCTTTGGTTTCCTAACGGATTCGGCAGGCTCTCAGGTGCTTGTCCACCAGGATCTTTACCCGCTCCTCTAGGTGCTCCTCTAGGCGTGCCATTCGGAGGAGCATGCGGCGCTTGAATGCACGACAATTGCATCCACAGGGGGGGGCAGCAGTGTTGGATGTTGTAGTGCAGCAGCGGGTGGCTGCCTGACCGCAGCGCTGTACCACTGGAGGGGCCTGGGCCTGGCTGGGGCCTGGGGCATTGGAGGAGGCTGCAGCGGCTGCTGCCTCCTCCTCCTCCTCCGCCAGAACCACCAGCCGCCGGTATTCTTTTTGTATGGCCTCCAGCTTCCGGCGCCGGGCCATGGCTGCCAACTCCTTCCTGTCCGGTTTCGATGATTTTGGTTGGGAAGGAGAAGCTATATCAAGAAAAAAAAAAAGACTATTGTAACAAGATACTTTTAGCAAAACAGTAAGACAAATTAATTCTACACATAGTGGCACAGTAGCACTAGCAAGCACAGTACATAACATTTGTGGTATGTATCTATCCTCCCACTTCCTCGGCCTCTAACATTTGTGGGAGTTTCAGGCATTATGCTAGCACTATGGACTCGAGTACACAGTACACCAGTCTTCTTCTTCTCTCTTGTTTAGCAAAATTACGTAACCTTGTTGTAGCCGGCACGCCAGCTCAGTCAGCTTGCGCCCAAGACAAACATACTCGTGAGGCAGACTCACGTTAGTTTTATTTACACCTGCAGTGGGGAAGCTGAGTGACTACACAATCATCGTATTTTTCTATTACGGGTGGCACTGGCCATACTCTGTTACATCAAGGGCAACTGCTCAATTTCACTTTCACCCTGCCCTGATTACTCCAAAAAGGCAGATGATATGTAAATGTAAATTCGTAATTGTAAAGCGCACTGCTGCCCCAGCTATGGGGCGTCCTGGCGCTATACGCATACCGCTGTGGAACCCTTCCTGGCTATTCCCTGTGAAATGTCCACTCCTGGGCACCCCCAAGGTGAAGCCAGGCATCCCAGCGCTGGTGGGGCCGTTGTGGAGATTAAGCAAGCTATTGCCCAGAGTTGCAGAGTGGGACCCATGATTAGAATAAGCACTGAGGCGAGAATTATCAGGTCTGAGGAAATTGAGCCCAAGACCCGCCGAGGCGGGAATTGAACCCTGGTCCCGGGCCAGATCTCTGCATCAGGGTCTGCCGCTCTAACCATTGAGCCACACTTCTCCACATATATGATCCAAATGATCATTGCTTATATATGGGACGACATGAGGTATTTTGTTTTGATTGATTGTGTAAACAAAAAACATGCAGCCGATAGGCCACCCATGGCAGGCTGACACAGTTGAAAATAAATTAACATAGGTAGAGAGTGGGCCTCGGAGTCGGAGGGAGGCGCTCGATAACAACATACATACACAATATATATGCTGTGCTTGCAAACTACTGTGAGTCAAGGGTGTATTCTGAAAATACAACTTCTGTTCTCCTTGGCTTTGCTACTCTGGTGCGGTTTCTTTTACATTCTCTTCAAACTAAGACTCTTCATCCAGTGACAGTCTCCACCTATGCTATCTATGATGAATAACATCCAGGCATCCATCTATTCAAAGTAAACATGTCTATCATTCTTCTTAATCTCTCAACAAACCTTAGTTTGTTTCACCAACAACAAACATTTATTCTTTTTTTTTAACCCACCATCCATGCGTCCTTCCTTCCTTGCTTGCCTTGGCTTTGAGTTTGACCCATGAAACACCCCGGAGGATTCTTGCTATCCACCCATAGTTTCACCCACCCAGGCAGGCATCTTTTCTTTCACCTTCCACCCATCCTTCAACCACCCATGCATTAGATTCCTATCAGCCACCTATGCATGCATCCCGGGTATCCTTCTCTGCAGTCATAAATATTACATCTCGCCCGTCCTTCCTCCTTGGCTTCCACCCTTCTTTCCCTTTTCGTTCAACCCATCCATCAAGGTAATCTGACCTGACTCTTAGTCTTCTCCATAAAACTTTCACAGCTGAGTTGAAGTCAGATAGAAGAGGCCATTAGTTACTCAACTCCCACCGCTAATGCTATTGCTAATGCTCAGTAAAGGGTGTCTTCTTCAAACGTTGTTCACAACAACTTAGTCTCTCTCAACAGTACAGTGTACACCCTTGCAGCGAGTGTAATGTCAATAAGTAAGGAATATAACTTACCACCGCCCGCCACTGCTGCTGGCTCACCCCCTGCAGCTGCCACATCTTCTGCTCCCTCCTTACTGGCCATGTCGCCTTCGCCGCTGGCCCCGGCACTGGTGGTCGGTACGCCTAGAAAAAACATTACACATTTTTTAGATGCCATATACACCTCCCCCTATTTATTCTTTTTCACTAGCAAGATTGAAAAAAAAGTTAATACATACATATACAACATACATCATTAGTACAAATCGGGTACTAGAACAGACTAGTAGTAGTATGTCCTATCCTATCAAAAATAGTAAAATATCTGGTTGGGCATTTTGTTGGTGGGAATTGTTGAAAAGCCTCAAGATTAAGAAGTCTAGAACAGGACAACCCAAAGGACTGGACTCAGTGTGTACAACTATTGGTGAATCTGAGTTTTAAAACCTTTTAAATAAAGAGTGGCCAACTGGGCAAGCTTAGCTACAGACAGACTAATAGTAGTAGTACAGAGAGTCATAGCAGAGGCAGTTAGAAGCAGGGATAACAAGAATTTAGAAACAGATAGTCTAGATCGAAGAAGAATTGGTAAAAATTAGAACTAGGAAACAGAAATAATAGTTCGGAAAAAATGAGGTGCAGTAAAAGTTAGGGAAGTATAATTATTAATATTAACAACAGGAGGACTTACTGGGGCCAGCAGCAGAGCCCTCAGTAGAGGAGCGGTCCTGGCCGACTTCTGATGCTGCTCCCGCCGTCTCCGACCCCGTCTTCTTGCCCCTGGGTGCTGCTGATCATGAAAGATATAAGAAAGAAAGAGACAAACATTGATGATTGGTGTGAAACAAATAACAAATTTAAAAAAACGTTCAAATAAACATTTATGGAAACAACAATTGCAATAAAATGGATCTATCTAATCTGGTCGACTAGTAGTTTCGCGGGATTCGCGGACCGTCTAGTTACTATTTATGAACACTAATCCAGTGTTCCATTCTGATTCCAGGATACTAACTAAGCCTAAGTACCACCTGACCTAGCCCACCTATTCCAGTTGGGCCAATTGTTCACTAAGTCGGCATTTCCATTTATTTTAGTCCTCAAAAAAATGCATAGATGGAGGACACATGCATACATTTTTGCATACACCAAATTGTTGGTTGGTTTCTGCTGATGTTCTGCTAGTGCTAAGCCTATTACCACTCACTAAACAAACTACAAAAGGTTCTACTAAGGACTGGGGTAAGCAGCACTCAGCAGCACATGACATAACAGAGGATGCGTCACGCAGACCGCTAAAAAATTAACAACTAATGCTAATAAGTAACTAAACCTATCAATCCACCACTATCTCTTAGTGACAGGAGGACAAAGGAAGGACTAGAGTCTCTCTAGCATTACCTAACTTAAGTTCTCTAAAGTAAACTCTTACATAATCAGCCCAAGCGAGCTCAAAGTTGCAAACAAGTAAGATTAGTAGCGCCGAGCACCTGTGGCATAACAATCACAGAAGATTTTTAAACGTAATTTACCTGCAATGTAGGCAGCAGCATTCTTGCTATTCGGAAAAACACAAAGTAGTAATATTAAATAGCTACTCACCAAGCCCCGGGACCTCAACTCCTAGCAGGTCCAGCAGGTCCTGCTCCCGGTCCAGGATATCGGACCACCAGTGCGTAAGCTGGTTATGGGTGCGCCGGACCCCAGAGCAGCGAAACACTGCCCGGCGCACCCTTCCCCACCGCTGGTGATGCTCCCGGAGCCCGTACCCAGGCCTGCCGCCTGCTGCCAGGGTTAAGGGGAGGTGGCGCTGGACAAAAAAAACAAGTACGGCCACCTCCGCCTCACCAAATAAGGACCGTGCCTGCACCCCTTGTGGGTGCTGCCTTCTGCAAGGAAGGCAGTCGCAGCTCTGGCTACGACTCCTGCGAGCCTTGCCCTTGGCCATGGTTCTGGTACTCGGGGGGGGGGGCGGAAAAGAAAAGGTAGGAATTAAAAAAGTAAGTAAAAGAAATGAAAAAAGAAAGTAATAGAAAAAGAGTGAAAAAGTAGTGGAAAAACACACAAGAAGTAGAAAAAAACTCAAAATATAGAATCAGGAAAATAGAGAGATAGATAATAAATAAAAAAAGATCCCAAAAAAGTTTGCAGAAACAAAGGATTGAAAAGTTAGAGGGAAGATTGAAAAGCAGGACTAGAACCATAGCAAACAAGTGAAAAACAAGATGGCCACGCCCATTGCGACCGCATGGGCAAGTTCGCGCGATATTTACCTCCCGAGCACGCAAAAAGCGTCGCGAACACGCAATACGCGTTCCCGAACTGGAAATATGCATCGCGAACGGGCGGGAAGCACGCAATACGCTTTCCGGAACAGGAAATACGCATCGCGAACGGGCGGGACAAGTGAAAAATAAGATGGCCGCGCCCATTGGCAAGTTCGCGAGATATTTCCCCTGAGCACGCAAACAGCATCCCGAACACGCAATACGCGTTCCTGAACAGGAAAAACGCATCGCGAACGGGCGGAACAAGCAACTCCGCGTGCTCGCGGAATTTCCGTGTACTCGCAGAGTTTTTTTTGCAACTTTGCAGAACTCTACATAGCGCGACTACGCAAACTCCGCCCACCCTTACCTTTAGCACTACAAGCAAGGGTCCAGGATTGATGGGACACCACTTGGGGGTCAGGACTCACTCAGGCTGGGTCCAGGTGTGGGTTCTAGATGGTGGGAACTTTTTATGTCACTGTGGCTCTGAATAGGAGGCCAGCAAACTACCCTTGGAGTCACTCTGGTATTCCTGGGTCCAGGGCTAAAAGAGCAGGGCTGGCCTCTGAGGGTTCAAGGTAGACTGCAGGCAGCAAAGCAGTGTCTCTGGATACAGCAAGGTAGTCTTGCACTGTGCAGAACAGGTCACAGTAGCAAGCCATCCTCTGAGAGTTCTTCTGTGGGTCCAGAAAGTGAAGTGAAAAGTGGGTCTGAGTGTCCCATTTTTATACCTGGTGCCTCCTTGGAAGTTGAGAGAAGTTTCTAGAGATTTCTCTTTGAAGTTCTTGCTCTTTCCTGCTCCTCTTCCCTGGCTCCAGGCTAGCTCCAGAGGTAATGTGGAGGTGACACAACCTTTGTGTGAAGGCAGAGCACAGCCTATTCAGATGCAAGTGGGGCCGTTACGAGCTCCACCCCCGATCCTGTCAGCAGATGGCTCCTTCAGGCACAACACTAATGCCTCTATTGTGTGACTGTCTAGGAGGAATTCACAAAATCTAACCCAGTTATGTGACCCAGGGGAGCCTCCAGACACCAAATGGCTAAGAGCAAGAAAATGTCAGCTTTCTAAAAGTGGTATTTTCAAAATTGTTATTTAAAATCTGACTTTACCATTACAATTCTGTAGATACAATTCTATAGATATCAAACATGGACTGCTTACCTGGTCCCAATCAAATTTTAGCACTAATTTAATATAATACGGCAACCCAATGTTATCCTATGAGACTGATAGGCCCCACATAGTGAAAAACAAATTTAGGGGTTTTTCATGTAAAACTAAAAAGTACACATCCAACTTTTTAATTACAATGCACCCTGTTCTGTGGAGTACCTACGGTCTACCTTAGGGGTGATGTTTATGCAATAAAAGAGGAGTTTAAGGTTTGGTAAGCAGAATATGCTGGCAAGTTGAATCGACAGTTTTAATCTGCATTCAGGTTGTAATGGCAGGCCTGGGACATGTTTTAAGGGGTTACTCAAGTGGGTGGCACAATAGGTGCTGCAGCCCCCTAGTAGAATTTAATTTACAGGCCCTGGGTATATGGTATACCACTCTACAAGGGACGCACTGGAGACGGGTGCATGGGATTCGGCGTGCAGCAGTTCTTCAGGTTGTTGGCAGGAGCTGCAAGGATTTCTTCAGCCGCACAGGGCTGTGCATTGGGATTTCCTCCCGCACAGCGGTGTTTGTTGGAAAATTCAGCCGCAAGAAGGGTGAAGCATTAATTTAGCAGTTTTTTCAGTTTCTTTGCGGCATGAACAACCTCCAAGGACCCAGAACTGGGTTTGGCACCACAAGGCAGGTCAGAACTCCTAGCAGTGGAGTTTAAGGAAGCTGCAGGTGAAGTCTTTATGTCCCTGAGATTTTTTAACAGGAGGCAAGCTCTGCATCAAGCCCGTGGAGAGCTTCTTAAGCAGGAGACCACAGTAGGGCAAAGGTTCAGTCCTTTCAACTGCCCACAGACAGAAGAAGCAACTGAAGGTCCACCCAGAAAAGCAACACACAGTAAAGGGGGTAGCACACATCCTGGCAGCTCTTCAGGTCTTCTTAGCAGGTCCTCTTAGTCCATAAGCAATCTAAAGTTCTGGGGTTTTAGGTCTTTAACTTATGCCCCTTTTTCCCTTTGTAGTCTTTCTTCAGAAAGTCTCTCTTGCCCAGTAAAACCAGTCCTGTCTTCCCTGGTCCAGTTTCACTACAGGAGGTGGAGAAAGCATTGTGCAGAGCAGCCACACTCTATTCAGGTGCCAGTGACACATCCTCCCACCACTCTAGCCCAGGATGGCCCATCAGCATATGCAGGAAATACCTCCGCTCCCTTCGTGTGAGTGTCTCAAGAGAGTGCACAAACAGCCTCTGTCAGTCTAAAACCAGATGATGATTCCACAAACAAGCAGAGGCACACAGGGTGGTTAAACAAGAAAATGCCCATGACTATGGTTGATTCTGGAATTTTGGTTCTACGAAGCGTTTTGGAAACAGATAATAAACTGAACGAAGACAGACCCTTGCATTAAATGATTCCCATCAACAGCTGAGGCAGGTAACTATTTGGCCCTTGCTTCATCATCTCTCCATCCAAGCCACAAGGGAAGAGCAGTTCCTACATAAGATACCACCAAGTCCAGGTCCTGACGAAAACCCCAAAATGAATGTGGGGTTGGAAACGTGTTGACCCAGGCCTCTGGGACAAGATACTTTTACAAGTGCCCGAGGAGAAAAGAGCATAAATAATTACTCTCCTAAGGCTACACACATAGGCAGGAGACTTAAAATCTGATGTCTGCATCTCCGCCCCAGTGTGTTGATTTATCAATACAGGACTGGTGATCTGTGTTATGTCTAACTGTGTTTATTCATTTTGACCAATTGTGTTCGATTTTGTTCAGTGTCAAATAATTTTTAACTGTCTGTGTATGCAATGTTAAACCGTAAATTGTGTTCTTTAACATGACATACTGTTAATGTGTATATATTGTTTTTCCAAATTTGAGAATAACTGTGAAATAAATCACACGAGCTTGTGGATTAACAACACCGGCTCATTATATGTTAATTTGTGTATTTAACTTGTGCCACTAGAAACTTTTTGTGTAAAAAGTATTGTGGTCCTTTCTAGTGTGCATTCTGGACCCAAACCTTTCTTAGGTTTACACTTTCTAAAAGTGGCATTTTCAAGCACACAATTTAGAAAACACCATTACTAAAAGGTGTGCTCTTACATTCCGAGTTTAGGCAGCCTAAACTCCAAATCTCTAGCTGTTCCAATTGAAAGTTACACTTGTAAAATGTTACAAGGCAGCTCCAATGATAGCCTATGGGAGAGCTAGTCCTCGCAATAGTGAAAAATGAAATACGCTGCATTTCACTATCAGGACATATAAAACACACCAGTACATGTCCTACCTTTAACGTACACTGCACCCTGCCCATGCGGGTACCTTGGGCCTACTTTAGGGGTGACTTACATGTAAGAAAAGGGAAGGTTAGGGCCTGGCAAGTGGGTGCACTTTTCAGGTCTACATGCCAGTTAAAAACTGCATGTGTAGATACTGCAGTGGCAGGTCTGAGACACATTTGAGAGGCTACTGGTGTGGGTGACACACCCAGTGCTGCGGGCCCACTAGTAGCCTTTGATTTACAGGCCCTGGGAGCACACAGTGCACTTTTCTAGGGACCTACCAGTAAATCAAATATGTCAACCATGGATTACCAATCATATTTACAATTTACACAGATAGCACTTATACTTTGGCACTGATCAACAGTAGCAAAGTGCCCAGAGTACCTAAACCAGCAAAACAAAATCCAGTACACAGACAAAAATACAGAAGGTAAAGGCAAAAAATCAGGGGAAACCACACCAAGGGTGCCAAGTGTACATGTGTACTGTGTGCTGTATGAAAGTACACAGGTTTCCAAGAGGTTTAGCTCACAGTACTGCTCCTGAGACTGAATACACATCCTTGGCTGGCTGTCAATGATCATCATTATCTTGAAAGACAAAGGCTTAGTATTTGGCGGCAGAAAGGCAGTAGCCCTGTTAGGAGTAGCCATTTGCAGAGATAAACCATCTGGGAGGGGGGCAGGAGTAATTGGTAATACAAAGGTTCTTCCTTTAAAGTGGAAATGCCAAGTAAGATACACAGGAACTGATACCATCTACGTTGTGAATCTCACAAGACTTTCTGTGTGTGCCCCTTGCAGGAAAACAAACAGTACTAAAACTGGAAGATGGGAGGAAAATTCATCGACAAAGGCAAATAACTAAAAGCAGGGAAAAAGACTCCTGCATCTGGATGAAAGCTAGAGCCATTTTAGATGAGCGACTCTGGGAAGTTTTGCTGTAACCTGAGAAAAGAAATTTTGCAAGGGAAGTGTGGGATTTTGTAGGACCATTGCTAGGATTTAGTGGAAGGAACCACATCACCACCTCCTTAGAACATTCCTGGACCTGAGAAGAAAACAGCTGATGAAAGGAGTTGGCCTAACGGCTAGGGTGGTCGACCTCGAATCTGGGGAACTGGGTTTGAGTCTCGGCAATGACACTGAACATCCTGTGATTCTGGGAAAATCACTTAATCTCCCCGTGCCTAACAAAAATGAATGTGTCCTCATGTAATGCAACTGGTGCTATGTAAAGTGCTCTGATACCCGATTCGGGTCAAGTTTGCGCTATATAAATCTCTGTAAAATAAAAAAATACCTGAAAGCTGGAAGAAAGAAGATCAAGACTCCTTATCAAGGCTTAAAATGTATTAAAACCAGTATTTTCTCACAACATTGAGGAGAATTTTAATTAATTATGACAATGAAATTGTCACCTCGAGTTAGGGCCTATAAACTTAGTTGATATGAGAGCAGATAGCTGTTTATGAATTGTGAAAACTATTATACGGGAACTTCACTATCAGCCACCTTGCATGAAAGTAGTACTGATGTGATGGAATTATGGTTACGCTAAGTTTGGAATTGTATGTCATAGGGCTAAAAGTATATGACTTTTCACAAACATATATAAAATGAAAGTGAAGGCAATTTGTGAATGCCTAGTAGAAGAAAGTGAAAAATGAAATAAAATGTGGCCAACGTGAGAAATACACCTATACACCGGTATGTTATTTTGATAAAGCATTATGAATTAATGCTGAAATGGGAAATACATTTTCTGACTACAATATGTATATGTGCCCCGTTCTCACCGCAATTAATGGGCATTTCCCCTTCTTTTACCTTATCAACATAACAATAAAATTACAAGCACTATTACCAGAGCAGTTAGTTTTCCGAAAGCCAGTGCAATTGGATAGTGCCTTATAAAGACTAAAAATAGCCTTAGGTACTATCCTCAATCCACTCTCTCTCTCAAATCTAGATGTAAATTCAACCTTTTATAACACATGATACAAATAATATAATATTTACAGCAAAAATTGCATGAACATAATTTTGCATCCTGTCTTCCGGCTACTTAATCTCACCTTTCTTCAATACTGTAAGAAGGTGGTTCTGACCATCTGAGCTGCCTGGATTTTTCGCTTTTTGAACACCTGATTTTTGAGCTTTTACTGTGGGAGAGCCTCATAAGCTGGGACTCACCCACAGTGAACTCATGATAAAATGGACTGCATGTGGATTTCACCGGTGTCCGCTTTGTGAGATAAGGCAGCTGCGCTGCAGCCAGGGTAAGGGGCACCGGACTGGTTACATGTGGATATGTGTGCACACGTGTGTGCACCCATGTAAGGGCTGCAAGGGGGAGATTCCTGTTGTGCGCAGCCCAGGAGCAGGTACAGATAGAATGGTGTGTCAGGGATTATGCAGAGTTGGGTGGTGACATGGAATAGGCTTTATAATGTGGGGAGACATATGTGAAGGAAAGTCAGTGTGTTTTACTGTTTCACTGTAGGAACACTACATTACTCTCCTTTGGAGACAGAGACCACATGGGGTAGTTTCAGTTCCCTAGGGCCTACAAATTCCAGACACGCACCAAAGTACACTGTAAGTTGTGTAAAAAGAAGTATTCTGCTGAGTCCAAAGCCATATCTGTACTGCTTATGGGTCATCCAGAAATGTCATATTTCTCTGACTCAGCTCAGAGAAGTGTGGCTCAATGGTTAGAGCGGCAGACCCTGATGCAGAGAGCCGGCCCGGGACCAGGGTTCAATTCCCGCCTCGGCGGGTCTTGGGCTCAATTTCCTCGGACCTGATAATTCTCGCCTCGGTGCCTATTCTAATCATGGGTCCCACTCTGCAACTCTGGGCAATAGCTTGCTTAATCTCCACAACGGCCCCACCAGCGCTGGGATGCCTGGCTTCACCTTGGGGGTGCCCAGGAGTGGACATTTCACAGGGAAAAGACAGGAAGGGTTCCACAGCGGTATGCGTACAGCGCCAGGACACCCTAGGGTAACGGTGCACTTTACAAGTACAAATTTCATTTCATTTCATTTCATAACCAGAGCCTGTATTCTTGCTACTTCGTTAGTTGAACAACCAGACTGTCAGCCACTGTGATTCAAGTGTGTATACTGTATAGTCATTATGAGATGCTCAGTCAGGGTTATGTGTATCTATGGCAGGTGTTCCCAATATAAATGCTTGTTGAAATAATGGGGTGGGCTGCCACTGGGGTGGTGCCAGTGGGAAGGGCCCTCACTCCAGGTTATGGTCAACCCGTTACATTTGGGGGCAAGATGATGTTCATACATGGGAGTGGTGGTACTAGACCCCCCCCCGAGGGAGGGGTGGGGATGCAACGCAATGTCAAGGAGTATTTCTAACAGCTTATGTATATTTGTAAATTGATGCATAGTATTGAGTAGTGTGTGTGTAATAAATGTACTCTTCCTTTTTATAAAGCAAAGTACAGACTGGACAATCAATTATTGAGTGTAATATCTGCGTACCTGTAAATGGCGATTACTAGCCCACACCACCTCCCTTGAGTCAAGCGCTACAATGGGATGTTTGGTTTCCAGTGAAGGACAAATGTTGACATATTGTTTGTGCAGGCCTCACAAATAATGCCTCGTTCTCCAACAAATACCAATGCTAATTTCCTTTTAACTAAAGATATCAACAAGGAAGGACTGTGAATACATCAGAGATATACTGTTAAGCCATGTGAAACTTTACTAAATTCAGTATTGAAGATAAAACTTTACCAGCCAATTAGGTGTCATATACATTAAAGCTGAATGTTAATCTGTGTTTGTTAATTTCTGTTTTTAATTAAATCATCGTGAGACTGAGCCTTAATTAACTGTCTCTCACAGGATATAGTCCAGGCCATGCTTTTCCCCGATGGTGTAGATCAGTGGTTATTAACCTGTGGTCCACAGACACTGTGGGTCCACAACATTTACTCAGTGGGTCTGCAGCTGTTTAGAAAATTAAACAGTAGATTAATAAAGTGCATATGCATAAAACAGTAACATTTAAAAATTAACGTTTTAAAACGATCTCTAAAGGTGAAGGAATTTGAAATTGGAAGTTAGAATTGTTAATATCCTTGTCTTGATTCATAAGAGCAGTGTAAGTACAGAAACTGAAATCTAGTATGGATCATTGGCGGCATCAATAGGAGCAACTCTGGTATGCACTGACAAAAAGAGTCCTTGAATCAAGAGTAAAAAAGACAAAGTGATATGCTAGACTCTAGAATACTGCTTTCTCTTTTAAAATGAAAACTAAGGGCCTGATTTATATGTTGGTGGAAAGCATACTCCATCGCAATAGCGATGGAGTATGCTTACAACCAACATAATGGTCTGCCTGCCAAATTTAGAAGCAGGCAGACCACAGTTTCGCCCTTGGCAGAGACTACTCTGTCTCCGCCGTGGCCAAACTTTTATAATGGCCCAACAAAGTAAGGGCTGTTAGAGAATTGGCTATATGTCCACCCACCATATTTTGATGGGTGGACATATATCGATTTTTTACTGCCCATCTACCCCTAGGGAAACCCTGGCAGTAAGCAACAAAGAATGCCCCCCTTTCAGTGGGAGGTGACTCCCATGGCAAGGGAGCATTGCTCTTTCATTTTCAAAAACAAAAACTTAATTCAGGGTTTTATTTTTGAAAATATAAAAATTTTAAAAACTTTGCTGTATGGATCCATCATGATTGATGTAGCCGTACGGCAAAGTTCCAATATATTCACAGGAACTGCCTTAATGGAGGTTCCTATCAATGCTTGAAATGTCCGTCGGGTCGACAGACATTTCATAATTTGGCGGTAGGGACTTCCATCAAGGCAACAGAGTAAGTTACTCCGCTGCCATGGTGGAGGACGACCCACCCGCCAAATTATAAATTGGGCCCTAAATTATAAAACGCTCCAAACTACCTATTAAAATTTGATTTTCATATTGTTTTGTTTGTGAATCAAATCAAATATTTAAAAATTAGTGTATATGTTTGCTGTGTACTTGTTTCTGTATTTATGTGCATTATTGTGAGTTTTAGATCATAAGAATTGCCTGGGCTTAGACAGGGGTACCTGGCTTACTGTAGTTTTTTAGTGGGGATTGACAGAAGTCAAAAGATTAGGAACCTTTGGTGTAGAGAGCATATGCAGAGCAAAGGAGGAAGCATTGCTGCAAAAGGCATGACCTGTCTGAGGTCACTAAGCCTCAATGATTTCACCAGACCCAAAAGGTGGGAGTTAAAGAAAGAGTCAGCCTGCCTCCTAATCTGTTTCTCCCTTGGAGAGGTGAAGTAGGACAAGTAGGTGCTTGTGACCCTGACATATCAGCCAGTTATAACCCTTGAGTCACAAGATAACAACTGACATTAGGTCACAAACTGAAATATGTAAGCAAAATGCACAGAGTTTATCTGATGCTCAACAACCCATTTCCCCAAAGGCTGAGGCAAGAGCTCTCAGTCAAAATTCAATTCAGCTTAAAATGAAGAGCATCAAAATGGTGATTATTATGCGGAGTTCTGCAGTTGCACTCTGTGTCTTTGAAGCTGCCAGTACAAGTCTCAGCCTTCGTGGCCTTAATACAATGAGGCCCTCATTCATGAGAATTGACTTGGATGTGTTGTATTTATGATATGGTGCACCATGGCGTAATGTCCCAGGGTGCCGTGGGATGGGTGCCAAAGAGAAAATGTATGCATGTGCAGCCAAAGTGATGCTACGTTGCTTTGCAGCATGTAAAGCAACGCAACTCTGCTAGCGTCACATTGGATTGCGTCATGCATAAAAAACCATTAAAAAGTGACGTATTTGAAGAAAAAACATTTCCCCATACCTCAAAAGGGAGAGATGAAGCAGGCAGCAGGCAGCAGCAACCAGGGCCTCAACCCCAGCAACCCCAGCACTAGCCAGGATGCCCAGACAGAAACCCAGAGGAAGGGGAAGTGTAATTATAGTGAGGAGGAGAATCAAATTCTGATAAGAGGTAACACAGTATGAACATCAAATCTTGTTCACCTCCAAATTGCCTTTTGGGAAGAAAGAGGCCATTTGGCAGTTCAATTTGGAGAAGATTAACAATGTTGGGCAAGCTAAAAGGACGGTGCCAGAGTACAAGCAGCACTGGCAGGATTATATGCGTAGGACCAAGGAGAAACTGGCCAGCAACCTGAAGGCAGCCATGCAGACTGGAGGAGGAGGACCTGAGTCCCAGGAGGAGCTGACCCCCTTGGAGGAGAATATGCAATAAGTCATCCCAGCAGAGTTGGTGGCAGTAGTACCTACACAGTGCTGGCTTTGAGGACCAACAAGACCTAGAGGGTAAGTGGCAACAAGGGGCAATATGGCCAAACATGTCATGTGCTGCAGCGTAGTAAGCTATGTTCCTGCACTGCACTGTGCTGAGTGTAAGGGAAAGGGATGGAATTGCTCACATGTCCAGTCATACATCATATAAATATAAGTCAAACTGTCCAGTTATATCTTTGTCCAGTCCATGTGTGATGAGAAACATCAGTCCAGGTTCCCCTTTTTATACTGAGACTTGCAGTGGAATGTATAACATGACTGACCAGGACTACAGGTTCCACAATATATAGCAAAAAAGCTGGACCGGAACACTACATCATGCGTGGACACTGAAACCCTGCTCACCCTGACTTTGACAATGCAGGCCTGCTTGCACCATGAGGCAAGTGTGTCTGTCTTGCAGACAAATCTGGGCTGTAAAGCAATGGGATGAAATGGGGTCGCCAGAGGGTTAACTCCTCACCTGCAAGGGGTTTCAGGTGTGGTGTATGTGAAGTATCAACACATAGGAAAATGCAAAGAGCCACCTGTACATCCTGTCATGTACAAATCGAAACTGGGGGTGGGGGTGAATGCAAGTGATAAACACCAGAGGACCATGAGTGTTAGTCGGAAGAATAGGTTGTGTGTGAGCAAGGTAGGCCCCTAGTAGTGTAGTGCATTGTAGGTTTGGCTGAGCATATTGAACTGGCACTGCATGGGGAGAAATTGCATAGCACGGAGGTGAGAAGTGACGTGTGTACTGAAAGTAGCTTGAGTGATATTCATACACTGCTGTGTCTGATAGTTTCAAACTTCTGATGCAGCTGGGAAGGGATGCGATAGAAGAGGGCATTGGTGTACTTCAGTACTACATCATATATGTGGTGTGGACCTTGGTGAAGATGAAGCATGTGTCAGGAGATTTGAAAAGGGAAATGTCTGACTATGCCACATATGTCAAAGTAGGAGGATGTCAAACAGGGAATAGTGAAGTAACTGAATGATATGGATTTTCGACGACGATGGGCAGGTCTTAGTGATGTTTGGATGGCGAGGTGTATGGGCATGGTTGTGTGGCCAACCTGGATAGGTACATGTCACTGAATATCATTACTACTAGCATGTGTGCCACAGCTTCATCCATAGCTTACAGATACAGGCAGCCATGTTGCTCACTTGCAAATGGTGACTCACATTGGGGGTGTTTGTGTCACATTAGAATCAAATGATCATCTCTGTGCCATCAGTGTGTGACAGAAAGTAGAGTCCTTGGGTCGCCTAGAGGATTGGCAGAGGAGTCATGTACAGGTACAAATTAGCGTGCTGAGTTGAGCGATGTCTGATACTCATCAGATAACCAAGTCTGGAAATGACAAAATCAGGTGAGCATCAGTGATAGCAACCTTCCTAGTTTGACTGGGCCTATCCCCTCAGAATTGGTACACAGTGCCTACGGTACAAAACAATGGAGACAACTGTGTGTGTACTGAAATCACATTAGTATACCCCAATGGTCCCCAATCTGTGCTCCTCTGCACCCCAGTGCAATCAAAACTAGCCAGGGGTGCCGCAAACACAGTTTGGGAACCACTCATACTGAAAAAGAGACATGAGGCATACAGCATCAATGTGAATATTTTAAACACTGACCGAGGACAGAGGCAGACCGGCCAACAGAGAAGATGGGACATTTTTTTGATGTGGCGTCCCCCGCTTCTTTAAGGCGGCCGGCTCCCTTTTGCCCAATTCACTGAGGCTGGGTGAACTCACGAATTTCAACCTGCGAAGAGTTCTCGTTTTCAATGTTTGAGCGAGCAAGGAACAATATCTGTTCACACACAAAACACAATGTATCCATTTGTGTGAGAGATTTCTCTGCTCTTTAGAAAAATGAAAAAAATATATAACTACAAAAAAATCAATTGCAGCAGCAGTTCCAATAAAGCACACCTCAGCCAAGACAAAAGTCATCCTCTGATAAGATCATCTCATAACTCTGTTGTCATAAACTGTAGTTAACATTTGCTCCTGAGCTAAAGGCAGCTGAAATATGCGCCACAGTTTTACCCAGCACAGGGCCTCTTTAACCAACCGTTCCTGCAATGCTGAAGCATCTTCTTCCTCAGAGGCACAGTTCTCACAGCTGGCCACTCCACCTGCCATAGTAATCCACTGCAGTCTTTGAACAATCTGTGGTTTACAATACACTTTTTTAAACACTTGTTACTGGTAATGAAACTATTAGGGCACGGTCAGTAGTAGAATGCAACTATATTTATACACAGTCAAGTGACAGCTCTGAGGCTATGGCACAAATTTATGGGAAAGTTTCACAAGGTGCCGAAACCACAAGCTGCTTGGGACACTTACAAGGTATACAGGTCTTCGGTTCTTCTTAAGAAGATTGTGTTTACTCAGGGGAGAAGCATGCAAGAGAGGAGAGGAAGAGAAAAATGGAAAAATAGAGCACAGCCACAACCACCCCCTAACGAAATATTTGCCCTTGTTAGTAGTGCAGTTTTTGCAATCAAGGTTTAAGGTTGCACACAAGCAGAGAAACACCACTTGGGTCCATTAGCTAAATAATTCATTATACATTGGAACAATACAACGTTTAATTGGGAAAGGTTAATTAAATACATTTTTATTTTTAATCTTACTCCATCTTCCTCGGAGTCAAACAGTTTACATTATATTCCTTCATATATTTAGCCAGGAACCGTGTGGCTTGTTTAAGGCTTTATTTTTTTGCTGACTTGGGGCCCGATTCACAAAGGCAATCTGAGACAAAAGTCTAATTTTATGACTTTTGGTATTCACAGAGGTCATTTACTAATCGTATCTTTACCTCTGCAGTCGGTCCAGAATCTCCGGCTCAAGCCTTACTCTCCGGCTTGGGCCAGAATCACTGGCTCGGGCCGGATGAAGTATAATCAATGGGCCGGAATGCATTTTTTACGAAAAGTAGCATTAGGACGTGAGATAAGTGGTAGAGGTCATTAAAATCAGTTTGGGCAGGGAAAAGACATTGCATCACATCCCAGAAAAGTTTGCTCCTTTGCATCATGGTACATGCAGTCCACAATTTGCGCTCCCCTCAGTGTTGACTGTAGTGTTACACCATGTTACACCAACTTTGGTGTAACACTACAGTCAACACTGAGGGGAGTACAAATTGTGGACTGCATGTACCGTGATGCAAAGGAGCAAACTTTTCAGGGATGTGATGCGTATCAGCCTGCAATGTCAGGCTGGACGAGTATTTAAGAGCACCATCGGTGCCAAGTACATACCAGCCTGCAATGACAGGCTGAAGACGTCTGTAAGAGCACCATCAGTGCCAAGCGCATACCAACCAGCAAAGGCAGGCTGGACACGTATTTACGAGCACCTTCAGTGCCAAGCGTACACAAGCCTGCAATGGTAGGCTGGATATGTATTTCAGACCCAAGGTAAGCACCACTTCTTAATGTGTGTAGGAAGGCCACACACACTTTCACACTGCACTTACAGTGGGAAAGTGCCCCAGGCCCAAAGGCCTTATCAAGAGAATTGGCCACACCTAAGGAAGTGTCCCAAAGGGAGAGCTGACACCCTAGGGAGGGGAACCGGCCAACATGAGCATGAGACATTTTTTAACAGGCTATTCAGGTGGGTGGCACAATCAGTGCTGCATCCCCCACATTAGCAACTGTCACATCCACCCTGGGTATGTGCTTTACCTTTTCACAGGGCACTCATGGGTACGACACCTAAATCAATCAAACAAGCACCCTATTCTGACATTTGCAGGAAGGGCGTGCACACTTTCCCACTGTACTACAGTTAGAAAGTGCCCAAAGTGCTAAGGTAGCTGGCAAAAACCAGGAGGACAAAAAGCAAATGATTTTGGGGAAATCCCCCTAAGAAGGGCCATGTCCAACATTGCAGCATCAAAAATAATACATGACCAAAGCCACATCACTTTCTCAGGGTCAGTGGGCTGAGTAGTGGCCAGAGGAAATGCAGGCACCCTGGTGACTTGTGCAATTTGCACAGCAGTTGTGTCAATAAATGAAACACCATCCAGTATAGCCAACATGAAAAAGAAAGGCTATCACCAAGGCAGATGTGGACCTTACCTCAACTTACCTTCCCTGGCAGAGCAGGCCAGCAAATTGTGTAACTGTTTTGCAATGTGTGGTATGACACAAAATATCACCCTTGTCACACAGTGGTCCTGTGAACAATGTAGAGATAATGCCATCGGAAAGGCAACTTCAGCGAATCTTGGCCACAATTCCTATGAGAAACATATGTCCCACACATCAATGTTGAACTGAAAGTGAATGAGAATAACATCTGTATGTCAGTCAAAGTGGAAGCATTGCTGATATTTACTGATATATATGTTTAACAAAAAGTTTTTAAGCCAAATTAAGAAAGAAAATGAATTGTAATAAAATATATAAAAAAGAAAACAATAAAATAATGATGAAAAATCCATCATGTTAGCTTATTGAAATGATTTAACTGGTTGTTGAGCCCAATTTGAACTTAGTTTCATGATAAAAGAAATATAGGCCTTGAGGGAGCTTCCTTATTGATTGTCAGTCAAAGTTACCCATGTCAACATCTAGCATAGATCACCATTAACATATTCCAATTTCATTGCAGAGGGAGAAACAACACCTCCTGACCACGAGCCTGTCCTCGATGACTAATCATTTGGCAATGACATCCTGCCCCCCATGGACGATGACACCTTTCAGCAACTCCTGGACTCAATTGGAATACCTTCTACGGTCTGAGCAAGGGGTGACAGTGTTGCTGGGTCTCCAGTGGAACCGCCTACCACAAAACATGCCCCATCTGCCAGCCAAAGCCCAAGCCTGGACTCTGAGGACCCCCAAGTTGTCTTCCAACGGTGAGTGGTAGAAGTCCGGCAGCAGCTGGTAGATGAGGTTTGGGCGGGCTGGAGACCATTGTGGGTAGCCTAGAGGGAGTCTGTAGGTGCCTCTGTCCCAGTAAGGGGTTTTTAAGAAGACAAGGGTACCCCAATATGTGAACCTGGGGTGGTAGGATATATTTAAAGAACAGTGGTTCAGGTATGGCCTTAAAGGTCCAAAGCAAGAGGTACCCCAGAGGGGACACCGAGTTCTAAGGAAATGAAATTAATTTAGGTAGGAGCAAAAGAAAGGATTTTCAGAGGGTCATGAAGGTCATGGAATGACAAGCATTTATTTACAAATCAGGTGCTCACAAATAAAGTGAAAAAAGCGTGACGTGACTGGTGATAGTGAAGTTTTTTTTAAAAGGGACATCGCATTGACAACAGTATTAAGTGGCACTCAACGCCAGCAACGGCAGCAGCAGGACGCTCCCGTCTGCTCGGCTCCAGGCCTCCAAATAATGCCCTGTTGCTCACTGCAAATAAACTATCCACTTCCGTGGCACCGCCAAGCTGCCTCCATATCGGGCCGATTAGTTATCACACACTAATCATTGACGCTAGAACTTGTCAGCCAGCCTTACTCTGTTGACACAAGATTTATTCCGTCTTTTAAATTCAGCTTGCTCACCTTGTCCTGAAGATGAACCCCAGTAATTGGGTTCGAAACGCCGTCGACCACCCAACAACATGAACTCCTTTCACTATGTATAAATCATTTGTGGAGTTCTTAATACTGTTGTCAATGCGATGTCCCTTTTTAAAAAAAACTTCACTATCACCAGTCACGTCACGCTTTTTTCACTTTATTTGTGAGCACCTGATTTGTAAATAAATGCTTGTCATTCCATGACCTTCATGACCCTCTGAAAATCCTTTCTTTTGCTCCTACCTAAATTAATTTCATTTCCTTAGAACTCGGTGTCCCCTCTGGGGTACCTCTTGCTTTGGACCTTTAAGGCCACACCTGAACCACTGTTCTTTAAATATATCTGTCCCAGTAAGGACACCACATCAGAGGCTAGCAAAGGCACCTACCCTTTGCTCCGTAGAATTTAATATTCCCTGGCTTACATTGTTGGTGTTATGAGGCAGAGGCAACAACAGCCCTGCCAATGAGACACCAGTGAGGTTGCTACCCAGCTGGGGCCATCAGCACCACCCTACAATGCAGGACTCCTACATTGCTGCATTGCTACTATGGGTGTATTCCACTGCGACGTTGTTGCCTTGCTGACAAGCCAACAGGCACTTTTCAGTGCTGTGCTGCCCTCCTTGCTGGCACAGACAAATGCAGAGGACCGTGGAGCCACATCTTCAGACCCTGATGTGCGTGTTCCTCATATGCCTCCCACATACACCACCACCCTCAGGGGAGACACAACACACATCCAGGAAGAAGATGTGGACCTCACAACTTTCCGGCTGCAACTTGCCCAGTAACATTTGTCTGTCCTTCTTGGCCAGTTTCCCATTTGACCTGTGTTAATTATCATGCCATCGCCCTTGTCACCTGGTACTGTCCCCTTTTTGAATGTCCACCTGATAATCTGATTCATTTGTGAACTGTAGATGAGGCCTACCTTCCCTAATGGCAATTTGCACCTCCTCCTCACTAGAACACTCCTCTCCTTGCGATGTCACATGACATGTATCCCCCATGGACTCTTATCTGGATATCCTTTGGCTCTTAAACAATGTAGGGGTTGTTGCGGCAAGAACTGATAATTTGACATTGCCTATGTGCACACCTGTAAATAAATACACTACCATGAACCAGTGTGTTATATCTCTGTTGCAGATAGGACTAACTAGATCCTGGTGGATGTGTATATCCAAAAGCCACTTCCTGGCATCACAAATAAATTGTGTGACTGTCTCTATCACATGCTCTGGTTGGACATGGCCAAACATTATGTACCTCCACTGCCATGGAATTATGTTGAAAATTCCTTTGAACTATTGAATGTCATGGTGTGATAATAAGCATCGGTACCTTGAGTGCCACACAGTGAAAAAAGCCTAACTATTCACACAATTGCAGAACTGTACAAATTGGGTCACGTGAGGTATGTGAGCCAATCACACATTTTCACATATCCACAGATCTCTTGCTCAGATATCATGACAATGTCATCACATATGTCAGCATCAATGCTTAAACTGAAGATATCCTATAAGTACTATCATAATGCATGCACTGACAATATGTAGATACTAATGGCCAGACTCCCTCTGTATAGCATCATATTTATGCCACTCAAGGATGTAGAAGCTCAGTGCTACACCCTGGATGTCATTAAGCATGAACTGCAACTACTAAGTATTTGGGGTCCTGTGGCATATGATAAATGGTGTAGTAAGCACACTCGGATACGTAGGGACATTATGTACCTTTGGCCCTGAGAGTCCTCAAATGCATTGAGTGTGAGTGTAACTACACATGACATCAATTGTACTGTACACACACATAACAATATAGAGGAGCCAGACCATAGACCCTTGAATAAAGCTACACATCCCTAGGCTAAGAGGAAATGTCAGATAATTGTCTATTCTAACTTATCAAGTTGTTGCAAACAATTCACATGAAGGAAGTGCCACACTTAGCAAGTACTCAATGCCAAGGATTATTGAAGTTTCTGGGCAGGTGGGTGGGTTACTTTCATGGATACAAACCAGCAAACAACAATGACATACTAGTACAATGCTGCAAGGGTGAGTGCATAACTGCCAGGCACAAGTGTGTGTCCCAACACAGGCATAAATGGGTACCATGCAGTGACAGATCCATCCCTACTATACATGTAGCATAACTTACACACACAGTGCTATAGTAGGTGACTATCTGTGTTGGGTTGTGCATTCATTTAAACAAAGAGGACCACTTACAGTGCTCAAACAATGCTGAAAATTCAATAAGTGACTCCATTGCAATGTTGACTGACTCTTGTTCATAGTAGGCATGGGCAGAGCTTACAGAGTTACACTCCACAGAATTCTGCAGAGTTTATGTAAAACTCTGCGAGATTCCACAGAGTTCCGCGAGTGAGTAGAGTAAGGGGTATTCTAAAAGACGTATCTTTTATGTTCTCTCCCCCCTCGCTGCAGATTCTGCTTTCTTGCTGACTGGTTTACATTTGTCAAGGGTGGGTTATTTTCCAGTGTTGTGTATTTTTTTTTTAATAAATCCTGGGCAGGTGCATTCATTTTTATATGAGACCGGGGCAAGTTCTTGTGCAGTATTTGTTTTTCATACGTTCGCAAAAGTTCTTGTTCAGCACTTTTTATTTTAAACAAATCTTGGACAGGTCCTTGTGCTTTGATAGATAGATACCCATTGTTTACCCCAGCTGGAGCGTTTCCTCAGTGTTGGAGAAAATGAGGGGCATTAAGAGCCTGGGCTGGCACGCACCGATACGGGGGCGAGCTGCTGGTTAGTACATACAGAGTTTGAAGTTGGGAAGCTACTCATCCTTTCTCTGCTCATCACTACCTGGGCATCTCTTGTCCGAAGGAGATTTTGTACCCGTGGGCAAGGCCCTTGTGTTCTTTACACCTGACAAGCCTTTAAAGGCAGTGAGAGCACTCCACAGAATAATGTGCCTGCTGCAGAGACATGCACAGCCATCAAGTCATGGGGCAGATGTTTCAGAGGTTGCATTTCACCATTTCAAGCTTGATGCAATAAGAACAACTGTGCAGGAAAGTATGCTCCATATATTCGCCTACTAAACATGCAGGTAAATGGGTGGCGCAGAGGGTGGAGGTAGACGGAGATGTATTGCTAACGTCTTCAACTTCACTCACATTCCTCCCAATGCTAACAATGTGTGATCTTGGCCATGGATTTTTTCTGCCCAATCAGAAGTCTGGTCGTTCACACTCTTTTTGTAGTATGAAACCATGTTCCTTTACCCATCCTTGCCCCCCCCCCACCGGTCACGTTGACATGTCCTTTTTAGCTCATATGATTTATTAATTTAGGCCCTCATGAGGCATCTCTGGGAATATTGGGCCAACTCCACATCTTGGCTGAAAGTGGTACTTCACCAGGCGATGGTTGGCTCAGGATTTCACCCCCCCACAGGGGTGAGGGGAGTGTCCAGGAAGTGCCCAGGACCCTGTGACTGGGGTGGAGTGCCCCATTTTTCACAATCCTTCCGCCCCGGCATTGCCCCGTCAAAGCCCGGCACAGATTCACACAAGGGGCGTTTGTGCTCTTAAGTAGTGCTAGACAAACAAATGATGGATGAAATGCTGAATAAATCATACATTCACCCCAGTCAAGAGATCTGGGTTAAATCCATTGTTCTTTTGCTCACCATGCCACCCCGGTTTAGACCCAGCCATATGCAAATCAGTCTTGACCCTGTTCCTTATGGGAACAGTCCAGCCCGAACTGCCAAACCAGGTCCTCCTTGGACCGGAAACAAGCATCCTGGGACCAGTTTCGGGGTATTGCCCCTCATCTGCCAAACTAGCTTATATATATAAATTGTTATTATCACTAACTAAAACTACCTATCCTACACTAACTTATCTTAACACCACCTCAATCTACCTAAACTTAGCTTAATCTATGCTACACTTTTACCACAAAAGACATGTTAAAAATCAACCCTCCATCCCCCTTACCACACATAGGGCATCATTACGATGAGGGTCGGTCAGACTGCCGGCCACTATTGCAGCAGTCAGGAGACTGCCGCCAAGCATGCTGTTGGTCCGACCACCGTATCACGATACGACCACAGGGCTGGCAATTGGAAACTCATCGGGGCATGCTGCGGCCATCAAAAAGGGCCGCAGCACATGCCAATGCTGTGCAGCACCACCTGCACATCCGTGCACCATGTGCCATGCACCATGTTGTGCATGGCACACAGTGCACGGAGGTAAGTGTCATGGAAGGTGGGCACTACATGTGTCCCCAGGGACTCTTTTCCAAGGGCCCTGTTTGGGGCCCCAATCCCTTTCTGACAACCTTTTCATGGCGGGGTAAAAGGCTGTCAGAAAGGGATATCCTAATCCCGACGTTGGTGCCTGCCTCGGCACCGTCGCCATTCTTGGACGCGCCTTCGGACCGCCACACCGTTGTAATCTTTGATCCTGGCGGAGGTGGCGGTGTGGCATCCAACAGCTGTAGATCCGTCCCCCAGTATCATAATATGATGGTCGGACCGAAGGGCTGTAGGTGGTTGGACCGCCTACGACAGGCTGTTGGCAGTCCGGCCGACGCCATCATAATCAGCCCCATAGTCACAAAATACAAACATAAACTTCACCTATACATAAACTAACTACACATTAAATTCTAAACAAATATACATTTTTTTGGTATTTTCTGTTAAAGCAAAGCCTAAACATCATCCCCCCACCCACTAACACCTTAAAAAAATATAAAAGCTAAAAAGCTATCAAAAAAAAACTAAGAAATACTAAAAGCTATCTTATCTAAGCCCATACTATCAAATAACTACATAAAATACCACGAAATATAGGAAACTATGTAAAAAAACGAATGTTCACAGCAGTTGTGACATCCGCTCCACGGCTTCCTCTAGCTAGCTCAAGCAGTTACTCTGCCAGCCCTGTTCCTCATGGATGTCATCCAGTTTCAGGTTCAGTTTACTAAGTTCATGGATAATGGTGTAGTGGAACACCAATTCTCTATGAGGTCTCCTGGATCATGTGGCCAGGCATTGTGTGGCTGCTGGGGGAGTTGGTGAATAAACATTTTGGGCCTGCTGTGGCTGGCTGGGGGCTGGTCTGAGCTGGCTTGGCCTTGCTCTAGAGTGGCTTGGGCCTGGTCTTCCTGGCCAGTGGGTGAGGTTGGCACTGCAGGTGTGGCTGGTTGGGCAATGTTCCAGGGACCACCTCTTTAGCATGTACAGACAGTTCTTGCATCTTTTGGTATGCCTTCGCTACATTCCTGACAAAACGGTAATGTCCCTGCGAAGTTCAAATGTGCGGGTCTCATCAGCTGTCATGTTGTCTAGGGTGGAAATAGAAATAATTTGTTACCACAGTCAGTACATGTACATGACGTCTGAGATAAATAGTCTGACACTGTAACACATATCAAATGTTTCTGACCAGAACTATACCAACAATAGGGATAAATATATGGTCAATTTGTTGTCACTACATAGACATCTCCTACTTGAACCTGAAAACTGAGTCAAGTGCCATCTGTGTGAGTGCACAAAATGTAACAGTACTCACATTGAGATGGATACAATATCATACAGGCCAATGTTTCACACTCATGAAGATGTCCTGTTCTACATTTTGACACATGGGCCTGGTTACTCTAAATTGGTATTTAGAGTTGTGTGCTGCAAATGTGCAGATCATTGAGCATGAACATAAGTGTAAGTGGATAAGGTGAAACTGTACAGGCAGTGTGGCTTGCCTCTGCATACCTTATCTGGGCTATCAAAGGCTGCACACATTGCTGCCTTCACTAACTCAGTGTCAGATATTCAATTCATGGATATGGGGTTGTTATGTACCCCCTGTAGGAATTGCTTGGGGGCCATTAATAACATTTACCAACAGGCAATAGTACAGAAATGTTAAAATTATCTCCAGCTTAAGACTTGTAGAGAAAATCGTGATGGGCCATACTTAAACATGCTCATGTACACACATCATCCCAAGACTGCATTTGGAGCCATACATCATTAAATGAACACAGCATCTTAGTTGTGTGTGTCTGCTTGACGGACTAGTCATCTGGCAGAATCATGTGTTTGATATGATATATGGACCCTTGCTCTATAACTATGAGAGAGGCTCAAGTACCACTGAGGCTGGATGACAAAAGACATACGCCATGGTAGACTAACACATCGAATATATTAATGTCCATCCTATGATTCACAACCACATGAACAGACAGCATGTAGGCATGTCATTGGTTGTCAGTCATGGTCCAAAAACATTAATTATGAAGATGTAGGTCCATCACATGAAACATATGCTGCAGCTTCCATAATCTAATGTATTTACATAGTGATGACAACTGAGATGCCACTGACAAAAAGGTTGTCATATTCCTGCATCCATTTTAATTCACTACTACAACGACAGTTCTGATTTCTATGAACAAATAGTGCATAACATAGCAGGTATGTTTGGCCTCCATTTTAGTCAGTGAAACTTAAATATGTCCCTAAAACATGCTGCATGTCTGAACACATAATGCTGATGTAAGTTTGAACATTTGTTTTAGGATCATAACATGTGTGAATCTGATTCCTTGGCACCTCTCCTATCCATGCTTGTTAACAATGGCTGTGTAGAAATAATACACATCACCTGGCCCAGTTTCCTGCACAAATTGGGACTTTAAAAATGGATCCCTGCCCAGACATGCTAAGCAGAACAGAATTCATAGTGCTATGACATACTTTGACTACAGATTGTATGGTTTGTGCCATTTGTTGTTGCAGGTAATGTGTCTTGGTGGAACACATGAAACTTATGCGCCAGTTGATGCTCACTTTACCCAAAGCAACATGACTAGAGATGTGCCACTCTAAGCACATATTTAAAGATATGTACTTCTTGTGGGCCTGCTTACATACATCTTACAGTCTCAAAATTCTTTGGCCGTGAGCAGTCCTAAACAAACTTTGGGTCGGTTCTGTAGTGAATCACAGACTGACAGCTCATTGATGGTAGCTGAGTGTTACCTCCCACCACACATCACAATTGATTAGTTCCTCACAGATCATATACAGACATCATAATGGTACATACATGTACTAATTAGATATAATGGTGGACTTCAGATGTACCCATCATGACATTCCTGGAGTACGTTCAAGGATGTGATCGATTGAGTAATGCTGGGCAGCATAATGGCAGAGTCCAATGTACCATGACACATGAGTGACATGATTGACCCTTAGAGTAACTAAGGGGCAGAATAGCATGCCACTTGCACTGCACTTGCATAACTTTTAGTGATGCTCCAGTGGCGCTAATCAATTAATCATATCTATGAAGTCACACAAAGCCACTATAGGTGGGTTAGAATGGCCTCATAGATAAGGAGTAAAGCAAGGCAGCACAAAGAGCTGCCTTGCCTTACTCTGCACTAGGGAGGCCTTCCATAGGCCTTGCGGAGGCTGTTCCCACGCAACACCCATGTATAGTTACGCTTCCCCAGATTTTCTAAACCATGTAGACCTGGGGATGTGCTAAGAATTTATGGCTCCCCAGATGAGGCACAACGTTTTCTCTTCTTTCCTTGTGTTCTGCATTCTGCAGCACACATATAAAGAGGAGAAAGGGTCACAGGCTTGTTTTTGTGCAGGTAGTTGCCCCTTCCATCACAAACACAAGCCTGCACGCAGCAGAAGTAAGCCTGGGCGGAGTTTGCGTGGCGGCGCTACGCGGAACACTGCAAAGCAGTAAAAAAACTCTGCGGCGCTATCGGAGTTCTGCGAGGGGGCAGAGTTGCTTGTTCCACCCATTCGTGAGACGTTTCTGCCATACGGCGATGCCGATTGCGTATTCGGGGGGAAATATCATGAACTTACCACGCGTCGCGCACGGGAGCGGCCATCTTTTTTTTTACTATTGTTATGATTCTGGGGCTGTTTTGAATCCTTCCTAAATCTTTCCAATCCTTTGTTCCCAAAACTGTTTTTCTGATCTTTTTTATTTATTATCTATCCTTCTCTTTTCTTAAGTGCATTTTTTGCATTTTGTTCTACTTTATATGTGTTTTTTACTGCGTTTTGTACTGTTTTTCTTTATTACTGCTTTCTCATGTTTTTTGCTTCCTTTCTTTCTTCTTCCCCTCCTTTACTTTTTTACTTTCTACATTTTCTTTTCTTACCACCCCCCCAGCATCATGGCAGAGAGTGCGACCTGGGGAAAGAGGAGCCGCCTTCCTTGTGGAAGGCGGCGCCCAGAAGGGGTGCAGCCCTGGGCCTTGTTTTCGGAGGTGGAGGTGGCAGCTCTTGTTTTTGTCGTGCAGTGCCACCTCCCCTCCACCCTGGCAGAAGGCGGTAGGCCTGGGTCTGGGTAGGGGCTCCGGGAACGTCATCAGTGGTGGGCGAGGGTGTGCCGGGCAATGTATCGCTGCTCTGGGGTCCGGCGCACCCATAACCAAGTGATGCACCGGTGGTTCGATATCCTGGACTGAGAGCAGGACCTGCTGGACCTGCTAGGTGTTGAGGTCGCGGGGCTTGGTGAGTAGCTAATTATTATTATTGTGTGTTCTATGTTGTTGCGAATATTATTTTTCTCCCAAAAGCAAGAATGCTTCTGCTTACATGCAGGTAAGTTACGTTTAAAAATCTTATATTATGTGACCGTTATTCTTCTAGAAAGTTGTTCGGCGCTACTAATCGTACTTGGAGTTGTTTGAAACTTTGCATTCACTTGGGCTGATTATGTAAGAGAAGTTAGAGAACTTAAGTTAGGTAATGCAGACTGGAGAGACTCCTTTCCTTTGTCCTGTCACTAAGATAGTGGTAGTTAGTTAGTTACTTAGTATTAGTTAGTAATTTAATGACCCGCGTGACGCGTCCTCTCAGGTGACGTCAGTCCTTGACTCCTTAGTCCTTAGTAGAACCTTTTTTGTGGTTTATATAGTGAGTGAATAGCAACCAACCAATTTGGTGTATGCAATATGCATGCGTCCATCTATGTATTGAAGAAGACTAAATGCAGACTTAGTGAATTGGCCCATCAAAGGGGGTTGAGATGATTGCGAATGAGATCGGAGATTCGGAACTTAGAAGCAAATATCATTTTTTTGCAATTTATTCCAAAGTCTTTGGAATAGGCGGGCTAGGTATGTTTAGGATTCAGAAATCTGAATGGAACTGTGGAATGATAAAGATAGAACGGATAAATAAAACAAATTACATTGCGCCCGCCGCATCGCCATTTGGCGTTGCAGCGCGCGCAATGTAATTCGTTTTATTTATTGATTTATGTACTTAACTCCGTTCGGCCGTATGACGGAGTTTACTACCCTCCACCCTGCCCCTTCCCCACCCCGCCCCACTGCCCCGCAGCACTCCCTCCAGGAGCCGCGACTGGCTCCTCAGAAGATGGCTCTGCTGGCCCCAGTAAGTCCTCTGTCCTGTTGTTAATATTAATATATATTTCTCTATCTTTTACCGCTCCTTATTTTGAACTATTATTTCCGTTTCCTAATTTTATTTTTTCCCAAATCCTCTTTGATCTATCTGTTTCTAAATTCTTGTTATCCCTGCATTACCTACTAACTTGGGGGCATATCAGCAAGGGCCGGCGATAATTATCGCTAAGCGCACTTAGCGCTAGGATAATTATCGCCGGCTATCGCTGCTTTCTATCGCGGAGATAGCGTGCTATCAGCAACGCTTATCTCCAAAGCGATAGAAATGCAAGCGATAGCTGGAAAACAGTGTGATTATCGCTGGGAAACCAGCGATAATCGCACTGTGACCGGCGATACCTTGCTGATAGGGCAGGGTGGTCTTAGCCATGTAATCCACCTCCCATTGGATTACATGGCTAAGTCAGGAATTAAAGCATGCGTAAGGAAAGTAGCGATAACCGTGGTTATCGCTACTTTTCTATCGCTATGCTTGTTAGCGATTCCCTTGATAATAGGAGAAATGTCGCTAACGACATTTCTCCCGTTATTCTGGGGGGGGAACGCCCACTTTGCATCCCATTAGAGATGCAAAGCTGGGCGATAAGGAAAGGGCGAAGAAGCATGGATTCACGCGTTAGCGTGTCCTTGCTAATAGGGCGTTAAAATTATCGCCGCTTTTCGTCCGAAAACGGACGCTAAAGCGGCGATAATTTTATTGCCAGCCCTTGTAGATATGCCCCTTGGTTATTTATATATTTCTAGTGTCTGTTTTTTTTTCTTCCTTAAACTGCCTCTGACTCTGTATTAGTCTGTCTGTAGCTTGCTTTCTTCTGGTTTTTCAGTCCGCTTTCCCTCTTCCCATATATTTTGAGGACTGCCTAGTGGTGGTACTGTAAGACTCAGCGAACCCATTGGTCCTTACTACTACTAGTGCTAGTACTCTGCTGTGCAGATTGCATGCCCAAGTAAGGTATTCTATGCATGTTTGTTGAAATGAGAAGGCTTTCTTTTACTTTCTCATGCTCAATCAGTAAATGATGGTCATGTTGGACACCCCAAAGTTGTGTCTTCTTCTCGTCTAGGCCTAGTATTATTAGCAGCAGTTGAACTGAATAATGTACACCAGGGCTGGAAGGAAGTATGAGGAGTGCAGTGATGTGTGTGGTGTATGTATTGTATTTTCAATCTTGCTAGTGAAAAAAATAAATAGGGGGAGGCGTATATGGCATCTAAAAAAGTGTAATGTTTTTTCTAGGCATACCGACCACCAGTGCCGGGGCCAGCGGGGAAGGCGACGCCAGCCAGGAGGAAGCAGATGCGGCAGCTGCAGGGGGTAAGCCTGCAGCAGTGGCGGGCAGTGGTAAGTCATATTCCTTGCTTATTGACAATCAAATTTATACACTCGCTGCAAGGGTGTACAGTCACTGTTCACTGTACTGTTGAGACTAAGTTGTGAACAGTTGAAGAAGACACCCTTTACTTAGCATTAGCGGGAGTTGATGGCCTCTTCTCTTCAACTCAGCAGAGAAGTTTTATGAAGAAGACTAAGAGTCAGACCTTGATGGGTTGATAGAAAAGGCAAAGAAGGATGGAAGGAGGAAGGACGGGTGACATGTAATATATGACTGGCAAAGAAGGATGCGTGGGTGAAGGGGGCCCGGGATGCATATAGGTGGCTGATAGGATGCATGGGTGGTTGAAGGATGGGCGAAAGGTGAAAGAAAGGATGCCTGCCTGGGTGGTTGGGTGAAACTGTATGGGTGAAAGGAATCCTCCGGGGGTTTAATGGGTCAAACTTAAAGGCAAGCAAGGACGCATGGGTGGTTAAATGACAAATGTATGTTGGTGAAAGGTTTTTTGAGAATAATAGCCATGTTTGGATGGATGGATGCCTGGATGGTATTCAACCATAGGTGAAGACTGGATGAAGAGAATGCAAAAGAAAATTAAGCCATGCGAGAGTAGCAAAGCCAAGGGTGAACAATAAAAATAATGCTAGAAGAACATTGCAATGATAAATCCCTGGGAAGAAGAATAAACAAGGAATGTTTTTTTCTAAGGTTTTTGATTCAAAGGTTTAAGGTTGTATTTCAGACTACTCCCTTGACTCACAGTAATTTGCAAGCACAACATATATATTATGTATGTGCCCAACCATCATCAATTGTCTCCCTCCGACTCCAAGGCCCACTCACTCCCTACCCATGTCATCATTTCAACAGCGTCAGCCATGGGTGGCCTATCGGCTGTATGATTGGTTACAATAGTAGTACCTAATGCCACGTGAAGTTGTGCCTTATATCATCATTCATATAATCATATCATCTGCCTTGTTGTAGTAGTCAGGGTGAAAGTGAAATTGAGCATTTGCCATTGATTTAACAGAGTGGCCATAATAGAAAAAGAGATAATTGTGTAGTACAGCTGCCCCACCTGCAGACAGTAGTAAAGTAACGCGAGTCTGCGACACGAGTATGTCTGTCTAGGGCTCAAGCTGAGCTGGCATGCCTACAACTACAAGATTAATTTAGCTAAACAAGAGAGAGAAGAAGAATACTTGTCTACTCCATAGTGACTAATGCCTGAAACTCTAATCTCATCCAAATCTTAGGGGCCGAGGAATCGAGGAAACCACAAATGTTATGCACTGCTAGTGCTATTGTGCCACTATATAATAATTTTATGTGTTACTGTTTTGCTAAGAGTACTGGTTACAATTTATCTGTTTTCTTTCTTGATATAGCTACTCCTGCCATACAGTCAGGACCCGGCAAAGAAAGCTGGAGGCCATAAGAGCCGTATATTGGCCCTGGTGGTCCTGGAGGAGGAGGAGGAGGAGGAGGCAGCAGCTGTAGCCTCCAATGCACCGAGCCCCAGCCAGGCCCAGTAGTGCCTCCGGTGGTATGGCGCCGTGGTCCGGCAGCCGCCCACCGCCACTCATCTACTACTGCTGCTACCCCCTTGACAGTCAGAGTGATAACTTTTGAGCGCCACATGCTCCTTAGGATGGCGCGCCTTGAAAGCCGCATAGAGGAGCATTTCAACAGCCCAGAGAGGAAGATCCAACTCCTCCTAGCCTGCTGCTAGCCCTTTCTCTTGCCCCTTCTTTAATGTTTTGTTTGGTGGGTGGGACCTGTTGGGGAGAGGGTGGGATGTGGGATTTGGAGAAATTGGATTGGGGTTACAGACATTTGGATTTTGGACTCTTGTTGGACATTGGTTGGGGTTAGGGAGGGGGTGGGTCAGGTGTTGTGGGCTTTTCTAGTTTTATATTTGTTAGGGGAATACATTTTTAGTTTTACAATACATATGATGTAAATCTTTTATCGGGGGGTTTACTCTTTTACTTCGCACTGTTTCCTTTGCAGCAGGGCTGCAGCCATTTTTTAAAATCTGCTAATATAGTGTAACACACCAACAGATAGATGCGGTACCCTCACTTGTCCTACTACTCTCTCCTAGTCTATGCAGTCTGCAACTATATATATTTATATAACCCCTATGGACTTGGTAGGGGTGTGGGTGTGTGAATTAATTAATTTCCATAGTAAATAGATTATTATTGCATCTTCAATGAATCCCCCACACTTCTTCTCTTACCTGTGATTGAGTAGGCGAAGCAATGGCTGCATGGTGATGGTTTGGTTTCTCAAGGTGCCATGGTGGTGGTAGTAGTAGTATACAGTTGCAAAAAAAGAAAATGAGACAGTCAACTAAGGGAGACTAGGGAATGACTAGTAGAAGTACAGTACACAAGAAGAATAGTGCCAAATGAGAAATCATGATGATAAGCAATGCTAAAGTAATATAAAACAGAATGGTGGGCCAGCCTAGTACAAGTTACAAACTGAAGTCGACTCGAGCTATGAAGTGGACAAGCGTAACCTTTAGTGCTGGAATGATGATGATGCTGGCAATTAATTATGATTGATTATGTTCCTCTGGAAAAAAAGTGAATATTGAATACTGTGCATGGGTGGGCAATCTAATCTATATATTGCCAGTGTGGGCTATATATATACTTAGAGCAGAAGAAGATCCTCACCCTGCCTTGAGTTGGTGTTGCTTTTACCACATCCGCCCCAGCAAGTGTGTGATCAATTAATGGTGTAAATTTAATTTTGTCACACCTCAATAAATCACACAGCTGGGGGGAAGAGGGTTAGGGGTTTGATGAATGGATGGGCAGGAGGATTTGAGGGAAAGTTTTGATAAAGACAAACACTACACATGGACAGCACATTCGTTTTGGCAGCCGACCATCATAAATCTGTTATGGGAGGAAAAGGAAATGCATGCATGATGATGAGTAGTACTAGGCTAGTACAGGGCAGCATATTAATTATCCAATTGTCTGTCTGCCCCCAGAGAGACCCAAGTTACAAACATTATGTTTTTTTGTACCAGGCTTTGAAAGATAGGAAATAAAATTAAAATAGCTGTAGGAGTCAAATAAGCAAACATAAACAACACACACAGTCGTAATGATTGAAGAAGAGTAAAAAAATGATACTGTATACTAAATTGGAAGTTGCATCTCTGCCTTCCTCTTGGACTGTCCGTCCATCAAACCTGGGTGCCTTGCGGATGCGGTTTGGTAAGGTAAGTGTGAGTTGTTTCCAGTATGGCGCAGGGTAAAGGGCCTGTAGATGGAAAAACAAAAAGGATATTGAAAAATCAAGGAGACAAGTTAAACTGCATAAGGAGTGCAACAAGAAGACTGTCAGAGGCATCATGGCTAAATCATGTCTGTTTCCGGCAGTTGCCTCCAACAGGAGGCCCACACCCAACCTCAACTTAGATTCGAATTTGAGCCTGACAGCAGTGAGCACACACACAAACAGCAACATCGCATTATCCAAATGAAGTAAAAAATCAATGCACTGCTGTCAGTCACACCATACTTGTCATCACCACCACCACTACACAGACATGTAGGTTGTCGTTTACCTTTAGGCCACTTCAAAGTCATCATCATCATCCAAATCGGTTGGTTTAAGTGAATTTGAAAACTTCCATCTTCCATCTTCTTCTGGTGGCATTTCTTGAAGTAGTCCTGCTCACGCCCACGCCCTGAGTCATTCCATCAATCATCTCCGATCCTCCTGACTCTGACTCCGAGTATGATGTCCAACTCTGTACCAACAATGTCCCGAGTGAGTCCAGACTCGTCCCGACTCAAAATGCAATGGATCGGCCTGTAGTAGTGCAATTTTGTTATTGAACAGCAAGAAGGGAAAGATTGACTTGAGTCACTTTTTTTTGAGTGCAGAATGTAGTAGACATCATTCACAACAAACAACAATCACTCAACGTGCAATGCATGCCATCATTTACCTGTTCTTTCGGGGCAGTACCTCTAGGCTAGGAAAGGATAGATAGATAGTCAGGGCCCAGGGTTGGAGGCAGGCGCACATTTGTTTGTTTGTATTCTCCATCCAATGTCTGTCTTGAGGGAAATGGCTTTAGGGCGAGTCTGGACACTGGAGTCGGGACTTACTTCTTCACTGACTGCACACAGTTGCAACTCCAATCCGGCAATAAAAGAGTAAGACGGGGGGATGGATTTGTGAACCAGAGACAGACACACACAAATAATAAAGTACATAATGTTCCTTAGCTATATCTTTTTGGGGGTTTTTTGGGCGTCAAAGAAAGAAAGAAAGTAACTAGAGAAACTAAAGCCTAGTTGTCAGGGAAGTAGAGCTCATCCTAAAACTCTGGTGGTTTGCCCAGAAGTAGGTCACCTAATACACTACTTCCATGACCGGAGTCGTCGTCATCATCTTCCTGCTGTGCTACTTCAGGTATGGTGTAATCCGGTTGTATAAAGTGCTGATTCATTTTGTTCATGGTTAACCTCTCCACATTTTGGGGCAAGAGACTGGTCCTTATCACTGTCAGAAAGGCACCAGCAGCACTGAAAACACGCTCAGCAGAGACTTGCTACGGGGCAAGCCAGATAGTTTATCGCCAGCCTGCTGAGCACTGGCCATTGGCGCCTATTCCCTTACCAATACAGCAATGGGTTTTGTTCAAAGTAGACCTCTGTTGGGTCATCCAGATAGGCCTGGGCCATCCACTCAATGGTCATGGGTGCTCCGCTTTGCTCAGCCTCTTTTGCTTTGCCTCAGCACTGGACTTAAGCCCTGCCTGTAGAAACCATTCCTTTGCTGATTTTGGGGCTGATGCTACTGTTCTTGTTGTTGTTGATGTTGTTCTTGCTGTTGTTGGTGGTTTTGGCTGCTGTGAGCCAACCATACTGCCCTCAGGCTCTGAAGTTGAACTTGAAGGCTGCCCTGCAGTACTTATTGTGCCCTGGAGGAGCAGACCTCTAATTCCCGGCCATTCTTTTTCTAGCTGACTGCCTTGCACAGCTATCCACGTTTTGTAGTTGGCAATATCCCCATCTGAAAAAGGAATGAAAGTGTCCAGTAATGGTTTGTACCGTGGATCAATAATTGTGGCACAAATGTAATGATTGAATGACACAATGTCTCTTTGAACCCTTGTATTTTCAGATAAGCGAAGGATTAACTCTCCACCAACTCATATGCTTCTTTTTTTTCCTCCACCTGTGTACATTGCAGAAACTTCCTTTAGCTGTTCCTGTAGCATGTGCAACAATGGGATAGCTTGGCCCATGGTCCTCCTTGCTGACTTCACGTGTGAACACCTTGAAAGGAAGCAGCATCTCAGTCAGGCATTTAACTAGGCCCCATTGGTCCATCTGAATGATCATGCCTTTCACAAGTGCATCCCCTCTTTGCATGACATATTCATTGATTGGTCTGTACTGCTCAAACAGACGTTCAAGCATTTATTAAGTCGAGTTCCAACGTGTTGGCACCTCCTGGATGAGTGCTTTAACTGGCATTCTCTTATCACGTTGAATGATCCTCGGCTGCTTCCGGGCTTTAAAAGAATGGCTGAAATGTGTGCAGACTCTTCTGCAGGTGGTCAGTAAGTTGCTGACTCGATCTTCTTTTTTCAGAAAGCCTTGAACAATGATGTTAATGCAGTGTGCCAAACACAGGACTCTGAAAAAGCCACCATCGGCCACGGCCTTAACTATATTACTGCCATTGTCCATGGCAACAAAGCCAATGTTAAGCCCTCTTGGTCGCAGCCATTCAAAGACCTTGCTGTCAAGGTCTTCCAAAATTTTTGCAGCAGTATGAGATTTCTCCATGGCGAACATGGCTACGGTAGCATACTTCTGAACACCATTAAAAATGTCAGCAGTATCAACACCTGCAGATATCTTTTCTGTAACCCCCACAAAAGAGATCCAATGTACAGTGATGCACAGGTAATCAGTGGCTTGGTAACTGGTCCACATGTCTGTCGTCAGGTGGATAGTGTGAACATTACTCTGCTTCAAAGCTTGTCCAAGCAATTCCAGCATGTTGTGATGCAGTGCTAGAACAGCAACTCTGCCGAAATAGGACCAGCAGGGAACCTTCCATATCGGGCACATGGCTGCCACAAATTCTAAACCCCCCCCCTTCCACAAAAGTAAAAGGGAGGAGGTCCAGCGCTAACATTTTAGCCAGCTTCGCGTTGTACAAACGTACCGTTGGGTGGTTGCGCTCATACTGCCCCTCCATGCTGAGAATGGTAGCCTGGATTTTTTTCTTTTCTGGTGCCACTGATGCAGGTGACTTCTTGAGACCAGATATTGTTAGGCTCAATGCGTGTTTTTTCATTGCAGTACTCTCTTGCCTTGGATCCCTTGGTGTCTCGGCCTGACTCTTGTGCCATTGCGATGTTGCTGATAATGATGTGGGCGGTACCACTGCACTGCTGGGGACAGGGATGCTTTGTGTACCGGAGAAAATGTCTCCCTCTTGTTCACCTTCTACCGTGATTGGATCTTCATCCCCTCCACCAACAACACTTGCAGTTTTTTGGCCGCTAAGGTGCGCCTCCCACTTGCTCAAGTGGTGTTTTCTCACATGGGTTATTTGGCCTTCGGTACCATAGTTTATACCAAGCTTACCCCGACTAACAACTACTCCACAAATGGAGCATATAGCAATATTCACCTCCTTTTGGCTAACCAAAAAGAAGTCCCAAACCGGGGAGGACAACTTTCGGACACTGCTGGTGCCACTTGCAATGTTGGATGAACTGGTACGTGGGCGTGATGTTTGACTCTCTACAGTACCTTCTTCTACTGAGGTGGTTGTGGTGGATGCAGGTTGCTGGCGGGACTTTGTAAATATGGCAGCCAGAGGTGGTGTTGGTGGTATCTGTGTTGGTGGTATCCATGCCACCTCCCTCACAGCTAATTTGGGATGGGGTAATGTTGGTCTCCACTGGGGTGGGGATAATTTCCATGATGACTGGCTCGTCATCATTCTCCTCTTCTACATCTACCTCCATAAATCTAAGGCTTTCTGGAACCTTCCTTTTCCCTAGCCTTGTCACGTGGCGTGTCTCACTCACAGACTGAGGTGGGATCCAAGTGGCGTCTAGATCATCAGAAGGGGGGCTTGCAGAAGAAGTTGATGGACTAACCCTCCTTTTCCTTGCTGGGGATCTGAAAGGCAATGGATATTCTGAAAGAGTGGCTTGCTCCTCTTCTTCCTCAGCAGGAAGCTCGATCTCCTGAACTGTCCCTACTTCGGGAGGAACTACTACTATTGGAGGTGGTTGTGGCTGTTGTTGCCCACTTATCTTATTTTCCTGCATTGATTGGGTACTACTTTGCGATAACAATAATTCAATTTCAACATCACTGCTCGTCGGCGTTGTCGTGATTAGACTGGCTGCCTCTGCAACAGACATGGGCTTGGGCCTAGGTTGGTGTGGTGGGTCCACTGATGCAGGGGTGCTGCTCCCAGCTTGCTCCCCGGACACCGCTGCTGCAATTTTTGGTTTCCCAAAAAAGGTCTTGGGCGACATACCAGTGGTGGTAAGTGGCAGTGCCTTCTTCTTCTCACTGGCAACTTTGACTTTCTTGGTACTGGTACCTTTCTTTGGGGACATCTTGAAGATGTCAGTTAGCACACAATGGCACTTGTCTTAGATTCTCAAGTTGAAGAGATGTCTGTGGTCACACGTCACGTGACATCGTGCGCAGGGCGTAGGCCTTCTGCCAGGCAGTACAATGGGTGATGTTGTCTCCGCCTCTTTTGTGCACCTAAAAGCAAAGAAGCAAGAAGAACATCAGTGAAACGTGGCATTGTTATGGTTCAATAACTAGTACAAAGAAATATAATATAATTTAGTGTGTGTGGTCACACTTGTTAGTGTTATTACCTCAGTTATTAAAACAATTAACAATACAGTGTAACCATTTGTGAGAGTTTGACAACAACAAGGGCTTTCATGGTGTACTGTACAGTACACTCAGGAAGGATAGGAAAGAAGAAAAACAACAACAAAAATACAAATGTAACGGTTTGGCATTGGGCATCACGTGGGATGCAGCACTCAGGGAGCTGCAGCTGACAAATGACAATGGAAGCAATAAACCAAGAGGAACAAAGGGAAGACAGACATGCAAGCCTATATGGCAAAAGCACACTGACTGCCTTCACTAAATGGCCACCAGCCACATGGTCACAACAACAACAAGCTGGAGGCCTGGAAAACAATGAACTAAAGCAGGCCTATATGGACACAGACTTTACAAAATGTCCCCTGGCCACATGGGGAGGCTCAGCCAAAGCAAATGCTGGCCAACTACTACAAACACACTCACACACTGGTCAGACAAAGGAGGCATGCTAAACGACACATCTCTAATGAAACAATGCCTAAATGAAAATCCACAGGGCTAAAAAGGTTTGCAAGTTACAACCACACACATCCAACAAAGGTATTTCATTTAACACACATGAAAAAAAAAGTGAAATACCACAAAAAACACATTTTGTATTTTTAATCCAATGTCATACATGGACAAAATAATGTTTAAATTCAAGACACCACAGAAACAGTTGTTTCATGCACACATGAGAAGCTCTGGGCCTACTGGCTGAGAAAGGCCTATTTTTGGCAGACTACTGGGCTACATAGTGACTTAAATAAATATTGCAAATTGATTTCCAAACATGGAGAAAAATTTAGTGAACTGTGCCACGTGTTTCCTTTATAAAAGAAGAACAATTACTTACAAAGAACGAACTAGGCCCCTACTGAAACTACAGGCCACCCACCACAATAAATTTAAAAAAAATGATGAAAAGTAGAAATAATTCTAGGTGCATAGCCCCAATCAAACAAACAACACCAATTTTCCAACTTACTTGTGAAATCTCAACTACAAAGTCCTCAAATCCAATGATATATTATGCAGCAGACACAAAGAGTGATCCTTTCAGCTCCAAATCCAAATGAAAAGTGACCAGGAGATGGACAAAGCACTGGGAGGAGCCTGCTGAACAGGAAGTTGGAGACTCTGGGACACTTCCTTCCTCCTGATGAAAAATGAAAAAAGAAAAAGGACTCCTTGCACAAAAAAGTATAACCAAATGTCAATTTGAGGAGCTTTTTTTACTCCAAATCGTCATTTTGAGAAGGTTTTGATGCTGCTTGGGGAGAGAACCTTCTCCAGATTGTAGTCGCGGTAGATTCTGCGCATTCGGGATCGCGATCTTCATAAAACCCCTGCCGGAACTCCGCTGGCACGCTCGAATGACTTGTTCGCGATCGCAAACTCTCACGAGACCATGCGGTCGCCTAGCAAATCTCGTGGCGCTCACGAATGGCTCGGGGAATCTCGTCGGCGATTGCAGGCACCGGGTAAGTCACTCCTGTGTGTGCAAAAATGCATTTTGTGCACACAAACATAAAAAAAACAGCTCCGTTGTGGAGTGCGAAGTTTTTCAGCAACTCCGCATTCTGCATGGAACGCGGAGTTGCCAAAACTCCGCAAACGCGGAGTTGCCAAAACTCCGCAAACTCCATGAGCGGAGCGGACTTTTACGGCCAGGCTTAAACAGAAGCACATTTGCTCCATTGTGAAAGGGTACCTGCATTGGCGCTAGGCTGCCGAAACAACACCAGCATAGGGAGAAAGGACAGGAATGCACCTTATTGCATAATTAAGGTGCATTCCTGCCCTTTCACATTGGTGTAGGGCAGCCCAACAATGTGACTTGCTATGCTGCCCAACCCCAAAATCCAGTAAATGAGGACCTAAGTTCCCCTACTTTACATTATCTTCTCACATGTTGTTATACTTATATACATGTTGAAAACACACAACTGAAGTACAATTCATATTTTTGCCTAGTATTCCAGATGAAGTTACAGCACGATATGCAGACAGAACGTACATACCTACCGACAGGTCCACAAATCTCATGTCCCAGGAAGTCAATCACATTGGCCTCCCTTGAGATAACATTCAAGCGACCTTGAAGGTCTGTTCCTGGTGCCAGTGTACCCGCTCCCATCGGTACTTCTTGGCCTTTGTAGGATACCCCTAGCTCACCATGCCACCAACCACAAGCATCCTAGGGTATGTAGTGTACAATGAGCCATATCAGCTCTCCCAACTGTGACTCTGAAAAATAGCACCCCCTCCCAGCCATGATCCCAAACTTAACTAAAAATACAAAATTACCTACCTAAATGCTAACCCCCTACAGACTATAACTCCCTGTAGGAGGCTGCCTTGGTATATGGTGCTCACTTATTCAACGATAGCACCCTGCACCAATCCAGACAACCCTTATAGTGTTTTTAGCGGTTTAGACAACCTTAGAAATCTCTCTAAGTGGTAGCTGTGGAGGTCAGCCTTCATGCTTAGTCTAGGAGGAGTGTAAAGCAGCCTGTTTCACCAGTATCTAATCTTATAGTGCAAATTAAGTGAAAAATAATCACACAGTGTAGTTATAAAAATAGTTATTTTTAGAGACACTCACTAACCCAATGCAATATCTCCTACCCGGAGATATAATTACAATACACACAATACTTTAATATTACGACAGGTAAGTAGCACGAAAATACAGTGGGCTGCAGGGGGAGACCAAACCATATACAAGAATAGTGGAATGCGACTAATGACTGAAATCGAGAGTGGACCCAGAAGACTTAGAAGTGCTGGGGAACCTGAGAACCTGAGGTAAGGACCCAGGAACCCCACGGAGGCGTGTGCTACGTAAATACACGACCGCATGCTCAAGGTAAGTCAATGGGGACATCGCGGTTGCAATTCTTAGGAAAGAGGACTCTTCCCAGAGGACTTGGAAGTCACCCCGTGGATGATGGATGGTTTAAGTGTCACCCCACCCGTGGATACTCAGGAGACCAGGTTACCTGCCCCAGGGAAGCCGGTGCATCGGTACGAAGTGGCGTCGGGAACAGCCGTAGACCCCAATGGAAGACTTCAAGCAAATTGCTGCTGGCGAAGGTGCTGGAAGAGTTGGGTGGAATCCAAGGGTGGATTCAAGAAGAGTAGTACATGCAAGCAGAGGGGACAGAGTCTAGGTCACTCAGGAGTAACCAGGAGGCACAGGAGTTGAGTGCCCACCACTGTCGGATGCTGCAGCTACGTGGACCAGGTGATGCTGAGGATGACCAGGAACGGTGTACGAGCTGTCCCACATCGGGTGTCGATATCCAGGAGGTCAGTGTCCAACAGGAGCACCAACAGGCCTTGGCAATGGCAATACGTTGAAGGAGATGAACAGGTACGGTGTCGGGACCAACAAGGTCCAAGAGACTCACCAATTTCAAGTAAGTCAGGGTAGGCACGAGCAAGCAGGGGAGCCTACTGGAATCAAAGAAGACCCTCGACAGGGCCCAAAGATCTCTGAAGACGAGAGTCACCCAGACTTAACAATGGCCAGCTGACACAGTGCACAGGGACTCGGTTCTGCCGTGTCGACGAGGGATCCTGGCCTCAGACTCAGTCTGAAGACAGTGCAGGCCTAAAGGAAATCGTAGAACCATCTTCTGTGTTACCGACCCGGTTGGAGACCAGGATCAGCAATCGGTCAGCTGCGTTGCGGTGCCTGCGGATGTAGGGAGTGACTCCTTCACTCCAAGGGAGATTCCTCCGGGTGTCTTTGGATGTCCACAGGACCTGGAAGGGTCTTGTGTGGAGCACAGACACAGACGGTGCAGCAGGCTTGCATAATGAAGAGATCAGGAGCAGACCGAGTCTTCCCGGTTGCAGTCTCAGTTCCAAAGGCAAAGTCCAATGTGGTCAGTTCAACACGGTCTGCACGACTCAGTTAGAATGTCCAGACAATTGAAGAGGACACAGAGTTTGATCTGAATCAAATCCCACGACGAATCTAGAGACCCACCCTCAGGTAAGCCCTTAAGTACCATAAGGAAAGGGTTGGGATGGTTCAGGAGTACCTGCCAGAGGAGGGGCTGGACAGTGGGGAGGATACTCCCATGTCCTTTGTCCAGTTTTACACCAGAGAGGTAGCCAATGGCTCCCCGCACCGGTTTGAGCTGGAGTATGCAAGGAGGGCCCAAATGTGCCCCTCAAGCAGTCTGAGTGGCACTGGCAAGTGCCCCCACCCTGTCCCAATACACTAAACCCTGTCTGGGAGGTGACAGGATACCTACTGTTCGGCCTTCCCCTGCTCAAGCTTGGCTCAGCAGCAGAAGGACAGAATCATGTCTCAGGTCAACAGCAGCTCTAGCTTGCTGTCCGGTTCTGGAAGACTGGTACCGGGAGCACTGAGGGCCTCCCGAAGGAGGTTTACAGTGCATGGAATCATACCTCCCATACCGTTTACAGTATGGGGGCATGATTCCAACATGTTTGATACCAAACATGACAGGGTTCGCTACAGCCAGTTTAGAGATGGTCATTGTGTAATTACGCATGGCCACTCCATATCTCGTAATGGCTGCTGCACTGACAACTCAGGAGGATGGACTCTGAAGGTTGAAGGGGTGTCCTGCTCATGCAGGTGCACCCTCACACTTAGAACCGAGCACCCTGCCTATAGGAATGAAAGGCGTACTAGAGGGGTGACTTAGAGGTTTTAGGTGCAGTGACATTAGCTATCAGGAAGCTTATATCTTTCGTGAGAGGTGCAAGCACCAACTCACACAGGCTGCAATGGCCAGCCTGCAGTCAGAGTTTGAAGGGTCCCTTATAGGTGGCCCACTAGACCAGCCATTACCGCTCTCAGAAGACGAGGATGACGCAAACGCAATACATATTGCAGCAAACTTTAGAAACGCAGTGACCATGAAACTGCTTGTGCATGGTCTAACACCTAGAAGTGGCGTAGTAGCTACTACAGAGAAGATGAACCACCAGCGGAATATTGTCCGTATGAGGACATTGAAGTTCCGCTCACGTACCAGGAACATTTATACTGGTTTAAAGGGGCCGTCCCCATACAAGAAGTAGAGTAAGACTCGGTCCGCTCGGAAGAGAAGGAGCAACATGGCCAATATTAGCGGCCTACACATCACACCCTGACATCGAAACAATGCCAGGAGGAGACTTACTCATACTTCACAAAGAATGAATAAAGATTTACAGAAACATGACGCAGTTTGTCATGAGGACACTTACAGTCCAGCCGGCAACAGTTACAACAAACACAACTCCAGTTCAAAATACAGCAACTAAATTTACACCACAAACGTTACATGCAGTAATGGGTAAAATGGCCGCAAAACATGAACAAATGCCATTCTGGGCGGCTCAGAAAATAACACAGCTAGAAGCAGTATTTCCAAATACTAGCCCATATGAAAACCACAGATTGCTGACAATCTGCTTGCCCTTGGGTATAACACCACAGATAGAGGATTGTACCTCTTGAGGTACAGTTTTTGCTGCCATATATACCAGAACTCATGGTATCCCGTCATTAGCAGTAATACCAGATGTATTAAGACAAATACAAAATGAGTACGGAGCAGAGCCTGTTCTGAATTTAGGGATGAAATTACTAGGTAATTATGCCCAGGTATCAGCCATAAGATTAGCAAATATTAAAGGGGAGGTAGCATCAGTGGCTTTTCACCAACGCCTAAGGGAGTTCAGTCCTTTATAACAGGAGCACGAACTACCTAAATTAATTGAAACTGCATATGCAGAATTAGGCAGGGACAGTTTGGGTGGAAAAGCTTTAAAACCACAACTGATGGGTAATCCCGAAAAGGAGACCATCAAGCAGACACCTGCTTCATCAAAAAAGAAGTGGGACAATAAAAAAAAAAAACGTTTCAAGGAAACAGATCTCAATCCAGAGGAAGATCTCCTCCACAGGAGCCCTCCGAAAGAAGGTATAACCTTAGGAATAGGGACAATATTTGGAAACCTGACAGGTATCAGGATACTGATACACGTTCCTCTCGTTCCTTTCAGGGTTCAACGAAAAACTCTGAGAGAGAAGGACGGTCAGACAGACAAGAAGAACGTACAAAGTCCAGAGACAAGCAACACGCTCAAGAGTATACTTCCAAAAAAGAAGATAAACCAAAACAAAAGCCACAGTTCAAAAAGAAGAAGGTTGCAGGTCTAAAGATCAGACATGCCCATAATTCTGAGGACTCGACTACTGAACGGGGAATGGGCTCTGACAATGCTAGACAGTGCGGTAGAAGTAACAATAGCTCACCAGAACCTGTTGGAATTTCTGGTGACAGCGGACTTGAATGATTATATCACAGTAGAAACACCTGATACTAGGGTAAGTGTCCTGCATAAGTTATATGAAATAACACCCCAAATAGAGGGGGACAAATGCAGGACAGTTAGAGGTCTCTTTTGGGAGAACCTAACGTTTGGCTATGACATTTTGTTAGCTGAACTAGATTGGCCGCCAGCATTCGTCATGGACTGCCCTAGAGGAGAAATGGTAATTTTACCAGCATTCTCAGACCATATTCTCAAGCACCTAAAATATACATATGCGTGGGAGTTGGCGGTAGCTCAAGCCCCTGCATTATACAAAAACTATGTTGGATGAGGATTCAACCCACCACATAATTCCATTAAAAAATATGCAAACTGCACAAAGGCAGTATCCAATAAAGCAAGAAGCTAAAAAACAGGTCAGGGAGATCTTAGATCAACTTGAATACCAAGGGGTGATTAAAACTTGCACCTCTCAAATGAATAACCCTTTGTTTCCTGTATCAAAACCAGACAATACATATCGTTTAGTTTTGGATTACAGACTTTTAAACACTTGCACTAAGACATTTGCAGTCCAAAGTGCACACAGTGCCGCATTAATGAATAACATTGTGCGTAAAAAATACAAAACAACGATAGATATCTCAAATAGATTTTTCTGCCAAAATATAGTGCCTGAAAGCAGGTATTTAACCGCATTCTCCGAGTTAGGCTCCCACCGGCACTTTTGTAGACTCCCCCAAGGGTATAAGAACAGCCCGGGGTTGTTTTCAGCTAGGGTAACTGAGTTACTTAAAAATCTGGATGAAGAGGCATTGTCCTACGTGGATGACATTTATCTAACGGATGATGACCTGGAGGAACACTTGAACAGGGTGAATACAATAATTTGGGGATTTGCCTCTGAGGGTTACAAATTCAACTTTAAAAAGTCGAAGATAGCGCTACTTAATGTCCTTTTTCTAGTATATGAGATTTCGAGTGAAGGAAAGAGCCTAGCAGCCAACTTTTTAGAAGTGTGCGCTGCTCCAACCTCCGAAAACATTACAAAATTTACAATCGATCCTCGGATTCCTGAACTTTGGCAGCACATACATTTTGGATTACGCAGAAAGAGTAAACCCTTTCTATTATTTAATAAAACCTGACTTTTCAGTTAGACAATGTACACAGGAACACACAGATATCCTTCGTTCCCTGCAAGCTGACATGATAGCTTCAAAACATTTACAGAAGAAGAAGAAGAAAACAGGATTTCTAAAGCGCCTGGTTACCCATAGGCATCCCCGCGCTAATGTCTGCTAACACACTAAGCTGTGACCCATTTATTTAGGGAAAAGTAGTGTTTTAATCTGTCTCCAGAAAATGAGGTAGTTAGGTTGAGCACGGATCTGCAAAGGCAGACTGTTCCAGATTTTAGCCACATTATGAGAAAAAAGGCGGCCCCCACTTCGTGCTCTCTTTATTCTTGGTGTTGACAGTAAAAATTTAGTTTCCGACCTTAGGGCTCTGTTTGGGCGATACGGATGGATAAGGGACTGAATAGCCAAGGATCCCTTACCTGCAAGTGCCCTATGGGCTATGCATAATGCCTTAAACTGAATGCGCTCACGGATGGGGAGCCAATGTAGAGATGCCAAAGCTGGTTTAGCTGAAGAACGCTTTGGGATGTTCATGAGCAAACGCGCCGCGCAGTTTTGAACAACTTGTAGCTTTTGTATCGAGGAGCAAGGAGCTCCAAGATAAAGTGCATTAGCGTAGTCAAGACGGGACAGGATGAGAGCCTGAACTAGGACTCTTCTTGCTGGAAAAGGAAGTAATAGGAGCACTTTACGGACCATTCGTAGAATCCCAAAGCAGCTTGCAGCTACTTTTTGCCATTGCTCTTTAAAATCAAGGTTCCGGTCGAGCCAAACACCCAGACTTTTGATTTGGTCTTTAGGGGCGGGGGCAGGACCAAAAGAGCTAGGCCAGAGTAGCCCAAGATTTGTCTTTTCTGTATTCCCTAGGAGCATTAGTTCAGTTTTTGATCCACTGAGTTTCAAAAACGAATCTTCCATCCACCTTGATACTTTGTCCAGACAAAGGGCAAGACCAGAGCTGGAAGGGTCCAGTTGGTTGAAAGAAACAACCAACTGGGTGTCAGCGGCATACGTGACGATCTGGATCCCGAAAGGTAGCACCACCTCCGCCAGAGGCCTCAAATAAACATTAAAAAGTGTGGGGCTCAGGGAAGACCCCTGGGGGACCCCACAGTTAAGAGGTAAGGGCTTTGAGGAAATGCCTTCTTCAAGAACTTCGAAGGATCGGTCTTCTAAAAACGACTGCAGCCAATTGAGCATGGTCCCAGCAATTCCCACCTCACTTAGCCTTTTTATCAACAGCCGGTGGTTGACCGTATCGAAGGCCGCGCTTAAATCTAAAAGAATGATGGCTGCGCAACCTCCAGCGTCTAGAATTTTTCTAGACTCTTCCACTACCACCAGGAGAGCCGTCTCGGTGCCCTGTTGAGGTCTAAAACCCATCTGGGAGGGATGGAGATGGTTATTACTCTCCAAGAAGGCGGACAATACCGAGTTCACATATTTCTCAGCAATCTTGCTGATAGCTGGCAGCAGGGAGATGGGGCGGTAATTACTCCAGACTTCGGAGTCCAGAGTTGGTTTTTTCAGTAAGGCTTTAACCATAGCCCGTTTCCAAAGGGGGGGGGCCGCCCCTGAGGAAAAAGAGGCATTAATCAGGTCAAGGATTACTGGAGAAAGAGTTTTAGAGGCCAAATTTAAGATGTTAGGAGGGGCAGGGTCAGTGGGGGAGCCAGATTTCAATTTACTCATGATATCTAGCAACATGGACGGGTTAAGTGGAGGGATTTCCTCCATTAGGCCAACTCTCCCTTTGTCCAAGTTCCCCTGCTCTCCAATCTGTAGTTGAGATGTTATTTGAGGGAAGGAGGAATAAATGGTTTGAATTTTACTGGAGAAAAATCTGCTATGGCGTTACATCGCACAAAAGTATCTTCCGATACAGTAGGGCGAGAGGGGATGGTAAGTAAACCCTTAGCAATGCGAAAGATTTCGCGAGGGGAATTTGCAGCTGCTAGAATTCTCTCTTCGTAATATAGAGTTTGGGCCAATTGAATTTCAGTTTTATAGGTTTTTATGGCCTCTCTATAAGTTTGTTTATGACTGGCAGAAAAGTCCTACCTCCATTTTCTTTCGGCTCTCTTGCAAATCTTCTTAAGTTCACGAAGTTTCGGGGAATACCACAGATTACGCTTGGTTTCTGCCTTGTTAAATGTCATTTAGACACGCGTAAACGTGCGCAACCTGGTGATTCGTATAGTTGCGGGTCAATCAGTATATACCTACCTAACATATAATGAAGGTGAAACAGTACCATTAGCGTACAAATCACATTTGCACACAAATGCTGAGATGCGCTTTGCATCAACAGAGAAAATTCTAGCAGCAGTACAGACTGCAGTAGTAAGAGAAAGAGCACTGGCTCAAGGGAAGCGTATAATTGTCGTTACCCCAGTTCCAGCCCTAAAAGCTGCGAAAAAGGCAAGCGTTCCCAACGCTAAAGCCTTACATCCAAGATGGATACAATGGGCTAATTCTCTCACTGCAACAGATGTAGAATACAGGATAACAACAAAAAGACAAACGGCAGACCAAGGTCAAGCACATCCAGTCCACATGTACAGTAAATTCACAAGGTGGTGCAAACACTTCCTACACCCGCCGTCCAAAAGGTGTCAGTAGTCACCAAGTTCTAAGAAGAAAATGGAAGGTGCACACGTGATGAAGTCAATACACGCACGTCGAAGTCTGTTCCAGAATTGCTTCTTTTTATTCAATCAAATTTGTTAAACCTGGCACACAGCCAACGCGTTTCGTTCCCGATTTTAGCCAGAGGGAACTTCGTCAGGGCTCCTATATAATCAATTTGACAGTAGCAGGATTGGACCTCAAGAGGCATAAATTAGCCACGATTACAGTAAGGTTAGTAGGTTCTCACGCTTCAAAATATTGGGCTTTAAAATTTCTTTTTCTTATTTGGCGAAATCAGTATAGAGAAAAGGTCCAGAACGTTTAGTCATCAAATAGACTTTATAAATAAAAAGTCATGCTGTATCAATTCAGTCATGCTACGTCTTCTTCTCGGGCGGCATGCTAACCGGCGATCCAGATGTAGAATACAGGTACGACCCAAATCTAAAAACACAAGCATTCCTGCAATACGAACAAGAATATCCTCTACCAAATGAAATAATGCCTCTTGATCAGTATGAATATATAATTTACACTGACGGTTCTGCTCAACCGGCCATAGGGAGTAAGCAGCAATACAGCGCCGCGTGTGCTATCGTTAAGGGGCGCATGCAGGATGGAAAGTTTCATCCGAGTTGTACGAAAACGAAATCTCTAAGAGACTGCACGGCACAGTTGGCAGAATTAAAAGCACTATTACTGGCACTAGTAAATACGGATCGAGAATTCCCCACACTAATCGTGTGTGATTCCTTTTACTGTGTGCAGTCATACAATGACTATTTACATAATTGGGTACAGAATGGGTTTAAATATGCAAAAGGTGGCACAATAAAGCACAAAACGCTATGGGAACAGGTAGTGGAGTTGAAAAACAAACTACCAAGGGCTCACCTGATACATACACTGAGTCATCAACGTGATGGCGTTCACATTGAAGGGAATTCATTGGCTGACAAAGCCGCAAAGGGGGCTGTTTGCACGGCTTCCGTAGCTGTAATCACTCATTCAAAAATGAGAAAAGACGGTGAGATAATGGTTGCAGTACAAAAAAGATTTCCACTCAAGTACTCCTACAAGTTAGATGCAAACAATGTTCCATTTGCTTTTCCTGGAGTGGGGGATAGAATAATACTGAATATGGATCGCAGGTTAGGATTAATTCTAGCAGCACACAAGGGTATAGGCTCTGCACATGCAGGAGTTACAGCGACTTTTTCTCTACTAAAACAGCGCTATTGGTGGCCTGGATTAACAAAGGAAACTAAGGACTATGTCTTGAAATGCGACATCTGCCAGCAGATGAAAGGCTCCACTGTAACACGTCCAGTACAGACACCATTATTAATATCAGACAAACCGCTTGCGTGTACTTATTTGGAGCACTGCGGCCCCTTACAATCTGATGGGGCTTACAAGTATATCATAGTTGCAGTGGATTCCTGCTTGAGATTCCTATGGGTGTGGCCCCAGCGCTCGGCTGACGCTCAAACTGTTATCAAAGATTCGCGAGTCTTTATAGGGACATACGCAATTGGCACATTACATTCTGACCGTGGCCACGCGTTTACCTCTAGGGCTTACAAGGACGCCATGGGAAGTTTGGGAGTAGCATTGCGGTACTCCTCTCCGTACCATCCCAACGGAAATTCGGTTGTGGAGAGGAAAAACCAGGACTTAAAGCAGTCTTTAACAGCTAGAGTATTAGGCTCGGGTGGGAGTTGGGTAAAACATCTGTATGGAGTTCAAAGGGTGTTAAATAACCAGCCAAGAAGCTCTCTAGGGGGTGTCACTCCTTATACAGGGGACTACAAAAACGTCGAATATCCTTAGAATGGGCGCAATTGGTAGAGCTATTTAGAACAGACACGGAGGAGGTCTCAGGGGACTCTCAAACTCCACGAACTAATGGTGGTGTGGCTATTTGGTCCCCCCTCACACAGCGGCTAGACTCTTAGCAGATGTCCTCTGTGTGGATTGTCATTCCCCTCCCTCTCTCCTCTCCCTTGCCCCTTGTATTGTTCTTGCCTCCCCTCCCTTGTCCTCCCTAACACTATCGTTTGTACTTATCAACTGGTACTTTCTACCAGGATAAGATGTAGTAATTTCACAACGGCAATAGTTTTCTTGTTGTGGGTTTGGTTTACAGGGGTGGGTTAGGGTAGGTGGAATGCAGTGGGTTCTAGTCATTATATACCTCAGGCACGCAATTTTTGTTGTAATATTATAACGAAAATATACGTGAATTTCTCCTTGGTCTGAATAAAACGGTTATGCACAGGAACATATGAACAGCTTGCGACATGAGGTTGTGAAATGATACGTATATAATTTGCAAATCATTTCTTTACAAAACTAACATGTATGAAGAATTGCTCAAATATGTAATGTACACCAGAAATACCCAATAAAGTTTGTCTTAAAAAAAAAAAGTCACTCCTTATGAGGTCCTATTTGGGACAAGAATGTGGGTACCTGATCTTGATTGTGAAGGCACAGTGGCGGATGAAAATCCTTTCGACATCCATAAACGTTTGGCTGTTTTACAGGACCTAAATAAATCCAGGGCGCTACAAAGTAACGTCCAGGTGAAAAGGACCGCCACTGGGGAAGTCAAGTGTGTCACGGCAAGACCTGTCTGGATCCCAAAAGTAGGGGACCTGGTCAGAGAAAAAATAGCAGACAAAAAAGAATTTGGGCCATCACACAGAAAGCCTGTACCTGTCCAGGCAGTTGAAGGAACAAGAACAGTAATTCTGCCACCCCTTGCCGGTAAAAAGGAGTAGAGATTTGTCTCAATTGACTTAATCAAACCACACTATGTGGCCGATACTGAATAGTAGGCCACGTGGACTTCGGACTAACAGACACCCTCCTCTCGCAACTATACAAGAAGTTCAAACAGAAAGACTCATAACGTTTGAAGAGTCACCTGCACGGAATGATGGACTATGCAACAATGCGATGGAACTCGTTCCTCTTGAAACTGAAATTCAAAATCAGAACTCAAATGAAAGACAAATTTCTATTCGACCAAACACGGATATCTACGTTAACATGCCCCAACAAGAGCGAGCTACAGTTTCCGCAAAACCTGCGGAATTACCGTAAATTGATCGAACTGCATCTGGCTATTTCATTGACTTTGATACCTTTTCATTGGATCCAAGTGAACCTGAAACGATGCCAGCCCAAAAAACTCGCCAACAACGAATTAAAGATTTTCTGAAGTTTCTTAAAAAGACTTACCTGGTATCACCTTGGGTGGAACTCTGGGTATCTACTGGGATACTTTTCTTTCTTTACTGGATAGGCTTGGTGACTGTCTTTAGTATGCTTAGAAATGGAACTTATCTCCGAGAAAGCTCTGCAGCACAAAAAGTGAATGTGATTCTGAAACCACATCTATCATCACATCGTGAAAAAAGAGACCTATTATCAGTGAACATTACAGCAGTTCCTATACCTGACGGTATAGTGTGGGACAAGGTTGATTACGATATATTTAGCCCGACTGAACTTTTAAAAATACCACATTTATTTAAAATTTCATTTAGTGATATCATTACCTCGAGTACATTTTCCGATGATTGGGTTTATGAAACTGTAAATAATATGTTGTCTGCTTTTTCTAATAATGAAATGTTGGAAGACATATCAGACTTTGAAACAATGTATTGCTATCAACATTATGGTCATCACTTTTTGCATAAATCTGCTAACCCCAGAAATGTTTCACATACCACCAATAGGAACATTGCCCGACACCACCAAAAAGCAGTTCAAAGACGTTTGCACAGAAATTTCCATATTTTTCAGGGTTTAACATGTCAGACCCAGCCTCATTTTATTATAAGGTTACACCTACACCAGCACAGAAAAATATGTTGACAAACACCAAACAGATTTATTCTGCTTCTTTCATTGCCCAGTTGTCTGAACAAGGTTTCGACATATGGAAAGACACTATAGACTTAAAATCTATCTGGGGTACTAGAGAGTGGCAGGTCCAGGGAACAGAGGCACTATTAAGAGCATGCCTTATTCCTCAACAAGTCATGTTTTTGAATAAAAAGGTGCAATAAACATCCTGTCTTGGACTAGCCAAGAACAAAGATTTGAATACACCTCGGATGCCCACGCCATCACACACCGAGGGTAACATAACATCACAGGAAGGGATTACGCTAGATATGATCATGCAATACAATAGATCAGACCCCGATTGGAAGGGATGGTTGATTTGGCCCACAGACACCAATAGCTGTCAGGAAAGATTCATGGGTAAAACCAAAGGGTTTATTATCAACAGGCCAGACCCACGCTATGTACAGAGAGAACACCCAGGGGTAGTGACATCATACAGTGTTGGGAAGTTATGCCTCGATTGGCTAAAGACCTCAACACTAACCCTGGGCGGAGTTCACGGAGTTGCGATACTCGAAACTCTGCGAAGTGGAAAAAAAACTCCACCGCTCTACGCGGAGCTCCGCAAGCGGCGGAGTGCGATAAAAAAATGCAATTTGGGGTGATTTTCAGTGCCGGAAGCTTGTCCGCACTGTGCAATCATCGGGAACGGCACCATGCACAGCGCAAGCGAGCGCTGCTTTCCTTTCTGCCGCTCGAGTAGATTTTTACTTGAGCAGCAGCTTTCTCAACGCGAACAGGCAGTTTCCCAACGCGAGCGGTCGCGAGCATACACGACCACTCGCAATGAGAAACCCGACCCCCCCGCGTTGAGAAATCTCGCCGGGAGGTTTATTTTCCACGCTCGAGCTCGCCAACTTGATGTTGACTATCGCGAACGAGGAAAAATCTCCCCGGGAGGTGAATTTTCCTCGCTCGTGCTCACCAACTTGACGTTGGTGAAATCGAGCGAGGAAAAAAACTCTGCTCCGCTGCGCGAAGCGGAGTTTTTCGGAACTCCGCGAGGTCCGCGTAACACGGAGTGTGGAAAACTCTGCAAACTCCGCGAGCGGAGCGGAGTTCACCGCCCAGGGTTACTCAACACTTACACATGTGAAACAACACTTATCCTTACTTACAGAGGATGTGGACCTATGGGATTTTTTTTTTATTAGGTCCTAGGAAGCCACATCCCAAATGTTTCTATTATGATGTCTATAATGAGATTTGGAAAATTTCACAAGAGGCTGCAGAAAGATTACGAGAAATAGATCGTATAAACCTAGAGAAAGCTCTAGCAGTGGTCGACAATGGGTTAAGGACACTAACCTCCAGGATATATTCACTGGGCAACATTGTATCTTCTGCTATTGATGTACTAGAACAGCATTTGTCCATATTACAACACGGGCAATCACAATTGCGTTCTATTATATTGTTAAGCTGGACGCTGCAATCTGTGCGCGCAGGCTATGTGCCCTGGTGTTTCATAAACAGCACATCTCTGTTTTCTTCGTACAATCTGACAGAAAAACAGATAGAAATGGCACAGAGGGGAGCAAAGTATACAATGCTGCGTATTGAAAAACTGGACAGATTAGCATTTACAGTGGCAGAGTCACCGTCCACAGAATGGCTAATCCATGGCCACATAACTCTTCCGGTCACTACTTTTCAATTCCAATATTGCCTTGAACAAAAGCAGGCAGGCAGATAGGAGGAAATGGGTAGGGAATTCATCAAGGAATCTTGGGAATTACCGTACAGATTTCGATGCCGGAGTGGGGAAAGAGAAGTGTTTTTAAGCGGTACAAACTGCGAAAATACTTTAAGTGGATCACTCATATGCCAGGATATAATGCTTCATGGGGCCTGTAACAGTTCGGTAGCAAACTTATCCTGTCACTTAAGGAGTGCCCCAGCTGCCGTGATCACTCCAGTGTTCAGGCTACTTTCGAATGGGAGTTACTTGATGCTGAACAATCAAGAATTGCTGTGGGATGCTTCCGGGCATCCCATATCTAGTAACCGTGAGCTCCAGGGTTACTTGCTTTATGCAAGTATTGTTTCCACCAACACATAAAGTCAGGGAGGCACCGTTATGGCCTTCGCTAAATGTTTCATTAATACGGTTTGATGCTTAGAGCAGAATGAAAGCCATGCTTTTACAATAATCCGTGCCCTTAACCTCCGCTCGAGAGACTTTTGATCTCCAGATCGCAAGGTCTTTGGCAGAGATACAGGCACTCATACGTACAAACTGCCCCTTCCATTTCACAGAAATGGTAAATCGTATCTTTAACATGTCTGATTCAACAGGCATTGTCCACCTATTTAAGACCATAGGTTCTGGACTATTAAGCACCTTTTAGACAGTCCTCGGAGTTATACCGAACTTTATACACTCTGTATTTGGAAGCATTTTTGGAGGACTGCTGCTGATCTTGTTTCTAATAGCAGGTATCCTGATCGTAATTTTTCTGCTACGCAATGGACGTCCCAGTCACCAAGGAGATGGAAATAGTACTTCTGGAGCGAAAATACCGTGATCACATGGTACAACATCTAGGCACACCTCGCCTAAGAGAACTAAGTTCATCTTGGTTCTTGTCATTTAGACCAGTCTGGATGGACTGCATATTACCTGTCCTCCGATGCCTGTTTTGCGGAGAAGAATGCGTGTTGGATCTCTGTCTGACACTCCTATCATGTGCGCAAATGGACGTTGATGCTTTACTGGACCCGATAATGGCCCATGTTCTGCAGTGTCCCCAGCATATTCCGATATTGATGGCGTCATTCCTAGAGCCACCACAGGTAGTTTCAGCTCCTGTTGGTATGGACATCGGCTCCTCCTCTGACACCCAGGCCTTGGATGGCGTACAGGCTGCCCCAGCATCGGTTGTGGACAGTACAAAAGATCATCTGTGCTTAATTGACATAATCTGCAAGGTGTTACAGGATCCGTCCCCTGCTGAGGCAGGCAACGAGAATGTGGCGTCTACCAGCCAGGACACATAAACATTTGACTCATTTGGCCCGTCGTGTGCTGGGAGCAATTCGACCTTTTATTTTGAGAAACAACCTGAAAATTGGAACTCCATAACAAAATTGACATTTTTGAGCATGCATGGCTTTCGAATGCTTATAGTAGTTTGAACTATACCTACGGACACTTTAGGGCTAGGGCTTGAGTGACATTTCCTTTTTTAAACTCTTAAAGATTTTTTAGAACTTTTTAAACATTGTTTTCAGCACAACTTGAAACTAATGTTTCTTTTAAAAACTATTTTGGCGTACCAGTATCTAGTAATCCTAGTAGTACGTTTAGACTTTAACTATGTCGTCCATTCGGAAGAGGAGTGGGTGTTATATTCCATATAGGTACCATAATATAGGTCCCTGTAACTTCATTACCCTTCACCTATATTCTTCCCTACATTACACTTGTAACAGTTTACAGGGACTGACCTTTTACCTAGATACAACACTGCATTCAGAACCCGGGTTTTCCCTAGTTCGAGATCTCATACATTATGCATGAGGATTCTTGGAAGCACAGCAGGACGACCATCTCCTGTATAATATCTATGTATAAAGTTCATGCCCGACGTCATCCTTAGGCCAACACAGTAATACAGCGAGGTAGGACCCCTGGGGAGACCTATGGTTATATACACATCACATCTTGCTAAGATAAGGTAGAGGAGACCGAGACTTCCCGGCCGACCCACTGACCAGAGACGCTGAGATTCCTGCATGCAGATACTCCAGCTCGCAGTGGTCTGACATCCCTCGCTGGATGTCCAACTCAAGACCAGGACGGGGTCCCACAGTCTCTCACTTCAGGTAATGGGGTTGACTAGATCCTAGAGGGATTCTTGGCTTAACACCTACACACATGCTAGGTACATGTAGATACATCTAGTTAGGGAAGCATTGTAGGAGTACGCATCTTTTTATCATGTGTTTTATATACTCGTATGTATTCATGACTATTGTAAGATGGTAGAGCTATACCATCCATTCACATTTATAGTACTGCTAATCATTTATATCTTATACTGTCTAACGGTTGTTGCAGCTCATCTATTCTACACCAGAATAACAACTGTTCAATAAATGCTTATTGAAAACGCCCAGCCTGTTTATTCTGTGTATCTCTCTGAGACAGACTAAGTAAGCACGAGTGACTGAGCGAAAAGTAGTATATTGTTTCCACAGTCCTGAGGGATCAGGGTTGTCATGTTCGATGGTTGCCAAGAACTATTCTCTCCTTGGTAAGAGGAGATTCTAGTGGCACTGTGAGCTAGTTGGTACAAAAAGCCAACATACCCGGTGGGGGTATCCGGAATCAGTCAGACACCAATCCTACAGTGTATGCTGTCTAAACACGCAGATCCTGTATACTTTTTATAGGAGCTACACGACACAGCAAAGACTTTGTGAATTTAACCCAATATTATTTATCAGCATGTGTACAGAATGTGGTCTACTTGTGTTTCTATGGGCATGTTAGGCACATTTCTGGGTATGGCGCGGTTGGTATGAAATGAGAGCAGCAGTGTTTATGGATGGTCCATGGACTTTCTGCTTCCTTCAGCCCAAAACCTTTGTTGATGAGGTAGATTGCTCATACCTGAATAAACCTTCTTTAAGATTCGAAATAGAAACTGCCAAGGGTGTAAATTCTTATTAGAGCTTTCGATTATGTTAAATTGTCTATCGCACCTAAACCCCAAGGTATATAACTCCTTGCATAGGAAAACAGATATTGCTTGTATTTTAAGAGAAGTGCTAGATTGAAGGACAGTTTTAAAGAGAGACAGAACATGACAGTAACTCTCTTGTTACTCTCCTCAGAATTATACAGATATTCATTCATATGAGACGTTCAACTTGCACGATTATGTGTTTCTTTAATTATTGGTACATTTTAGTGAGAATGTACTCTATATTTTAGACAGTATTACAGGCAAAGAGTGCCTGACACCTACGAAAACGGAAAAGTAAAATGATCTTAATCATTTGCGAATTAAGTCTAAATGAGTGGATGTGCCCTAGTTAGTCTAAGCAGGGCCCTGATGTACAAAAGCATTAAGAGTCGGTAAATGGGTGCAAATGGCATTGCGACCACTAGAAATGTCATTTGAGAAGTTCAGAAGTGGTTTAAGGACTGATTTCTTAACTTTGCACAAAGAGCAGACAAAATAAGGAATCTGCATTTTTTAAGTATTCTTAAAAAGAGAATCTGTATTTGAGAATCTCTATATTTATGTGCAAAGCATTTGCAATTCGGAAATGTGTGCGAATGTATGCTTTTGCTTGTGCAAAATACCATTGATTGGAAGCAGTTGGTAACGGGGTAAAAAGGGGTGGAAGAACACATTTCATCTTACAAAATGGCTGAACTCTATGTTACGGTGAGACAAATGCGCATCCTAGTTGCACAACAGGAGCGAAGGAGGAGAAAGGAAAAAGCTTTTTGAATGCATGTCAGTTTGTTTGAGCAGACAGAGGAGGAGGTGTACGCTAAGTACAGGTTGGGAAGGCAGTGCAATATGGTTATTATAGAAGAACTCAACCCTATTATTGGGCGCCCAACAAACTGCTGCCTCGCCATACCCACATATACAGGTACTTTGCGTCCTCCACCATCTAGCCTCGGGTAACTATCATGGCATAGTAGCTGTTGCTGGAAGGATATCTCAAAGTGCATTTTCTCATATTTTTATTAGCTTGTTATATGCCAACTTATCAAAAATACATTGACATATTTCTTATTCAAGCCCCCACCAGAAATTAATGCAAAGAGGTTGTTTTTTTATGTGGTACCTAAGTTCCTAAATATCATAGGATGTATTGATGGCATTCACATCCAAATATGCCCACCATCAGCATCAGAGTATTTATTTCGGAATGAAAAATATCACCATTATCTAAATATTGAATACTCAAATATTCAAACAAAGTAGTTTGCAATTCTGCATATATAATAACCGATTTAGTGGCCAAATACCCAAAGAGTTCAAATGACTCCTTTATCTTTCGTCATTTAGGCCTTTATAACTGGTTGGCAAGGGGAGATTTTGGATATGGATATCTTTTTGGTAAGTATTGTTATATTTAACTATTTATTTGTATGAAACATTATGCATTTACAAAAATACACATATTGTTTTTCTAAATGTAGGCATTAGTGCTTATTCCATTCAGCTCTGGATTATGATCCCTTACCTAAATGCCAGAACTGCAAGGGAGAACAGATACGACAGCTCACATAATCATATAAGATCATTAATAGAGCGCCGCTCGTTTGGGATTCTGAAGGAGAGGTTTCATTGCCTTCATAAAAGTGGTAGAGCATTACAGTACCCCCCCCTTAAAAAACTTGTAAATTATAGCTACTTGTGCTATTCTTCACAATATAGTAATGAGAAAGGGACTACAAGTTGAACCTGATGACAACAGTTCAGATGAAGAACCAAACCCACACCAAGCCCAAACAGGTCAAGAGGCAACTATGGGAGCTGACGGCAGAGCATGACAAAGTGACATTACAAATAATTATTTAGAAGGTAAGGACCAAATAATCAAACTGACATGTATTACAATGCTCATAATTGTACTTAACTGTACATATACTTTTTTTTTATTTTGCAGATAACCAACATGAAGAAATTATCTTTTTTAAATATCCATTATCATTATACAACTGAAAGTGGTGTAATGACAATTTAAAACAACTTCTTTTCTTTAGCAGTGGTTTCATGTGTATTTCCTAACACAACATCACTACTTGAGGCTTTTTAACAGTAGGCCCAGATACTGATAAGGTATCCACATTGGACAACTCCCCCGTTTGCCTGGTGTAAATGGACTTTCAATGGTGACATTAGAGGTTTTTCAATCCATAACTACATTATGAATATGTGTTAAACTACCTGTCAAAACAATCCTCTCATTTTTATGATGATCCTGCAATTTTGTTGTACGTCTGCACTAAATTTGTGTTGCATTAGAAAGCCAAACCACAGAGCGACATGTAGATTGTTGTGGCTTTCTTAAATGGCACAGCTCTTGTGTCATTTGAGCTAAGCCCTGTTTAATTGTATTCAACATACTGCTTATGGCCTTTGAGATGCTATTTATGCTTTCTAACATTGCAGTAAATACATCATACATAGTGTTTTTTAATCCACCAAATCAGCAATTTATTTGACAAAGTCCCTACGGTTGTTTCTCCTGAACGTGATGCATCGTGTTTTCCACTCTTTGGAAATCAGCTGGAGAAGGTCTGCCAACTACCACTTGGGTGGTTCTTGTGCTACCCAGACTTCTTTGGAATCTAGTACTTCCAACTGTTGAAACAGGTGTTGAAATAGATGCTGCGGCTGATGTCACAGTGGTTGGTGTCCAAATATTAGGTGAACTAGTGTCAGATATTGAAAATTGAACATTTAGCTGTTGTGTTTCGACTGGCTCATCTTGTAATACAACTCCACTTTCATGCCTTGTTTCATGTGAGCGGCTTGTCTGTAGAGCAGAACTATTACCTTCCCCTGTTATGGTTGGTTGCTTTCCAGTGGTGCATCAAGGATAGTATGATCTGTAATGATTGACAAGGAAGACATGTCATTGAAATGTGTAAGGACATACACTTAATGTTCACATTAACAATGCGTAACATGTCTCTGTTCAAAATTCAACACTATTGGATGATGTGAAACAGCTATAGTCTATTACTAATGTTGACTCATAACTAGAACAGATCTTGGATACGTCAAGTTTCACCACTATCTAAATTGACCCTAAGGGGCATATTCTCAAGGACTCATCGCCGATTTATCGGCACTTTAGCGCCGCAAAAGTGGTGATAGATTTATCGCCCTATTCCCAAGCTGGTGCAAACTGCCGATATCGCCAGTTTACCAGCAATAGCTGCCGCAAAAACATTGCCACGGATGAGTGCGACAACTAACGCTAATTATATGCAGAGTAGGCGTTCCCGTGCAAAAACACACGAAAACACCACTTCGCGAGATTCTCAACTACCAGTCAGATCTGCGATGCGAACCAAGAACAGGCGATAAGGCGCGTTAGCAGCAGGGATTTCACACCTGCCTTCTACTGGTGTTAAGCAGGACGACCAACTGCAGTAGAAAGGGAGCCCAGCCCAGAGCCACATCTGAAGACCAAAAGATGCCATGGAGACACTGATCATGCAGCTCGGAGACCCAAGAGGGCCACAACACCCACCGCCACCATCCCCAGGACCCACCCCCGGACTACCCCCACCCCCGACTTCCCCCTCGGATTACCACCTAGGCAGTGCAGGACAGCGGATGACCCTAAACGCACCAGCCCCAGAGACTCAACGCCAGAGGAAGCCATTGTCCAACACAGGCTCAAAAGGACAACCAACCTCCGCATCCTGACCCACATTGCCCACAGGCTGACGGTACCAACACAGCGGACAACCTGCATCCCCCCGCAGACAAAGCTGCTGGCTGTGCTGCACCTGTTGGCCCCTGGTACCTTCCAACCAACAACTGCCCGAGTCGGAGGAGTCACACAGCCAGCCCCATCAAACTCCCTCACACATGTCATGGATGCATGTCCACAAAAGCAACGGCGGGCCCCTGTATCCGCACCACACGATAGTTCCAATTTGTAGTGTACCTGCGCAACCAACGCCAATGCCAGCCGTGTTAGACGCCTCCGTGCCCCAGACCCAAGATCGTAGTAACCGAAATGTGGGTCCGCCAGGTCATGAAGTCCAGTAGTCAACAGTAGTGTAAACACAGAACTTTATTACAAATACATAAATCAACAAAACGAAAAGCTCAGCCAACGCGTTCCATTCCCAACGGAGAACTTCAACAGGGCAACGTGTCTTCAGAAACCTGTGGGAGAAATGGTGACAATGGTCAAACTTCCGTATAGTCACATGCCCAAACTGGTACAGTGTACTGCACTTGGACAAACCGGAATGCTCACAGGCCTGATAAACCATGCATGAGAAGACCGTAACAGAACTACGTGTGGCCGTAACCGTCGTAGGAATGAAGAGGAAGGTAACGACCACATGAACTGCTGTTACGGTCACATCATGCAGGACTCATCATACCTGAACGCATCACGGTGTGTGTCAGCTCGATACCCCTGCCCCTCACTCCCCCCACACTGCGCAGCAATATCTTGAGACCACGCAAGGGAACTACACCATAGCTGACGTCACGCACGTGTTGGGGGCAATTCACAGCACACGTGTATGACTTGTGCCCCCTGCCGACACTGCACACAATCACCGCAACAGCAATCACACGCATGCCATCACTGTGCATACAAAAGTGGACCACCGTGGCCTGTCCACCAATGTCATCGTAAACTCCCCAGGCAGTGTGCATGAACCCCACATGTCCGCAAGTCCGCCACCAACCAGCGCTTTGAGGATGGCCCCCATGGAAATGCACTGCCCATCGGCAAGTACCAACTGAACACACCACACACCTCAACTCCACAATCCCACAACTCACAACTGTGGGAATGCACACGTCACCAATCCACCACCAAAGTGACTACTGCGTGTGTCTCAGTATCCGCCACAACCTGCCCATAGGCCTACACACACATGGCTGAACACCTTCAACAGGCACATTCACACTGGAGACAAGGTGGCTACGTCCCACACCACCCCGTGCACATCATGATCATTACATGCAGGGTCGTGTCAGCAAGGGCGGCGCCCCCCACCCAGCCACGAGTCCGCCGCCGTGACCGGTGGTGCCTGCGCGATCCTGTGCGCCTGATGCACCCCAGCCCTGGTCCCCAGACCGGTCCTCCGCCCAGCGATGACTGGCTGCCCCTGCGCACCCAGGCCTCAATGCTCACCTGCCGCCACCGGCGTGTCTCCAAGAGGGCCCACCATGTGCCGGTGCATCCTCCTCAGCCGATCGCTGGATATCGTGCTACAGGCCCCCAGTGCACCCTGTGGCACCGCACCACGGAGTCATGTGTGTGCTGACTGCTGCCTGCGCGTACACTGCAGTCCAGCAGGGCACACTGTTCAACTTGAGTCTTGATTCGCTGGACGCCATATCGAGGCGAACGCATCATCGCGGCCTGCACACTCGCTCAGCTCTTCAGGTGCCACTAACCCTGTGCAACGCAAGTCATCGTCAAGTGGCGGTAGGCCCCTGACAGCCGCAGTGCAGCGGGTGCCACTGACCCTGTGCAACACAAGTCATCGTCACGTGGCGGTAGGCCCCTGCCAGCCGCAGTGCAGCGGGTGCCACTGATCCTGTGCAACGCAAGTCATGGACCCTTCATGATTGGGTCGCGTGGTGCGGACGCCATCATGTCATCTCCGGCAGTGGGGAATGTGAAATGAAATGAAATGAAATGAAAAGAGATATTTATAAAGCGGTGACTGCCACTCCGAAAGGAGCATCCTGGTGCTGGTATGGAGGTAAGAAGAAACTCTGATGTTCTTAAATGAGAGAGAGACAGAGTTCATCTGAGGATCCGAAAATCCAAGTCTTTAGTGATTTCCTATATTGTGTTTCAGATTTTAACGTTCTCAGATGCATTGGCAGTAGGTTCCAGGCTCTGGTACCTAATACGGCCATTGTTTTTCCTCCCTTTGTTTTGCATCTAAAACTGGGAGGTTTGAGCAGGTTGGCTGATGAGGACCTGAGAGTTCTGGTTGTAATGTAGGGGGTGAATCTTGATGAGAGGTATTTTGGCCCCAGTTTCAGTGAGGCTCTAAAGGTGATTAGGAGAATCTTAAAGAGTATTCTCTTATGTAGTGGGGGCCAATGAAGGGTTTTTAGGGCTGCAGATGCGGAGGACCTTCGTGGTAGTTTTAATACCAACCGAGCCGCTGCATGTTGGATTACTTGGAGTCTTTTTAATGTTTGTTCATTGGCTCCTGCCAGGAGGCTGTTGAAGTAGTCTAGTCGCGAGAGGATCAGGGCGACTGCTACTGATTTCCTTGCAGTGAGTGGAAGTAAATCGAAAAAAGAATTCAAGGATTTAATAAGGCTGAAGCAGGTCCCTGCTACCGTCACTGCATGTGGTTGGAAGGTGAGGGCGGAGTCAAACTGTACTCCTAGGTTTCTTGCAACCTTCACCGTATCAGGCGGAGGTGATGTACCCTCAGGCCACCACTCGCCCGGCAAGAATGAGACCTCTTTTCCTATTGGTAAGATCTCCGTTTTATCGGTGTTGCACCTGAGGTGGTTGTCCTTCATCCACTGGATGACCTTGGTTAGGCATCTTTTGAAGTTGAGTTTGGCGTCCGTGGAGACGTGATCTAGGGATAAGATCATTTGAGTATCGTCTGCATAGGAAGTAACTTCGATCCCGAATGATGTTATCAGCGAGATGAGTGGGGTCATGTAAATGTTAAATAACAGTGGGCTTAGCGATGAGCCCTGTGGCACTCCTGTTGTGATGGTACGCTCAACAGATAGGAAAGTTCCAAGGGACACCGCTTGTCTGCGCTCGGAGAGGAAGGATTTTAGCCATTCCAAGGCGGTGTTAGAAATACCGCTGGATTTGAGTCTTGACAGGAAAATACTGTGTGACGTGCTAAGCCCCTTTTATTGGCAGGGTCACATGTCCTGTGATGCCTGTGCTGGATGGGTGTGGTGTGGGTGTGAACCAGCCCTCAGGGAGTGGCTGAGCATGCTGAGAACTAGACCAGTGATCAGCAGATCACTACAGGGAAGACCTGGGACATGTAGCTTTGTCCCCCCCCCCTCTGAGCGTAAGCGGAGTGGACTGGCCTGGCGTATGCCAGGCCAGCGTAGGGGTGGAAACAATGACCCCGGGGCTCTGGGCGTGTTTCAGTTCTGGGCTGGACATGGAAGTAACTGATGCTTGTGTCTCTGTTGTAGTGTCTACGCCACCCGGACCGCAATCGGCAATGTAGCACCCTGTGACTCAAGTCCCACGACATGAGCAACATGGACGTAAGGGGGAATCACTGACTCTACATTCATCCATACTCTCATACTTGAATGATCAAAGGCATGACACATCTGTGCGATTCTGAATGTTTAATTCACATCCAGTGGAGTGTTGCAGCTGGACCAGTACATGGCCATGCAAACCCCACTTCACATTATTGGCCCATGGAGGGCCAGCCAGAGTCCTTCAGGGAATGACAAGTACATCGGAAGAGGAAGAGTTCAGTCCGCAGTCTGATCGCTGTGTCATTGGTAACCAAACAGAAAATGGCAGTCCGTGTCGAGGTCCAAGGTGAGTGTCGTAGAGTGTATCGGGGGACAGTGGAAGATGATGATGCAAAGGGCAGAACCAAGCAGAAACAGGACATATGGCAGAGATGAATGCCACTGCCTCCTCCTTACCAGTAAGGTTGGTTCACCCGCATCTTCATCCTCTGATGTCACATGTGCCTCACACGTGGGTGGTGGTAGATTGCCTGCCGCACTGTGAGGCACTGACACATCAGGGGGCGGAGATGTGGATGTAGAAGCAGCAGCAGCATTCATCTGTGTAAGACCTTGAGGCAGAAATGCCATGACGATGTGCTGCAGGGCATGGAAGGTCCCAGCCACATCTCGCTGGTGTGCAGCCGTGGCAGCCATTCTTTCCACCATCATCCGCTCCATGTTCTCCATGAGCCCCCGCATCTGTCCCAACTCCCGGCTGACATCGCTGGAGCCACTCTGACTGGACAGTTGTTCTTGTCTCAGTATCATGACTCCAGCGATGTCAGCCATGGATCGTTGGAGAGCATGGAGCGGACTGTGGGTGTCCGTTAGGGACTGTAAGTGGTCCCTGATGGGAATCAGACACCAATGTATGGCATCAAGTTTGGCTGCCATGAGGTCGAACCCCACCCGCACCTGATCAGCCATCTTCTCCTGGACCTCTAACACACGGCGTTGGAAGGCCATGTGTTGTTCGTGGGGGTCCTGGGAGTCAGCCGTGGTGGTGGGTGCTTCCTGCTGTGTGGTCTGTGCAGGGGGTGGGGTCTCCTCGATGCAGCTGGGCTGCCCTGATCCTGGAGGTGAGGTGCCGTAGCTGTCCATGAACTCTTGGAGGGCATCGGTGTCGAAGGTGTGGAGGTCCTCTTCGTCATCAGTGAAGAGCTGTTGGGTCTGCTCTGCAGGAGGTGTTGGTTCTCCCTCTGCAATGTGAAGGGGTGATGCAGTTTAACATTGTTTTCACATGTATGTTGACGCATTGTTCAAGTTTACATACAGACTGCATGACAATATACATTGTGACTGTTTGGGAGGAGCTGCCTATTTGATGCGGGACAGTGGACATTTCGACAACATCATGGATGTGTGTTTGCACTTGTACATTATCATCTCACATTTCCCTGCTATGCAAAATGTGATTGACCAGTTTCTACACACAAGCGGCACCAGTTGTGTCCTCTGTTCTGTTGTGAACGTGTTGCAGTTTATACCACATTGTTGTCAATGTTGATGTGCTCTGAATGTTATGTGTGTGTGCTGCATTTTGAGAGAGTCGTCCCTGCAGCTCTGATTTGGCTGGCCCTTATCCCTTTCAGGCGGGGTGCCTTTGACTTCTGCGCTTATGCAGTGCTGAGATGTTGCATTCTTAGGTAAATTGGGCTCTTGGTGGGAGTTGGGACTCTGGGGCATGGTTTGTCCGCAGATGTGTTGTTGACGTCAGGGGTTGTTTGTGCACGTGGATGTGTCAGAGTGTGACCTGCTCCTTTACGGATGTGGTCCACACTCAACCACCTCAGTGTCGTGGTGTGCAACATGTCATGATATATTGACTGCAGCCATGCTATTCGTCATGCAGTGTCACTTGCACTGTCAGTGTGGCTCACAGACACGCCGCTTTGCTGGGTTTGGCACATGTGCATGGGTTGGTTGTGGGATTGGTGATGTGTGGGAAGGGTCCCCTCTGGGCACATAGTCGACGGGGGCCTACTTGCTGTTTCTAGGTGTGCTGCAATGTGCCAAGGGGATCAGGGACATGATCCAGAGTCATTGTGGGTGTGCACTGTGCTATACTTAATTGTGCATGTGTGATATTGTGCCCATCTCCCCCGTCTTCCCAGTCCCTGGTGGTTACTCACCCTGTTGCTGTTGTGTCAGGTCATGTTGAGCAGTGTCTGGTCCCCCAACTCCTGCCACCGTCTCCCCACTGATGACTGTGGACACCATTTCCTCCATCTCATCCAGCTCCTCCTGTGGCGCTGGACTCCCACCTCCAGTCTGCATTGCTGCCTTCTGGTTGTTGCCAAGTTTCTGCTTGGTCTTGCGCTTCACATCATTCCAGCGCCTCTTGAGCTCTTCCATTGTCCCCCTCAGCACTCCGACTGCATTCACCTTGTCCAGGATGGACTGCCATATTCCATTTTTTGTTGCCAATGACACAGTGGAGGTGACGAACAGTTGTTGATGGTGTTCTATCACCTCCGTGATCAGGATCCTGTTTTCCTGCGGACTGAACCGCGTCTTCCTCTTCTTCTTGTCCTTGCCCTTCCCTGACCCCGAGGTCCCAGGCTGATCCTCCGGGGGGCTTGTGGGGTTCTGGCCATCCTCTGTACCTGCTCCGGCTGCCTCCATTGTGCTTCGCTGTAGTTTGGTGTTTGTTTATAGTTTTTTTTCCAGCTTTTGTAGTGATTTTTCCCGTCCGACGTGTGTGATTTGCAGGACTGGCTCTGCTTTTCGCTGATTGTCTTATCGCGGTTGGGCCCATCGCAACTTTTTTCGCGTTTGGGTTTGGATTTTCATCGCCGTCCCGGTAATGTTATCGCGGACATTTGACGCGTTATTGGAGACTATTGCATGTTACCGCTGTGTTGAAAATACGATGTTAACACGGAGTTATTTTCCGGTGATATGAGAACTTGCGTTAACCTATTTTGGCGATGTTTATCGCACGTTCTTGAGAATATCCCCCTAAATGTATTAAATATAAAGTTTGAAAAAGGTGGCTTAATATGCAATTTGATTTATAAAAATGGACACTTCATGGACCATAATGCATTGCAGTGTCACAATAAAGACTAACATGAAGTAAAACTGAAAAAAAAGTATAGCTAAACAAAAGTGTATCTAATAAACATGGAGCTTTGGCTAAAATTACACACCACATAGACATTAAAACTTACCTTCTACACTTATAGTGTGTTCAGATGTGTCAATGTTACTGACACCTATCACAGCCTAGGACTGCAAAGTTGGTTCGATTGGCTGTTCAAGTGGTGTTGCTGGAGACTCTATACTTGCTTTACCTGCAGTAATTGCTGCAGCTTGTTTTCTTGCTGCTATTCTTTCCTTAGTGCACATCCGTAGGTCATACCATCATTTTCTTAATTCTTCCACACTCCTGTTTGTCACACCAACCGCATTTATCCTCTGCTGGGTGCTTCAAAATATTTGTCTTTTGGTTGATTCTGGAATAGTAGCAGATGATTTCCCAAACAATTTTGCATTTTCTTGAACACATTCTTCTGTTAATATTTCCAATTCCTGGTTGCTAAATTTCCTTTTTTGCTTCCTACTGCTTTTTCTTGTGAATTGTGGTTAGCCATGATGAAGGATGAGGGTGGATGGCAATGGATTCAGCCTCCAAACTCCAACAAACAATCAACCATCCGCCAGGCACCCTGGACCGCCAGGAACCCTGGACCTCCGCCCCGCCCCGCCAACGCTACAACCCAGCAGCACACCACGCACTCAACCCAGGCCGCAACAACAACTGCAAGCTAGCATCACCAGCCGACTCCCACGGACCCTTCAGCTGTCACCGCTGCCGGCACACCTGCAGCACCGCCAAGAACACGGATCCAGCACAACCCGCCCACAAGAACACAACCGAACCGAAGACCCTGCAATGCATCCTCCTCAACGTCCGATCCCTCCACAAACACGCCACAGAAATCTGGGACCTCCTTGACAGCACCACCCCGGACGTAGCGTTCTTCACCGAAACCTGGACCAACACCACCTCGGGACCGGACATCGCCATCGCCATCCCCCAAGGATACAAGATGTCCAGGAAGGACCACCCCACCCGCCCAGGAGGAGGAATCGCCATTGTCCACAAATCCAGTCTCCGCCTGAGCACACTCCCTGACGAGCCCACAGAACTGATGGAACACCTTCACTTCAAGATACTGGCCAGCCCCACCGCCACCCTCTGAGGAACCCTCATCTACCGACCCCCTGGACCTCGCGGACCCTTCGCCAACTCCATCACGGACATTATCTCCCCGCAGGCCATCGCATCCACCAACTACACCCTGCTGGGAGACCTCAACTTCCACCTCGACAACCAACTGGACCCCAACACCACATCCCTCCTGGACAACCTCCACAACATTGGACTGCGCCAGATCGTGACCGAGCCCACGCACTCAGCAGGACACACCCTCGACCCCCTCTTCACTACAGGAAACTCCATCACCTTCAGCCACACCACCGAACTCCCATGGACCGACCATTGTTGCGTCCACTTCACCTTCAGAACACCCACCATCCACAGACACCAGCACCTGCATCCACGAAGAAACTGGACCAAAATCACCGACGACCAGCTCACCTCCTCACTCAACAACTCCACCCCAACCATCGTGGAAAACGACGACCCCAACACCGCAGCCCGAACCCTGCATAGATGGATCACGGACAGCACCAACACCATAGCCCCCCTCAAGAAAAACAACAATACCCACGCCAAGAAAGCCAGATGGTTTACCACCGAACTTCGAGAGTCCAGAAGCACATGCCGCCACCTCGAAAAGGCCTGGAGGAACACCAAATCCACAGAAGCCCACGACAACTTCAGAGCCGCCACCAACGCCCGCCATCAACTCATCAGAGAAACGAGGAAAAAAGCGATTGAAGACAGAATCTCCACCCACGCGCACAACAGCAAGGAACTCTTCAGCATCATCAAGGAGTTCGCCCAACCCACTAGCGAGTCTACCGACATCCCTCCCTCACAAGACCTCTGCGACAAACTCAGCACCTTTTTCCACCACAAAATCAAGAGCATCTACGACAACTTCGACGAAGACAACCAACACACTGAACCCTCACCAACCACCCCCGACACCCGGAAACCAGCGATTGACGACTGGACAGCCCTCACCACGGAAGACACACTGAAGACAATGAAGTCAATCCACTCAGGGGCCCCCACGGACCCCTTCCCCCACCACATCTTCAACAGAGCCGCCGACACCATCGCACCCATGCTCCGCAACACCATCAACCGCTCCCTGGCGACCGCCTCGTTCCCCGACGACTGGAAACACGCCGAGGTCAACCCCCTCCTAAAGAAACCCTCAGCGGACCCCACCGACCTCAAAAACTACAGACCCATCTCCCTGCTCCCGTTCCCAGCGAAAGTCATCGAGAAAGCCATCAACAGCCAACTCGCCACATTCATTGAAGAACACAACATCCTCGACTCCTCCCAATCCGGCTTCAGAAAAAACCACAGTACGGAAACCGCCCTCCTCGCCGCAACAGACGACATCCGCACCCTACTGGACAAAGGAGAAACAGTAGCCCTCATCCTCCTCGACCTATCAGCGGCATTCGACACAGTCTCCCACCGCACCCTAATACGCAGACTCTACGACGCAGGAATCCAGGACAAGGCCCTCGACTGGATCCGCTCCTTCCTCTCCGGCAGGACGCAGTGGGTCAGACTCCCCCTTTCCTCTCGGACCCCACACCTACCACCTGCGGAGTCCCCCAGGGCTCCTCCCTCAGCCCGACGCTCTTCAATGTCTACATGGCTCCACTCGCCCCCATCGTCAGAACCTACGGACTCAACATCGTGTCATACGCAGACGACACCCAGCTCATCCTCTCCCTATCCAACGAGCCCAACACCACCAGACGCAACTTTCGAGAAGGCATGGAAGCCGTCGCCAAATGGATGAAAAACAGCTGCCTACAACTAAACACCAACAAAACAGAAGTACTCATCATGGGCCCAAACCCCGATGCCTGGAGCGACACCTGGTGGCCCCCCGCCCTCGGAAACCCGCCAACCCCCACGGACCACGCACGCAACCTGGGAATCATCCTGGACTCCGAGCTCAAAATGGACCGCCAGATCAACTCTGTCTCGTCTTCCTGCTTCCACACCCTCTGCCTCCTTTGTAAGACCTTCAAATGGATCCCCCTCGAACACCGAAAGACCATCACTCACGCCCTGGTCACCAGCAGACTTGACTACGGCAACGCACTCTACGCCGGAATAAACAAAAACCTCACCCGCAAGCTACAGAACATCCAGAATGCCGCCGCAAGACTGGTCCTCAACCTGCCAAAACACTGCCACATCGCCCAGCACCTGCGCACACTCCACTGGCTCCCTGTCGAGGCGAGAATCACCTTCAAGATGCTCACCCACGCACACAAGGCCCTCCACGGCACCGGACCAGCATACCTGAACAGCCGACTCAAATTCCACGCACCCCAAAGGACCCTACGATCAGCCCAGCTCTACTACGCCGTGGTCCCCCGCACCAGAAAGACCAGATCGGGAGGCCGCTCCTTCTCCTTCCTCGCGGCCAAAGCATGGAACGCCCTTCCGCTCCACCTCAGACAGACAACATCGCTCCCCATCTTCGCAAGAAACCTCAAAACCTGGCTTTTTGACAGACCCCCTCCTTGATGGATGGAACCTGCACCCCCTAGCACCTTGAGACCCTTACGGGTGAGTAGTCGCGCTTTAACAAACCCCTGATTGAACCATGTGGCCTGATGCACTCCTACAGTCTGCAATATCAATTCTGTAATGTCAATAGTGCAAGACAGAGCACCATTTGCAGTTAGGGAATGAAAAGGAATCCTTATTAGTTCTTAAATAGCTAAACATAAGGAATCGCTGTTTAAGGCCAAAGGCCAAACTGTACAAACCATTTTGTGATCGTTCTTAATACCGATACGGTACTAATCAGTATTAAGAAATCGCAAAATGATTAATCTGTACATCAGGCCCTATATCTTTAATATGGAGCACGTGCCAGATCAGTGACTTATCTCACTCTTGCTCTCTCATCAATACACAAAAATTAATGACAGAAACATGCATCCCTAAATCAAATATCTCATCTAAAGAATCATTCAGATCAGATGTGCTCATTGTGAGGTTCATTATTTTACATAAGGGCAAGTCTAAAAGTATACTGTCTCTGTTTGAGAGCAAAATGTAGTTTTGCCCTCTACTTTACAAGATGTATTAGGGGTAAAAACTCTTCCAACCCTATTGAAAATTTGGGCTTTTGATTACTGCTTGCTTGCTCCTTCCAATTTGGGATAAGTGTTTACACCCTACCACTTTTAAAAGTCTCCAAACACCACTATTTCTAGGGCTAAGGTCTGTAGATTAACTTTGCTGGCCTCCTTGGAACCGACTGAAAAGGGAGACAAAGATAGATCTTGGTAACTACCTCTAACTACCTTAAGTGTGCAAAAACAGACCAATACATTTATTTAGGTGGAAAAACCCACATGACTCTGAAATGTGTTAATGGTCAGCATATTTAAACCACAGAAAAGTAATAATGAACACAGCTCTTATACAACTGCATGTGGCAGAAACTTCAAATGTACCACATAGTTGAACTTTCAAGTCAATTATTTTGTCTATCTCTTAAAGAATGTGGCAAATCTCTCAAATTTATTTCATGATGTTTCTTTTAGTTGATAGATTCGTGAAATATCAATGGGTATGTGATTCCCGGTAAGAAGGCTTTTGGAGTGTGAAGGTTTATTGAACAAACTGTAATTTATAAGAGCATGTTTCAAAAATCCGAGCTTACTTTTTTGGACAAACGAAAATCCTATCAGATGAGCATGCCTGAGTACAGTATTTATCCAAAAAAACAGTACTACAAATCCCTTTTGGGAGCCAGACTCATCATCGTATTCAAGGATTGCTCTAGTGATTTATGAGGGTAGGAAAGGAGGAAAGCAATATTAGAAAATAAAACTAATGATGACATCAAAGATGTGAACTAGTGCTTATGATCATAAGACCTGCTCTATTTAACAGCCAACATCATCTGATCTTTTTTTAATAGTATTTTATACAAAGAACTTCAACATTAGGTGTTGGCTAGGAAGTATGACAGTTTATTGCAGAATGGTGATGTCCAATGGGGCTTGCTAAAAAAGCCCAGGTAAAACATTTGACAATTAAATATTGCATGTCAAATTGATAGATCATTGAACAGTAATTAAGCAAGGACCTGTAACATGTATCACTCTTAGAATAAATACTCTATTTATTCAAAATGTTGTCAAAGCTTTGTGAAGCATGGTGTAATGATAGAAGGTATTCAAGTAAATGAAGTTGGTGGTACTGAAGAAAAGCAAAAATGGAGCAAAGAATTCATGAAATACTTCAACAACGAGTTTCTGATTATTCAAATGGAATAATGCACATTACTAGAAGACCTACTCCACTTAAGAAAAACAATATTCCCTTTTATATATGGGATGAAGTACCTGCTTGGCATCCGAGGATATTGCAAATTACCAAGGAATTCTGTGACATATGTAAGTTAATGGAACTCCGAGGTGACATACAATGTGCTTTTAAGGTAGAGCAGAGAGTATTTTTTTACTAATAGTTAATAGTCATACCCTCATTCTTCCCACAAACAGCTTAAATCATTGATGTCTTATTTCTTCATATGAAATAGATAATTTGATTTTCAGACAATAAGAATAAAAGCAAAATCTATAGCATGAAATTAAACACACCAAAACATTGTTAGTAATTTATTGCAAAAATATATAGGAATCAGTTTACTGTAAAACAGATTTAAAAATGGTAGTAGTACCTGGGACAACTTCCCAACACACTTCCCTCTCTTTCCCTCCCGGGACCCCCTCCTCCATCTCTCCCCTCAGCCTTCTTCCCCCTCTTTCCCCCTGCCTGCCCCCACCACAGGCACGCAGACATATGGATCTTTCCCTCTCGATGGAGACCTCTGATACCATACTACCATGCACAGGGCACACCGATACACCAGCAACATAGGACACCCCCTCCTCTCCCAACCCAACCCCCCTCCCAATCTTCACCCCGCCCCGCCCCACACACACCCATCCCGCCATCCCTTTCCTCCTCCCAGTTGTGGCATCTTTCCTCATGGTTCGGGGCCTGCGGTCTACCCCACCTTGCGACATAGACAATGCCCTCCACTGCCTCGATTTGCCCTCCTTGCCCCCACACTGGCATTGTGTGGCATCTCCTGACATGCCATGACACAAGGGCCTGCACCCTGCTTGTAATAGAAAAGGGTACATATCCGATTTGCAGTGACCAATATCCGAGGTATGTGACACAGAGACAAAAGGCCAGACACCCTGTCTTTGTTAGATACCTGCGCCCTCCCCCTTGTACCCCTGCTGTTCCCCTCTCCCTCTCCCCCTTCCCACCCTGCCCCCCCTCATATCCATCCTTTTTATTGCACCATTCAATGTTGTCGCTAACTAGTTGCATTCCGTCTACATTGACACGTTTTTGTTCACTCCTTTTCTATTTCAATAGAAAATTACAACACAAAAACATGGTAGTAGCTCAGGATGAGTAATACCATGCAGAAATATTCTTTCTATCCTGTCACAAACTACATGAAAGTGTGAGAAAATGCCTCTTTTTGTGTTGCTATCCCCCTTTTTTGTGGGCTTATGTTGCTGGGTTTTCAGCTCTGCTCATTGCGGCACTGGTGCCCAGTCCCCAGTGTATGTGCTTTGACATCTAAAAGATGAGAGAATTGGCCAGCTCCTAATTGATATATTAAACTTACTAGTAAGGCCATAGTTTATGGTGTACGAAAAACATCAATGGCATGGAAAGTTAAATGTCACCTGTGAACCGCAGCACGTGTTGTGCAATCCAATAATCAGACAAGCAAAAGATGACTTCAGTCCTACCTGTGTAGTCTACCTCTTGCAGCTTTTAAACCTGCAGGCAACCCTGTCAAAAGAACCCTTTTAAGAAGAAACAAACCAATGTCTACTTTATTAAATTAGTCACCCCTTGCAAGCATTAAGTGTTCCTACAGGGACTGGCCCTTTACTGTGGAAGGCTGTAGTTGTCCTATGAGAAAAACTAAAGTTTGGATAAAATATTAATTCTGCTAAATTTGGACTTGGATTTATTACAGAGATGATACAACCATTATTTTTACCCATTACTAAAAATGCAATAAACTGGTGAAGTCAGACTTTTAATGAATATTTGGGGAAAGTAACTTTAAAAACGTATACTTTGTCTGCCTGAACCTCCAGTTCTGTAATTAGAATTAGCCTTACATAAGTTGGCTCTTGTCAGTGCTTCTCCTTAATTGACTTGTAAAATATGCTCCCAGAGCAGAACCAATGGCTTATGTTTTTTGGCAGGAAGACTGAGGTGAGAGGTGTGTGACTCCTACCAGCTCAAGAAGGGCAGCTAGAGAGGAACTTGGTAATTCGAAGGGACCAGGTAAAGGCCTGACCATTCATAGTGAAGTGAGACCTGGGGAAAAGAAGCCTTTTGTTCCCTAGGCACTCAGTAGCTACTTTGGCACTAGCTCAGTGGGAGGGGATCTGCTTCCAGAACCAGTTTGGTGTAATTGAGGAAGAAGGGAATGCTTATTTTCCTAAACACAACCCTAGCTGGCACAGCAGCAAACTTCAAGGGCATAAAGATACTGCCATCTTGGATTTGCCTCTGAAGAGTGCACTATGGGAGAGTTTGCAGTAAGGTAAGCATGATGTGTTGCAATAGTGGGAAGAGCTGCCCCGGGGAATTTTTTTCTCATATGTTAGGGACTGTCTAGAAGTCACGGCCACAGATTGGCTAGTGAACCCTACAAAAGTAGCATCTCATCCACAGTACAGGACTTGTGGATGAACAGAAGAAGACTGAACTTGCTGGTTGAGACCTTGTGTGGAGACTGGAAGGGTTGGACTGCTCCCACATATGCCCAGGACTAAGAAGTGGACTCTGAAAGTCATTTTGCTGACCACCTATGTGACTACAAGGGCACAAAAGGCTGCAACAGGCCTTTTTCTGGAGTGAGCAGTTGACAAATTTCAAACCGGACAGGACTGGACCTTTCTGGTGGCCTCTGCTAGAGTGGGGCCTGGAACCAAAGCACTGTTCCTGAGGTGCTGGAAGCTTTAGGAGTGATCAAGAAGAGCTGTTCCAGAAAGTCATCAGAGCAGGACTTCATGGATAAGGTGTCCAATTTTGAGTGGACTTTGAAGATTCGGATTGAGGCTTGCTTTGCTGGAGGAGTATGAGCTCCATGAAAAAGACTAACGTCCTGATTTTGAGTTAGGGGGATGGATTAAGTATCGTCGCTATGGCGGAGTCCTTTACTCCCATGGTGAGGATACTTTGCCTGCCAGATTTAGAGATGTTTGCCGGATCCTGTAAATGCATTAAAAGTTTGATGGACGGCTCCACCAAACACTGATCAACAGACTCCACCAGATCAGAATCCAAGGAGCAGCACTCAAATAGATCGCATCCTACACTATAGGAAGAACACAGAAAATCATCCTCCCTCCCTACTCCTAGCTCGCTAAAAACATCACCTGCGGTGTACTTCAAGGCTCATCCCTCAGCACATCCGTCTTCAATGGTTACATGACACCCCTAGTCAACATCTTCAAGAGCCATGGACTCAACATTATCTCCTATGCCACTGACACCCAACATATTCTCTCCCTGACGAACGACCCAATTACCATATAGGACAAGTTCAAAAGATGAATTAAAGACATGGCCATCTGAATGAAGAACAACTGTCTCAAACTCAAGACAGACAAGACAGAAGTATTCATCTTCGGGAAAAGCTGAGACACCCTCTGGAAGAACGAATGGTGGCCACCTGAGCTGGACCCAACCACCAAACCCACCGAACATTCCCACAACCTCGGCATCATCCTCGACAGCCTGCTATCCATGAAGAAGCAGGTCAACACAGTCTCCTCTGCTTGCTTTCTTGCACTCCTAATTCTCAGGAGGGTCTTCAAATGGCTCTCACCCAACAGCAGGCGAACAGTCATGCAAGCTCTCGTCACCAGCAGGCTCGACTACGGAAACTCTCTCTATGTAGGAATCAACACCTAACTCATGAGAAAACTCAGACTATCCAGAATACAGTGGCCAGACTCATCCTTGAACTCCACAGATGGATGCACATCACCCCTCACCTGAGGAAACTCCTTTGGCTACCAGTTGCAAAGAGATGCCAGTTCAAGCTGCTTGCCGTCGCTTATAAGACACTACACAACGAAGGACCAGCGTACCACAACAACCAAGTGAATTTCCACCAACCTACCAGGAAACTCTGTTCTGAATTCCTCTCCCTAGCAGTCACTCAACGCAACCACTGAACAAACAGTGAAGGCCACTCCTTCTCCCACCTAGCAGCTAAGGCCTGGAACAACCTCCCCTTGCACCTCGGAGCCTCACCATCACTCCAGCAGCTCAGGAAAATAATAATAATAATTCCTATGTGTGAAGCACGAACATATAAGCCATTAGGGTTTCAAGGCACGGGGGCCATCGGGGAAATTAAATGACGTATTGCCCAGAGTCACATGATGCTGAGCTGAGCTGCCGCTGGCGATCGAACCGTGAACCCAGTGCTCCAGACTCAGCCGCTCTGGCCATTGTGCCACACCTCTCCCTCAAAATAGGAGTTTTATCCCATGGCATGGGGTCAGTTTGCAGTTATCACTGCCTCTTAAAGCCAGGATTTACCTGACAGTAAATGACAGTGAAAACTTGCCATTTGTCTGCCCGCTCAAAATAGGGTCAGCAGGCAAATGGCAAATCCTCTGATGACCATTACTTTGTTGGGCCATTGAAGGTGTATGTTGATAGCAGAGACAGAGTAGTCTCCTCGGTCAACATACTGAAGGTCCGCTGGGTTCTAAATGAGGGAGGGACAGACCAATTTGTTGCAGAGAGTATTCCTTGGCCATTGCGATGGAGTACCCTATCCGTAATTTGTAATTGGGCCCTAAGTCCAAAGGTAAAAATATTTACCTGGAAAAAGTGCAAAAGTATCTGCCTGGGTAGGGGAGGCCTTCTGCAGCTGAGAAATATGAATTTATCCTGCTGGTAGCTTTTCTAACAAAAACCATTGACTTCAGCAGGACCTTGTCCATCAACTCTCTGATAGCACTTCGCCGGGATACCGTCTACAGCCTTGCTCTTCTGGAGGATTTCCACTTCCATTTCAAAGACTAAGTCAGGAGGAAACATCTTTGACTGGGATGACTTGGTGGCTTTGTGAACCCAACTATCCTCCATTGTGGTCAGCTTGAAATAGTACATAGGTCACAGTGAACCACAAACAATAACTTCTGGCTGGTGCTTTACTTTTTCCTTGCGATTTTTACAGAAAGCATAAACACATTGCAAACAAATCATAAGAAAGACAGTCTTTTTTTAGATGTTTCAACTTCTAGTATAGTAATGCTCAGTGGCCTGCCTTTCACCCTGGGCTGCTGGCTCTGACAGCAGACCTTGCAATATTACAACTAAACTGTAGTAACTTATTACAGTTGAGCAGCTATGTCATAATTAAAGTGATTACAGGATATCATGTATTATACATAGTATTATAGATGGTTAATTGTGAATAACAGGGACATTTTTCTCTGAGCAGTTCTGAGTGACATCAAACAGAGAATGAGAGTGAAGCTTGAATTATCTATGATGTCACTCAGAACCTTGAGGTGAAAAACATCCCAATATTTCACATTTTACCTAATTATAATTGTATGTTTATAATTGCCCCAGCCCATCTGCCCCTGCTTATGACATTTACCTAGGGTCATTGGAGGAATTGGGAAGCCATATGGAATATGTAAATAAAATATACAAAGAAACCTGGACTTCCTGTCACACGCTTCACCATTCTATGAAAAATCCCTACACCATCCATCCTCGACATGAATAAAACTTCCGTTCTCCTGCTTCCCACCTTCATTACCAATCTGAAAGACCTTTTCACAGCTCAAAATGAAGAGCACCTGGACTGTTGCTACCCAACCCCACCACTCTCTGACAAGCCCATTCATTCCCAGCCCAAAACGCAGTTCTTGCTCTGGCAGTGAGAGTGGAGAGCCCACACGGTGCAAATAGTGGCTTTACTACACTTTTCAGATGTTGTTCTGCAGATACCCGCTATAACTGGGGAGAAAGCAGTTGGTGCAGGCACAGCACTGCCCTTTTTTCCCAACTCACTCGAGTCTGTGGTGAGGTGGGAGAATGCTGGTGAGACTGCCAATCACAATAACACCACCACGCTTGGTCTGTTGGAAACCCGGGTGAGGCAGCAGAAGAAAATGGAAGAGAGCACTTCCCCTGTGTAAGGTCACAACAGTGGTACCCACTTCAGTTACCACTGTGGTGGCATCACTACAGTAAATAACCAGATTCCATTTGGTTGTTTTTAATAAAGATTTTCAATGGGAGACATACATAACATTATAATTCACACATACAATGTGAAACATCACAAATATATCAAACTATCAAACTAACAATATCAAACTGTGGTTATTTGGAAGCTTCCACACATTTCATATGGCATGTTCCTGTCCACAATGAGAAGTATCTTGGAGTGATATAAAATAAAGTTGTTTCTATTAGTCATTATGGGTCAGAATTTGCTTTTCTAATAAAAATGAGACTTTTATTAAGCAGTTTGAATCATTTTATTATAGTTTATGAAGCTCATGTCTGCAAAAGATTTTTTTTTAAATATCAACTTCATGGCAAAGTGTATTGATGTAATTGCAGGTAAAAAGAAGTTGATACATTTGATTATTTTATCCATTGTCAAGGGACCAAAGGGAGGAGTTATAATCCTTAATGTAATTGGAATGCAAATTAAAATTGGATGCATTGTGTTGATCAATCTCAAATTTCATAGATGTTATATATGACCTCTTTAAAGTAGATGATAACCTTTCTAGAATATTTAATTTCCAATTTTTGGCAGGCAAATGCATATATATGTGAAAGAAGGAAGGACCTGTATCTTGTGTTATGAATATGGTGCTTGAAAGACAAGAGGATTAGTTTGATTTAGTAAAATATTCTTGTATCACTCACCAATTTACTCATGATGAAACACATACATTAACATTTTGAGAGATTATAGAGGTTGTCTTCATACATTAGGGTTGTAAATATTGAAAACCTATCTTTAATATTTATTATATGAAGTAATAATCCTTCTCCAATATTTGTCTCTTGCATAAATCGGACTGCCTCATAGAATCAGTGAAGTGCATTTACCAACACAAGAAAGTTTGACAGACTATAGTCTGTCCTTTAACTCCCCCAGCTGACTATACTCGGAACACTGAAATTGCCTATCTCATTTACAAGTCCATACAGCAGCACTCTCTTGCGTGCCTCTTACAAAAGGTTGAGTTATCAGTCTCACCTACAATAATCACATGGCAAATGGACTGCACATATTTACCATCTTTGTCTACTTTGCAAGATATGGCCGCTGCGACGCAGCTAGGGTAAGGTACACTTGGCTTGTTACACACGAACGTGTGTACACACATGTGCAGGCTGCGTGTGTGAGACTACTGTCGTGCCCAGCCTGGTACCTGTACACTGGTAGCCTGGAGCAGAGGGAACTCTGCAAGGTTAGATGTTGACCTGGGAGAGGCCTTGTAATACTAGTAGGTACTCACAGGTAAGATAAGTAGGGTTCACTAGTTTTTTTGTAGCATCACTGTAATATACACATAGGGGGAAACCTGCCTTAAAGTGCAGTTTCACTTCATTAGGCCTACACAATCCAGTAAGGTATCAAACTGGGGTGAAACATGTCTGTCAAGCTTGAATACACAGGTCCCAAGAACTCATATGAACACCATACGGGTCATTCAGAATTGTCATATTTCGCTGGCTCAGCTTATGGTCCAATTCCGGGACTTTTGTCACCCTGCTGGGCCAAGTTCATTACTATGCTCCCCAACAAAGGGAACAAAGCCCCCTCAAACAAAAAGGAGTAATTAACAGTGCTTCACTCAGCTCCTGAGGAGTGAAGGGTGGGGAAAATAAATCTGCATCTGTTAATTAGCTGTCACACTGTGCCAGGGATGGGACAGCCTAGGCTCACTGAAAAAAATAGGAAGCCCAGACATCTGGAGCCAACACAGGAGGGGTCTCCCCTTTGATGTTTTGATGGCAAAGTCCCTGGAAGTTATGTCAGTAAGGGGTAGAGCTGAGGCCCCTAAAGGAGATGTGAACTGAGATCTCTTAACAGCACCATCTTAGATTGTCCCAGCATGCTGTGCAGGAGGGTTGGGACAACGATGGAGGGGTGATGTTGCACCCCGGGATGGGCAAGGGTTGCTTGGCATGTAGGACTTTCAACCCCATTTAAAAACTCTTGCACAAAGGACAAAAAGAGAGTTGGACAGTGCAACTGGACGGCAGCAAGACCACGGACACTTGGAAGGACAAGTCACCTGATGCCCTAATGGACTAAGGACTCAGTCTACCCCAGAACCACTGAGTCTTTACAAGACCAGTGAGGCTGGTTCCTTTACACACCCTAAGGACCAGTTGGGGAGGTCTGGACTTCTATGCCTCAGCAAGAGGACAGGAGAACCGGAGATCAAGAAAGGAGAAAGGCAGGTGCAGGGAGCCAGTGAAGCCAGCTTCCAGCAAAGTGTGCCACTTTACAGGACTTTTGAAAATGATCCTGGTGGCTAGAGTTCACTACCAGGAGTACAATGAGCCCAAGATCATCTCAATTGGCCCAATGAGGCCCGAGATATGGACATTGGAAGGATTTGACCTTTGACACCCTGCTCAAAAACTGGGCATGTGAGGCTCTGATGGAAATCTAAAACTTACCCCAAGGGTGGGCCAATGCCCAGGGGTTGAGGCAAGTTTTATATATTTTTATGAGCCTGGGAGGGGGTGTGTGTGGGCCCCATCCCCAGAGCTCCTTAGGGCCAGGGTACCTCATCCCCTGGGCAGGCATATGCAATGGAGGAGCTAGGGACCCCATCCCCGAGAGCCTGACTATGGAAGAAGAAGGGGGCACCATCACCCCCCCAACAGAAGCAAGGGGCCCGGGGCTCTATGCCCAGGCCCCCAGCAAGCAAAGGAGGAGGGCAAGCATAATTGCACCCCCCACAATGGTGACTGGCTTACACCTGCTCCCCATGCCCATGTCAGGAGGAGTGAGGAAACCACCAAAAGCTGAGCACCATGTCCACATGGAGCGGGCAAAGAGAATCTAGTTGCTGGCTCATGCACCAGCAGTGAAGGCAGCCAGCTGGGCAGGGAGGTGGCTGGGCAGCACAGGAGCAGGATCCCCACACTGCCCCAGTCAAAGTACATGTCAGGGTGACCAAGTGGAACCAGGCATCCCCAACAAAAGAAATAAAAAGGAAAGAAAGAGCAAGATGCACAGCATGAGGCCGTGAACAGCAAAATAATGCATCCAAAGCCATTGATAAAATATTCATCATTTCCCATTTGGAAGCGCTCCATAATGCCCTTCTGGTTTATTTATTTTGAATATATTTTCCTCTTGTAGTGCCCCTAGAATGGTTGTGGTACCACCAATGAAGTACATAAGTGTTGCGGGGGCAGCAGGAATTGCAGCAGCCCCCCAAACAGTTAATTTGCAAAGTGAATCTGAGTTTCTGGGGTCTAGGAATACTATGACCCCAAGATTGTCACCACTACTTTAAAGCATTCCTAAGGCTGGAGCTTTTGCTCTTCAGCAGGGGGTGCAGTGATCTCTAAGGTTGGGTTTTGTGGCTGCAATTTGTGTTGTCTAAAGGTGTATAAGAAAGACACAGACACATTATGTTTATTTTTAGTGTTTTATTGACAATATGTTGTTAATAGTGGTTTTAGACAAACACTGCAATACTTCATCGAAAATAATGATTGCCTTTAAATCTTGTTAAGAATTGTAGTGATATGATAGTATAGAACATGTGATTTATTGGTCCTTTTCAATCAGTCAATCAAGTGGTACTTGTATAGCATGGCTTATCACCCGAGAGGGTATCCAGGCGCTGTGCTGCAGGTATCAGCCGAAGAGCCAGGTCTTGAGTCCCTTCCTGAAGTGGGTCAACAAGGGTGAAGAGCGGATGTGGAAGGGGAGGGCGTTCCAGAACTTTGCGGCAAGGTGGGCGAAGGAGCGTCCTCTAGCGCGGTATAGGTGGATGAGAGGTATCTGTGCGAGGGCGAGGTGTGCGGAGAGTAGACCTGTGAGGTAGCGGAACTGCGCAAAGTGACCAAAATACTCTGCAACGCTACACAAAGTTCCGCAAGTGGCAGAGTGCATTAGATCGGCCCGTTCGTGCTGATTTTTAGCGCTGGGTGTTTGTCCCGCGCTGGAAAATCAGGATAAACGGCATCATGCACAGCACAAGAGGACGCTGCTTCTTTCTGCAGCTAGAGTAGATTTTCTACTCGAGCAGCAGCTTCCTCAACATGAACGGAAGGTTTCTCATCATGAGCGGTCGTGAACATCCGCGACTGCCCGCATTGTGAAATCTTGCTGGGAGGTGGTCTAGCGGTGGATTTTCCTCGCTAGTGCTCAGCAACTTAACATTGAGTTTTTCACAACTCTGCGTGCTCCACGGAGTAGGGAGTGCGCAAAACTCCGTGGACAGAGTGGAGTTCACTGCTCAGGCCAAGCGGAGAGGAGGTTCTTGGGAGGTCGGTGGAAATGCAGGCAGTGGCTTATGTAGGTAGGTTCTTGGTTATGGGGGCTTTGTAGGCGTGAGTCAGAAGCTTGAATAGGCATCTCTTCTGGACGGGGGAGCCAGTGGAGGTCGTTCAGGTGCTGAGTGATGTGGTCCTCTTGGGCAGGTGGAGGACCAGTCTGGCTGCTGTGTTCTGCATTGTCTGGAGTCTTTTCATAAGTTTTATGGTGGTGCCTGCATAGAGTGCATTTCCGTAATTTAGCCGGCTGGTGATGAAGGCAGTTCTCTTGTTGCTGATGGGGAACCACTTGAAGACTTAGGGGACCATGCAGAGCATGTGGAAGGAGGCTGAGGAGATGGGGTTGACCTGATATTCCATGGAGAGTTCACTGTTCAGGATGATGCAGAGGTTGCGGGCGTGGTCTTTCGGAGTGGGGATGGGTGCGAGTTCCGATGGCCACCAGGAGTCATTCCAGAGTGCAGTGTTTTTAAGTTAGATCAGAACTTCAGTTTTATCCATGTTGAGCTTCAGGCAATTGTTCTTCATCCAGGCTGAGATGTTCTTCATACAGTTGTGGAAGTTGGTTTTTTGCCGAGGTGGGGTCAGATGAGAGCGAGAGGATGAGCTGGGTATCGTTGGCATAGGAGATGATGTTGATGACTGACGATGTCTGCGAGTGCTGTCATGTAGATGTTGAAAAGGGTGGGACTGATGGATGAACCTTGAGGGATGACGCAGATGGTATGCTTGAGTTGTGAGGCGAAGGGAGGAAGGCGGACTCTCTGGGTGCACCTGTGAGAAATGATGCACTCCGTCTAAGCGCATCATCTTTGAATCTAATCTGGTGCAGTTAGTTGATGAGTGTTTGGTCGGAGACGGTGTTGAAGGCTGCAGAGAGGTTGAGCAGGATCAGGGTGGCTGATTTTCTTCTGTTGAGTAGGGTGCGAATGTCATCTGTTGGGGCTATCAGGGCTGTCTTGGTGCTGTGGTTGGCTCTGAAGCCTGATTGAAAGGGGTAGTGCAGGTTGTTTCTCTCCAGGTGTTCAGTGAGTTGGAAGTTTATGGCCTTCTCCAGGACATTGGCAGGAAATGGGAGCAGTGAGATGGGACAGTAATTCTGGAGCTCACTGGGGTCTGCAGAGGGTTTCTTGAAGAGGTGACTAACCTTTGTGTGTTTCAGGGCATCGGGAAAGGTGGCTGTGGTGATGGAGGCATTGGAGACGTTGGTGAGCTGGTTGCTAATCTTATCTCTCCTGAGTATGTCAGTGGGGACATGGGTTGGGTGGTGTTCCCAAGTGGATGGAGTTCATTAGAGTAGTTGTGTTTGGTGTGCTGAGTTGTTCCCATGCAGTGAGTGGGTGGTCAGCAGTGGTGGTCGATGGGATGCTGAGGAGGTCGGTGGGTTGAGGATCGAAGTTTCTGTAAATGGTTGCTATCTTGTTGTGGAAGTGGTCAGCAAAGGCGTTGCAGAGTTCCTATGAGGAGGGGGTTGAGTTTTCGGTTGCTGACAGGCAGGTGAACTCTCTCACAATGGTGAAGAGTTCCTTGTTTTGGTTGGTGCTGGTCTCAATCCGGTGAGGCAGGGCCTCCTTTTTTGTGACTTTGAGCTGGCAGACTTGAAGGTGGTTCGGTTGGTGTAGTTCCTGCTGGTGGGTTGGTTGGTCTCTGCATTTTGGCTGGTTTGGTGGGAGAAACTTTGTCAGTGGTGCTGGTGATCCAGGTGTTGAAGCTCTCTACTGCTTTGGTCCACATTAGTGGTGATTTCCAGTTGTGTGATGCTGAGAGCGTCAGTTCATTGGTGCTGAGTGACCTTGGACCAGCTGAGGAAGGGGGCCCTGTGGGGGTTGGGGATAGTGAGGGGAGTCCGGTGAGTGTGAAATGTACCATGGAGTGGTCTGACCGGGTGAGTTTAGAGATTTGACTGTATCTGATTCTGTTGCTGGATGTGAAGATGGGTCCCAGCATGTGTCCTGCTTTGTGTGTGGGGTCTGTGACCATCTGTTTAAGGCCAATGTTGTCTAATCTTTCCAGGAAGTCGTGGAGTTGGTGTCAGAGGGTAGTCCAGGTGGAAGTTGAAGTCTCCCAGGAAGACAGGAAGTTCAGATTCTTTGGTGGGCGGGGTGATGAATTCCGCGATGGCATAGTTGAGGCCGGTACACAGTCCTGATGGTCTGTATGCGAATGTGCCTTTGATGGTGGTTTTGTCGTCAGTGTGCAGGTGATTGATTCCTTGTGTATGATGGCGATGCCTGTTGGTACGGTCATAGTGTTTCAACTTGTAGCCAATGGGTGTTGCCATGGCAATGTCCAGGGCTGATGCGGGTGTGAGCCAGGTCTCTGTAATGAAGGCCACTACAGTGGTGAGGGTGGAGATGGTGTTCCAGACTTCTGTGACGTGTTTGCAGAGCGATCTGCCATTGACCAAGAGGCAACTCAGTTGTTCTGTGGAGGTCATGGCTATCTGTGCTGGTGTGACGCTGGTTGCTGTGATGGTGGTTGGTGCTGGCGTGGAGGTGAACTGACAGTGGATGCAGGTGAAAGGTCCCACTGTGGAGCGAGGTGATGGTTTCATCCAGCGTCCAGGGAGTGGAGGTCTGTGGCGGAGTATCTGTGGGAGTGCAGATGGCCAGGGTTCCTGGCACACAGTCCAGGAGCAGACGGGTGCAGATGGGCTTGCCTTTGGCACACTTTTGGCGTTTTCCAGCAGCAGCCTCCATCAGTAGTCCTGGCAGGGAGGCAGGAGCGCAGCAATCAGGACAAAATGGCATGGGAAAAAATGCAGGAGCGGGCAATGGCTAGGAGCAGGGGCCTAAAAGAAATCACTAGGGGGAAAAATTGGAAATAAATTAAATTAACCAGCGCAATAAGGGTCAAACAGAATTACCAGTAAAATTAGCAGTACGCCTGCCTGTCAGCGGGGCTGGGAATTGAACTGGTGGCCTTGAGGGCTGTGCAACACGGCACAGTCAAGGAGAGCTGGGCAATGGCAGTGGGGGGAGCTGCGCAGAGACCAGAGTTCAGAGGCTACTCACTGGAGACCCGCAGCAGCCTCCATAACTAGTCCTGGGAGGTGGGAGGGGCTGGCAGGGAGGTGGGAGGATGATGATTGGGACAAAATGGCAGGAAAAAAATGGCAAGAGTGGGCAATGGCCAAGAGCAGGGGGCTAAAAGAAAATGCAGGCACTAGGGGGATAAAATAGAAATAAATTTAAGTACCAGCGCAAAAAGGAGCAAACAGAATTACAAGGGTGCAGTCACTGGGAGCTAGGCAGCAGGCGGAGCAGGGCAGAGACCAGGAGTCAAAGGCTACTTACTGGAGCCATGCAACTTCCTCCATTAGTAGTCCTGGAAGGTGGGAAGGGCTGGCAGGGTGGCGGGAGTGCAGCGATAGGGACTAGGCCTGGGCAGAATTTGCGGTGTTCCATTACGCGAAGAGACCAAGAACTCCATGAAGCTACGCGGAGTTCTGCGAGCGGCGGAGTGCCTTAGGTCGTGCTGTTCGTGCTGATTTTTAGTTCCAGGTATTTGTCCTGTGCTGTAAAATCAGCACAAATGACGCCATGCACAGCGCAAGAGGGTGCTGCTTCTTTCTGCCACTTGATGAAGATGTTCTACTCGAGCTGCAGCTTCCTCAGTGCGAACGGATGGTTTCTCAACTTGAGCAGACGAAACCATCCATGACTGCCCGCGTTGAGAAATCTCGCTGGGAGGTAGTGTAGCATTGGATTTTCCTCACTCGCGCTCGCCAACTTAACGTTCATGAGCACAAATGCAGAAAAAACTCCTCTCCACTATGCAGAGCAGAGTTTTCAGAACTCTGCGTACTCTGCAGAGCACGGAGTGTGGAAAACTTTGCAAACTCCGTGAACAAAGCGACGTTCACCGCCCAGGTCTAGGGACAAAACGTCAGGAAAAAAACAGCAAGAACGGGGAATGGCCAGGAGCAGGGGGCTAAAAGAAAATGCAGGCACTAGGGGGAGAAAGTGGAAATAAATTAAATGAACCATCAAAAAAAGGGGCAAACAGAATTACAAGGGCCAAACAGAGTTGCCAGTAGGCCTGGATGTCAGAGGGCTGGAGATTGGACCAGCGGCCTTGAGGGCTGTGCAATAGGGCACAGTCATGGTGAGCTGGGAAGCGGCAGCCGAGGGAGCAGTGCAGAGACCAGGGGTCAGAGGCTACTGTTAATGGTAATGGCAGGTTACTGTGGTGACCCCTTGACAAAGTTCTTAGGTTCACCTTATATATACTTGTCTGTATTATATTGTATTTATTATAGTGATGACTCCTTCACAAAGTCAAAAGGCCTGTTTTATTTAAAGTGATATCCCCCCCTGCATATTGTGACATTCAAGCTCGTAAAGGTGTGGGATACCGTGTTTTCCACAGTTGTGACCCAGTAGGGGTCAAATGTGATTTCAGAATGTCACCTATGGTATTTCTATTTGCCTGAAGAATATATTTGTAAATTAATGCATGGTATTTAGTAGTGTGTGTAACTAATGCACTTTTCCTTTTTCAAAGAAAAAGCACTGAATGGACAATGATTTATTGAGTTTTATTGTTGTGTGCCAGTAAATGGTGATTGCCAGCCCACACCACCTCCCCTGAATAGACATTGGACTACTCTGCTTCACTACCGTGCCAGAGTAAAGTGCTACAATGAGGTTTCATGGTTCCCAGTAAGGGGAAATTGGGGACCTATTTCTTGCACAGGCCTCACATCCTGCACAACTAATAACCCAATTTCTTGCAGACACAACTTCAGTTTCACTGGAGAATGAAGGCAACCATTAGGAAAATGTCCAAAAGAAAAAATTTTCTCTGCTAAGGTACCTCAAATAAATATAGTTTTTACATCCAAATTGCAAAAGAAAAATTGTTATTATGTCATGTATCTCTACCCATAGGATTAGCTCTTAAAAGTCACTGTTGCAGCACTCCCCTCATGTGATCTTTATACAGAGAGAGTCACGGATATATCATAATGTCAAGGATTAACATTATGTATGCTGAAGGACAGATTGGGGTAGAAAAGAATATTGAAATGTCAAATATAAGAGGAAAGCTTTGTGATGCAACTAGCCCAAACTTTTTGTTGTGGCAGAGCTATAGTCAAAGAAATATTTAGTGACCGCACCATGACACACAACAGAACTGAATGCCTTTCTTATGTAATTGCACTGTGTAAAGCTCATACATTTAACTAACAATTTCTCATGGTGAATGCAGACCACGCAGCTTGAGCAATGGTTCCCTCTCTCTGTTTCCAACCTGTGCTGCCAGCTGCTCAAACTCTAACTCAGAGAGATTCTAAGTTAAATGTATATGGTTTAGATAGAGTAGTCATATAAAAACAGACAAACATCTGTGCTATGTGGAAGCACAAGTGCTCAGGATACAGACGCTGGTCTCTATTTAAAGATGAACTTTTTACTTCCAAGCACAATAGTAGGGCATAAGACAGGAATAGAAATATTATTTCACTATAGTATTAATCCACATCGTAGCAGATAACGCACTTAACCAACAGGTTATTTTAAATAGCATCAAGCAATAGGAAAACTAACTTTGGTAGTTGCAGTTAAATGAAATACAAGAATGCAAGGCAGGCGTCCTAAGCCATTTGAATGGCAAAAAGGTCATCCACTTTGGAGATGCAAGGGTGCCTAGATGTGGGTGAACGAATGAGTGCCAGGGTGTCTTCTGGCCAGTGGCGGCTCGCTGAGGGAGTGGTGCGGGGCGGTGAGGCGGGGCAGGCAAGGGGCAAGGTGGGGGGGTAGTGGACTCGGACTTACGACGGACAGAACTCCCTCTGAGTTCTGTCTGTCGTATGTCTGAGTTCACTACTCCCTCACCCTGCCCCTCCCCCGCCGCACCGCCCGGCACCACTCCCTTGGCGAGCCGCCACTGCTTCAGGCTAGACAGATGGATGTCAACAGAACATTTGTGTTCTCACTAAACTTATCAAATGAAAGATTCATATCCACTGATAGAGTAACTAACCAGCAATGAAGAACATCCTTCCGACGAAGTGTTCTTTTGCATATGAATGAACGGGGGTACTTGTAGCATGCGACTGTCATTCAGAAGAGAGCATCCTGATGCTGAGCTAATTACTACTACACACTCCTGAGAGATTGAATTAGATTAATGCCCTACAGAGTGAGTCAGAGGCTTGGAATAACCAGGTTTTAAGTTCTTTTTTAAAAGATGCTTCAGATTCAATGGAACTCATGGTGCTAGGAAGGAGGTTCCCTGCTTGGAGCTTAGAACTGCAAGAGACTTTTCCCCTCAAGATTTCAATCAAAAAGAGGGTGGTTTCAGAATGTTAGCAGAAGAAGATCTTAGGGGTCTATTAGGATGGGGGTCGGAAAACCACCCCGATCACCATGGTAGCGGAAAACAACCGCCCGCTGGTACCGCGGCAAAACCGGCGGTCAGATTAGGATCAACCGCCATTAAAACCCGACCGCGGCGGAAAGAGGCAACGAAAATCCATCCGCAGCGGGCGGAACCGGAAACACCCAAAACCAACGCCAGGCACGCGGAGTAACCACCCGTGAAATTAGGATTCCCCCGATTTGACAGCGGTACGTTCTGCAGTTCCCGACTGCCTCGGTCGCAAACAGTGAGGAATGGGAGAGCCGGCGGAAGGACTGTAGCATAGCCACCGCTGCGGACGCTCCGTGATAAAAATGGCGGTTGACAGAAAAAACGCACAACAAGGCCAGCAAGTGCACACAGGAAGCTAGCCCTGCCCCCAAAAACACATACCACACCTCAATGACCCACCCCAAGGCAACTCCTAAACTACAAATCCCAGGACAACCCACACAACACACCTGACAGCAATACCCCATTCTGACACACCCACATAGCTGAGTATAAAACCAGCCCCTTCCCTGACAACAATCCTTTACAATACTCCAGAAGTGAAGGGCCAAACACCACAGCTGAAAGGAGAGGCAAATCAACACACCATCACTACACACACACACCACACACATCACCACCACCACTCCCACACCTGCACCTCCAACCCCTTTGCACATCACACACCATACACATCACCACCACCACCACCACTTACACACCTACACCTCTAACCCCTTTGCACATCACACACCATGTCACCACAGAAAATGCCCAAATTCACAGACAGTGAGTTGACAGTCATGGTAGACGAGATAATACGAGTAGAGCCACAATTGTTTGGTATCCTCGTCCAACAGACACCATTAGCCACCAGAACACAAATGTGGGTAAGGATAGTTGACAAGATCAATGCAGTAGGGACCACCCCACGCAACAAACAGGAAATCATGAAGCGGTGGCATGACCTGTGTCGTCTAAAGAAGAGGAACAAGAACCATCAGCTGGCTCAGAGGACTGGCGGTGGCCCTCCCATTCCACCAAGAATATTCACTGCATGGGAGGAGAAGGTGCTTGCCATACTGCATCCAGAGAGTCTCACAGGAATAGCCAGGGGAGTGGAGGCTGGTAAGTACCAACACATGTCTCTCATCACACTGCTATGTACTGTCTTGCACAACTACTAAGCAACACCTCCCAGGCCCAAATGCATTCATGTGCACCACAATACCCAACACAGCTCTCACAGATGTAACATGCACTCCATCTTAATAACCCCAAAGGCACCCCAAAATTTACAGGATTGTATGTGACCAGGCAACCAGTACAACAACTCCCACCAAGCCCCCCTGTCCCACCCCTGAGTAGGATGTAGCACTCCACACCCACCCAGAAGCATGTGGCAGCCATCGTATTACAACAACCAAACTTACAGGTAGGTAGCCATCTTCCCAGGGAGGGCTGTCTGGGGGTGGGAGGCCTGCACTACAACTCCCACCAGGCACCCCTGTCCCACCCCTGAGCAGGATGTAGCACTCCACGCCCACCCAGAAGTTTGTGGCAGCCATCGTATTACAACAACCAAACTTACAGGTAGGTAGCCATCTTCCCACGGAGGACTGTCTGGGGGTGGGAGGCCTGCACTACAACTCCCACCAGGTACCCCTTACCCATCCCTGAGCAGGATGTAGCACTCCCCCCCACACCCAGAAGCATGTGGCAGCCATTGCATTGTTCACCTTGACCCAACAGGTAGGTAGCCGTCTTCCCAGGGAGGGCTGTTTGGGGGTGGGAGGCCTGCACTACAACTCCCACCAGGCACCCCTTACCCACCCCTGAGCAGGATGTAGCACCCCCCCCACACCCAGAAGCATGTGGCAGCCATTGCATTGTTCACCTTGACCCAACAGGTAGGTAGCCCTCTTCCCAGGGAGGGCTGCTTGGGGGTGGGAGGCCTGCACAACAACTCCCACCAAGCCCCCCTGTCCCACCCCTGAGCAGGATTTAGCACTCCACACCCACCCAGAAGCATGTGGCAGCCATTGTATTACAACAACCAAACTTACAGGTAGGTAGCCATCTTCCCAGGGAGGGCTGTTTGGGGGTGGGAGGCCTACACTACAACTCCTACCAGGTACCCCTTACCCTCCCCTGAGCAGGATGTAGCACTCCCCCCCACACCCAGAAGCATGTGACAGCCATTGCATTGTTCACCTTGACCCAACAGGTAGGTAGCCATCTTCCCAGGGAGGGCTGTTTGGGGGTGGGAGGCCTGCACTACAACTCCCACCAGGCACCCCTGTCCCACCCCTGAGCAGGATGTAGCACTCCACACACAGCCAGAAGCATGTGGTAGCCATCGTATTACAACAACCAAACTTACAGGTAGGTAGCCATCTTCCCAGGGAGGGATGTTTTGGGGTGGGAGGCCTGCACTACAACTCCCACCAGGCACCCCTTACCCACCCCTGAGCAGGATGTAGCACTCCCCCCCACACCCAGAAGCATGTGGCAGCCATTATATTGTTCACCTTGACCCAACAGGTAGGTAGCCATCTTCCCAGGGAGGGCTGCATGGGGGTGTGAGGCCTGCACTACAACTCCCACCAAACCCCCTGTCCCACCCCTGAGCAGGATGTAGCACTTAAACACACAGCCAGAGAGATGTGTTACAAACTCCAACCCAATGTGACAACAGAACAGGTAAGTAGACAGTGCATGCACACCACCATTCCTTCCCAAAAGCATGGAGCCATATGACAACACCAGCCCTCACATCCCAACAAAATTGACACAGATACAATATCAAATTACAGTGTGCAGATAGCTAAGTGTATATAACTGTCACAGAAGCAAAAGTTTGACTCACCAAATACCATGCTGAAGTGAATCCGGGCCCAGACATATACAGCACTGAATGCTACCTGTAAGATCCATGTGGGTTGAGCTTGAAGGACCATATGAAAACAAAGCAAGCATGATCTGTAGAAAAAGCAAATCAAAGCACAGTACATGACAAAGGTATGCATGAGATGACAATGGCAAGTTCATGCGCAGATGTAACGCATGCCAGGCAGAGTAATCAGCAAACATGCTGCACATCAAGTCGTATATCCGCCAGTTGACAGATGACAACATGTCCTTGTAATCACAAAATTTGCACGTGGGCCATGGCATCCATTGACATGTCACACTGTTGAATATTGATGTATGTACCTCCACATCATGTCAAGATGCACCTTACTGTGCAGACATGCAGTGTGCAAACTAGTAAACTGTGTGTTGCATTACCTGTAAATAAGATACATTGAACAACAAACCTGAGGGGTGCCCGTCAGTTACCATTTCCCCTCTGTCCCACAGGTGACCAAGGACTGAATGCAGAGGATGACAACACCAACCTGCAGAGCCAGCCTCCACCCCCGGAACATGGACTCACTGATGATGACTCCCTGGATTTCCAGGATGCAGAGCTTGAAGCCGGCCCATCTGGCATGCCAGGGCGCAACATGTCCCAGGTCCCCACTGTCCCCCCCCCACCACATCAGCAACAACAACAACCACGCTGAACCCTGCTGGAACGACCTGTGCGGCCTCCACCACCACAACCACCAGTGCTGCCTGCAACACTCGCCCTGCCCCAGAGGATAACCACCCCACCCCAACAACAGAGGAGGGCAGGGAGAGTATGCGTGTGCGTGCAGTGGTGAGGCAACCGGTCCGTCACAGCAGGGCAGATGGGAGGGCAAGGAGGAGTTTGAGCCAAATGAACACTGGTACCGAAGCCCTGGACAACATCACCAGAGTCATTGGGGCCTATGAACAGGCCCAGGTACAAACAGGCCAGGCACAGGAAGATTCCCGCAAGCTCCGCCTGCTGCTGAGGACCAGAGACACCCGCATGGGCCAAATCGTGGACCTCTTGGGCCAGCTAGTGGCGGTACTGAGGGCCAGGCCTGCGGCACAAACAACGCCTCCACCTCCCTCTGGTGGCCCGCAGGATGACAGTTCCACACCCTCCCCTGCCACCACGGAGAGGGGGGACTCCTCAGATACCATTGGCCCTGCCAAACGATCAAGGGGCCGTCCTAAAAAATCCCTGGGAGTATCCCATCGCAAAGCACCTGCCAAACGCCAGTCAAGGAGCCAGCCATGATGGCACCCCTCTTCACCCTGCCATAGATTTCGTAGACTGTCTTTCCCCACACTGCCAAGTGAATGTCATCCGTCTGTTGGACTGGGTCACCACATTTATGTGCTGACTACTTGATTGTCTCACCTTCCATCACTGACAACTCATTGCTTCACCATTCACCTTTTGGTAAATATGCACTCCACTGTCACATGTACCCATTGTAAATAAACACTCCTTACACACCAATGTTGTTGTGTCTGCTCCGTGTTTTAATCACAGGATGTGCAATGTTCACCATGAGTACAATGTACCAGGAGCACAGATTGTTTGTAGGCAAGGAGAGGCTGATGGGACCTGGAGAAACACAACATAACAATATTCACTAGTCACGCGGTGGCATCACAGCCATCACACAACACCTGTCATCAAGGCACTCCAACATGCACACATCACAATGTGCAACAGTACCAACAGATACATCCTGGAACTGTGGCAAACTACCCTGTCCAAGAAACGTTGGCAGCCAGCACTGAGTCAACAACAGCCTGCAGTCACAAAGCTCACATAGACCTTTCCACCAACAACAACATCAGCAGACAATGGGTCTGTTGTACATTGTCACTCACCTTCAAGTAAAGTAGCGGTTGATGAGCTGTTGACGCAGATCGACACCTTCCTCCTCTCCACTATCCTCATCACTGGACATGGGTTGGTTTGCAGGCGGGGACCTCGGCTGCTCATCAGCGTCCAGGAGCAGGGGGATCTCCTTGCACAAGGCCAGGTTGTGGAGCATGCAGCATGCAACTGCAATCTGACACACCTTCTTGGGCGAGTACATCAATGCACCTCCGGTCCTGTCCAGGCAGTGAAACCTTGACTTCAGGAGACCAAAAGTATGTTCCACCACACGACGTGTCCTCTCATGGGCATCATTGTAGCGGACTCCACTTGGGGTCCTGGGATTTCGCAGTGGGCTCAGCAACCAAGGACGGTTGGGATATGCAGAATCACCTAGGTGGGAGATACACAGACCAACTTTGTAATACAACTGTGTCAGAGGACAGCATGTCACACACACAGCACGCTACTTGACACTGCATACTCACCCACAATCCATGCCCGCTCCGGGCGAAGACTATCCATCAGCTGTGGCACAATGCTGTTACGCATGATGTAGGAGTCATGGGAGGAGCCAGGAAATTTGGCACAGACGTGTGAGATGATCATATCGGCCTGGCACACCACCTGCACATTGATGGAATGGAAATGTTTCCTATTCCTGTAGATGTGCTCCCGTGCCTGTGGTGGAACCAGGCCAACATGTGTGCAGTCAATGGCACCAACAACATGGGTGATGTGCCCAAGTCCATAAAAATCGCCCTTCACAGCCGCCAATTCATGCCTCCTGGGGAAATGGATATACCTGTCCTTGTAGATCATCATAGCGGACAGGACATCCCGTAGCACCATACTGAACATAGGTTGTGACATCCCACCTGCGCTAGACACCGTGTGCTGGAAAGATCCAGAAGCAAAAAAATGCAAGGCCGCCATCACCTTCGACGTTGCTGTGAAAGCACCCGGATTTGTCCTGCGAGGCTGCAGGTGGGGCTCCAACAAAGCGCATAGGTCTTGGAGGGTGTCCCGATCCAGCCGGAATTTCCGTATGACCTCCTCATCCTCCATGTGTGCCAGCACTGTGAAGGGACGATGCAGATTTGGTCTCCTCCTAGGTGAGATGAAAGAGGACACATGTCAACGCAATACACCAGGAAATGTGTCTGACATCTTACGTTTTGACTGACACAATGGAAACAATGACTAGCACCACAGTACACCTTACAAAACAACTTACTTGTAGGGACACCTTCAGATACACCATCCGTACACCTGTCCACTTTTCACACAGCTAGCATATCACAAACAATATCCGACTAAGTGAATGCACAAAGGGACATGGCCATATCTTGCATGGGCAGCCCGGAGAGTAGTACCAAAAGCATATGTGTGAAACAGCAACACTACTGTCTCCTACATAGCTGCTGTAAGTGCCACACCTTCTTGTGTAAGTCACACAGGGCACACATCAACCACACAATGACCCAACACTGTGCGTTTATTGCCAAGTATGTGCATGAGCCAGGAAAAGTAGACAGTCAAATCTGCACATTCTGTAGTGAGACATTCATCACTGTAAGTTGCTCAGCCCTTTCACACATTGACATGTGTACCCATTGTAGAGTCCATCACAACACTGTTCTGTGTACATGCTCAGAAAACCACAATTGACATGTGAGTGAGTCCATGCCAATGTTCCTAATCATATACTACAACATGGCATGTGCAGTCAGCAGTGGGGTAAAGGTCAAATTGGCATTGAGTGCACAATCTTGTGCCATGAATCATGTGTCTACTGTGCAGTGTGGAGGAGTAGCCTTTGGCCATCCACACTGCATGATGTGTCCGTAAGTTCTGTCTAGGTGATCTGATACCCAAATCACGGTCACTGCCTCAAATGCATGCAGCACAAACAACACCTCCACCTCCCTCTGGTGGCCCGCAGGATGACAGTTCCATACCCTCCCCTGCCGCCACGGAGAGGGGGGACTCCTCAGATACCATTGGCCCTGCCAAACGATCAAGGGGCCGTCCTAAGAAATCCCTGGGAGTATCCCGTGGCAAAGCACCTGCCAAACGCCAGTCAAGGGGCCAGCCATGATGGCACCCCTCTTCACCCTGCCATAGACTTCGAAGACTGTCTTTCCCCACACTGCCATGTGAATGTCATCTGTCTGTTGGACTGGGTCACCACATCTATGTGGTGACTACTTGATTGTCTCACCTTCCATCACTGACAACTCATTGCTTCACTATTCACCTTTTGGTAAATATGCACTCCACTGTCACATGTACCCATTGTAAATAAACACTCCTTACACACCAATGTTGTTGTGTCTGCTCCGTGTTTTAATCACAGGATGTGCAATGTTCACCATGAGTACAATGTACCAGGAGCACAGATTGTTTGTAGGCAAGGAGAGGCTGATGGGACCTGGAAAAACACAACATAACAATATTCACTAGTCACGCGGTGGCATCACAGCCATCACACAACACCTGTCATCAAGGCACTCCAACATGCACACATCACAATGTGCAACAGTACCAACAGATACATCCTGGAACTGTGGCAAACTACTCTGTCCAAGAAACGTTGGCAGCCAGCACTGAGTCAACAACAGCCTGCAGTCACAAAGCTCACATAGACCTTTTCACCAACAACAACATCAGCAGACAATGAGTCTGTTGTACATTGTCACTCACCTTCAAGTGAAGTAGTGGTTGATGAGCTGTTGACGCAGGTCGACACCTTCCTCCTCTCCACTATCCTCGTCACTGGACATGGGTTGGTTTGCAGGCGGGGACCTCGGCTGCTCATCAGCGTCCAGGAGCAGGGGGATCTCCTTGCGCAAGGCCAGGTTGTGGAGTATGCAGCATGCAACTGCAATATGACACACCTTCTTGGGCGAGTACATCAATGCACCTCCGGTCCTGTCCAGGCAGTGAAACCTTGACTTCAGGAGACCAAAAGTACATTCCACCACACGACGTGTCCTCCCATGGGCATCATTGTAGCGGACTCCACTTGGGGTCCTGGGATTTCACAGTGGGCTCAGCAACCAAGGACGGTTGGGATATGCAGAATCACCTAGGTGGGAGATACACAGACCAACTTTGTAATACAACTGTGTCAGAGAACAGCATGTCACACACACAGCACGCTACTTGACACTGCATACTCACCCACAATCCATGCACGCTCCAGGTGCAGATTATCCATCAGCTGTGGCACAATGCTGTTACGCATAATGTAGGAGTCATGGGAGGAGCCAGGAAATTTGGCACAGACGTGTGAGATGATCATATCGGCCTGGCACACCACCTGCACATTGATGGAATGGAAATGTTTCCTATTCCTGTAGATGTGCTCCCGTGCCTGTGGTGGAACCAGGCCAACATGTGTGCAGTCAATGGCACCAACAACATAGGGGATGTGCCCAAGTGCATAAAAATCGCCCTGCACAGCCGCCAATTCATGCCTCCTGGGGAAATTTGTATACCTGTCCTTGTAGATCATCATAGTGGACAGGACATCCCGTAGCACCATACTGAACATAGGTTGTGACATCCCACCTGCGCTGGACACCGTGTGCTGGAAAGATCCAGAAGCAAAAAAATGCAGTGCCGCCATCACCTTCGACGTTGCTGTGAAAGCACCCGGATATGTCCTGCGAGGCTGCAGGTGGGGCTCAAAATAGCGCATAGGTCTTGGAGGGTGTCCCGATCCAGCCGGAATTTCCGTATGACCTCCTCATCCTCCATGTGTGCCAGCACTGTGAAGGGACGATGCAGATTTGGTCTCCTCCTAGGTGAGATGAAAGAGGACACATGTCAACGCAATACACCAGGAGATGTGTCTGACATCTTACGTTTTGACTGACACAATGGAAACAATGACTAGCACCACAGTACACCTTACAAAACAACTTACTTGTAGGGACACCTTCAGATACACCATCCGTATACCTGTCCACTTTTCACACAGCTAGCATCTCACAAACAATATCCGACTATGTGAATGCACAAAGGGACATGGCCATATCCTGCATGGGCAGCCCGGAGAGTAGTACCAAAAGCATATGTGTGAAACAGCAACACTACTGTCTCCTACATAGCTGCTGTAAGTGCCACACCTTCTTGTGTAAGTCACACAGGGCACACATCAACCACACAATGACCCAACACTGTGCGTTTATTGCCAAGTATGTGCATGAGCCAGGAAAAGTAGACAGTCAAATCTGCACATTCTGTAGTGAGACATTCATCACTGTATGTTGCTCAGCCCTTTCACACATTGACATGTGTACCCATTGTAGAGTCCATCACAACACTGTTCTGTGTACATGCCCAGAAAACCACAATTGACATGTGAGTGAGTCCATGCCAATGTTCCTAATCATATACTACAACATGGCATGTGCAGTCAGCAGTGGGGTAAAGGTCAAATTGGCATTGAGTGCACAATCTTGTGCCATGAATCATGTGTATACTGTGCAGTGTGGAGGACTAGCCTTTGGCCATCCACACTGCATGACGTGTCCGTAAGTTCTGTCAAGGTGATCTGATACCCAAATCACGGTCACTGCCTCAAATGCATGGCACCCAAATGGCGGTTGGCATGCTCCGCCACCCCAATCCCGGTCATTCTCAGCAAGGCATGGCACCCATATCGCGGTGGCTACCACCTGTCCCCTGCGGTGTGTCACCGCCAATGCCCCCGCCACAATTGCGGTAGTGTCTGGCATATACACATGGCCAAATGGCGGTTGGCATGCTCCGCCACCCCAATCCCGGTCATTCTCAGCAAGGCATGGCACCCATATCGCGGTGGCTACCGCCTGTCCCCTGCGGTGTGTCACCGCCATGGATCGTGCCCTTACAGCCAATGGGAACCGCAATCGGGGTAGCCTAATGCTATTTTGAAAATCACGGTAGGCGTGCTCCGCCACCCCGGAGCCGGTCATTGGATGCAATTGAAAGATACACGACCGCGGTAGCGCCAGCCTGTCCCCTGCGGTCTGTCACCACCATGGACCATGCCCTTACAGCCAATGGGAACCGCAATCGCGGTAGCCTTATGCTATTTCGAAAATCGCGGTAGGCGTGCTCCGCCACCCCGGAGCCGGTCATTGGATGCATTTGAAAAAGGCTGATCTGAAACACCAATTGCAGCAGCTTAGAACCACTGAAACTACCCCAGGGGGCTATATATGTGTGTGCGAGAGCCTCACATTTCCACAGCTTTCAGAGCCTGCTGCCTGCCTCCCCTCACCACCAACTGCTGCTGCTCCTGTCTCCAGAGCCTGCTGCCTGCCACCCCTCACCACCAACTGCTGCTGCTCCTGTCTCCAGAGCCTGCTGCATGCCACCCCTCACCACCAACTGCTGCTGCTCCTGTCTCCAGAGCCTGCTGCCTGCCACCCCTCACCACCAACTGCTGCTGCTCCTGTCTCCTGGACACAGTGATGTCGAGGACTGAGAAGATCTGTGCCAGTCCCTTCACCACCGAGGAGCTGGAGGTCCTGGTGGCCGAGGTGCTCACACAGTATGGGAGGCTATATGGTGCTCCAAATGTCATGGTAAGTGTTTCAGAGTAGAAGTGAGAGTGCAGGGGGTGCACACATGACGTTGATGTGGTGCAGTATGTGCCTGAAAGTGGGGGTTTGTGTCATGCACTGCCTTGCATGCTCTCACCAGGTGAATGGGGTGTGTAGCCAATTCACACGTTTCCCTGCCTGAACATCAGAACTGGAGGGACATGTATTGTCTTGTCAGCCATACAGTGACGCAGCAAGTTGGTAATGCAGGAGTCAGGACAGTAGTTGCTTGTGTGACTGGCTGTGTGGGTCCCTGATGCCCTTCACAGGCTCATCTGTGTCCTTAGCAAGGCTTTTCGTCCAGAGGGTAGTGATGGAATTGTGTCTGACTCACAATTGGCATCATCTATAGTTCAGCACTATGCTCAGGACGTCAATACCCGAGGGTGACACTCTTGGTGGTCATTCACCTATGACACAGCTGATTGACGTACTATTGTGCACAACCCCTTCCATTTCCACCAGCATGTGTACAGACTGGCATGTGTAGGCACTGTTCATGCTCTCAGATTGTCCCTTAATGTGACATTGCTGATACCCCACGTTGGACCTCAGTGTGATCACACCTGGCCTGCACAGTCACTGCCCAAGCAGACAAGGACACATCACTGAATGTACAGAGTGTCACATGTGTGGTTTTTTCAAGGACTCTCCATCAAAGAGCCATCTCAGCCCGATAGATTGCACACAACAGGCCCTGTGAGAGTGTGTGGGTTTGTAGGATCATGTCCCTCAATGTGACCTCCATGCCACAGTGAGCCATTCACAGGGCAAGGACATTGAGGGCTGCGCAGTGTTGGACACAGTGAGTCTTCCCCCGAACATATATTGAACTGTCATGTATGTCTTGGTCACCCTCAAAATGGACAGTAGATGTGGGTAGCCTACACATAGCTTTCTGTGTTGGCATCCTGCATGTGTATGAGATGGGCAGGAACTGTGTCCACCCTCATACCTGCATGCATTTGCGTATGAGTCTTCTATGCTGATGTACCATGTGAGATGCATTCTTGTCTATGTTAGACATATCTGTGGATTTGGCATGAGTCAGTATCATGCTACTGTACTGAGAGATATTGGTACATAACACTGTGTCACTGATGTTTTCCCCCTCTTGTCTCCCATGCCTGCAGCTCAAAATACACCAGCGTAAGGCCGTGTGGAGGGCCATTGCATGCAAGGTGTGGGCTGTGGGTGTCTCAAACCGACGGCGCAACCACTGCCACAAGAGGTGGGATGACATCTGCCGGCTGAGCAAGAACGTGGCGGAGATGACGCTGGGCCTGCTCCCTCGGACTGGCATGTTGGCGCAGCGCAGCATGACACCACTAATGGCCCGCATCTTGGCCGTGACACAGCCTGAGCTGGATGCACGTTTGAAGGAGCATCAGCAGCAAGCTAGGGTTGAGTATTCTGGGAAGGGTGACTTTGGCTGTGAGTGGCTGCATGTGTTCACAGCCTGGGACAGCGCTGGGCTATGTGATGTTGGTAGTGTGATGCAGTGGCTTGTAAGTGGCCTCTGTGCTGGGTGCAGCTGTCATGCATTTGCCCTACCTGTACTTCCTAGTGTGATTTGAGTACTGGGCATTGACATTGCATTCTGAGTCGTGGGCTGCAGGTATCGTCTGCATTGGGGTAGTCTGGGAAATCACATGGAAGGGAACGGCAGTGTGCCTAATCTGAGTGTGCTTTCATCAATGCGTGCATTGCCTGACCTCAGATTTGTGCGGCTTAGACATCTGACGCAAATGTGCTACAGTAGATGTGCCCCAAAGTACAACATGGTGGATGGCATGAGCTCATGGCTATTGTGGACTGTTATGTTGGAGTCTGAATCTGTGTTGTCCCCTTCTGCTCCATCCAGATATGACAGTGGCAACATGTTGTGGGGTTCATCCTTGCCCACATCAGGGCCCTAGGTGTGCTCAGAGCTATTTGTGTGTCTGGTTGAACGGAGCCACCGGCAGGATATTGTTCTGTGTGGTCATCACATGGCTCACTTATGCCTGGTTTTCTTGTTTACACGCACTGTTCGAGTTCAAAATTTTGGGTGCACAATGTTGTTGCACAGGGTGGTGTGCAACATGTAGATTTCTTCATCTTCAGTGATGCTTTGCTTGCATATGTTTGTTCTGTTGATGCCAATGAACTGACCCTACATCTCTCTCTCTCATGCAGCATCTCCCGTGGGCACGGAAGGACAGGGGACGGACACCAGTGGTGAGGCATCAAGCACAACAGATGCACATGAGCACAGTGACACAGATGTGACCAGCGCCTCAGAGGGGGACAGGAGTCTGCTGGAGGAATCAAATCCAGAGACGCAAAGCTCAACGTCATCTGACGCCAGCGGTGATGCATCCATGTTGGCGGGCACAGGGAACGGGGACTCTGCCTCCTCTTCCACCACACAGCGTACAGTGCCCACCCTCCCAGCTACTTTCACTGTTGCTGCCCGTGTTCGCACGAGTAAGCAGGGAAGAGTGTCCTTCACCCCAGGCACCGCTGCCCCTGCCCCTGTCCCCCCTGCAGCCATCAGTGCTGAGTCTCTGGACCTTTTGCTGTGTGTGGGCCAGACAGCTCTCCTCAATGCCTTCATAGACCACGACAAAAAGTTGGCACAGGTGGTTGCTTTCATGGAGGGCATACATTCAGATGTGGGTGGGCTACACCGGACTGTCCAGTCTTTGTCCTCCGCAGTGACAGCAGCCCTTCAACTGGCACAATCTCGGAGTCCAGCTCCAGTCCCTTTGTCCACCCCCCTGCCAGTGGCCACATCTGACGATAGTGACCACGCACATCAGAACTCAAGGTCAAGATACAGCACACGCAGCACACAGCAGCAGCAGCCCAAGCGGTCCAGGGCGCAGACACCATCCCCACAGAAAACCAAAGCCACCCCAGAGCGCAAAGACATAAGCCCGTCATGCGACACCAAGGGCCACAAAGCCAAGAAGCAGTCCTCAGGGTCACATGCCTCAGAGGCATCCCCAGCCAAGGACTCTCCTGTCCCAAAAGCGTCTTGCAAAGACAAGCAGACAGTTTCCGTGCCCGCTGAGAAGGTTGTGACTGCTAAGAGTACACATAAGAAGAGCTCCAAGGCAGATTCACCCACAACCTCAACTCCCATCCAAAGCCCTGTGAAGCAGGGAAAGGAGGGCACTGTAGGGGGAAAACCTGGTAAACAGGGGATGGAGGGGCAAAGGCAAGGCCAGGCAAGCGAACAGCTGGATCCAGCATGTCCCCAGAGGGAGGGCCACCGTCTGCACCTGATGCAGCTTTGGTGGTGGGTGTGCCTGTTGTGTCCGCACCACTTGACAGTAATCCCAAGACAGGGAAGCCATTTCGACTCCCCAAGAAATGGAAGGGCACCCCTCCACAATCTCCCACCCACACTGTGTCTCACGGCAGCATGACTCCACCTCCACGTGCCACTACACCACCTGGTCCAAGCAGCCCTCCGGCTTCCCAAGCCACTGATGCCTCTACCTCAGCTGGGCCTCTCTCTCCCCGGTCAAGTCCTCCAACTGTCCCCGACACACAGCCAGCTCCCAGTCCGACTGACAGCCAAGTCTGAGTGGTAGTCCCCCTCAAACACCTGTCTCTCCCACAGCGGTGCCTGTACTGCCCATTGTTAGCCCCCTGACTGTGTTACTGACCATGGCAGGGTACAGTCGCACACATTCCCTCTGCAACTTCTCATGGACTTACTCTGCACATTGGACTGGCCACTGGCCTTGTTGTTCACTGCTGTCTGCCCCTTGCCTGTGCAGCTTCTCATGGACTTACTCTGCACATTGGACTGGCCACTGGCCTTGTTGTTCACTGCTGTCTGCTCCTTGCCTGTGCAGCTTCTCATGTAACTACTCTGCCCTTTGTGCTGGCCACTGGCCTTGTTGTTCACTGCTGTTTGCCCCTTGCCTGTGCAGCTTCTCATGGACTTACTCTGCACATTGGACTGGCCACTGGCCTTGGTGTTCACTGCTGTCTGCCCCTTGCCTGTGCAGCTTCTCATGGACTTACTCTGCACATTGGACTGGCCACTGGCCTTGTTGTTCACTACTGTCTGCCCCTTGCCTGTGCAGCTTCTCATGGACTTACTCTGCACATTGGACTGGCCACTGGCCTTGTTGTTCACTGCTGTCTGCCCCTTGCCTGTGCAGCTTCTCATGGACTTACTCTGCACATTGGACTGGCCACTGGCCTTGTTGTTCTCTGCTGTCTGCCCCTTGCCTGTGCAGCTTCTCATGGACTTACTCTGCACATTGGACTGGCCACTGGCCTTGTTGTTCACTGCTGTCTGCCCCTTGCCTGTGCAGCTTCTCATGTGACTACTCTGCCCTTTGTGCTGGCCACTGGCCTTGCTCTTGTCTCATATTGGTGCCTATCTGTGCAATATGTGAACAAAGACAGTTGCTCCTGTTGTCTGTTTTGTCAGTGTCCTTACTGATTAAAGTTTTTTTGGTGTGTGTATGGTTTACTGTGCCACATGCTCTGTATGCCACTTCAACTTTGCCAATGGCTTGTCTCACTTTTTCTAGTTTTTACAGGGGTGACAGGGACTTCAGTTCTTCCTGACTCTGATACTTGTGGGTGCAATGATGGTGGTTTTAGATGAAATACCGTTGTCATTCTCATTCTTTGTTCATGTTAGCTATATTGTACACGTCAGGTTTGGAGGCACTGCCAGCACAGAGTGGGATTCTATCCACAGGATTGCAGGCAGCCTGGACAGGGTCATCATGTATGTGTGATCTTACTTTATGTGTGCCCAGCAGTGTAGGTGTATAGTCATCTTGTGATGGTCAGTCATCCTAGTCACATGGGTTACTTTCAATGTGTGCACTTGGCTGGTCAAGAAGTGTGCAGTGTGAAGGTGGTGACTTTGTCGTGAGTGTTGATGTGTGTGTGCACCTGCAATGTCAACTACACACGTGTCACCCAGGAGTAGAGTGCCTGTTTGTGTAATTGTTCAGCCCTGTGATTGTGATTGTGTGCACATGTGTGTGTTGTATGTTGTGCACTGTGCAGTGTGTTGGTGTGTCCTTGCAGTTCTGGCTGACTCCTACTTGTTGTTTTTGGCAATTGTGAGTATGCAGAGTATGTGACTGGCAAGTCAGTGTTGTGTTCTCTTGATCATCCATGTGTCTTGATGCTGTTTGTACTCACTGTGCATCCCTGCTCAGCCACACTGACATTGTGGGTGTGTTTTCTCATGCATTGCTGTCACATGGGGCTTTATTGCCTCCAGTATGGCATGTGGTGTGTGGTGTCATACCATCCCCTATCTGTGCTTCAGATGCCTACCCATTGTGAGTATGCACTCCATCTATTTGTGTATGGTACACTCCTGCCATGTCCACTACTGATGTACACACCACTTCACTTTCATGTCAGCTGTCCCCTTGGGTTGCCTGTGTGTGTGCCTCCCCATCACTTCATTTGTAACACTGTGCTTTGTGGTGCAGATCTTTGCACAGGACCAATGTACCACTCAGGACATTTTCCCAATTGGTTATATGTGATTTTCTTGTACTGTTTAGCAGTCATGGTTGCTCATATGCAGTTCAACTGTTTGTGCTGCACAGTCCTCTGGTCAAGTTTTTGCCACTTTGGTGTCCCAGACTTGTGCATCTGTGGGTGTTGGGTTAGGTGTATGTGTGTTTGCTGCGGTACTGCTTCACTTCCTGAGTGTGATGTTGTCAGTGTGCTGTTTTGATTGTTGTTGTGGGTGTTCATGGTGTGTCACTCATATCTGTGTGGGACTGGTATGTTTGGTGTGCACACACTGCTTGGTGTGCATGCAGTGCTGTGGGTGTATGTTGCCTTGTCCTTGCCTGGTATGCATCCCCTGATGTCCTGCTGTGTTTGCAATGTGATTTATTGGCATGTGCATCTGTTGTGTGTTTGATGTGGCTGTGTGCAGTGTTTGGTCTGTGTTGTCTCTTGCAGATGACAGATGCTCTGTGTGTGGTGTTCTATTTGCATGTCAGTGTGTGTGTTTTGTTGGTGTGGTGTGTTTCATTCAGATGTGTGTTGCCAGTGTGGTGTGCCTTACTTGTGTGTCTGTCACATGAACTTAGGTCTATTCTAGTCCCTGTGCTTGTGTTAGGTGCGCACTTGTTGTTTTCTCCTCTCATATCTGAGCTGTCTCTTGTCATTCTTGTGCATGTGCAGGCATGTGGTACACTGTGACATCATGTTGACTTGATGGGTGGTGGTCTGTGTGTCATGGTTGGCCCATTTATCCCAGTTTGTGTCCATGCTTGTTTTGTGATGGTGCACTTCTTGTCTGTGTTGTGGTATGTTGTCTGTGCATTGTTCCTGACTGATGAGGTTGTGCACTCCTGTTCTGTCTGTGCTCCCATTGCCTTTCCACAGTTTGGCTGCACAGGTCATGTCTGGTCTTGTTGTGCTTCTGTGTGTGTTTTTGTAGAGTTATGTGTTTGGCTGTTGTTTTTGTGCAGACATTGGTTCTGGCATCCCTGTGTGTGTGTGATGTTTGTGGGTACCCCCAGGGAGTGTGATTGTTTGTCTGTGTATTGACTGGACATTATTGACACCCTTCTGTGTGTCTGACACTGGTGTTGTGTGCTGCAGGTGTGATGGGGGGGTATATGTGAAGATTCCTACTTGTGTTTGACAGTCATGGAGTATGTCAATGGGCCCTGTGTGTTGTGCTGCTGACATGCTCCTGTCAAGTAGTTGGATACATATGTGTGGCTGTTCACTGTTTGACTTCAGGGCCTTCCTTTCATCCCTGTACCTATCCATGGGTTGCCTTGCTGTCTCCCTGAGTTGTTGCACTGAGGTGACTGTGGTTTGACTTCACTCACTGTGCCAGCCATGTGTGATTTGATGGGCTGAGGATGTTCTTATATGTTCCTTGTCTTGCATGTGATGTACACATGCTTGGTAGTTAGCTCCTTGGCCTTCCAATTGTGGGCACCTCACTTTAGCTTTCCTATATGTTGTACTACATTGCTGCTGGCATGTGGTCTGTGTATGTGGCAGTGTGTCGGTGTGGGGTATGTCTGTGTGACTTGGCAGGCTGTGTGTCCAGTGGAGTGATTGCTCATTATCTGTGTGTGTGTTCATTTTCTGCTTGGACTCAGTTTTCTTGCCATGTGTGTGGTGTTGTTGTGGTGTGTGGGTTGCCCTGGCCCTGTGCTTCTGTGCTGTGTGTTCCTCTGCAGCCACTCCTGCTGTGGCTGTCTCCCTAGTTGTTTGGTGTGTGGTGCAGGGTGTGGGTACACCTGGCTTGTTGTTGTGCATGGGGGAGCACAGGAGGGGCACATGGCATGTCCCTTCATGGGGGGGGGCCTGGTGTGTGGAGGGTGGAGGTGTGGCCCTGTGGTCTTTGTGCACTACCCATGCCTGGCGCTGGCCCTGCCTTCTGCATTGTGCGCATGTTTTCCCACGTCTTCACCCCTGCGGTGATGTGACTGGGACATTACTTCATGATCGCGGTAGATGGGTGACCTGGATGCAGAGGGGTGATTTGGTGACAGGTAGGACATGTATGGGTACACTTGTGGATGTGTTCCTGTCCCCACCAGGGTGTCTGGTGTGGACAGGAACCCTATCTCAGCCCATGAGTTGTGTGTTGTGGTTGTGTGCGGAGTTGTGTTATTGCGTACCTGCGGCGTCGTCCGCGACGGGCCCTGAGTTGCTGGTGATGTATCAGGTACAGCGCCGGGAAGACGTGTAGAGCTGGATCCATTGCGGTCGGGACCGGGTGGAAGGGACCGGGACTCTGGTTTCGCGCTCCGCTGTAATGCTTCCGCCGTCTCTGGTTGGGCGCTTTCTCTGCTGCGGTGCGACTGGCTGTTTGGGGCATCCTGATTTGTTCGGCGGTCGGGACGTCATTCCGCACGGCGGTGAGTCTCCATTGGCTCCCACCGCAGCGGTGGCGGGCGCACTTTGATGGCGGTTAGCATCGCACCACGGCGGCTGGGAAATGGGCTATGTTTGGCCATACTAATATGGCGGGTGTAAGGACCGCTGCTGGCGTGCGGAAAGAAGCATTTTCCGCCACCGCCAGCACCGCGGTGGTGCCTCCGACCGCCATTGTAATAGGCCCCTTGGTGTCTGTTGGAGCAGATATTGGGAAAATCGGTCATTAAGGTATTTAGGGCTGGTAATTTTGAAAGCTCGGTGCACAATCAGAAGTAATTTAAAGAAGATAATTTTATGAATAGGTAGCCAGTGCAATTTATTAAGTGAAGCTGATACAGAACTCCGCTTGGGAAGGTTTAAAACCAGTCTAGCTGCTGCATTCTGTACCATCTGAAGAATATGGATGAGACGTTTAGTGCAGCCAGCATATAGAGTATAACATAAGTCCAGTCTAGAGGAAAAAAGGGCAAAAGCTACTGTTTACCTTGCAGCCAAAGGTAGAAAGTTGGGAATAAAATTCCAAGATTCCAAGATTTTATGAGATTAGAACACACGCCTGACACTGCCAAGACTTGTGGGAGGAAAGATAAATCAGTATCAAATTTGACTCCAAGGTTTTTTGCAACCTTTACAGTGGCGGGGGGAGGGACGAAGTCTGACCACCATTTCGTGGGGGAGAAAAGAGTTGAATTTGCCAAAGAGCAAAGTTTCTGTCTTATCGGAATTACGTTTAAGGTGATTGTTCTGCATCCACAGAATGATGTCAGCAAAGCAATTCTGGGAATTGGTTCCTGAAGCAAATGAGTTTTTATCTAAGGACAAAATTAATTGAGTGTCATCAGCATACGATGTGATGGCGATCCCGTATGAGGCAATTAGTGAGACGAGAGAGGCCATATAGATGTTAAAAAGGGCAAGGCTCAAGGAAGAGCCTTGAGTCACACCCATCGTAATTGCTTTTTTAGATGACAAAAATTGTCCAATAGAAAGTTTGCCTTCTATTGGTTAAAGAGGAGTTTATCCAGGCTAAAGCTTTATGAGAAATTCTGATATTCTGAGTCTTTTGCGATAGAATGGCATGGGAGATGGTGTCAAATGCATCGGATAGATCTAAGAAAATCAACCCTGCATTTTTGCCTGAGTCCAATGTCATTTTGATTGTTTCTGAGACTTCAAGAAGTGATGACTACGTTGTGTGATTGGGCCTAAAGCCAGAATGTCGAGTATGGAAGAAATCGGAGTCCTCAAGAAGGGTCACAAGTTGTTTATTGACTATTTTTTCCAAGATTTTTCTCAGCATAGGAAGGAGAGAAATAGGCCTCAATTTGGACAGGGTAGTCAGATCTGCTAGGGGTTTCTTTTGTATGGATTAACTATTGCTAGTTTCCACTCTGAGTGGACTTCTGCTTCCACAAGAGATGTATTTAGTATCTGATTAATGATGGGATTTACCGTGTCAATAGCTGCATGAAATATGGATGGTAGACACGGATCAAGCTAGGACCAAGATTTGCATGTCAATGTAGCTTGTTGAGAGTGTGCTAAAGAGAACTCTTGGAATTCAGTTGGCTTGCCTTTGGGTTGGTGTTACCTACATCTATGAGTGGGTTCTTTGATAGGTCAGTGCTTGGAGATGAGGTGAAGCCTTGTTGGATTGTAGATATCTTATCTTCGAAAAAAGTAGAGCTAAGGTCACAAAGAGTTTGGGAGGGAGGATTTTCTCTGGCAAGTGCTTTGGGTTGGAGAAACGTTTTAGCAATGCTAAAAATGGCTTTTGAATTGTACCTAACCTCTTCGGTTTTTAAAGTATAATAGGACTTTTTAGATTCCTTATTCAATTTCATGATATATTTTTTAGGCAGCCCTAAATAAATCCAATTCACCTTGCTTGTAGGATAGGTGCCATCTGCATTCTAATATTTTACAGTGACGCTTTAACTCAGCTAGAGCTGAAGAGAACTAGGGGGCCGAGACTTTGAGTGAGTTCTTGGAGTGAGTAACTGGAGCAAATTTTGAGCCTCAATTGAGGATCCAAATATTAAATAAGTCAAGCTCCTCAACAAGTTTTCCAGTCAAAATAGGAGCAGTGCCAGAGAGATTGGTGCTTAAGTTTGGATTGATTTTCATCGCTCCCCATTTGCAAGGCTTAAAGTTCATGTCCTTCTAAGGGATAGTCGACTTATTTTTGGTGCCAGGCAGTTTAAATATGATTAAGCTGTGATCTGACCAAGACTGAGGGATAGGGTCATCGATGGATAGCCTGGAGTGATTTGAGCAGATCCCATCAAGAATGTGGCCTAACGTGTGGGTAGGAGCAGTCTCCTTTTGGGAAAGCATTATTATTATGAAGGTGTCTAACAAATTATTAACTTCTGGGTTCAAAGAATCATTTAAATGAAAGTCAAAATCTCCCAAAGCAGTAAAGTTGGTGTATTGGAGCTGGGGAGGGGGGGCAGTGCCTCCCCTAGTGTGGATAAGAATGAAGCTCCGGAACCTTGTGGATGATATAGAAGGTAGCCCGTAACAGTCTGTGACGGGTTGACTTTAGGGCAAAAACCTAGGCTTTCTGCTCCTTTAAGGAAATCAAGACCAAGGAACAACATTGCAGTGAGTCTAGAAAAATAATGACTATTCCGCCCCCACGGCTTTCCTTTCCGTCCCATCTAATGATTGTGTACCCTGGGGGAGGGCAGTCACAATAGCAGGATTAGCCAAGGCTTTAGCCAGATTTCAGTGATGAATAGGACATAGATGTGGTTATCAATGATTAATTTGTTTACATCCTCTGCATGCTTGCTTAAGGAACTAACATTAATTAGGCCTCCCTGCAAAGAGCAGGAGTTTGGGGTAAGTTTAGGTGGACTAACAGAGGGAGGCTCAGTAGAAACACCAAACTCGTTCCTACATCCATAACAGACAGCTGGGCTCACTAAACATTCTGGATTCCAGATATGGAGATTCGTTTTTGGGGTGGGCCTAAGACCCTTTAAAAAATCAAAGGTTAAAACTTTGCCTGTATTGGAACAGACATAGTGGCTGGCGCTGGCGGCGGAACGGACACATGCAGACCTGGTGCGCGCGTACGCTGAGCATTTATGCCGCGAGCCTGCCCCTAAAGACAGCTTTGGCTCCACCCTCCAATAACAGGTAGTGCAGTAGCTATGGGTGAGTGCTCCCAGGAAGTTCAAAAACTGGTGCAATATTGAAAAAAGGTGTAGACCTGAGTAAAGTTATGGCAACAGTAGCAGCCTAGGATAGAGATCTCTCACAAGTAATCAGGAATAAGTTAGGAATGCAGAGTGCCTCACACTGAGCACCTGCATTCAATGCAGCCAGGAAATCTAGTAGCTAGCAGGCCGCACCCGTGCTGTGGGCCTGCACAAAAAGCAGCTTTGGCCCCACCCTCAAATAACAACTAGTACGGTAGCTATCGGTGAGTGCTCCCAAAAAGATCAAAAAGGCAAAAAATTAAAAAAAGGAGTAGACCTGAGTAAAATTGTGTCAACAGTAACAGCCTAGGATAGAGATCTCTCACAAGCAATCAGGAATAAGGTAGGGATGCAGAGTGCCTCGCACGGAGCACCTGCATTCAGTGTAGCAGGGAAATGTAGTAGCTAGCAGGCCGCACCCGCACCGTCGGCCTGCACTAGTTGTTATATCTAGTGCGGTAGCTATCGGTGAATGCTCGGAGGAAGTTAAAAAAAAACACCACAAAATTAAAGAAAGGTGCAGACCTGAGTAAAGTTATGGTAACAGTAGCAGCCTAGGATTGAAATCCCTCACATGTAATCAGGAATAAGGTAGGGATGCAGAGTGCCTCGCACGGAGCACCTGCATTGAGTGTAGCCGGGAAATGTAGTAGTTAGCAGGCTGTGTCTGTGCTCAATCAATCAATCAATCAATCATGTCACTTATAAAGCGCACTACATACCCGCGAGGGTCTCAAGGCGCTGGGGGAAGAGGGGGGTGGTGCTGCTACTGATCGAAGAGCCAGGTCTTGAGGAGTCTTCTGAAGGCCAGTAGGTCTTGGGTCTGTCGGAGGTTGGTGGGGAGGGTGTTCCAGGTCTTGGCGGCGAGGTGGGAGAAGGATCTGCCGCCAGCGGTCGTTTTCCAGATGCGGGGGACTGTGGCGAGGGCGAGGCTGGTCGAGCGGAGCTGGCGGGTGGGGGTGTAGAAGCTGAGTCGTCTGTTGAGGTAGGCTGGTCCGGAGTTGTGGAGTGCTTTGTGTGCGTGGGTGAGGAGCTTGAAGGTTATCCTCTTGTTGACAGGGAGCCAGTGCAGGTCTCTCAGGTGGGGTGTGATGTGGCTGCGTCGGGGGATGTCGAGGATAAGACGTGCAGAGGCGTTCTGGATGCGTTGCAGCCGTCTCAGGAGCTGCACATAAAACCAGCTTTGGCCTCACCCCCAAATAAGAACTAGTGTGGTAGCTATCAGTGAGTGCTCCCAGGAAGTTAAAAAACAGCGCAAAAAAAAACAAAAACGTATAGACCTGAGTAAAGTTATGGTAACAGTAACAGCCTAGGATAGAGATCTTTCACAAGTAATCAAGAATAAGGTAGGGATGCAGAGTGCCTCGCACGGACCACTTGCATTTAGTGTAGTCGGGAAATGTGGTAGCTAGCAGCTTTCATATATGTCTAGGGGCCATGTATGTTCCCATGAACGCTGCTGCAATGACAAACTCCACAGTAGACAGTAGGGCTAAAGAATTCACTACAATACAATACAAAAGAAGCGGATTGCGTTCAGCTGGTTACAGAATGTGTTTGGAAATGCTGTAATCAGATATATCACTGTATGGTTTATGCGTGATATAGGATGGGCCTAGATGATCCTAAGGGCAACAGTATATCACAGGGCCGCTGGTATAGGAGCATCCTGACTTCAAGCACACGGTTTTGTCAATGCTGAGACATTAAGTGGTTTTGTGTCAGCACACCGTTTTTTTTAAAACTCAACAAAAAATATATTATAACAAAGATAAGTTACGTGAAACAACTCCTTCGTTTTGGTGCTATGTATTTAGGGTCAGATTCACAAGAACTGTGCTGGGAGTAGATACAACGTATTCTCGTAGTACTCCTGACATACTCTTGGACTCTAGGAGTATGCCAAGAGTATTCCTGGAATGCGGGACCAAGTCAGGGGTAATACGAATGTAAGGGCCCAATTTAGATTTCGAAGGAAGGGTTACTCCCTCACAAACATGACGGATATCCTGTCCGCCCAATTACAAGCGCATTATATCCAATGACACATGTAATAAGGCGAGGGGATATCCCTCATGTTTGTGACAAAAGTAACCGGCCACCAACTCTGAATCAGGCCTAAGTTATACCAACATTTTTGTGAATCGGGCCCTACATTTTTAAACATTTAAAAAACGGACTTACCAAGTAAGCTCCTGAGATCCTAATATACCTAAAACTATGGTAAAATTGTCCAATAACCTTAGCAAGAGTTTTACATTTACGAATCTCTATTTTATATTTATAAGGAAGGATTTTGAGAAGCATGCTTGAAAGAATATTTAAAAAAATGACAATATTGGAATTGCATTACAGAGGTTGAGAAATTGGGATGTTCTGCTTTCCCTAATAATCTTCTCCTATGAAATATAAACGTATAAAGGAAATGTGATTCAAAGTACACTGAATAATTTATTCATACTGCGCATTGTCAACATGGGAACTGTTAGTTGTTGTTTGGGGCAACTTTTCCAGAGCATAAAATAAACTAATTTAATTTACTTTTTCCTTATAGGACTAAAGTACAAGTTGCTCTTATTGACTCCTCATATCATTATGTATTATATGTGTATTTTTATGCAGTTAGCTTTACTGAAAACAGTTAATCAAATACCAGAAGAAAGTTTGGTTGTCTGTAGTACAAAGGAGAGAATTTCTTTGTATCATATACTTAAAAGAGAATGATATAATAACAGAAGAAACCATAGCAGCGCTGTAAAAACTGGGGGGTATATTTTCAAGCCCCTATCACCACGGGAACGTCACTTTTTAGGACGTTCCTGTGGCGATAGGGGCATTGCCTTATTTACAAGGCAGCGTTAAGCCACTGGCTTAACGCTGCCTTGTAAATAAGGCCCCCTTTCACGCTATGCTTAGCGTGAAAGGGGAGGGCAATGGGTGTTGCTGCGGGCGTTCCACCGCAGCACCCATTGATTCTGACGCTGCCTCCTATTTACAAGGGAGGCGTAAATAGGAGGCAGTGCCAGAGTTAAGACCAGGGAAAACCTGGTCTTACTCTGGCGCAACGAGGAGAAATGTTTCATTTCTCCTCGTTTTTGCTGTTTTCATGTGTGCTGCATAGGCCAATTATTGTTACTGCACGGTTACTATACAACATTCCCAGGTGTAAATCCGTATCTAAAGAGATTCACAGCCTGCATTGGCTCCCAGTAGCACAACGGATAAAATTCAAGGCTCTGTGTCTGGCGTACAAAGCATTGAACCACACGGGTCCTGTCTTTTTGCAAAAACTTCTCGCCTGGTATGAACCGACCAGACATCTTCGCTCTACAGGAGCCAAACTCCTGACAGTGCCCAGAATCCGAACAGCGCATTGGGGCGGCCGCAGCTTTTGCTATGGTACTTCTAAACTCTGGAACACTCTTCCGACTGAGCTCAGAAGTGCGAGCTCCCTCTCCTCCTTCAGGAAGGGACTGAAAACCTGGTTGTTCCAGAACTAGACGCCCGAGTAGGTCTACTAATGTCCTCAGTGCCAAGACACCTCCGGGTATATGTGCGCTCTATACATTTTAGTAACATTAACATTAACATTGTTTATGAACAGGAAGGTGACAGTGAAAGGGCAGAAATGCGTGGTGTTCAACATTATACGGTGCATTCCTGTCTTTTCCCAGAGCAGGCGCACAATGTGCTGCCTAGCGCCACCACAGGCACCCTTGCACCATGCATCATAAGTAGTTGTTTCTGAAAATGAAATAATCATAGCAGGTGCGTTTTTCCGCCATAGACCCCAAATAAAAAGTGGGTCTTTTGTTTAATTCTATTTATCCTTCCTGCTAGAGCTATTCTCCTTCCTCATTTAATCTGTTATGTATGCTGAGGAAAAGCTTTCCTCTTCTACCATTTCACATCCACAAAACCATTGCCCATACATTAATTAAATTTCGCCTAGACTAAGGCAATGTGATCTATTTAGGCTTAGCAGATTGTCCAGAACTCTGCTGCCAGGCTAGTTCCTGATCTCCCTCCATGCACAACAATCCCACCTCATTTGAGACCCTGTAATGTGTCCCTGAAGTTAAACAATGACAGTAAAAAGTCCTATACTTTGTACATCGTACTACATTACACTGGGTCCATCTACCTCAATACATTCACAAAGTATGCTCCCCTCTGCTCCATCAGATCTTCTTCGGCATCTCTAGTCACAGTCCCTCTCATAAAAAGGCACAGTGAGAGGCTACGCCTTTTCCTTTATGTTGGCCAGTCTTTAGATTATTCAGCAACCACCCTCAAGAATATCTTCGGGAAGAGACATCATCAGGATCTTGCCCCTTCCTGCTCTGTTTAGCTTCCCCACCAAGCATCAGGGCTCTCTGCTCGGGTATGTGCATGCTTCACCACCAATAAATAAATACACCAGTAAATGTTCTGACTATGATCTGCTACTTCACTAACCCAAACCTCTCCAATAGTTAATGTATATGATATCATGCAGTATTCACAGCAGTAATGCATAATTAAGTGCCACTACCTGGGCAAACTACACCAAGGATGAACAGACCAGAATGTCTCAAAATATGAAATGTACGTGTGAACATATTATAATACAATATTAGCTTGACATTTCCAAAGAAACATAACTTTACTATTTGCCAATGTTTCTGTGTAATACTTACTACTGTTATAGAACTGTGAATACACTTCTTGATGCATCAAAATGACTGTGCATCAAGTGACACCCTTCTGTAATTCAAACAGTGCCAGAGATTTGTAAATGTGGTGTATCTCCAGACTGATTTTCTCCCTGGTGTTATACACACATGCAGTGCTTGCTAGAATATTCTTGACATTAAACACCAATACTCTGGGCTTTGTCAAAAAATGCTTTACATCTATTTCTGCACACTAAAAACATACTATACTCTCACTCAACTGTGATACTAATGTATTTCTGTGTAGAAACAGTAAATGTAATCTAGAACCATTTATGAATAACATCTTATGAAAAATGCACTTTAAGAATTAAGGGCCAGATGTGCGACCCTTTTTTGCACTCACAAACGGGAGATTGGCCTGTTTGCCACAGCAAAAAAGAGTCCTGGCATGTACAAACGCTATTTTGCGAGTCACTGACTCGCAAAATAGCGTTTGCGACTCTCGCTATTAGGAAGGGGCGTCCCTTCCTAATAGCGAGTCTCAATGCCATGTACTATTGTTTTGCAACCGCATTTGCGGACGCAAAACACTCGCAGTTTACCACCTACTTGAAGTAGGTGGTAAACCACTTGCAAACGGGAACGGGTCCCCAGGGGACACCTTCCCCTTTGTGAGTGTGTGCGAAAATATTTTTTAAGAGCAGGCAGTGGTCCCAGGGACCACTGCCTGCCCTTAAAAAATGAAACTGAAAAGTTTCATTTTTCTTTTTTAAATGCAGCCTGTTTTCCTTTAAGGAAAACGGGCTGCATTTTAAAAAAAACTGCTTTATTGAAAAAGCAGTCACAGACATGGTGGTCTGCTGACCCCAGCAGGCCACCATCCCTGGGAGTGCTAGCCATTCCCAATGGAGTCGCAAATTGCGCTTGCCTCATGAATATTAATGAGGCATGCAATTTGCAAACCCATTGGGAATCACAAACAGTGTCTGAGACACTGTTGTACATCCACTTTTGCGAGTCGCAAATTGCGAGTCGCAGTTCAACGCAATTGTTGACTCGCAAAAGTGAATGGTCGTACATCTGGCCCTCTATGTAAAATTGTCATCTTTAGTTTAGACGCTGTATAACCTCAGCGATGTATAGTGCAACCTATTACAGCAATTTCTAGGTGCATTAACATTATGAAAGGCATAAATTAATATATTTTAACGCTCATACTAATGATATTACACTTATGTGTCTGCCTCAGTTAGGTGATGGAAGGTAGGGCCAGATGAATGAAGCATTTTTTACATTTGCAAACACTCCGATTTGGAGAATACAACAACATAAATGGTTTTTCAGATGTACTAATCCCATTTTAGGTATCAATAAACTTTTACTGACTCCTAAAAAGGAATACAACCCTATACCGACTCATTATTTGGAAGGGGAATGTTGTTGTCATCTCTTTCAAATAATGAATCGGTATGCAATCAATCAACAATTTGCAAAATCCAGCTGCAAAACATTGAAAAAAATACTGTTATCAGATGTTCATACATCTGGCCCCAACATCTCTGTGCCATTGCTTTTAGGAGTTCTGAGTTGTGATACATTCATGTGATGGAGTAAAGCTAGAGAAGGACTTAGGACAAGTACACACTCAACAGACAGATAGCTCTACTTTACCAAAATACTGCATTGTTATTGGTTCAAAGCCGGTCAATTTCTACCCAGGAAATTCACAGCGAAAAACTGAGACAATTCTCAAAGTATCAATAACAGCTGATTTTCATTGTCACCGATTTCTAGTACAGAACTAGAATTGTTGCCTATCTTGTAGAATGTACCAGTACTGAAAGATAATCTGCTGGATAAGACATTATTTATCTTTAAATTAAAGAATTATTTATCTTTCAGCAGTGGTCCAATGTCAGCCAGGCTGTCAGTTAAGGGTGCCACAGTCAGAGCCAGTGGTGACTTCACCCCTTGAAACATGTTTCTTCTGCAGGCTGGGGACATCTGCTGCTATTTGGCAGAAGTTATATCTGCCAAACTCTGAAAAAGACCATTACTATTTAAAAGCCAAGATTTACTAATTATGTTCATGGATCCCTATATGAGCCAAGTACAGTGCTGTGAAGTACAAAAGAGTACCACTATATGAGAACAATGCTTTTATTTCTGTACTAAATAAACTGACTGGGTAAGAAACCTGTGTCGTGTGGCAGGCATAGACCAATAGTTTTGCTTAATGTTGATGTCAAACGTTTGGTAAAATGTCAGTGAAGAAGACTAGCAGCTGATATTTCAATCATGGCGATGCTGCAGAAATGAGGTTTATTAAAAGCAGTTTTGCTGACAAAACTCGGCTAAAAAGGCCTTTGGTAGCATTATCTGAAACTAGAGGCAGAAACAATATTACTTGCATTAGTATAGCCACTACATTGCCACTACATTGCAAAATATGACTTCTGAAGTGGATAGCCTACTGTCTGTGAATTTGTGTTTGTAGAAAAAACAAACTTGATAAATACTTTGAAGTTACTCACAATACGTTATATATATAACAACTTGTAGACGATGATACTTTTCAAGTAATTCTGTAAATGAACTCTAAACATTATGAACCGTTTGTGGAATGATAAACGTTTCTAATAAAAGTTTACAAACGCCTGGGTGTAGAGGGGGCATTCAGTTCATGAAACATGGTTAGCTATTATTAAAATTTTATTTTGTCACAGCTTAGCAGACTGTTTGAGAAAGGAGATAATTAAATATTGTTATTAGTGAAGGCTCTTTAGGAGAAACCTGAGTGGTTGATCTCTTCCTGTTAATGATAGGTAATGTAACCTGAAAAGTTTACTATAAAATGTGCGATATTATGATGAGAAAGCTTTCATCCCAATAAAGACCCAATCAGAAACAACTGTGATAACAAATGGTGTAAACATTTTACAGATTAGATGACCAAACACACTACCCTTACCACTTTGACATAAGATGAGTATGAATGTAGTATAACTTATTGGTTTTAGTATGCGTTGTTGTTGTTTAATTATGTTTTGCTTTTAGGTGTTGTTATTTAAAGACAGTGGCTCTGCAAATTAACTGTCCAGATGTCTCCAAGCCTAGCAAAGACTCTTCTTTGAGTAAGGTTCCATTTACATGGCAAGTTTGGTGTAGGTCTGTTCAGACTTTTTTTACATCAAAGAGTTAAAATAGAAAATTTCACTTTTGCCCCCATGTTCCATTTTAAGACCCCCACTGATGGATCTGCACAAAACTTGTCATGAAGACCCTAAAGTGGATGTAATTTGTTTGGAAAGTATCATGCAGCATCATCAAACGACACCAAACATCTTAAAAACTGTCATTTCAATGGTAACTCTGACCCCACCATAACTACAGAATTGCTACTGTCTATCTATCTATCTATCTATCTATCTATCTATCTATCTATCTATCTATCTATCTATCTATCTATCTATCTATCTATCTATCTATCTATCTATCTATCTATCTATCTATCTATCTATCTATCTATCTGTCTATTTGTCTATCTGTCTGTCTGTCTGTCTGTCTGCCTGCCTATCTATCTTATCATATATTAGACCTGTCAGCCTTGAGGTTTTCTTCCCCCAAATGCTTTGCCTTTCTCCTCCATTTTTGCTGACCTCATTTTTGCTGACCTTAGGACTCTGCATACTTTACCTATGCTAACCAGGATTAAATTGCCTGTGCTCTCTTCTTAAAACATGGTACAATTGGTTTAAACCCAATTGGCGTATTTAATTTACTTGAAAGACCCTGGTAAATTGGCACTACGTGTGCCCAGGGCCTGCAAATTAAATGCAACCGATGGGCCTGCAGGACTGATTGTACCACCTACTTAAGTAGCTCTTTAAACATGTCTCAGGCCTTCCATTGGAGCCTGTGTGAGCAGTTAATAATTGAACTGAGGTGGTGAGGTGAGCTAAAGAACGATGATGGATTCAACCCAGATCTGTGACTGGGGGTGAGTGTCTGAAAGGTTTCAGTGCTCCGTCCATCATCTCCTTGTGTTTGATTTGTTCGCCCTAAGTTGGCAGGGTATGCCCAGACGTGGGTCCCTTGCTCACTTTGCCACTGGATTCAAGCTAGCCTGGCTGATGAGGGGTGTTACCCCAAAACCGGTCCCAGGATGCTTGTTTCCGGTTCAGGGAAGCCCTGGCTTGGCAGCTCGGGATGGACTGTTCCCATGAGGCACAGGATCAAGACTGATTTGCATATAGCTGGGTCTGAACTGAGGTGGTGAAATGAGCTAAAGAACGATGATGTATTCAACCCAGATCTGTGACTGGGGGTGAGTGTCTGAAAAGTTTCAGTGCTCCGTCCATCGTCTTCTTGTGTTTGCTTTGCAGTTATTAATTGTCATTTCGACTCAGCAAAATTAACCTTTTGCAAGGCCCAACCTTTCCTTTTTTTCATGTAAGTCACCCTAGGGTAGGCCCTGGACAGTCCAGACAACAGGGTGCAGTGTATCTCAAAGGTAGAACATTAAATTTGCCATGTTCTGGTAGTGAAAACTCTTAAATTAGTTTTTCACTACTGCAAGGTCTATCTCTGCCATATACTAACGTTGGGGGTTCTTTATATTTAATACGCTGTCATTTCCAAATGGGAGCAGGTACCCAATTCATGTTTGCTGTCTTTGGAATTGTAATGAAAAACCTTAACTGATGATGAAGTCGGATTTTAAATTGCAATTTAGAAAATGACACTTTTAGAAAGTTTACATTTTCCTGCCTTAGCCCTTTAGTGCCTGTAACCTTTTTCTGGGTCACATGACTGGGTGTAGCTGACAGTTGTGTTTTGTGCATTCCATTCTATACAGCCATACATAATAGGGAGCTTAGTTGTGCCTGGATGGTCCATCACTGGCAGGATGGGAGGGAGGAGCTGGCCACAGCCCCACTTACATTTGAATAGACTGTGTCCTGCCTCCACACAAAGGGCTGCATACCACCAATAGTTAGACTGGACCTAGCACAGGGGAAGTAGGATGCCTGGGGATTTCAAAGAAGACTTCAAAGGAACTCGAACAGCTTCTCCCCGCTTCAAAGGCACAACTGGGTATATATACTGGACCTCAGATCCCAACTCTCCATTGCACTTCTGGACCTGTGGATACTTTACCAGGAAGAAGGACTGCTCAGCTGCTGAAGGAATGCCACTCTGCAAACTGCAGCCCTGCTGGACTACTGCCTTTCTGTGCTGCTGCCTTGCTATGCTGCTGCCTTTTTGTGCTGACCTGCTGCCTGGGTGAGAAGAACTGGACCTGCGTCTCTTTAACACATCTCTTTAACCCAGAACCCCTGTGTGACTCCAAGGGTTAGTTGGCTGGCCTCCTTACTGTAAGTCTACTCAGCCAAGTGGTGCCCCCCCCTTCCTGGACCCTTGGAAGTGGGCCTAAGGTGCTCTGCCACCCCCTGTGGATCCAGCAGAACCAACGATTCTCCTCTGATGCACGGCGCAACCCCAAGCAGAATCGACGCATCGCTGCTGCATGGATCATAACTGCCACAGAGACCTGCATCACATCACAACTTGTCAGAACTGCTACTGCACGACCCATCTTCGGTGCAGGTCTTCACATCCTTTGTCCATGGAAACCTCGACAACAATTACAGACTCCGCCTTGCTGCCTCACAGCTCTTCGGAACCGAAGCATCACCTGACTGCGCAATGTATCCTCGACTCCGGAGTTTGCTTTTCAAGCCATTGACGCATGAGGACCTCACATGGCAACCTCGCCACATGTTGAAACTGACGCATAGCCTCGGCTGTGCAACTCATCTTCATCGCGGATCCTTGCAATGCTACATAAAACAGGATTTAAGAAATTCTGTTCAGCTGGCCTAACTAGGTCTCTCTACCTGGCCCGTGCTCCATCTTGTGACTTTGTCCCATTTTGGTGTGACCAGATAACTACAATTGGCGCTTTATGCTTTTGGCACTATTTTTACTAAAATCTTTCAAATTGAATATCTCCAGTTCTACTAATGATATATTTGGTGTTTTTGTCTTGTGTTATTTATTAAACATTACTCTATGTTTTTTAATTCTGTTGTGGGCTCATTTTGTGGCATGTTTTCACTATGTTACTGTTTGAAGTGTTACACAAACTCTTTACACATTGTCTCTGAGTTAGGCCTGGCAGCTCTGTGACAAGCTACTCAAGGTTTGAGCACAGGTTAATTTAGGGTTTGCTTGTGACTTCACCCTCAGAAGAATTGTGGTTGCTGCTTGAGAAGGGTTTCACCCCCGTCAACCAGTAACCCAATTTCTTACACTAGTGTTCAGCGGTGGGGAAGTGGACTTGTGTATGTGCAGTGCCATACAGTAATTTTGTGTTACACTACCACCCCACATAAATAATCTAAGACCAATTTAAGATTTTTTAATTCTCCCTGTTTGGCCTTTATGTTTTTCCAAATCTACCCTCATTGGTACTACTGCTCTGTCTAAAACCATACCTGCAGCAATTCAGTTTCAGCTGGCCAGCCTGGAAAGTTAGACAATGGCTGAGCTTAAACAATTCTGCCAGGAAAGGAGACTAAAGATGATGAAGGGCACCAAAATGTTGGAGCTGCAGAAAGCTCTGAGGGCCTGGACAGAGATCCACCAGTTGCCGAAAGCCATAGAGCAAGATCAGGATCTGGACATCAGCCCTGAAGTGCAGCCTACAGTGGAGGAGGATGACCCCACCTCTGAGTTAGAACTCCTTGCCAGAGCAGGAAGCATAGCCAGATCCCAGAGGAACTGGTGAAAAGAAAGAAAGACAGGGAGTTCAGGTTACTAATGGCTCAGCTCAGGATGGAGGAAAGAAAGTTGGATCTAGAGGAGAAAAAGTTGGCTCATGACAGGAGCCTCAGAGAGCTGGAAGTGAAAGGAAAACAATCAGATTCCAGCAATGGTAGCAGTATTACCTCAGTGTCTGAGAGTGACAAGAAGGTATCGATCACGAAATACTTGGGGCCATATTTATGACTCTTGTGGGGCAGTGCAGTGCTGCAAGGCACCCTGCTGCGCTGCCCTGTGTCACAGGGAAAGGGCAGTAATGCATCGTATTTATCCAATACGGCACATTACTATTCTTTCCTCTTTCACTACCACCTTTTTGACAGCCTAGCATCAACATGCCTGACTTGTAGGCACAATTGTTTTTGTGCAGGAATGGGCATCTTCCTGCACAAAAGCAATACTGAGAGGTTTTTCCTCTTTCTATGTGTGCTGCAGGATGCAGGACACATGGAAAGAAGAAAAAATGAGAGTAAGTAAAGATATTTCCTTACCTGGGGAGGCATATGTTTTTGGTGCATTCCCAGGTTTACCAGGTTTGGTAAACCTGGGAATGCATAACAAACCATGGGAGTTGTGTGGGAACACCCACACAACACCCATGGAACACCTCCCTTTGTGCAGAGAATGCAACTCAGTGATTTGCGCTGCATTACTCCATATTTTTGAAGCCATTCAAAGCCACATAAAGTGACTTTGTGTCGCTTCATAAATATGGTTTTAGGTTTGCGTCGCTCTTGCACCACCTTGCATGGATCAAGAGCGGCACAAACCGGGTAATAAATATGGCCCCTGGTACCCAGTTATGTGGTGTGGAATGACATTGATAAATGGTTGTTAGGTTATGAGATGACCCTAAGAGTACATAAGAGCCCAGAGAAGCATCGGGTGGGGTGGTATGTGGAAGTATATTCCTCCAGTGGAGAGGGACACTCTTCTGACCCTAGAAATAGAGGACAATAGAAGGTACACCCCCATGAAAGTCATCCTTTTAGCTAAATTTTGGGACAGCCACAAACTCCCCAATCAGTCTTAGGTAGATTTCCTGGACTATTCTAACAAGGCACTGAATGACTGGGTGAGGGGCAGCAAAGTTGATGATTACAATGGGCTGTACAACTTGATTCTCAGGGAGCACATGCTCAAAACTTGCTTTACAGAGCCAAGCCAGCACCTATGGACATCAAGCTAACTGACCTCAGGAAGCTTGCTGAGGAGGAGGACCTTTGGGTCAGCACCAGGGTGTCCAAAAGGCATCTGGAGGGAACTCCCAAAAGGGTGCTCAGGGGACCACCAGAATAAAAAGGTAAGAGAAAAACTTAAAAGTAAGGAGCTCTCAAAAGGCTCCCAAATAAATTCCCAAGGGAACAGTGGTAACCAATCCCAGTCTAATCCCCCAAAAATGGATTCTTTAACAAGCAGAGAGGGAGGTTTGTGTCCCCAATGTAATGAGTGTTACAAATATGGGCACTCCAAGGGAAACTTCAAAACTCCCAAGAGGGCACAGTCACCCACAGGTGGGAAGACATCTGGGTTGGTGAGTGTAGTCCTCAGGGAGGAGATTGTCCCAGATAGCTTTGGGGAGTAGATAGAGGTAATCCTAGTGTCTCTGGGGGATAAGGAAATGGTGCAAAAGGACCATATACCTGGGAATGCTTCTAAGTACAGGCAGTGGGTCACCATCTATGGGCAAAGGGTGGAGGCCCAGAGAGACACAGGAGTCAGCCTGACTAATGTAAGGTGTCAGCTCGTGTCCTCAGAGCAGCTTCTGCCTAACACTTTCCACCAAGTCATAGTCGCAGACAACTGTGTGAGCCATTTATCGGTGGCTCTAGTTCACTTTGAGTGGAGGGGTCTCAAGTTTTCTAAAGGTATCTGTGATCCCTGTCATGCATGTAGAATTTCTGTTATGCAAAAGCCTGGGGTACACTATCGGGAGGGGTGTAAAGCTCTGGTCAAACTTGGAGATGTTGGGATTGCCTAAATGGCTCTATATGACCACAATGTCCATGGCTACTCGGGAGGGGAGACAAGGGCACCTGGAGCCTGGAACAATGGCAGTTTCCATGCAAGAAGAGTAGGGGCAGAGGGTGAGGGAAACCAGCCCCTGAAGTCCCCCAGTCCAGGTTGACGGGGCACCTGAAGAGTATGCTTCTGAGCCAATCAGGGAGGACATTGCCAAACTTTGAGACCTGCCTGAGCTTGCTAGTTGGCAATTTGAGGTTGGGCCCGTGAGGGAAGAAACCTGCAAAGCACAGAAAGAGTGCTCCACTCAAGAGGGCTTTAGGCGGCAACCTGAGGCCCAGGCAGAAGGTGATACCTCAGAAGATCACCTTATCCATTGGGAGAATTACCTCCCATATAGTAAGCCTAAGATTCCTGGACCTGGGACAGCCCATGTGCTGATGGTCCCCCAGTGTTAAAGGGCCTTTCTATTCACTTTGGCTCATGACATTCCTCTGGCAGGAAATCGGGGGCGAGACAAGACCTTGGCAGGCTTTTTGCCAATTCTATTGGCCCCAGATGAGACAGCCTCAGATGCACTCTGTAGGCCTTGTTCCACCTGCCAAGCCAGTGAGAAGTCAGTGAAAAATCTCAAGGCTCCCCTGACCCCATTACCTGTCAATGGCACTTCTTTTGAAAGGGTGGGAATGAACATAGATTGGCCCTTGCACCCCAAGACACCTTTAGGCAACAGGTTCCTCCTAATCTTGGTGGACCATGCCACTGGCTACCCAGACACCACCTCTCTGAGGTTGGTGACTGCACCTGGGGTGGCCAGAGCACTGATGGGGATTTTTTCGTGTGTGGGTTCCCCAAAGAGGGAGTGTCTTTCAGAGGCACTAATGTCATGTTAGTGTACATGAATTCCATGTGAGATGAATGTGTGGTAACTTATAAGTAGTGATGGGTGATAAATTCTGCTCAGCCGGTAGAGTTCACTGAGTTTTGCTCACTCCGTGTTATGCTTGTAATGATGAGTTCTGGCAAAACTCCGCCAACCACCGCGTGGTAGAGCTTCTTGCGCATCAGCACATAAACCGCACCCCTTGGCATGCCGCGTGGTGCCAGCCATGCTGATTTTGCAGTGCAGAACAAGCTCCCGGTGCTAAAAGTCAGTGTGATGTGCTGATTCTGCCTGCTCCCAGAACTCTGCAGAATCTCTTGCAGAGTTTGAAACTCTGCAAGCTCTGCCCGCCCCCTACTTATATGTTCTCCACATCCTATCACCCCCAAATGTATGGTCTTGTCGAGAGATTCAACAAGACCATAACAAGCATGATAATGGGCCTACCTGAGCCCATGAGGCCTTTGTGGGATGTTCCCTGCCATGACTTCTTTTGCCTACAAGTAGGTGCTACAGAAGAGGGTTGGGATTAACCCCTTTGTTCTCCTCTATGGCTACCCTGTTAGGGCACCCCTTAGCCTTGTCAGAGAGGGGTGGGAGAAAGCTCCCAGGAAACCCCCTCAGGATGTGGCCAGCTACACGCTGGCCTTCTGCAACCAGATGTATTGCTTCTGAAAGAAGGTGAAAAGCAATCATGAGGCCAGTCGAGATGTTATGAAGCTCTGGTGTGATAAGAACGCCACTCTGGTAGAGTTTGAAACTGTCCAGAAAGTGGGTACATGGCACCTGTGGAGTCCCGAGATCTCCAGGATCACTGGAAAGATCCATATTAGGTGAAGGAGTGGAAGTGGAAGTTCGTCTAACTGGTGGATCTCAAGGACTCTAGAAGCCCCTAAAGGGTGTTCCACATGAACTGCCTCAAACCACACTTTGGGGCTGATTACGATGGCGGACGGACTGGAGTCGGTCCGCCATAGTGGTGGAGACCGGGACCATCCGCGATACATGCGGCGGTCCCACACACCAAATCAGGATGCGACCGCCACCATGGCGGTCGCATCTTGCATTTTAACATTGCGGCGAGTGCTGCTGACAGCAGCACCCGCCGCTAAGTTAAAATGGCATGTTGCACATTTGAAATGAAATGAAAAATAAATTTATAGAGCGCGAAACTTTCACCCGAAGGTGTCAAGGCGCTAAATTCGTCATTCATGAGTCAGAGGACGGTCCAGAAAGTCATCAAAGATTAAACAGCCAGGTCTTTAACGCTTTTCTAAAAGCCAACAGATTAGTTTCTTGCTTCAGCCCAAGTGGCAGAGAGTTCCACAGTTTCATTGTGCCTGCCACTTGGTGCAGTGAAATGTTGGGGGGTACCATGGGTACCCCCCCAGTGCACCCACACCGCCCCCAACACAAGGGGGGCCCACAACGGGCCCCCAAAACCAATCTCCACCAGCCTTTCAATGGCGGTTTACCCACCACGGAAAGGCTGACTTCCGCCAGCATCGTAATTTGGCAGACGGTGCCTGCTAGGCACTGCCACCATTTTAGGCATGCTGACCGCTCTGCCAGGCAATCGGAACGATTGCCTGTGGCGGTTCCGTGGCAGACGGTCTTTGCTACCACAGCGGTCCGTAAGCGATTCTTACCGCCATCGTAATTTGGCAGTGGGAAAATTGCTGTTGGATGGCGGAAGGATCACCACCGCCGGGCTGGTGGTGGCGGTCCTTCCGCCATCGTAATCAGCCCCTTTGAGTGGTCTGAAGTAAGCATGCTCATGGGGATATATGAGGGAGTGGAAAAGGAGAACGAGCCTCTCCCTGACCTCCTGTCTACCCGGGAGCACAAATGGCCAGTGGAAGGTGTCATCCTCTCCCCTATTCTGAACCCAGAACAGCAGAGCGACTGTCACCAGCTGCTGGAGCAGTTTTCCTCTCTGTTCACCCTCATCCTAGGACTCACACACCTGTGCACCCATGACATTGACCCTGAGTCAGTCCACCTGTTACAAATAAGATTTACAGGTTGTTAGACAATGTATGGGCCAGCATCAAGGAGGAAGTCTCCAAGATGCTGGAATTAGGGGTAATTCAGCTCCCCAACAGTCCTTTGTCCAGCCCTTTGGTGCCGGCATCCAAGGCTGCCCCACCGGGTGCCACTCCAGAACATAATTTCAGTGAGGACTCCAGGGTTCTAAATTCTGTCATGAAGATTGATGCACACCCTAGTAAGTGCTAGATAGGGCATGGTTCCAGCGTGTTTCTGGGCCACATGGTGGGTGGTTACAAAGTGTAGCCCCTAAAGGCAAAGATTCAAACTACCCTGGCTGGCAACCCCCTAAAACACGGACTAAGGTGAGGGCCTTACTAGGTCTTACAGGGTATTATAGGAGGTTTGCTAAGGAATTTGGCGCCATTGTTGCCCCCTTAACTGAGCTGACTTCAAAGAAACATCCCAGAAAGGTGATCTGGACAGAGGCCTGCCAGAAAGACTTTGATGCCCTCAAGTAGGCTGATAGAATTTGGGTTACTGGTTGACCATGGTGTGAGCACTGATCAAGCATCAACCACAATTCTAGTCAGGGTAAGGTACAAGCAAAGCCCAAATTAACCTGTGCTCAACTCCCCAGTGGCTTGGCACAGAAAAGCAATGCTTAACTTAGAGTCAATGTGTAAAGTATTTGTGCAACAGTAAAACAGTGAAAACACCTCACAAAAAAGATCCCACACCAAGTTAGCAAAATAAAGCTGAATTTAATACATAAAACAAGACCAAAGCGAAAAAAAAATCCAATCAGCAGAATCAGAGTTATGAATTTTTAAAGAATAACTGCCATATAGCGCCAAAAAGCATAAAGCATTAACCACAGCTATCTGGTCACACTGGGCAGGGTCAAAGTCAAACATTCAGGCTGACCGCAATGGAACACAGGTTGGATACAGTTTCAGGTTAGTCCTGCTGAAGGTTTACCTTCTCAGGTTTTTTGCAATGAGTCCTGTGCACATTGGAGAGGGTCGCAAGGAGCAGGAAGGGCGTCACGGGTGGCCACTCGGTGTGGTACCAAGAGCAGGCTAGGTGTCATGGATGGGCCGGCTAGAGCTTTGCGTTGGCAGTCCCCCAAGGGCTGCCAATGCTGCTGTGAGAAGAGATAGGTTGGCAGCAGCTCGAACTGATTTTCAGTGTGAGCAGCGTGGTTCCAGTGCAAATGGGCCCGTTCGCAGTTGTGAAGATCTCAAAAGCTTGATTTAAAAAGCTCAAGAGCCACTTGGGGGTCATGAACTCACTGAAGATGGGTCTAGGAACCGTTGGGGATCCGTTTATGTCCCTGAGGCTCAGATCAGTAGTTCAGCAGACTAGCCCTATAAATCAATCTGGGCATCCTGTGTTCAAGATGAAGATGAAGGTCCAGTTCTTCTTCCACAGGCAAGAGGGCAGAAGGGCAGCACAGCAGGGCAGCAGTCCTTCTAGCAGCACAGTAGTCTTTCTTTCGGCAGAGTATCCATAGGTCCAGCAGTATACTAAAATGGTGGTGTCTGATGCCCTTCTTTTATACACAGTTATGCCTTTCAAGAGGTGAGAAGCTTCTAAATGCATGCCTCTAAACTTTAACCTGCCTTCCTGGCTCTGGCTCCAGACTATCTACAGGGGTATGCAGTCCTTTGTGTGGAAACAGTACAAAGCCTATTCAACTTTAAGTGGTGCTGTGCCTAGCTCCTCCCTCCCATCCTGCCAGTGATGGCCCACCCCGTCACACCTACGCTCTCTTTTATGTGTGGCTGTCTATGATGAATACAAAAAGCCCAACTTTCTGAAAGTAGCATTTTCAGAATTGTAGTTTACAATCGGAATTCACTATAAGTTAGGATTCCATGAACAGGTTATCTCTTCCCATTTGGAAATGACACTTATAAAATGTAATAAGGCAACTCCAATGTTATCCTATGGGAGAGATAGGCCTTGCAGCTGTGAAAAACTAATTTAAGAATTTTTCACTAACTTATATGTATTAAAAAGGAAGGCTTGGGCCTTGTAAAAGGTTTATTTTGCCAGGTTGAAACTGCAGTTTAAACTGCACTCAGAGGCTCTGCACTGGCAGGTCTAAGACATGTTTAAATGGCTACTTAAGTGGGTGGCACAATGAGTGCTGCAGGCCCATTAGTCAAAAAACAAAATTTTCCAGGCGGGATTACTTCCAGTATGATTCAGGTTCAGTTGGTCTACTAATCCAATTTTTGATTTAATGTACAATAATCATTATTTGTATAAAACATGAAAAAAGATGTGATACTGAGGCGTACAGGTCAAAAAATCTTTTGTTTACTTTGTTATTATAACTTTTTTTAAACACACAAATATGATTCATAACTTGAACAATATATACTCTGGGATCAAATTACAAAACAATGACTAATGGATTATCCCTGTAAATCCTGTCAGAGAGGAGGAATGAGGCTGAGTTCCTGAATGAAGCTGTCTTACGTTTGAAGGCATCAATTCAATTGAGTGGGATTGGTGGACGAGTTTTTGACGATTCAGGCATTTGTCCCTTTTGGAACTGTTCTTCACTAGGTTCTGATAATGGTCTTGTGGACTTCTTGACTGTAGGAGACTGAAACGTCGATGCTTACTCCTCTCTGAATTTGAAGGGATATTTACTTTATATGTCTTTTGGATTATTGGAGCAATCAGGAAGATATTCAATTGGACTGTCAATGTGTATAAATTGGGTCATGAGGTTATATCATTTCCCACTGGTCATTGTTTGACTCACTGTATAATTGTTTGATTTGATCAAGTGGGGTTCGACAGTGTTATTGTATGAATTTGTATTTTTGTAATTTGATCCCTGAGTATATATTGTTCATACGATGAGTCATTTTTGTGTGTTGTTATGGGTATGCCTCAGTATCGCTGCTTTTTTCACTTTTTCTACCAATAATTATTCATGTATACTAAATAGAAAGTTGGATTAGTAGACCAACTGAACATGAATCATACTGGGAGTAATCCCTCCAGGAATATTTTGTTTTTTGACTTAGTACCCAGTTTCCTGCAGGAATATTGCGTTGCGCTCTTTTGTTTAAATAGCAGGCCCATCAGTCACTTTTAATTTCCAGGTCCTGGGCACAAGTACTGCCACTCTACTAGGGACGTATATGTAAATTAAACATGCCAATTGGGAATACGCCAATGATACCCTGTTTTTGGGACAGAGCATAAGTTGTTTAGCACTGGCTACAAGTGGTAAAGTGAACAGAGTCCTAAGACCAGCAAAAGTGGAGTAAGCAAAAACAGGAGGTCTGAAGCCAAAAAGTAACCAAGGATGCCAGGTTTAACATAGGCCATGTCTACAGCAACCATACTCAAGTCTCTTGACATCTCTAAGAAGTTCATAGTGCAGACAGATGCTTCAGAGCATGGCATAGGGGCTGTCTTAACACAGTTGAATGAGGAGGTCCTAGACCAACCAGTAGCATTCATTAGCAGTAGGTTACTTCCATGGAAACAGAGGTGGAGTGCGATTGAAAAGGAGACCTTTGCTCTGGTTGGGCACTGAAGAAGCTGAGACCATACCTGTTTGGGACTCACTTCCGGGTTCAAAAAAACCACAGGTCCCTCAGATGGCTCATGCAAATGAGGGGTGAAAATTCCAGTGTTGAGGTGGTCCATTTCCCTAATGGGAATGGACTTTACTGTGGAACACAATCCTGGGTCAGACAGCGCCAATGCTGATGATCTATTTACGTTGTTCTGCCTTAGTGATGATAACTCTCAAGGGGTTGAGTAGTTCTCTTCACTTTCAGCTGGGGGGACCATGTTAGACCTGTCAGCCTTGGTTCCTCCTGTCAGCCTTGCTTCCTCCTTTGCTTTTGCTGAGCTGGATTTTGCTGGCCTTAGGACTCCGCACACTTTATTTCTGCTAACCTGTGCTAAAGTGTTTGATCCCTCTCGTTAAAACAAGGTACAATTGGCTTATACCCAAGTGACATATTTTATTTACTTTTAAGACCCTAATAAAGTGACACTACATTTGCCCAGGGCTTGTAAATTAAATGCTACTAGCGGGCCTGCAGCACTGATTGTGCCACACACTTAAGCAGGCTTTTAAACAATGTCTAATGCCTGCCATTGCAGCCTGTGTGTGCATTTTGAAAACTACCATTTCGACCTGGCAAAATAAAAGTTGTGTCAGGCCCAAACCTTCCCTTTTTATCCATGTAAGTCACCCCTAAGTTAAGCCCTGGACAGCCCAGAGGGTAGGGTGCATCGCATTAAAAAGGCAGGACATGTACTTTTAAGTTTTAAATGTCCTGGCAGTGAAGAACTCTTAAATTCGTGTTTCATGACTGCTAACCCTGGGCGTAGTTCGCGTAGTAGCGCTACGCGTAGCTACGTGAAGTGCACTTCGCACTATGCGAGCTACGCGTAGCACTGCGCGAACTGCGTAGTGCTGTAGGAAATGCTGTTCGCAATCATTGCAAACGGCATCTTGCACAGTGCAAGCGGTCAGTGCTCTGCCGCCGAGTAGATTTGTACTCGAGCGGCAGTTTTCTCAACGCGGACTGGTAGTTTCATCGCGAGCGGTCGCGAGCATACGCGACCACTGCAACGAGAAACCTGACCTCCCCGCGCTGAGAATCTCGCTGGGAGGTTTATTTTCACGCTCGCGATCAGCAACTTGATGTTGCTGATCGCGAACGCAGGAAAAAGTCTCGCCAGGATGTCATTTTGCTCGCTCGCGGTCGCCAACTTGACGTTGAGGACCGCGAGCAAGCAAAAATGCCCGCTACTCTACGCGTTTTTGCACTGTGCTACGTGCAATTCGCGTAGCGCGTATTGCGCAAACTACGCGAGCGTAGCGTAGTTTTCCGCCCAGGCCTAATGACTGCAAGGCCTAACTCTCCCATAAACTAAAGTTGGGGATACCTTATTATATTTAATAGCCTGTAACTTTAAAAAGGGAGCAGGTACCCAGTTCATGTTCATGTTTGCTGTCTTTGGTATTATAATGAAAAATCCTAACTTATGGTGAAGTCAGATTTTATTTTAAAATGTTGGCATTTTCCTGCCTTAGTCATTTAGTGCCTGTAGCCTGTATCTGGGTCACATGACAGGGAACAGCTGATAGTTGAGGTTTGTGTATTCCTCTTAGACAGCCACATACAATAGGGAGCTTAGATGTGCCTGGATGGACCATCACTGGCAGAATGGGAGGGAAAAGCTGGATACAGCCCCACTTACAGTTGAATAGGCTGTGTCTTGCCTCCACACAACGGGCTGCATACCCTCTGTAGTTAGTTTGGAGCCAGGACAGGGGACGCAGGATGCCTAGGGACTTCAAAGGGAAACCTCTAGAAGCTTCTCCCCCACTTCAAAGGCACACATGGGAAACAAATATGGACCTCAGACACCAACACTCCAGTTCACTTCTGGACCTGTGGATACTCTGCTGGGAACAAGACCCGATGCATCACCGCTGCTGCCTGGATCAAAACCACAGCAAAGACCCACATTGCAGTCTGTCACTGCATCAGAACCGCCATCAGAACCGCATCAGAACCGCCACTGCGCGATACATCATTTGCGCCCTTGCCATGCACTGCTAATTACTTCACATAATACATCACTTATGACATTTTCTATGACAACACTGATAATATCACTGCCACATTTGCTGTAAAAGTATTGATGAGAAAACTGCATGGCAGGGGGTCTAGTAATAGTTACCTTAGGGCACGAGTTATAATTTTTAGAGATAAGTATAACTATAACTGATAGATTTCTATGGTTTTATGTGTGTAAAATCTGAACCTAACTATAATGTCCATGTAACCTTTGTTTTTTAGTGAATATACATATACAAGGGCCAAGTCCAACATATATATATATATATATATATATATATATATATATATATATATATATATATATATATGTCCAACAAATTGCCTTTCAGCTTCAAAGGTGCACTCAACGTTTAGCCTGCCATCCGGCTTAAAAGTGACAGCTCGCTTCGTTTCTCACATTTTATTATATTGCCTAACGCGTTTCAAGACACCCTTGTCTCTTCCTCATAGGCTGTTTGTGGATTTCACAGAGCTTTCCTCTTGCTGATTGGATAACTACATGCTGACAGTTCATTAACGGCCCCCATTGGGCTGTGCTGAGTGCATGTCACAAGTAATGCATGTTGGGGTAAGTAGTCCCAGAGAAAAGAACATATTATACCCTGAGGGGGCCGTTAATGAACTGTCAGCTTGTAGTTATCCAATCAGCAAGAGGAAAGCTCCGTGAAATCCACAAACAGCCCATGAGGAAGAGACAAGGGTGTCTTGAAACGCGTTAGGCAATATAATAAAATGTGAGAAACGAAGCGAGCTGTCACTTATTAAGCCGGATGGCAGGCCAAACGTCGAGTGCACCTTTGAAGCTGAAAGGCAATTTGTTGGACATATATATATATATATATATATATATATATATTCACTGAAAAAATCATAGGTTTTAGGGACAGTTATAGTTACTTGGACATTGCACTCGTACAAAACCCGTGAAATTCCCCGTTATAGTTAGTTCAGCTAACTATAACTCGCGCCCGCAATGCACTGCTGATGACGTCACATATTACATCACTCATGACATGGTCAGTGACATCACTGATGACATCACTGATGACATCTCAAATGACATCACTGATGACATCACTGATGACATCACTGATGACATCATCCAGTGACTGTGTGTTTCTGTAAAGTTTAAATATTTTTAATATATATAGGAAAAGACGTATTGAAGAATGAGTGGGTGTGTAAGTGTCTGTATGGATGATTTAGTAGGTGCGTGACTGACTCTATAAGTGAGTGATTTAACGTATCTTACTGAATGCATGGGTTAGTGACTAAACTGGATGAATGTCTGTATCCGTCTGTCTGTTGCTGTGTAAGTGGCTGCATGTGTTTGTGAATAGCTACATGAGTGTCTATATGAGTTATTGAATGCTTGTCTGAGTATCTGTATGGGTGCCTGAGTGTTTGTGTGGGAGGGGTGTGTGCAACTCTGTGCATAGATGTGTGAGTGGGTGATTCACTGGGTGGATGGTTTCAAGAGTGCATCTGTGATAGACTGTATGGGTGGGTAAGTGTGTGTAAGAGTGTGTTAGTGAGTGAATGTATGTCCCAGTGGTACATGTGTGAGTAACTACATATGTGAAAGGCAGTATATATGTGTGTTGGAGTATATAAATAGCTATAAGCAAGAGTGAGTGATTGTGATAGTGGCTGTATGGATGATTGTGTACTTGTATCAGTGATTGTATAAGAGCGTAACAATGTGCTACTATTTGTATGAGTAAGTGAGCTGGTGTGTGTATAACTGTATAGGTGAGTAAATGGCAGTGTGTTTAATTATTTGCATGACTGACTAGGTGTGTGAGTATCTCTATGGATGAGTGGCGTTGTTTGAGTGTCTATATAGGAGTAAGAATGCATATGATAGTCCTGTACTGAGTGACCGTAAGTATGAGTGACTGTACGGGTGAGTGAGTGGATGTGTGTGTGTAGACCTAAGAATCAGTGAGTGGGTATGTAGTTATTGGTGTTGGAGTGTCTATGGTTTTGCGAATGGCAGTCTGTAATTTAGAGTGGGTGTATCAAAGGTTATATTAGGGTGTGAGGAGGTGCATCAGATTATCACGTGGATGATGTCATCAGTGATGTCATTTGAGATGTCATCAGTGATGTCATCAGTGATGTCACTGACCATGTCATGAGTGATGTCATATGTGACGTCATCAGCAGTGCATTGCGGGCGCGAGTTATAGTTAGCTGAACTAACTATAACGGGGGAATTTCACGGGTTTTGTACGAGTGCAATGTCCAAGTAACTATAACTGTCCCTAAAACCTATGGTTTTTTCAGTGAATTTCAAAGGTTTTTAAATGCTAATTTGTAACTATAACGTGTCTGAAACCTATGGTTTTTTCAGTGAATTTCAAAGGTTTTTAAATGCTAATTTGTAACTATAACGTGTCTGAAACCTATGGTTTTTTCAGTGAATTTCAAAGGTTTTTTAAATGCTAATTTCTAACTATAACGTGCTTGAAACCTACGGTTTTTTCAGTGAATTTCAAAGGTTTTGTACATGACAATTTTTAAATGTATTAATTGTTATATTAATTTTTTTCATACTGATTTACTACATTTTTAGAAACAATTTTTTTTTACATATTTTATTTTTAAATTACATTGTAATTACATTATACATTACATTACAAAAATACTTTCTCAGAATGAATTACTTTAGTTTAAATACTTTGCAGATAGGCAATAGACTTTTAAGTACAGTAGTTACAGTTGTTGCAATGGGCAACACATTTTCAAACACAATGCAACATTCAGCTCAATGTGAATTTCTAGTTAAATGCAATTAGTTACTTTATGGATTACTTTTGTAACCACAGGACTGGATCCTAGATTCAGTCCTGGTACATCTCCTGTAAACAGTTGAGTAAAAGCGTTTTGGTTACAGTCGTGATTTTTAAGGAATATTATTGTATTTTAAAAGTTGACACTTAGAAACTTTTTCTCATAGAATCACCAATGTTATCCTATGGAAGGAAATTCACTTAGCAGATAAAAACTGTTATCGTTACTTTTTCTTACTCAGTGTTGGATCCTGGATCCAGCACTGGTGCATCTCCTGTAAACAGTTGAAAGAATGCGTTTAAGTCATACAGGCGATTTTAAGGAATATTTGTAGTTTGTGAAAATCAACACTTTGAAACTTTTGCTGAAAACCAGTCAATCTTAGCCTATGAAGGAAATTCAAGTTACCGGTAAGTACGGTTAAAATTACTTTTGAGGATCAGTACTGGGCTGAAAGATGCAGTACTGAGGTCTCTCCTGATAACAGGTGAGTAAATCGGAATTCGTATTTCGGCTGATTTTAGAGGAATATTTTAAAGTTCCAAAACTCCACACTTAGAAGAATTTCCAAGTGAAACCAGTCAATGTTAGCCTATGAAGGAAATTCAAGTTACCGGTAAGTACGGTTAAAATTACTTTTCAGGACCAGTACTGGGCTGAAAGATGCAGCACTGAGGTCTCTCCTGATAACAGGTGAGTAAATCGGAATTCGTATTTCGGCTGATTTTAGAGGAATATTTTAAAGTTCCAAAACTCCACACTTAGAAGAATTTCCAAGTGAAACCAGTCAATGTTAGCCTATGAAGGAAATTCAAGTTACCGGTAAGTACGGTTAAAATTACTTTTCAGGACCAGTACTGGGCTGAAAGATGCAGCACTGAGGTCTCTCCTGATAACAGGTGAGTAAATCGGAATTCGTATTTTGGCTGATTTTAGAGGAATATTTTAAAGTTCCAAAACTCCACACTTAGAAGAATTTCCAAGTGAAACCAGTCAATGTTAGCCTATGAAGGAAATTCAAGTTACCGGTAAGTACGGTTAAAATTACTTTTCAGGACCAGTACTGGGCTGAAAGATGCAGCACTGAGGTCTCTCCTGATAATAGGTGAGTAAATCGGAATTCGTATTTCGGCTGATTTTAGAGGAATATTTGCACAATGGTGAAGGGAGGGCGGGGCCTGAGGTGACATCTGTGCAAACGCGCCCGCGTTGCGCGTTTTAAGTTGGGGATTAAGTCCCTTGAATCCTGAGGGTCCCTAGGGGCCAACTAGCCCACCAGGAACCTCCAATATGCGCCAGGGGCTGCGTTGCAGAGACGTGTAGAGAGGCCACACCCCTTTACACCTCTCTGCAACGCAGCTCTGTGGCGCTTTCTGGATGTACCTGTTGGGCTACTTGGCCCCCAGGGACCCTCAGGATTGAAGGGGATTTAATTCCCCATCTTAAAACGAGCCACGGGGCCTGTTTGCACACATGTCACCTGAAGCCCCGCCCTCCCTTCACCACTGTGCAAACGCGCCCGTGGCGCGTTTTAAGTTGGGGATTAAGTCCCCTTGAATCCTGAGGGTCCCCGGAGTCCAACTAGCCCACCATATACCTCCAAAAAGTGCCACAGAGCTGCGTTGCAGAGAGGTGTAAAAGGGTGTGGCCTTTCTACACGTCTCTGCAACGCAGCCCCTGGCGCATATTGGAGGTTCCTGGTGGGCTAGTTGGCCCCCAGGACCCCCAGTATTCAAGGGGAATTGTTCCCCTTCTGCAAACGCGCCAGGGCGCGTTTGCAGAGTGGTGAAGGAAGGGGCGGGGCCTGCGGGCCCGATCGTTTATTTTTATTTTTATTTTTTGTCCCCTGAAGGGGGCTGTGTGGCCCCCTTCCTTTTTCCTGTTTTTATGCCCTGGGGACCCCATCCCCCAGGGCCTTACCTACTTTTTTTAATTTTTAATTAAAAAAAAAAGCGGAGGCCGCGTGGCCCCCTTCCCTGGGCTTGTATTGGCCCCGGGACCCCATCCCCGGGGCATGGCCTTTTTATTTTTATTCTTTGGAGGGGCTGCGTGGCCCCCTCCTCTGGCCATTTAAGGCCCCGGGGACCCCATCCCCGGGCCGGCCTTTCCATTTTTTTTATTTTTCTTTTTTTGGGGAGGGGGTCGCGTGGCCCCCCTCCTGGGCCACTACTTGCCCCGGGGACCCCATCCCCCGGGGCTGGCCCTCTCCGTTGGGGACTGTGGGGGTCCCCAATCCCCCACAGTCCCGCCGGCTCCCCACGTCCCTTGGGAGCCGGCATTGCTGTTCCACATGGGGAGCAGCTGACATGCTGCTCCCCATGTGGAAAGCAATGTGCTTTGGATATTGGAAGAGAGAGCAGGTTTCCCTGCTCTCTCTCCAATATCCAAGCAGTTTAGCTATGGCAGGACGGGAGCCGCGAGGCTCCCGTCCTGCCATAGCAACTACAGTGTCCCGGGTAGGCACCCCGGGACACTGCAGGAGCCGGCCCTAGGGGGGCGGTCCCCAGGGCCATCAAGGGCTCCAGGAGGGGCCGCGCGGCCCCCTCCCTACATGAGCACAGCCCCGGGAGGTGGTGGTCCCCGGGCTTCGGGGTCCAAAACGGACCCCCATTTTAATTTGTTAGTGCCCCGGGAGGTCGCGGTCCCCGGGCGTGTGGGGGCTGGAGCCCCCACACAGGTTGTTAAATTAATTTTAAAAAAGCCCCGGGAGGTGGTGGTCCCGGGGCTGCGGGAGGCTCAGAGCCCTCCCGCACCATTTTTAAAAAGCCCCGGGGGTGGCGGTCCCGGGGCTTGAGGGGCCCTTTGAGGCCCCACACATTAAATCATCCCCTCCTCCATGCCCCCGGTACTTGGGCCACCCGGGGCCAATTAACATCGAGCGCGGGAGACCGCGCTTGATTTTTTTTTTCGGCAGGATTCGCGCACCCTGAGCGCATCCTGCCGATTTTTTTTTAAAAAATGCTTTTTGCCCAGGGGGTCCTTGTGGGACCCCCTGAGCAGGCCTAGGGGTTAGGGTGTTTCTACCCTGCCCCCTTTGTGCGTTTTGCGCACTTGTTTCTTTTTTTCTCGGCGGGATACGCGCACACTAAGCGCATCCCGCCGATTTAAAAAAAAAAAAAATTCTGCCCAGGGGGTCCTTGTGGGACCCCCTGAGCAGACCTAGGGGTCAGGGTGTTTCTACCCTGCCCCTTTTGCGCTTTGCGCACTTGTTTCTGTCCCTCGGTTCTACCGAGGGACAAAATGGCTGCCAACACTTCTTGATTTGGAGTGTTGACAGCCAATTAGCATGCAGCTCGTGATCGGGAGGGTACGCGGATCCGACGCGCCCATAGATATATATGTGATTTTAATTGTGAATTTCTCAGGAACTACTGAACGGATTTACACCATTTTAGCAAAAGGCACCAGTCTGAACCAAGGGCTACCTCTTTGCCAAATTTGGGGTAATTCCGTTCAGCAGTTCGGGCTGTAACTGCGACTAAAGGTTCCTATGGAAAAATGAATGGGGAAAACGCGTTTTGGGACCCGCTTTTCTCGGCCCCCGCTTGACGTATCACCCCGAGACTTTCAGGGTAGGAGCGGACCGGAGCGCCCAACAAGTTGGAAACTTTCGCGAAGATTCGTCAACCGGCGCCAACGTTATTGCAAATAGAATGTCGCGGATTTCCTATGGATAATAGGTTGTAACTATAACTATCTACTGGCGACCGCCAGTAGATAATATATATATATATATATATATATATATATATTGCACTCTCCGTTGTCACCTTCGTCCTTCAACACCAACGAAACCACGGACACGGACCACTAGATAAGTGAAAATCTACCGTTTTATTTTACGATGCCGCCATATATATATTACATATCGGGGCCAAATTTTTCTTTTGCTAATAACGGTGCCGTTGTTTAGAGAATCTTCACAAAACTTTCCCCAAAAAGTTTATTCACCTCAGTCCCTTCCTGCTGAAAGATTTCCGGGTGATCTGTCAAGTAGATGCAGAGAAAAGCGGATCCCAAAATAAGTTTCCCCTGTGCATTTTTCATAGGGAGTTTTAGACAGCGATACAGAAAAACAGCCAAACACCAAATTTGGAAGAAAGCTGGATCCTTACTCAGAAAGCATGTTTTTTGTGATTTGGGGTAAAACAATTCTGCTATTTTTGGTAAACTAAGGTTAAAAAATTAGTGCTACCTGGGTGTGGCTGAGCGCTTATATTGATAAGCCGCAACTTGTCTTGCTAATATCTTTTGTGTCGTTTAACAAATCTTTCAAAAATAGAGTTCAGCCTTCTCTTCTCCATCCTGTATAATTTCAGGGTGAGCACAGAAAAGAGGGATCCCAAAATGTGTTTTCTCATGCAATATCCCAACGTAATTTTAGACTACAATACAGAAAAAAGGCTCAACAGAATTATACCAAATTTCTTTATTCAGAAAGTGTGCTATTTGTGATATGTTGTAAATTCGTACGGCCGTTTTGAGAATCTAAGGTTTGAAGTTTAGCAATATCTGGGTGAGCTGAGTGATTTGATTGACAGCATAGGGTAGAGGTACACTGACCCATGGCCCTTGTGATGAGGGAGTGAGGGATCCATGTGGGCCAAAAATAAAACATTTATTTTACATGCTGCCACTCCAGCGAGACTCCCACATGCCACAGTGCGGCCCATTCAGTTGTGGTCCTGCAGAAGTACCATGGGACCAGAAAAAAAATGTGGTGTGAGTGTCCCTTTAGTTGGCTGCCCTTGGAGGGCTGAGCCGTGTGGCCAACTCCCTGCCAAGCACAACAGATGTACACTTAGGTATGGTAGTAAGCTCTTCCTTTATATTAAAAAACTTCTAGAAATTCACTGTAAATACAAAGATTAAAGTGGAGTTATATGTAGGTAATATACTAAGATATTAATATAAGTTAAAAGATATTCACAAGTTAAAGTGAAGTTATGTGTAGCTTTTGTAATAATATAAAAACTAATGCTTAAAAACAAATAAAAAAAACGAAATTCACCAGTTATATATAAGTTAAACTCTTAACCATGCATTGCCTCTGACCTTACATATTACATTACTTATCAAATGTTAAATAACATCATTGGTGCATCTTACATCTATTGGGGTGCAAGTTTTGTTTTTCCGGTGACAGACAAACAGATAGATAGATAGATAATGCATTTAACTTTTAGCTTAATTTTAAGGATGTATGTAATGACAGGCTGTTTGAATGAATAAAAGCTGCCTCAAACTGAATTGGGATAAAACCAAAATTATTTTATTTTGAGCTAAACCCCTTCCAACCCCCTCATTGGTGCAGCTGGTGGCCAAAAAAACCAGGGCCTTCCCCTATTCCCACTTCTACTGCTAGGAATTTCCAAATCAAATCTGATGCTGATCTTACTGCATGCCCCAAATTCTGAATGTATTTATTTAATGTTTTGTCAAACTCTGATATTTTTTTAACAAAATGCTATATCCTGTCTCTATACATATGATGATTGTTCAATCAATATTTGTGTCCTAATTTGACTATTCCTATGTGCTATATTTGGGAATCCCAACCCATCTGGCTCACAGGCTAGAAGTTGTCCAAAATTTAGCAGCAAGACTGAATTTATAAATCCTCTTTCTGCAATCAATCAGCCCACACTTGAAAAGATTGTACTGGCTCCCTGTGGGCAAGCACATTCAATACAAAGCTCTAGTTCTATCATATAGAACCTACTACCAGAAAAAGGCTCAGGCCTTACTGACAGGCCAGATCTCTTAGAACCAATAATCTTTGTTTGATAAAAGTGACCATAGTGCGCAGAGCCAAAAGTGGAGGCAGGTCTTTCGTGGTCTGTTCCACTGACAAAATCACAGTCAAATGCCATTTTAAAAAAGAAGCTGAAGACCTTGTTTTTCGATCAAAGAGATCTGCAAGTGTAATTTTTCACTTCTCTATGTTTTTTATTCATCGATTCACTAGGACACCTCTTTGGAGGCAGCTATGTGCAGTACACATGGCTTATTATTATTATTATTATTATTATTATTATTATGACTATTAAAGAACACCCAAATGCTTTGAAATTGGCCTGTTATGACTAAACCATAACTAGAGATTTGGTGAATGGTTATAAAAGCACCACGATGGTCCGGATTGTGAGTCAGGCAGGGTGGTATCCCTAGTTGGGATGATGTTTCCAGTAAATCAAGACTAATGCCGTGTTCCTACACCCTGTTTTCCCAGGTGCAGAAACACCAGGACTGACTTTACTTGTTGGTAATTCCGTCTGGTAAAATCATAATATGAAGCTTTGCCTTCAACTGCAGCCAGGGCTCTTCCTTTCATCCTTATCAATTTTGTTCTTTGGCAAGAGGGGCACCTGCAATGCTCCCCCCTGGTAAAACTATTCTTCCCTTTCCCTCTCCTACTCTCATACTCTTCCACTTCCCCTCCCTTTAATCCCTGCCCTACAGGGTAGCCACTACTGCTATTTGCTTCGACCAGGTAGTGAATAGGAGTATAAAACTTTTCACAATAGGTGATATTGTGCAGCATTTTGCACAGCTATTCTGTGTGTACACAGTTATTCCCCATACCAAGAGAGCAAACTCATAATAGGTGGACTTCCAAGCAGAGATACTGGACAGTGATGTTAACTGTGACTGATGGGAGCCCTCACATGGAATTCCAGCTTCTAAACAGGTATTTATATTCACTCCACCCATAAACATGCACAAACCTTATTACCAACAACAACAAGTTGCAAGCAAACAGAGCACTACAGGGATTTTCCAAGCACATGTTTCACAAACAAAAAAAGGGAAAATATCATGTTAGATGATTTGACTTTACCAACTGCAGTCACTTAAAACAGGTGCTCGGCTATACACTGAGGAAGAGAAGTCCATCATAATACCGCCAGGATCATGTGTGCTATGAAGTGTGCCTGGAATGAGGTAGCACATGCGTAAATACTGATTTCCATGATTATTACCTACTGCTCTCCAAAAAGCTCAGAATCCTGTGATAATGCCACACCCCAGTACTGCTGCCTCATCAGTATCAGTAATTCTGAGTAGGCCTGGGCAGTGAACTCCCCTCCGTTTGTGGAGTTTCGGGAGGTTTCTGCACTCTGCGGAGCACGCATAGTTCTGAAAAACTCGCCTACACATAGCGGTGTTTTTTCCTTGCTCGCGCTAGCCGATGTCAAGTTGGCAAGCAGAAGCGAGGGAAATCCACCTCCTGGCGAGAATTCTCATTGTGGGCGGTCGCAAATGGTCGTGACCGCTTGTGTGGGAAACCTTCCGTCCGCATTTAGAAAGCTTCAGTTCGAGTAGAAAATCTACCTAAGCAGCAGAAAAGAAGCAGCACCCTCTAGCGCTGCGCATGGTGCTGTTTTCACTGATTTTACAGTGCGAGACAAATATTGGGCGCTGAAAATCAACGCGAACGGCGTGACCAAATGCACTCCACCGCTTGTGGAACTCCGCATAGTGTGGTGGAGTTACGCGGAACTCCGCCCACGCCTAATTCTGAGTGAAGTGCTACCAAAGTAGTTTTCCAGCACCGCATATAATGAGGAGCTCAGAGGTAAATGTGATTATGGAACTGAATAATTTTCAAGTACACCAGGTTTTGTGAAGGACTGGATCTTCCTTGGTTTCCTTGATCGTGCTCGTGCCCGCCCACAGTGTTGCACTGTTTGCTTGCTGTTTACCAGCTCACCGACTCTCTGACTCGGTCCTTTACTGCTTTGAATTTTCCTGTTTGCTGCCTGCTGGTGGCATTTGGAGATGACCGAAGACACCGGGGTGACTTAGAAGGGGGCTGGAGAGGCCGGCGCGTGCTGATGCTCAGAGTCACTCGGAAACATCTGGAGATGCCATGCTGTGCCCTGAGGCGCTCGGAGGTATCGGGGAACACTGGTGAGGCTATTGTGTGCCGCTTTTTCACCCTCGCTTGTTGCTTCAATGCTGCTTCACTGCTCCCCTGCTGACGTGGTACTTGGGATTCCTGGGGAGAACAAGCAGATAAAGCTTGCCAATTGAGGGCTGCTCGCTGGGGAGGCTCTTTTGGCTCCCAAAGCCTTTCTGTGGTTGCAGCGTCTCTGTCACCCCCTTCCTCTGCCCTTGTCTTTCACTGTGTTCTTTGCTGGACACTTGCTGACTGGTTGTACACTACCAGGAGGAATACACCAGTTCCAGTGCTTGGTAGCACACACTCAGGTTTGAGGTGTCACTCTCCTCTGTCCAGGGCATAGGAGTGGCGCATTTGCAGTGGAAAATAAAGGCAACCTCAGTTGCTGCTCCACTGACTCTGGAAGTTGCAAGTGTGTGTAGCCCTATTGCGTCTCACCACTTGTCTGGATTGATATTTTGCAGTCAAATTCTCTTTCATTTTAAGAGATTGCTTTGAGTGTAGAAGCATAAGGGTTTTTCTGGACAGACTCTCTTTTATGGTAATGTCAAACTCCAGCTGTTGAAACAGTATTAGAGAGCTGCGGTGGGAAGCCTAATATTAACTGCAACATCGTTGCCTACTGGAATAACTGATTGACTGAGGGCTTTCCCCTCTCTCGCCTGTGTGCAGAGGCGGCAATTGATGTTTTTTCAAGGAAAGGTAAGGAGTGTTTGTATAACATAGTACCTCAGAACAGTTTTTATGCTCTTACTCTCAAGAACTGGACGCAAGGTTTGACTTTTAGGTTTTGAAGTTCTGGATGTGGAGCTAGGATGGTCGCCTCCAGAAGCCACATGCCAGCCAGTGATGGAACATGAAGCTGGAATATGCCAACTAAGAAAATGGTCAGTAGTAGGAGCATGAACCAGAAAAAACCTCCAGAATTCTTTACCACAACAGTAGCACACAGTGCACGAATAAGTAAGGCCAGGAAAAAAAGAGAACAGTAACATCCGAGAGCGTTGCGATGCACCAGGATGCAGTTTTATAAGGTTTATATAGGAAAAAATGACTTGGAAGGAAAGCGGGCACCAAGGAAGTAATTCTCAGCATCTTGGGTTGGGAAAACTCCATAGGAATAAAATGGGAAGGAAGCCATGATGGATTGGGCTAAGAAAAAGGAAGTTCGGCCCTTTATGGCACATCACTTCCTGCCAAGACATCTCCAGCAGCAAGCATGGTGCTCCTAGAAACCTTAAGCCCCACACTCCGAATGGCTGTTGAAAAGGAAGACCCCGAGGCAATGCTGGCTACTTCAGGTAATGTGGAATGCAGGTGTATTTGAAGGACGCACCCGCTCCTGCCAATGAGAGGTGCTCGGTGGGCGCTCCCGACTCTTAGATAAGTGTGCGTCCAGGGAGTGAGTCCAACACTTACCAATTGAAGTCTTCATGTAACTGAGCTATCCAAAATCGACACACTCAAAGTATTTAAAACCTAATTCTTGTTGTATATCATCAGTAATTAACTGCGATCATGTCTATAAAAATAATTAAGAAATGAATGAATGAATGAATGAATATGATCTTGTATAGCGCTAACTTAGCCCAAGGGCGTCAAGGTGCTGATAACGGGGGCGAGACAACGGATGGTAGACCGGGTAGAAATGCTCAGGGGAAGCTCTGTTTAAAAAGCCAGGTCTTCAATGCTTTTCGGAATAGAGAGTGTGACACCTGACTAGAGAGCTCCTGCGGCAGTGAATTCCACAATTTGGCGGCAGCAGTGGAGAACGCTCTACCTCCCCATCTGGCTTTCTTGAGTCTCGGAATTCTAAGCAATTTTTTCCCGAGGATCGAAGCTGTCTGGTGGGGACATAGCGATGAAAGAGAACCTTGATATCCTCGGGGCCAGCATCGTAGTAGGGCGTTATGGGTTAGGCATAATGTTTTGAACAGAATCCTTTGGTCCAAGGGAAGCCAGTGAAGGGATCTAATTGTTGTGGAGACTGAATGGTATTTAGGCAGGTCGGTCACCAGCCTTGCAGCCGCGTTCTGCACCAACTGCAGACGATTGATCAGTCCTTTGTTAATGCCCAAGTAAAGGGCGTTACAATAGTCCAATCTGGACGTTACCAAGGCGATGACCGCCTGCTTGCGAGATTCAAAGGAGAGGTAGGGAGTGATTTTTCTTAGGGTTTTGATAATCCCAAAACAAGTGGAGACTGTTCTACTAACCTGTCGATTAAGTGACAGAGAGTTATCCACTATGACCCCTAGGTTTTTACCATAGGAGACTGGGCAGGGACAAACACCAAGTGAAGCTGGCCACCATTATTTGGACCAGATATCTGAGTGGTTGCCAAAGATAATGACCTCCGTCTTTTCCCCATTTAATTTCAGGAAGTTTTCCGTCATCCAAGTGGAGACTGCCTGCATACAATTTCTGAAATTAAGAGCGGAGTCCCTGACATCATGGGTGATAGACACCATTATTTGGGTGTCGTCCGCATAGGACAACACCTCCAAGCCAAAAGATCTCACCAACTCGGCCAAAGGGGCAACATAAATATTAAAAAGTGTAGGGCTCAGGGACGAGCCCTGGGGTACACCACAAGATACAGGTTTAACGGCTGAGTAGAAAGGACCCAACTTAACAGTCTGTGCACGCTCACTGAGAAAGGAGACCAGGAGATCCAGAGCCGAACCCCCGATCCCAATTTCCATAAGGCGGGCAACCAGCCTTTGAGGAGAAAGGGTATCGAAAGCCGCGGTTAGATCAAGTAAAATCAGTAGAGTGGTGTGTCCTGCATCAACCTGGGTCCGAATATTATTGAAGACAGCAGTAAGGGCTGTTTCCATACTGTGTTGGCTTCTGAACCCATGTTGAGAGCCATCTAATAAATGGTGGTCCTGAAGGTAAGCACTCAATTGCAGATTTAGATGTTTTTCCAGGATCTTGGCTGGAACAGGCAAAAGGGAGATGGGCCTATAGTTCTTAGGTTCTGTAGCATCCAGTGAAGGCTTCTTCATGAGTGGTTTAACAACTGCCGTCTTCCATAGAGTCGGGTTCTGCCCCTCTGAGATGGCTATATTCAGGACGGCGGTAAGATGGGGGATAAATGCCTCCCTGCCAGCTTTTAAAACCTTAAGGGGACAGGGATCTAAGGGTTATCCAGATTTGACTCCTTCTAGGAGTCGATTGGTCACGTCTGGTGACAACAGAGGGAAGGCGAGCAGTTTAGGGGTCTCCTTTGAGTAAGTTATTTTCCCTGGAGACTGGATCGACCAACTAGAAAGGCTCAGAGTCGTATTAGAAGCTTCCAGCTGGAGTAGATATCTGATATTTTGGTCTTGAAAAAATCAGATAGTGTGTTGCAAAAATCTTGGGAAAAATCAGTGGAGTCTATGACATGGGGAGATGAGATGAATTTAATAACCTTAAAGAGTTCCCTAGAGGAATTCATCCCATCTGTTAGGTTCAGATAGTAAAGCCTCTTTTCCTCAATAATAGCAGCCTTATATTCTTTCAGACAGTTCTTATGTAGAGTTCTGCCCGAAGATTCTAATTTAGACCGCCATTGCCTCTCCTGTTTACGGCAAGTTTGCCGCATCATTCTAAGTCTTTCTGTAAACCAGGGTGCAGACGGCTTTTTTCTTGCTGAATAGTGTTTCTTCAAAGGTGCCAATTCATCAATAACTTTTGAAAGTTCGTGTGCCAATTCAGCTGCGGCCAAATTGGCATCATGAGACCTTGACAGATGGATTTACTAAGGAGCAGAGACAGCGATTCCTTACTAATCCTGCTAAGATTTCTTTTTTTCTCCATATTCCCAATTCCAACTGAGTCATTTACTGGAGTTGAAATGCTGAGATCAAAAGGGACCGCAAAGTGATCTGACCAGGAAAGTGGTATGGGGGCTCTAACTATTACCGGATGGTCACTAGAAAAAACACCATCCAGGGAATGGCCTGCTATGTGGGTGGGTCCCTTAACCAATTGAGAAAAACCACAGCTGCTCATGGTATCCAGAAATACCTGCGTGTCTTTACAATCAGACAACTCTAGGTGGAAGTTAAAATCACCCAAGATAGTAAAATTGGATCTATCTAAGTAGGGTTCTAACCGGTTAAGAACTCATGACTAAAGGCTGCCCTGGGGCCCGGCTGCCTATAACACAGAACAGCAGAAAAACTTTCCGAGGGGTGAACATTAATAGAAAAGTACAGTGCCTCAAATGAATCTGTGGAAGTATTCAGCTGTTGAATACAGCAAATCATCTTATCTCTATGGAGAATACCCAAGCCACCCCCGTTCGTCCAGTCCTGTCCAGCCTAGTAAATGTATATCCTGATGGAATGGCATCTTAATGAAAAAACAAGTTCCTACCGTGAAAGCAACAGGAGTCCGGAAAAAATCTCTCCATATCGGCTCACAAACAGGCCTCCCAGCCATTTCACAATTTTTTCCAAAACTCATGCCTTCCAAAATGGAAAGTAAAACAAGTTAGGATAAATAAGAGTGCTGAGATTTCTCCTTTACAGGTAACTTCTTCTTCAGAGGGCCCCTCTTTTCTACCTAAGGCTCTTCTGTTGTCAGCAACAAATAACTTATCCTCTCCTCTGTGCGCGTCTCACCTTTCCAGGACTACTGAGGATAAACTACCTGGCCATCTTCCTTTGATTTCATGTTACTTGATGTTGATATAAGTCCACAAAATTGAATAAATAGCAATAAAGCTACCAAGGAAACTTTAGAACTTTTTAATAGTACCCTGAGTGATGGGCCAATGCACTTTGAAAACTTATCTTGATCACCTGATTTTCCATTAAATTATTTGTACCATCCTTCAGGACAGTACGTTCAGTTATCTGAGCGTTGCAAACAGTCCAAAGAATGTTTGGAATCTATTTTAATGCTATTAGAAAAAACAACTACAAATTCAGATCACAATCTTGAAATACAAATAGCAATATTGAAATCTCTTAGTCATTTTGGTGTGCCTCAGTCATCTGCGGAAAGCAACAAACATGGAAAAAAACTAATACGTTTGACAGAGAATACCAAACTTGGACTACAGCAAAATCAGCAAAACAAAAGTCAGGGGTATCCCAAACAGGTAGAGAAAGAGTAAAAGATAAACCTAAAAAGGATCAAGGTACAATCCATTTCTTAGACAAATTATTTTCCAATCTTTAATAAACGTAATAGTAAAGGCAATAAAGACGATATCTTAGAAACACAAGAAAATACAAGCAGGCCTTCCAGGGAAAGCACTTCTCCCTCTAGAGCGGTATGATTGCACAAAAACATAAAAAAAGGTAAACGGAGAAGAGTTAGGCACAGAACAACTAAGAAACATTCCAAACATATAGAATTTGAACAGCAGTTACTAAAGAATGCTAATCTTGAAATTATTGGAACTAATACAAATAATATCCTTCTTCGGTTCACTGACAGAATATCGATGAAAAAAATATAGAATGACAAAATAGTGACTCCCTATACTTAAACAGGTAAGTACAAAAATATCAAGAAAAAACATATCGATGTTAAAAATATAGTTGTACAAAATATCAATTTTTAAATATGTATAATAAAATAATAAATATTAAATATATTAAATAATAAAATTAATTTAAAAAAATAAAGTGGATTTAATATACATTTTAACAAATATAACAAATGAACTTATTTAAAAATAAAGTAAACACATACATAATAATCAATATATGTATATATATATATATATATATACCTATTTACTTTAAAACAATTAATAAACTATTCATTTTAATTTATTTTATAATTTTAAAATTATATAAAAATATACACACATATATAAAAATATATATTTATATATATATTATGTATATATATATATATATATATATTTCTAAATCTGTGCAAATCAAGCGATCACTCAGAGGTTTGCTTACACCAGTAGATGATTTATTCCAGGGTTACGCGTTTCGCTTGCACAGCAAGCTTGGTCACACAGTGATACATGGGAAAGTTTGGCAATACATATGCTACCTAATAACATCCCCCGTGTAGGAACCAAAAATAAGACGCAACATGAAGGGAAAGAACTGCAGATACTCCAACCTTTATATTTATATTTTTGTTGCATCTTTTGGTGACTTTCCCTCCTGAATTCAAACTCGATACAATATAAGCACACCGGAGCGTATTAAAGGATCTCTCCGACCCTATCTTGCCTGAGTATTTACCACGGACACTAACAATAGATCGTGTTTATGAATAGAGCATGCTGGTATTGTTATCATTGACACATCAGGCAGCAGGAACCTCACATTGGTGAGGGGAGGTGCTTGTACCAGGACACTGCCAGTTTTTACACGCAGTCCACACATTTTGTGCACAACAGTGTGCTGATAGAAAAATATCAGAACATATGGAGGAAGAATTAGAGAGGAGGGCAGCTGCCCTCAGTCTCTTTGCCAGAGCGCCGAATAAAGGACAAATAAGGACAGAAACTAAACCCAAAGACACCACGCTACAAGAGAAACTTAGAAAATTAGAAAAAAACAAGAAGTCAGAAATATCTAAATGGTAGGTAGCCATCTCACTACAAGATTACATAGAAAAAGACATGGTGCCTAGAGGACTACGAATATACATTACTCCATCGTATGAATCCCCCAATCCCAGGATGCTCGAAGAGTGGTCAGAGAATTCGGCAAAAAGCTCTAAACAAATGTTAACCATCCTGGTTAAGTACGCTTGGGAGGACAGGGCGTTACTCCTACAGGAATTAAAAACATTGGAAGAAGAACTAAAGAATCACAAAGAACAAGATATAATAAAGAAATTTGTAGATGACCTCAAATTGAGATTAAAAACTACGAAGAGGATATAAAAGCACGTAAGCAGCGCAAACTCCATCGCGACTGCACAGATTACGAAAGTGGTCGTATATTAACCTACTCACATAAATATGACCACTTATATGAAAAATTATCATTAGGGGAACCCTTGGAAAGCGAAACAGAGAATACAAGCGGAACTGAATCCGTTACTAGCAGTGATGTTGAAGTAGATGAAGACCAAATACAAACTCCCCTAACATCAAAAGAACAAGGACAAAGAATCCAAACGACTTTTTTAGACGAGTTCCGGGTTCTAAGGACAAGGAGGGAGATACCACGGACTGTCCAACCAACAAAATCACGAGGGAGAGGACGGGGACGGGGCAGAGGACGAGGAAGAAACCAGGAAGGAACTGGAGAAGGAGGAAACTCAAGCGACAAAGAGACCAAAAGAGGCAGAGGACGAGGAAACTGGCTTATGGGAACCAGACAAATGGGCCAAAAGAATCAGAAATAATGGATGATGATATGGTAAATAGAACGATCATAAAATTATCATACAGACCTCTAACAATGTTTGAAAACGCACACTTTGCCTGGGACTCTCCTTCTGCCCTACTAATTCCTTTAACTATCCTGAAACCAGAATAGACATGTTCAAATTCGTAAGAAAGGTGAAACTTAAAAAGTGGCACAGCTTAAATTGTACACCTGCAATTCCCGAAAAAAGACTGGTCAACGAGAACAATACGTTTCTCAGCATAAGAGACAGGGAAACACTGATAACTATGCAGGACCTGCACCAAGAATCAGGGCTAGATCAACTTACGGAACAATCCAGCCCCAGAACAGACCGCCCAGCCCATACTGATTTCAGACCCAAATCTATTTTTTTACCACTCATGGGACACGATAACATTGATGCTTTCCATGAGACCATGATCAAAGATCTTATAAAATTTCGTAAAAGAACACATAGTAGTATTGGTCCCACTAACTTTACAAAACAACAAAGGCAATTTATCGACTCACTGAAAGAAGATGAGAACATCATCATCCGCCCCGCTGACAAAGGTGGGAACATTGTACTTTGGGACAGGGCAGCTTACATTGTGGAGGCTACCAAACAGCTAACTGACATAAGATTCTATGTCCCCACTGATGTACATGAGTACAATGCAAGCATTGTCAGCATATGGAACATACTCACCGAGTATAAAGATAAAGGGATCCTACAATGGGAAGAATATTGTTACTTGAAGTGTGATTACCCCAGAACTCCCATTTTTATCTGTTACCTAAGGTACATAAGGATCCGAAAATACCTCCAGGTAGACCCATTGTATCCTCCATTGGTTGTGTCACGGAAAATATCTCTAAATATATAGATCACTTTCTCCGTGAATATGTAGAGAAACTTCCTCGCATATAAGAGACACCAAAGACTTCCTGGTGAAAGTCAAGGATATTGTATGGGAAGATGACTATCAAATGATCACACTAGATGTCAATTCACTGTACTCTATTATTGACCATTCCTTGGGTGTTCGCTGTTGCCAACATTTTTTAAGCACACGTGAAATCTGTTACTTAGAACACACTGAAATGCTGATAGTATTGATGAAATTCTGTCTACTTAATAACATGTTTTTATTTAATGGCACCATGTATAAACAATGCCTCGGGACTGCGATGGGTACTTGCTTTGCCCCCAGCTTTGCTAATTTGTTTCTGGGGGTATGGGAGGAGGAGGTCCTCAAAAACTTAATCAAGACCCCGCCCACAAGAAGGTGATTAAATGGTATAGATACATCGATGACCTTTTCATTGTGTGGAAGGGCAGTGAGGAAAGTGCCATAGACATGATTGCAGACCTTAACTAAAATACTTTTAACCTGAAACTCACTTACACCATCAGCAAGAAGCAAATAGAGTTCCTGGATGTGTTGGTGGAGATCACTAACAACAAGATTAGCACCAAACTCCACAGAAAATCAACAGCAGGTAACAGCCTCCTCCATGCTCTCAGCAGTCACCCTGAAACCTTGAAATGGAGTATTCCATTTGGTGAACTGCTGAGAGCAAGAGGAACTGTAGTACACAAGAAAGTTTTGTGAGTGAACAAGAGAATATGATGACAAGATTCCGAGAGAGGGGGTACCCGAACTGGGTCCTGAACAGAGCGAAAGACAGAATCAATAAAATTGAAAGAGAGGAAACACTGAGAGACAAAGATACTGAGGAAGATATCACAACTAGAGTGATCCTTACGTATAATAAAGAATCTAAGCCAATATCTAAAATATTGGCACGAAATTGGAATATCCTCACCAGTGATCCTATCATAGGACATACTATGCAAGAGAGACCACAGATAACTTACAGGAAAGGGAGAAATCTTAGAGATTTTCTGGTGAAAGGGGACATTACCAACACAAGATTACATACTCAGATCAATCTCCAGGGCTTCTTCCCCTGTGGCCATTGTAAAGCCTGCAGAAATAGCTCCATGAGGAAGAGTTACCATACACCCACAGGAGAAAGAACTATAAAACAATTCCTTACATGTGGCACAATATTTACTATCTATATCCTTGAATGCCCGTGTAGGAAAAGATATGTAGGCAGTACCACCTTAGCTACTAAGAAAAGGGTACTAGAACATATGAGGGCCATTGCTAATAAAGACCCCCAGTATCCAGTGGCTAGACATTTTGCTGAGTACCATCTCTCTAACAGTTCACTCCTGACTTTCTATGCGATAGAACAGATTGAACGTACAATGAGGGGAGGTAACAGAGTCCTTCAGCTGCGCAAAAAAGAATTGTGGCATATAATTAACCTCCAAACCAAAAACCCTGAAGGGCTTAATCAAGACGAGGAAATGAACATTCATTTACATGAATAATATACTGTTATAGATTACAACTTTCTTCTTGTTGTAGATATATCTTTACCTTGCATACTGTTAAATTGTGCATTTGTAACCTGTTTTTGATATTAGTTTTAATCTAGACTATGACACTGTTCATGGATTTTAAAGAAATTTCTTCTTTTTTCTATTTTCCTTTTTTTCACAGGAGAAAAGGAAGGGGCAGAATCTGAGAACCACCTTCACTTCAATCCACCCCTACCCTTTTCTTCTATCAATATTGGTGGAGGGCTCGACGAGACAGATAAGAGACTTGCTTTTATTGAGTATCCTCTCTTTAGTCTTAGATTAACTTCTTTAACATTTTTTAGGACTATGACACGTATACATATTTAATTTACTAGATTCTTTGTGGACTACCGAGTGCAGTGTTGATGTATGGGGATAGGCAAACCACATAGAGGAACGTAGGGACCCCTGGCTGGTGGTAAATCCAATTAGGCACTTAGCCAGTGTTCTATTGGCCATCTCGTAATTCACCTGAACTGGCGAGGATATTTTACAGCCCACTGCCATGTAACATGCACCAGATAGAGCAGACCGCATTTGTCATTGCTAAACAAGTCTCCCAAAGGCACTATGCCGAGTATAACTAGAGATTATTCAGGGTGCCATGCAGTATGGCCCCTAAATAGTAGACCTGTTGAGTTTGTACCAGGTCTTTAAGGCACTATGCCGAGTAAAATAGTAAATGACTCATGGTATCGCTAGGATTAGAATATATAGGGGCCGATTCCGATTCGGGCCGGAAATCTCTCCGACCGAGCCGGACCCGGAGAGATTTCCGACCGAATCGGACCCTAGCAGTCCGACCGAACGAGTACGATGCGTTTGCATGCTATCGGACTCGAGTCGGTCGGACTCCCATTGAAGTCAATGGGAGCCTGTCGTACAACGCGTATGCGGGCTCCCATTGACTCAATGGGTGCGAGGCGGTCAAGGGCACCCCCTACAGCGTGTACGCGTCCATGCGCATTGCGGCGTACATGCACAGGTAGGGGGACCCATGGGTCCCCCCTGTGTGCGACTCGCGCGCCTACGTGTACAGGGGGGTCCGACGCAGACCCCCAAAGTCCAGCTCTGACAGCTTTTTCGAGCCGGACGGCGCGAGTTGATCGGACTGGTCGCGGCGCGCATCGTACTTACCCGGCCGGGAAACGTCTCCATAGCGCGGTGCGAGTCGTGTCCATGCGAGTCGGTCGGAGCGTGTTGAAGCCGCTGTTCGAGTCGGTTGGCGATTTCGCGGGTGCTTGCATCGTACTCGCTCGGCCGGACCCGCGTACGATTCGGTCGGTAAACAGGGCTCCGAATCGGATCCGGTGAATCCGAATCCGATTCGGAGCACTACCGGCCGAGATCGGAATCGGCCCCATAATCTTGGTCAAAAACACTACAATTGAGTATACGTTATTAGTATGTGATAATGCCTTTGTGTTTTGTTTTGCTTTGTTTGCTCTTGAAATTGAATTTGAAATGTATATAAAATGGCTAGTGCATTTTTACTGGTATGCAGAGCAATTAATACATTAGGTCACTTTTCTGTCGTATATATATTTTTTTATGTGATTATAACAGGTTTTGTGACACACTTTGGATAATAATTGTATGCGACTAATACATTTTATTATTGTGAGTGACCAATTTATGCTGTAGTATAGGTGGTAAAACTACACTCTAAAATGGATGCCATTTTGGCTGCAGTTATGTTTCTACCTAATGGTCCTTCTTCAATTTCTACATACTCTATATATTGCCAAACTTTCCCATGTATCACTGTGTGACCAAGCTTGCTGTGCAAGCGAAACGCGTAACCCTGGAATAAATCATCTACTGGTGTAAGCAAACCTCCGAGTGATCGTTGATTTGCACAGATTTAGAAATTCTACAGTTGGCGCGCTCCGCCAACCTTTTGCGATCCTCTGCAGAGGGCGGGGGTAGGCAGAAGGAGCCTTGAACTTTAATATATATATATATATACACATATAATATATATATATATATATTTCATATTCTCCAAATTAGCAAGTAGACAATCACACCAAGGCCTGTGAGCAAGCCTGCTGTGACAGGCGAAACGCGTTACTGAGATGAATAAAACCTGGTGGTGAGAGCAAGCCTTGGTGTGATCGTCTACTTGCTAATTTGGAGAATTGCGAAGCCGGCCCGCTCCGCCGACATTTGACGATCAGCCTGCCATGGGCTGGGGGAGACAGAAGGAGCAACTTGGATTGGGATATGTATTTCATATTACAAATTAAAAAAAATATATAATGCTAATTGCATATGACAAATACCTACAAATATTATATTAAATAAAATAAAAAATAATTTTCTAGCAAATAAATATATTTAATTCGAAATTATTTAGAATCAAAAACATTACTTATTACATTAATTTACTTTTTTTATTTCCTACCCTATAACACCACATATTTCACATCCCACATCTAAATTTTATTTAAAAAATGTACTTACATAATTAACATAATTAATTACCGATTAAAGAAATATTATTAATTAAAAAACAAATTAAAACTCATAAAAATTCATAAACTTCCCACACTTTACCCCTATTACCCCCACAAACCACTGGTAAAATTAAACTGTAAAACAATTAGTTACACAATTAAAGCTTATTTTCAATAAAAAAAACTAATAGTATATAAAAACTAATTATAAAGTAAGTAAAATCAACCAATTATTCATTAATTAAGCATAAATTACTTCCCACACTTTACCCCTATAAACCCCATAACCCACACCTAAAATTAATTACACAAATATTTAATTTTTAATTAATTAATCAATATTAATTAAAAACTAATTATTCATTAATTTAAAATACATTACTTCCACCCTTTAACCCATAAAGCCCACAACCTACACCTAAAAAACCCACACAATTACCATAATTAATTATCAATTAATTAGTTAATATAAATTAACAATGAATTATTAAATAATTAAACATAAATTACTTCCCACCCTTTACCCCTATAAACCCCACAACACACACGTAAAATTAATCACACAATTTCCATAATTAATTTTCAATCAATTAATTAATATTAATGAAGAACCAATTAATAATTCATTACAAATAAATTACTTCCCAAAATTAACACTATAAAATCTAAATTAAATAAATAAAAAATAATCAATAATTTTTATAATTAAACTACTTCCCACCCTTTTCCCTATAAACCCACAACCCGCTACGGAACTAAAAACGCAAAATTTAATTAAAATAAAATTGATAACTACTAAAAAGTTAACACATATTAAAAAACATAAACAATACTAATACAAAAAAACATACAAAAAATATAAACTAAAACACATAACACTAATTAAAAAAATCGATATTTCAAACAACTATGGGCCTGATTACGATGGCGGTGAACCCGCCATCGGCAGGTTGCCGGTGGCGGGTTCACCGCCATCGTAAGGCCACCTGTCAGATAAGGATGGCGGGCGGTGTGCCTGGTGGCCGGAAAGCTCGTCTGCCATGGGTCGGACTGTTCCCATGAGGCACAGGGTCAAGACTGATTTGCATATAGCTGGGTCTGAACTGAGGTGGCTAAGTGAGCTAAAGAATGATGATGGATTCAACCCAGATCTGTGACTGGGGGTGAGTGTCTGAAAAGTTTCATGGCTCCGTCCATCATCTCCTTGTGTTTTCACGGGTCTGACAGAGGCAATCGTCATGATTGCCTGTCGGACCCGCCCGCATCCCTAGAATGGTGGCAGTGCCTAGCAGGCACGGCCCGCAAGATTTTGATGCTGGATCCCGCCAGCATTTCCATGGTGGTTCCCCCCGCCATGGAAAGGCTGGTGGGGTTTAACTTAGTGGGCCCGTTGAGGGCACCCCTTGTGCTGGGGCTGTTGGTTTTTGTACTGGGTGCCCCCCTACATTTCCCTGCACCAGGTGGCAGGCACCGCGTGGTGCCTGCCACATAGTGCAGGGAAAAGCAAAACCTGCATTTTTAACATTGCGGCGGGTGCTGCAGCCAACAGCGCCTGCCGCAATGTTAAAACTGCCTTTTGCAGCCGCTGTGGTGGCGGCCACATTGTAATTTGAAGTGCGGGACCGAAGTGCGGGACCGCCGCCATATAGGCGGGCGGTCCCAATCCCCGGGAAGATGGCGGATGGACTTAAGTCCATCTGCCTTCGTAATCAGCCCCTAAATTTTTGCAAACAATATTAATGACTTCTTTCTTTTTAAAAACGATATTTCTTACCTTAAATTCGATATTTTTGACCACGATATTCTTGCTGTCAATATTTCTGAATCACAATATTTCAAACTCGATATTTGTGTAAGTGAACATTTCGAACTCAATATTCTGTCTCAACACCTTATTAAATCCACATGCCTCAGAATTCACGCCTTCTTATCAGATGTTTGAGGGAATGCCCCTTAAGTGTCAAATTTTGGATACTGTCTTCAATTACAATCGAATGAATACAGAAATTAATTTTGGAATGCCTCAATAGCTTTATTCAAGCATTGAAATTACTGATTTAATTCCAGAAGATAATAGTCCATTGAATACTATAGCTTCTTCACAGGTATCCCAAATTGAAGTCTCTGTCTTCGGCAGATATGAAACTGGTTTCCTTTCCAGAAAAAAGATGATCAGTCCATTATTAGGGCAGGATTCTGGTCCAATTTGATACTGTCTATTATTGTGAAAGACTGTGAAATACTGCACAGAAATGGTTATGATGTTCGATGGATTGGGAAAATGGATAATTCTGATAACGGAACTTAGTCTCGAGACTGCTTTTGTGCGAAACCTCAGGTCTTCTAAAATTAGCTCGTCTGACAGCAGAAATTAAACTGAATCCTTCCCCAAAAAAGATTATCAGTCCATTATTAGGATGAATTTCTGGTCCTGTATGATATCATCTATTATTATGAAGGACTGTGAAATACTGCACAAAAATGGTTATGATGTGCGATGGATTGGGAAATATTTTTTTATTTTACAGGGGCCCATTACGTTGTCCGCCCGCCACCGTAACGGTAAACGGGACCGACCGCCAGAGGTGCGGCGGTCCCGCTGTGCCCATTAGGATGTGACCACCACCGTGGCGGTCGCATCCCGAATTGTTTACATTGCGGCGGGCGGTGCTGTCAGCAGCACCCGCCGCAATGTAAAAAATGCATGCAGTGCATTGGCATGCACATCGTGACAGGCACCGCGCGGTGCCTGCCACCTTGTGCATGCCAATGTAGGGGGGTACCATAGGTATCCCCCAAGTGCAGCCACCCACCCCCCACCCCCGGGGGCCTGCAACGGGCCCCCAAAGCAATTCCCGCATGCCTTTCCATGGCGGCCATGGAAAGGCCAGACACCGCCACCATATTAGGCCCGAGTTCCGCCCGGCAGGCAATCGGAACGATTGCCTGCCTGCGGAAATGTCTTTCCGTCTGCCGCTGTCCCCCCGCCATTGTAATATGGAGGGGGGTAAATGGAGGGCGGGCGGGGAAAGATATCGGGCGGATCGCCACCGGCCCGACATCATAATGGCCCCCTTAGTCCTGAGACTGCTTTTGTGCCAAACTACATGTCTTCCAAAATTAGCTCTCCTGACAATTTTATAAGGGACCTCTCAACTCTCTCTCAATACAAGTCGATGCAGAGGCTAGGCACATTACAAATTATGATCAGATTCCTTCCAGACCTACATTTAGTGAGGGTTTTTGGTCTTGGGTCTCTGAAATTAAACTAAAGCAAATAAAGTCTCCAAACTTCCTTTTTAGTAATAGAATGTTCCTGGTCTCCTGGAACCTAGCTGGTTTATGTAAAGAAAAACTTTATACCATAGCCAATTTAAATCCCTCAATTGCTTGTCTCTGGGTGACCTGGGAAACTACAAAATGTATTATGGTTGCCTATGATGTAATTAATGTTCCAGCCCAGCCGGTAAATAAATGGCATGCTAAAGGGGGCATGTCAATTTTACTCTCTACAGACTTTTATTGGGATTATGATATTCTTTTTTTTGTTTAAAAATATGCAAGGTATTTTAATCAAATTGCCAGAAACAGAAGGATCTGCAATTAGCACCCTTCTTTTGTTTAATATCTGCATTCCGCGAGGACCTCAATAAGATGCTGTTTTGATTCATGCATTTGATGATCTAGAATCGATTCTAGAGCAAGAAAACTAGATTTCAATATGCTAATAAAAGGTGATGTTGAAATCCTTGCTAAATGCCTCTAAAAATAAAGAACTAGAAGATTCATGGAATATCCCTGGCCCCATCTTTCCAATACAACAAAAAGCTAATAATAGAGGACGGTTATTCCTCTATCTAGTATCAAGTAATAACTGGGTTATCTTGAGTGGAAGAATAAATAAGAACACTCCCGCATCATACACAAGGAAAGGAACAACAGGTACATCAATTATTGACTATATCATCTCTAGTCCTGATTTGTTCTTTAAATGTTTACATCTTTCCATTAATTTTTGTCTTGGGAGTGGCCATTCAACTATTAACATAGTAATAGATCTCCTAACTCATCAAAATTCAGAGCAGATGTTGAAGGTGGGTAATGCTACTGCTCTTTTAGACTCAAAACACAATGGGATTTCCTGGAATTCATATACCATTTTCCATATGAATAAGAAAATCATCTCTTTCTGGGATCAAAGAAAAGAAAATTTGGAAAACCCAATCTATGGATATGAAGAAAAAATTTCAGAAGTAGCTCTCAGTATACAGAGAGTTAGTTTAACTTTTAAAAAGAAGACAATGATGGCAAATGACCCTGTGGAAAAGGAGCTTTCCTATAAAAAAAATAAACTTGCGCCGCAACAATTTATCCAATATATGGCTACCATGTAGAAGGAAATTCAATTTTTATGGAAAAAAGAAAGCATATTTGTTTCATGCTCAGAGGATAGCAAATCAATATTGGTTTGAATTCCAGCCAGCAGCTCTAACAAAAAATAATAAGCTCTTTTGTAATTAAATTGGGAAATATAGTGGAAATGAACATGCTCCTGAAATGGTTTCAATTCCAGCTTCTGAATGGTTCAAATATATTTCAGATATAGTTCCTTTTCAGAAATATATTCAGAAAATGTCAACTCTAGAGTAAACAATTTCCTTCTAATTCCATGCCTTTGCCAAAAAGAATGTTCAGAGAATTTAAGTTCTCCTACAGATAGCAGATTGCTATGCATATAAGAAGAGCAAGATCATCTGCAGCTATGACTCCTAACCATATCCCAGTAGAATTCCTGAAAGAGACCCCCAAAGTTTGGGGCAAGCTTTTAGCACCTCTGTTTGCACATTGTTATGAAATGGGTCAAATACTGTATTCTTGAACTGGAAGTATAGTGGTTCCACTACATAATAAAGGTTCCCATTCGATCCCAGGAAATGATCGTCAGACCGCTTTTCTTGATTCAGTAGGAACGATTTGTGTGTTTAGTATCCTAGAACATCTTAAAGATTGAACTACTACAAGAGGTCTGATTCCTTGGGTAAAAGCGGGTTTCAGAGCTAAACATTCAGTAATTGATAACATTGCAATTATGCAATCTTTGATTGTAAAGTATGTAGTGTTCAAATCTCAAATTCTGTACTCTGCTTTGATTTATTTCTCAACAGCATTTGAGAAGGTGGATAGATCAACTCTTTTGAAGAAACTGGTTATGGTAGGAATACCATCAAATTTGCTGAGGCTGATCATTGTTCTACATTTTTCCACCTGGAGCAAAATTGTGATGGGCGGCGATAAAGGTCTAACTCCCAACATTTCAACACAGAATGGCATGAAAGAGGGCTGTATATTGGCTCCCTTATTGCTTTCAATTTATCTCCATGATCTGCCAGCCCAGTTCGTAAACATATTTATATCCTGATGTATGCAGACAATGTAATTGTCTTTGATCTAAAGTGATGTCCTTCAAAGGGAAAAAGCAGCACCGTCTTTTCAATTGGCATTTAGATGGAATTCCCTTAGAAACGGTGAAAGAATATGCCTATCTAGGCACACAGTTCCTTAATAATAAGACTCACTTTTCCCACATTGGCAAAAAGGCTTTAGCACATTTAGGAGCACTGACTAGAATGTATATTGCATCTGGCAAGCAACATTTTAATTACCTATTGGAAACTTTTGAAGCTACAATTCCACCTACACTGTCCTATGTATTGGAATGCATCCTTATTGATAAATGATCTTCTTTGAATCCGTATGAAGATCATTCCCAAATTAACATCTAAAAGTCAGACTATACCTGTGCAACACTTGCGTCTGGAAATTGCATTGATAAGTTCAGCTTCTTTAGCAATGACAGGTATACTAAGGTGGCCCTATACTCGTCTTCACTCACCAAATGGCACTTCAGATAATTCTTTAATCAGGAAACGTTTTACATGTGTACAAGGGATTCTTCTTTTAATTCTAATCTCAGGTTTATTTTATCACAATTAGAATGTAAACTTCTTGCAGTCCTAGTCTCCTGCTCAACTTAAGATATTTTAATAAAATGCAATCCCTAGGTTAAGTTATCTAAATTATAGTACTTACTGTAGGAACCTGAAACTGTACAATGCAATTCCTGATATAGTAGTATGTAAGCAGCCTGAAAAATATGTATCACTGTCTTTAGGTAATAGCACAAGACTGTGTAATATTAATGCTTCATTTGGGTACTTTCCTTTGAAATTGTATAAAAGGAATTGGTCAAATTTGTGAAAGGTGGATAGTTTACATGATCTCTGCTAGAGTGGAATGCAAGATTTAAAGCATGTACTTTTTGTTTGTCCTGATGTTGGTATCGCTTAATTAATGAAACGTTATATTCTTCCTCGACATTTTTTAATATAATAAAAATTGATGAACTGACTAATTTAGTAATACCTCCTCCTAATGATTTTTTTATGCTATAACCAAGTTAATTTTTTTACATTTTTAATGCAACTTTTTAAAGATATACTGAATGTTATTTGTATTTTATTTGTATGTTACTACTTATAAATGTAAAGTCTCTTTGATTTTATGTTGTTGACCTTGGATTAAGGTCTAAATCAACAAATTAAAACTGAATTGAATTAAATGTGATTGAATTGAAGTACACCAGAACCTTTTCCACCACAGGTTAAAAGGTTTCACAAAAACATCTCAGAAGTTGTTTAAAATGTAAGAAATGGCGAGCACACCAAATGCCAGAGAAGTTCGGAATGGCGGAATAGGTATCATAGCATGTTTTCGTAAACATGATGCATTTATTTACAAGATGATGTGCTCCACAATTGTCTAAGGTTACGGAAATGACGTCCATGTATACGTATCCTTGTATTTCAACATAGCATTTCTAAGACAAATAACAGGCACACAATGTAAGATGCATCTGCTTAGGGGTTGTAGTAAGAGTGGGCACTTCTAAATTACTATTGCTTGAACTGGCTTACTGTAGAATCCTATTACTCGTTCAGTACAAACAAATATACGAAAATTTCTAAAAATATGATGTAACAAAATCAACAAGAAACAGTGCTTCTGCAAGTCATAGCACCTCTACTAACCTTATAACAAAGGGATCTCCTTGATGAATACTGTATTACATTGTACATTCCATTCATTAAATATGAAATGTATTTTCACCACAACGCTCCATTTTCTGGGTTTAGATGCTATCTAAACGTCAATCCAATTGGTTTTTGTTCCTGGTAAAATTGTTCATTCTTTTCGTAATGCCCACTGACTGCGTATGCATTTCTCTTAGCAAAGGGTGAAAGGAAAGGCAGAATCAAAGGCGAAGTATAAATAGTGCAGTGGTCCCTGGGCTAGATATAGATGCTTGTACAAAAACACGCGAGGCCCTTTATTGCCTGCTGTGAAACAATGTGATGCTTTTCCCCCGCGCAATGCTGGCCAACTTGCTAGACAGTCCTTAATGTAGCAAACAGAAACGTGCTGCTCTGCCTTGCAGGTGGCCGGAGGGTTTCTTGTCAGTATTTTTTTTCTTGCACTCCAAAACATTTAAAGTCATTTCTGTTGCTTGTGAACTTCGAATTAAATACCTCAGTATTGTTTTGGGATCCTTTCCGAGATAGAAATATAAATGACCTTTATTTTTTCCAAAGGAAAACTTTTAATCATTTGGTATTGTATGGGTTTGTTCGAACAATGTAGCTCTTCAGAATCGTTGGAGCACTGAAAGCTTTGTTTCTAAAGAAAAGTCGTCCGGCTACAAGCTGCATTATTAAAGAACTGTTCTTATATTAATCTGAACTTTTTGACGATATGTATTGTGGATAAAAATACAGCTCAACAAACCATGGAGCCGGGAAAGGTCTTCTCTTTGGGTTTTGTTCTTTTATTTACAATAAACACTTTCCCATGAGGAAAGAGAACTCGGTTATCCCACTTCGGCTCCACTTGCCGTCTGCGTCACTCATGAGGGGCACGCTGACGACAATAAGGTACTCCTTAAAGGTATCTGTTTATTTGTTCTCAGCCATGAGGCAGTTACGTCATGTGTTTAGCATTATCAACAAACCTTTCGGCATTGTTAGCAAATGGTTTCTCGCACAATAGAAATATGTGTAAAAATATAGAAATAGAAAAAAAGGAATCTATCCCCAACAATAGTTACATGAAAGTGTCATCTTTATGCATCATATTGATATTTTAAGTCAATCCTTTAATATTGGGCTGCAACTCCTAAATATTCATTAGATTGGCGTACTATGTATTGGTCCAACAATCCATCCATCCATCCATCCATCTATCTATCTATCTATCTATCTATCTATCTAACTGTCTAAGAGTTACGGTTTTCGAAGTCTGCGGTGCAACCAATAACTGACGACTTTGCGTGGCTTTTGTTTTTGTTTTGATACCATAGCTACAATTTTTCCTGTGAAAGGCAGAGCCTTTTCTTAAAAAAATAAAAAAACATATGTTAAGGTGCTCCTTACTTTATTAAGACCTTTGTTTTAAGTGCATGTCTGTTGAACACTCCTTTCTCAACTCAATCATATGGAAGTTACAGCACAAGAAAATAATAATAAAAAGATCAATACTGCTAATCTAAAATGTGACTAGGAATGTTTGATACACATATAAGGATGTGCTCTTTGCGATTGTTGTTAATCACAGAAGAAATATTAGGTATCAAATTGCCACTAACTCAGCCGCGGTCTGTTCAGGTAACTGCGGTGGGCCGTGTGAGGGGGGATTTCGAGGGACGATGCAGAGGGAAAATTAATTATTTATTTAATTTTCCCTCTGCATCGTCCTCTAAATCCCCCCACTGCTTCACCGCTGTTACCTGCATGGACCGCGGCTGCACTAACTGTAAACATAAGTCAGCTCGGTTAGAATTGATTTCATCAGGTGAGTGTTGGAGATGAGAGTGCATAATATTCGAAGGTTGCCTCTAAAGAGTCATATTTCCATACACAGTTACAAGGTGCCTTGAAAAGTGTTTGGTCTCTTAAGTGTTATATATTTTAGGAGAATGGCACCAATTTCCTTATATTTGGCATAGATCTCTCTCTATGTCAGCAGGGTCAAGTAGTAAACAACATTAACTTCTTCCCCCATTACATGCATTCTGCATATTATCAAACGCTGAGTGACTGTGTATAATGAAAATAAGAAACTTGGGTTTTCTAGGTAGTGTTCAAACTATTTTTTGCCTTTACCCTCCTATTTTTCTGAATTCATTTTTGCCAGCATTAGGACTCTGTGCACTTTACCATTGCTAACCAGTGCTAAAGTGCTTTTGCTCACTCCCTAAAATATGGTAAAATTGTCTTACACCTGATTGACATACTTAGTTTACTTATAAGTCCCGAGTAAAGTGGTAAACTATATACACAGGGCCTGTAAATTAAATGCTACTAGTAGGCCTGCAGCACTTATTGTGCAACCCAATTAAGTAGCCCCTTAAAAAATGTCCCAGGTCTTCCATTGAAGCCTGAATGCAGTTGTGAACTACAAATTCGATTTCACAAAATAGTCCCTTCCCAAGCCTTTGACTCCCCTCTTATTACATATAAGTCACCACTATGGTAGGACCTAGGTAGACCAAAGGGCAAGACGCTTGGCAATTAAACGATTGGGCATGTACTTTGAAGTTTTACATGTTCTGGTCGTGAAAAACTCCTAAATTCGTTTTCACTACTATGAGGCCTACATCCCCTATAAGATAACATTGGGTTGCCTTATTACATTTAATAAGGGCTACCTTTTGATTGGGAACAGGTAAAGATTTCAGGTTTCATGTCTAAGAAATTGCAATTTAAAATCCTCTTTAATGGTAAAGTCATGTTTTAAGTTACAAGTTTGAAAATACCGCTTTTAGAAAAAATAACAGATGATGGGTGGAATGCTGAACAAATCAAACTTTCATCCCCAGTCACAGATCTGGGGTTAATCCGTCGTTTTTTTGCTCACCACACCACCCCATTTCGGACCCAGCCACAGGCAAATAGGTCTTGACCCTGCTCCCATTGTGAACAGTCTAGCCCGAACTGCCAGGCCAGTTCCTCCCTGGACTGGAAACAAGCATCCTGGGACTGGTTTTGGGGTGTCACCCTTAATCAACCAAGCCATACTTTTGTTGCCCTAAGTTGGAAGGGTATGTCCAGACATGGGTCCCATGCTCACTATGCCACCAGATTCAAGCTAGTCTGGCTGATGAGGGGTGACACCCCGAAACCGTTCCTAGAATGCTTGCTTCTGGTCCAGAGAGGAACTGGGCTGGCAGTTTAGACTGGACTGTTCCCATGGGAAGCAGGGTCGAGACTGATTTGCATAAGGCAGGGTCAAAACTTGAATGGTGTGGCGAGCAGAAAAAAAATCAATGGATTTAACCCAGATCTCTGGCAGAGGGTGAATGTTTGATTTGTTCAGCCTTCCCTCCATCAACTGTTCTTTATGCATTTGTCACACTAAGTGGGAAGGGTATGCCCAGACTTTGTTCCTGTGCTCGCTATGCCACCGGATTCAAGCTAGCCTGGCTGATGAGGGGTGATAGCCCAAAACCAGTCCCAGGCTACGACTTTCATTATGGTCCAGGGATGACTTGGCCTGGCAGTTAGGGCTAGACTGTTCCCAAGGGGAGCGGATTCAAGACTGATTTGCATATAGGAGGTTCCAAGCTATAATTGCATGGTGAGCAAAAAAATGATGAATTTAACCCAGGTCTTGTGACTGGGGGTGAATGTTTGATTTGTTCAGCATTCCGTCTTTCATCTGTTCTTTATGCACTTTTAGAAAGCTGATATTTTACTACCCCAGCTATTTTGTGCCTAAAGCTTCTTCTTGTGTCACCCGACTGGGTGTAGTTGGCAGTTGGACATTGTTTGTTCCTCCCAGACAGCCACATGGTAGAGGTATAAGGTGTGCCCTGATGGGCCATCACTGGCAGGATGGGGGCAGAGCTGGGCACAGCCCCACTTGCTAATCAATAGTCTATGCCATACTTGCACACAAAGAAATTGGCACTATTGTATTGTTCAAGTAGCCAGACTTGGGTGAAAGCAGGGGAGGCAGGAAACTCGAAGCTCTCTACAGGGAATTCTCTAGAAACGCCTGCTATTTCAAAGAAGCCACTTCATATAAGACTAGGGTCCTCAGACTCACTCTTCAGTTTATTTTCTGGACTTGTGGAAGGGCTCTCAGAGGACTGCCTTCTGCTGTGACCTGCTGTGTTATTCAGAAAATGACCGGCTGTGTACTTCAGAAAACTGCTTTTCGGCACCTGGAAGGTCTGTGCTTCTACCTCAAGCCTGCCTTGAACCCTCAGAAGCCTGCCCTGCTGCTTAAGCCCTACTCCAGTTCTTCAACTGAGGATTACCAGTGTGACTTCAAGGGTTAGGTGGCTGGCCTCCTGATCAAAGCCTCAGGGACAGAAAAGGCTCCAACTATCTTGAACCCACACCTGGACCCAGCCTGAGTGAGTCCTATCCCTCCAAGTAATGCCTCTTCAGCCCTGGACCATTGAAAGTGTTGTTAAAGGTGCTAAGATAGCCAAAATCTAATACTTGGGAGATAGAACATTTTTGGGCTAAAATCTGCTATGAGAACTGAGAGGAGGCCAGTACCAACCTGCTCGTCTATCAGCCGAAGGTGCATCGGCAGTAGGCCTGACTTCGTTGTAGCTCAAGCAAATTCTTCTCCGCAGAAGCAAATCCTGTTCAGCAGTCCATCGCAGAAGGGGTATCTGGCCTCGTGGAACCCTCATCATCGACAACCTCCAGCCTTGTCCCCCTGGAGATTTTTGACTTCTGAAACTGCAGTCCTGCCCCGCTAAAATTCTACCTTATCAGATACTTTTTGTTGAAATTTCTTCTAAGTCCGAAGGTGAACACCGACCGGACCCAATTTACTTCTTGTACCCACCTCGCAGCCCATCACTGTCACGCATATTTTGTGACTATTACCTGGTCTCATGCAATTAGATGTCCAAGGTTGGGGCTTTGATCTTTTATGCACTAGTTTTTACCTTAAACTTTGAATATTCATAATTCCGGTTATACTCATTGAAATGTGGTTGCATTGGTATCAAATACTTTATTCAAATGTACTCTATTTTTCTAAATTGGTGAGGGATTTTTCTTGGGTTGTGTTTTAACTTTATGGCTGTTTGTGTGATGCATACATACTTTACACATTACCTTCAAGTTAAGCCTGACTGCTTTTGTGCCAACCTACCAAAGGTTCAAGCACAGGTGAATTTAGTCACTTATGTGTTTCACCCTGACAGAGATTGTGTTTGTTGCTTGAGAGGGATTTTCACACCCTCGATCAAAAACCCAATTTCTAACAAGCTGCAAGCTGGTTGTCAAGCTCTTGCCAAGCTACTATGAGAATCCTACTGGCTATTGATGTGAGCCTGGGGTACTAAATACGAGGCTTGTATGATAATCCTAGCAAATTCTGCACTTTCCAGTGCTTGTGGTACTCCTTGTCTCGACAGGTCTTCATGTACTTAATATAACTGAACTTTATTTACTAAGTTGGCTAAAAGGGAGTTGTACCAACTACTTTTGAAAGACCACGAATGAAGGAGAATGAACAAAGATAAATTGGCAATTTGTTTGAATCTTTTGCCACAGTTACTGAGCAGGTCCTGTCAGTCAATGTGACTGTCCTCACCATTGAGATGTTCAGGAAAAACTGGTCAGTGGACAGTAAAGTACATCGAGGGGAATGAAGCTGAAATTTGACCTATGGACAATTACCAGTGTCTTAAAGAAAACCCGTTTCATGATCTGCAGCCTGTGTAAATACACAGCGATGAGAGAGTTGTCATTACCATGGTAAGCCGTGCTGTAGCATTCTGATCCAAGCATTTGCTTATTTGAAAGATCCAGATAGCTAGAATTACCAAAGTCAAAGCAAGTCAGCACTAGAACCAGAACAACTGGGGTATGATGATCAGTGTTAATGTAAGTCCAGATTTGTTTTTTAGTAATATTATTTGGTGAGTAAGTGCCTCTTTTCTGTATCGTTTCCCCAATTATTTGTGGACTGATGCTGCTGGGTTTTTGACTCTGGGGCGCTGCTAACAGGTCCCCAGTGCATGTACCCTGACCTCTACAACATGTTGAAATTGGTTTACTCCTAATTGGCCTATTTAACTTTCCTATAAGGCCATAGTATATGGTATCCAGCATTATACCCCTGGCATGAGAGTTAAATTTCACCTATGGAGTACAGCATTACTTCACCATCCACTAGTGTGACAAGACATGGTTCCAGGCCTACCACTGGAGCGTGGCTGTTGCAGTTTTAACAGGAGAAAACCTCCTTTTTAAATATTAGTCACCCCTATGTAGACCTTGTAGCCCACATGGGAGGTGCATGGTATTTAAAAGTAGAACATGTAGATAATTAAAGTTAACATGTCCTTACAGTGACTGGCACCCAAAAGCTTCACTATAGGAAGGCTGGTTGGCCCATATAGAAACACTGTGTAGGATTATAAAATGTTCATTCTATTATCTAAGGCTAGGATCAGCTAAATAAATTATGAAATGGCTATTTTTAATATTTATTAAAAGCTCAACATGATGTTGGAGTTAGATTTTTGATAAATATAGAGGTTGATTTCCATTAGCCTCCTACTGTCACCCAGCTGGTGAATAGCCCCAATAAGATGTGAAAACCGCTCCCTAGAGCAGAGACACTTGCCTGGGTGTGGGGAGGTGTTTCACCCACTGGCAGGAAGACCAGTTAAGCTATGTCCAGAGACTTAACTTACTTCAAACGGGCCTCCAGATGACACCTGAACAGGCCCCTTCTTTTGTCCTCCTAGTCAGGCAGGCATCAAACCCAGTGGGGGGAGGTAGCTGCCTCAGAACCGGTTTAGAATGACCACAGAGGAGGGGCTGCTCATTACCCTGGCCACACTTCACAGTAGGCACAAAGGCTCCATACAAAGGGAGAAGGGTGTCCCTATCTTGGATTTAGTGAGTGTATGTATGTATGTAGGTATTTAATAGTTTATTGTTCACATTTCCTAAAATCATTTACAAAAGTGCACATAGATAGAATACACTACATAGTGAATAGAAAACAAATCAGTAAAAACTGCTGAATTTAGGTAGATCTAGATATTGCTACCATATATTCTTGTAAGAGTCTTGTATATAGCAACTATTTGGAGTCCCAAGCTTTTCTCCAGATCTGCTTCAAATCAAACTGAGTGAGGGGTACTGTGGGATTGTTTGCAGTAGGACACACAGAAACTGCTACAAAAAATGGTAGGGTAACCCAAGGAAACTTTTACCCTACTCGTTAGGGAGTGGCCAGTTGTCACCCCATGAACAAGCTAGTGCAAGGCATAAATGTGGCATCCCAATACACTTTCTTCAAAACATTCTGGGCCTATGGAAGAATGACAGAGGGAGTACACCTACTGTTTGAGACATGTGGGAAGACCTGAAGAGCTAGACCTGCTCCCACTTGTACCCAGGACAAACAATGGACTACATGGATCAGTTGGCTGACCTCCCTGTAAAGCTACAGAGCCACAACAAGCTGCAAGAGGCCTTTTCCTGAAGTTACCAGCTGACCATGGCTAACTGGTCCTGACATTGTCCCTTGATCCCCAAGTGATGTTCCTTAGGTCATGGAACCCTTGGCTGTGTCTAACTGGACTTCTTCCACCACTCCTGAAAACCAGAACAAATCTGCCAAGCCGATCAACACAAGGCGCTGCCTTGATGGGCCGAAGAAAATGCTTTCCCCCTCTCTGTGCTTCTCCACAGTGGAAAATCTGTTTCAGTAGGCCTCAGCGAGAAGATATTTAGGGGTCGATTCCAATTCGGGCCGGAAAAAGCACCGACCGACTCGGATCCGGAAATAATACCGACCGACACGTACCTGTGGCGCCCGACACGCCAAGTACGATGCAAGGCGTGAAAAATCCGACAGACACGTACCGAAACCAAGTCGACCGACCGAGCCGCAAGGAAAACAGCAATCCGGCCGGAAAAACACGCGAATCCAACCGACCGACACGCACCCGGAACAAATCCGACCGAAACGTACACGCGAACTCCAAACCGCAAAGTACGATGCAAGGCGCGAAAACCACGAGCGAGTCGGACGGAGGCCAAGCCGCACGACCGACACGCATACAAAACCGAGCCGAAGCAACACAAAACACCGCGACCGACGCGTACGCAGCATAGAAAACTGCACAAACACAGCGTGAACGAAACGGAGAAGACCGTACGAGACAAATGCAGGGTCCGACACGGTCACAAGAACGTTTCCAACATACACAGACAGCACAAAGGAAAAATCACCCAAAAAAGGCCAAACAAGCAATTACCAAGCCAATAAATACTGGGGGTTGGGGACAGAGAACAAAGACACACCCACAACTCCACCTATATAAAGGACACAAATCACAACCATGAGCCTTTGCAAATGCCATTCCACTGCCAGCACCCAAGAGAAAGCAACCACACACCCACAGCTCATCCCTCACACAAGCCACACACCATCAGCACACCAACAAATACCTACCTCACATACACCCAGCAAAACACACACTCACACACCCTCACCTGCACACCAACACACACATCACTCACCATCACCACCCATCACCATGCCCCCCAAGAAGAATCCCAAGTTCCTAGATAGTGAATTGGAAGTCATGGTAGACGAGATCCTCAGGGTAGAGCCACAGCTGTTTGGCACACTGGTCCAACAGACCCCCATCTCCCAGAAAACCAAGATGTGGGAGAGGATCATCAACAGGGTGAACGCACAATCACCATGTCGGCGCACAAAGAGCGACATCCAGAACAGGTGGTATGACGTGCGCAGGAGGGTACGGGACCTGCTGAAGAAAGACTACATCAACAGCCAATACACCGGCAGTGGCCCTCCTGCCAAGCCAATATACCTCAGGCCCTGGGAGGAGAAGGTGCGGGCCATCCTTCCGCCAGTGAGCGTATATGGACTAGAGGACATCCCAGAGCCTGGTGAGTACACAACAAATGTACACAATATACTGCCACAAAACACACACATCACTGTCAAGGGAGAGTCAAACCATGCACTCATAGCAATTACACAGCAACCAGAACAGAATCATCCCAAAATGTGTATGTCAGTCAGATAAACACAACACATGCCATCAAAAAGTCACATCCAACTGTGCCAACACATGTACAAACACAACTACAACTACAGCTAGGCAGTGGCACAAATAGAACTAACAAACACATCCAGACATGTAGCCACTACAACAACACCAACACACAGTGAAGACCACTCAAAGGAAGGAATTCTGTGTATGCTGGCCAAGTCAGTGTAGCCAATAGCATCATGGGAGTCGCAGTCACACATATTGCCCCCCCTACAACTGTCCCATCAACACCACCCTGAACCATGCTCACATCACAGGGAGTGGAGAAGGACTCACAAGATGGCTGACACTGGCTACTGCTGTGGGGAGCACAAGGCCCTGCTGCCAACTGTGCACCAACAAACAGCAGGACACCACTGACTGACATCCTGAGAGACAACTTACACTCCCTGCAATGCAAGCACGTTCCATGGTGGGATATCTGGCTAGCTGGGTGGGAAGGAGGACTTGCAGCACTGACCATAGTCACAAGCACCTCCCCTCACACACACCCCAACACAAACTCCACAGAACCCACCTGGTAGAATGCAATGCCCCCATCTTAACACAAGATCCCACAAAGAACCACCACCCTGGGTTATGTTGTGTGAAGCACAGGGACACTCTTGGGACTTCTAGCCAAACAACTGCCAGGACAACACTCCCAGCCATCCTGTCAGCACAGCCAGCCCACCCCACAGGGAAGCAGAGTCAGAAGGAAGCATGGGCATGCTGGGAAGGGGGGAGGAGGCAATAGCATGATGGGAGTCATAGTCACAGCTCTACACCCCCCACCACATGGCCCAGCAAGCTCACACTCACGCATGCACATCCCACAGAGAGTGGAAAGGCCCATCAAAGATGTCTGACACTGTTGCTGTGTCGTGGGGAGCACAAGGGCATGCTGGGTACTGCACACCAACCAACAGCAGGACACCACTGTCAGCCATCTTGCCATTGCTCTCACACCCACACACACTGAACTCCGCACAAAAGCAAGTAAGTATGGGAATGCTGGGAAGTGGGGTGGAGGCAATAGCATGATGGGAGTCGTAGTCACAGACATAGCTCACCCCACAACTGTCCCATCAACACCACCCTGAACCATGCTCACATCACAGGGAGTGGAGAAGGACTCACAAGATGGCTGATACTGGCTACTGCTGTGGGGAGCACAAGGCCCTGCTGCCAACTGTGCACCAACAAACAGCAGGACACCACTGACTGACATCCTGAGAGACAACTTCCACTCCCTGCAACACCAGCACGTTCCATGGTGGGATAACTGACTGGCTGGGTGGGTGGGAAGGAGGGCCGGCTGTCAACCAAACACAACCAATGCAGACCATGTTCACACCCCATAAAATACATAGAAATGCCCAAATAATGCAGGACAATGTGCCACACCAATATCAACCCCTGACTGTGACGACTTAGGACAATGCAATGTACAGGCCTGCACCCAGAGGCACAGTCACAACTGTGATGTGTGTCAACCATTGATGCCTGCAGAAACATAACATACATTGTTTGTGTCTCCCAAAACAGGTGATGATGGGGACACATCAGCAGACGCTGAGGAGTCCCAGTCCCAGGCTCAAGAGGATGCGGAGCTCACTTGCGTCAGACAGCCTCTGTCCTCCTCGGACGATGAAGACCAACCTGGCACATCCGGTGCAAGTCAACATGCAGCACCAGCAGGACCACCAGCTGCAGCACCAGCAGGACCACCAGCTGCACCCCCTGCACCCACCCCTCCAACGACTGTCACCACAAATACCATCCCTGCCGACATGGACAGAACAAGGAGCAACACCAGCACAGGGACCCTGGACCAACCTGGGGCCATGGACACCACCACCACCACCAACCCCCAAGGTGGATCAGGGTTATCTGTGCGTGCCACTGCACACACTGCACATGTCAGCAGGGGTGGTGGGAGGGGTGGGAGACAGAGGTCGCTGCTTGCAGACGTTGCTGGTGTGCATGATGACCCACAACTGGTACGCATAGCTGATGCGTACCAGTCCAGCACCGGAGACCTCAGACAGGTAGTGGGGCTCCTCAGAGACATGAAACAGCAGCAGGCTGCCCATCATGCCCGCTTGGACTCCCACATGTCCCACGTGGAGTCACACATGTCCCGCGTGGACTCACACATGTCCCGCGTGGAGTCCAAGTGGGATGCACTGCATGAGATGACGGCGGTGCACAGGGACATTTTACAATGCCTCCGCCAGATGAACAGCAACCAGTCCACACCTCCCTGTGTGCCAACAACATCTGGTGCCGAACAAACTGCAACTGCCACAGGGAGGAGGAGGACTCTGGCGGAGAGTCCCCTGCACCGCAGCAGCCTGTACTTGAGGGCCCCCCCAAGAAGAGGGGTCGTCCGAGGAGGGAAAAGTGAGAGGCCGATGGCCAAGCGCAACTCCCAGGAAGCCTGAACCTGTTCTGGATGTTCGCCTTTGTGCACAGACTGTTCACCCTGTTGACGGCAACACTACTCCCACACATTGCATGGGGAGTACAAGTTGGACCAATGTGTCAGACAACTGTGGCCCCGATACTGGGGATCCTGTCTACCAGGACTTTCAATTCACCTAGGAACTTCGGATTGCAAGATTTATGTACAGCACTACCCATCCTATGCACTATTAACACAAATGTATCACAATAAACACACTAATACACCATACTTGCCTCTGTCGTGATTCCAACGTGGGTGCTGTTATGGGGATGATGAACTGCAAAATTACACTGTGTATGCGAACTGCAACAGCAAGGACAACACAGGCATGTGAGTAAAGGCAACGTGACACATATGAGGGAGACACACCACCAGGGCTACACAACACATACACACCTAGGCCATCTGACTCATTGCCTACACTGATGTTGCCAGGGAAGACGGTGCAATGCACAGACACCACATCCATTCCCAGTTGTAGTCAAGTAGCCCACAGGTGCAGTAAGCAAATGGCAGTCAAATGTGTGACCACAGACAACGCACATCACAAAGTGAAGCACAGGTTTATTACACAGTTGCAACATGTCGTAACCACTACAGATGCAAGGTAATCCCACCTGGCAGCGGGCACACAGTCAACAACTGTAGACGGAAGGAAGTCCATGGGTGTGGCGCACATCACCTGTAGGGACACAACAGCTACCACCCTGGATGTGCAATCACGTCGTCGGTGGACACAGTTGACCAAACGAATCTGAAAGTACCCTGTGAAGGACAGAAATGACACACAGTTAAAAGCAATGGAGTACAGGACAGAACAGCAAAACTCATGCACAATACATGTTACAAGATACCCACCCAGAACCAAGTTAGCATGTCAACACTGTTGGGGAGTACAGCCCACCTGTTAGCACACATCGCAACACACATCCAGTCAAGTAGCCCATGGACACACTCCAACAGCACCAGAGCACCACCCACACATCATGCCAACTCACATCATTGACATGACACCTCAGGATACTCACATTCAGCTAAAGAAGTTGGTGATGAGCTGTGTGCGGACATCACCATCATCATCATCATCATCATCGTCACTGGCATCGTGGTCCAGGCCAGGATCCTCCACAGGTGGCGGATGTTGGTCATTGTCATCCTGGATGAGAGGCAACTCCTTCCGCACTGCCAGGTTGTGGAGCATGCAGCAGACGATGATAATCTTGCACACTTTCGCAGGGGCATATGGGAGGGACCCTCCGGTCTTGTCCAGGCAGCGGAAGCGGCTCTTCAGGAGACCAAATGTCCGCTCAATCACTCTCCTGGTCCGACCATGTGCCTCATTGTAGCGCATCTGGGCTGGTGTCACAGGGTTCCTGAGGGGTGTCAGCAACCACGGCATGTTGGGGTATCCCGAGTCACCTACGGACAGACAAGTGCACATTAGCTGACTTGGAAAAGTGGGCGGAATACTACAGATCAGATCACACACAATGGCACAAAGTCAGTACACACCGACATCCCAGGCACGCTGGTTCTGCATCTGTGCCATCATCCTGGGGATGCGACTACTCCTCATCACAAAGGCATTGTGTGCTGAACCAGGGAAATGGGCACACACGTGTGTGATGGTCATGTCTGCAAGACACACCACCAGTGCATTGACCGAGTGGTAGTGCTTGCGGTTCCTGTAGGCCTGCTCCTGGGCCTGTGGTGGTACCAAAGCCACATGTGTCCCATCAATGGAGCCAATGACATGTGGCATCCTCCCCAGGGCATAAAAGTCACTCTTCACGTCAGTGAGTCGTCGCAGTCTAGGGAAATAGATGTACCGGTTCAGGAATAGCAACATTGCCGCCAAAACATCGCGGAGCACACGCCTCAACATGGTCTGTGACATCCCACCAGCAGTCGCCACAGTATGTTGGAAGGTACCGGTGGCAAAGAAGTGTAGGGCTGCCATCACCTTCACCTTGGGGGTCAGCGCTGTAGGATACGGCCGGCCAGGCTGCAAATGTGGGGACAACTGCACTGCCAAATCCTCAATCAGCTGCCTGGTGAAGCGGTACCGCCGGATGTTGTCCCGCTCCACCATCGTTGCCAGGTCTGGGAATGGTCGATGGACAGCAGGAGCCCTGCAGTGCAGAGGAGAAGTAAGCAAGATTGTCAGTCACCCCACATATGCGGCATTGAACACACTCAAGATCCCAACATACATCATTATGAGGCACAACTACATGAAGTGTGCAGTTCCGTAAGGACATGTATGGTACATACATGGCCAACATCTGTCAACACGGTCCAACAGGTGGCATCAATTAGTCCCAGGTTGGCCCATTGGATATCATGAGGCCGTGTCACAGTTCCCATCTCCTGCTGCCGTGTCACAATAACCCCCACAGTGACATGTGAGGACAGATGTGTCCCAGGCACCACAGCTCAACGACAGGTACATTCCCAGGGACCCTGTATTGCCACATGGACACTGGCATTACATGGAGTATCATGTATACACCACAGCAAAACAACCATGACCCCCACAGGTAGTGGCCCCACTTGCCACGGCAGGACAGACATGGACGTCTGTGACACACACACGCACAACATCAAAGTCCATGCACACACAACATGGATGTGGAGACTGTCTCCCATTGTGCACATGAAATCAGAGACATTGTAAACACTACATGCACAAAGACTGTGGAGGTCCATCACTATTGTGCCACTGGGACACCCTGGCTCAAACATACCGTCCCACATGGGACTCACGGGGTATGTGACATGACATACACATACATCACCGTGAAATGTGACCATGGCACATGCACAGATCTGAACAGTTGCACATCACAGTGGTCATGTACACGTAACACCCAGGATCCTGTCCCCATGAACACGTGCACAGCCTGGGGGTGGCTGCCCACAGTTGACACCCACAGGACAACATGTACACCAACATACACACAATAGGAAATGCAGCCTTACATGCCTTATGATAAAGTTTGGACAGGCTGTCGTGATGTAGGTGTGCCCCTCACTCCCTGGGAGCTATCTGTGGCTGGCATATGTCCATCTGAGACAGGCATGCTGACATATGCCAGTCACATGTACAGTGATGCGTTGTACTGCAATGGACCGATCGGTGCCTCCGGCCGGCCCATTGCATTCAATGTGTGCGGGTACGCGTTGTACCCCTGTACGCGTTGTACTGCAATGGACCGATCGGTGCCTCCGGCCGGCCCATTGCATTCAATGTGTGTGGGTACGCGTTGTACCCCTGTACGCGTTGTACCCCTGCACGCGTTGAACTGCAATGGACCGATCGGTGCCCCGGCCGGCCCATTGCATTCAATGTGTGCGGGTACGCGTTGTACCCCTGTACGCGTTGAACTGCAATGGACCGACCGGTGCCTCCGGCCGGCCCATTGCATTCAATGTGTGCGGGTACGCGTTGTACCCCTGTACGCGTTGAACTGCAATGGACCGACCGGTGCCCCGGCCGCCCATTGCATTCAATATGTGCGGGTACGCGTTGTACCCCTGTACGCGCTGTACTGTAATGGACCGATCGGTGCCTCCAGCCGGCCCATTGCATTCAATGTGTGCGGGTCCGCGTTGTACCCCTGTACGCGTTGTACCCCTGTACGCGTTGTACCGCAATGGACCGATCGGTGCCTCTGGCCGGCCCATTGCATTCAATGTGTGCGGGTACGCGTTGTACCCTGTACGCGTTGAACTGCAATGGACCGATCGGTGCCTCCGGCCGGCCCATTGCATTCAATGTGTGCGGGTACGCGTTGTACCCCTGTACGCGTTGTACCCCTGTACGCGTTGTACCGCAATGGACCGATCGGTTCCTCCGGCCAGCCCATTGCATTCAATGTGTGCGGGTACGCGTTGTACCCCTGTACGCGTTGTACCGCAATGGACCGATCGGTGCGCACCCATTGACAATGGGCTTGCCTGGCAACGGACGCGCTTTCGAATTTCGAACGAGTCGGTTGCTGGAAAATCAGTTGGTCACCCACAACAATGTTGCAAAATCATGTATGTCATGAAGTTGAAGATTTGAAGGATGCTGTGGGCGTGTTTTGGTGCTGCTATTCCATGGATTGGCCAGATTCAGAAGATGCAAACGACTTGGACCTATCACTTTGGGCACAAGGGACAGTATCTGCCTCTCCAGCACATATATATTGCTGGCTGTTCCCCTGAGAGCTCACTTGCCTGCACTACATGCTCCAGGACGACATCTGCCACTGCACTGCTGCTGTCTCTGCCCCTCTGGACCCTGCAATGGCACGTACTGTGGAGAGAGCCCCAGCCTTCAGCCTTGAAGAGAACCAGGCCCTGCTGGACAGCCTACTTCCACAGTACAGCAAGCTGTATGGGACACCAGGGGAGCAGGTGAGTGTTCTGTGCACTGCCTTTCTGAATGTGCATTTTGTCTGACTAGCAAGGCTGAAAGTCTGCACGCCACTGGCTAGCAGGCTCACTGAGTAGTTGTCACCCCCATAGTGTGTAGTGACATGCACTGGACAGGTATGGTGCAGTGACAGTGCATTTGAACAAGGTTTTACTTCCCATTCAATGATACCATGTAGTGACGTCTGGCAAACTGTCCATGGGCAGCTTTGCACTGCCTGTGTACATCATGTGCCCCTGTGATTGAGACATGTATATACAACTGTGTCATGCACGGATATGTTGCATGTGTAGTAATGGCCTTTTCACTTTGTCATCCTGACAGGTTAATGCCCATCGGAAGCAGGAGATCTGGAAGGACATCGTCCGGGCCGTCCGGTCCGTGGGGGTCTACAAGCGCCGGATCCGCAACTGCCAGAAGAGGTGGCAGGACCTTCGGGGCTGGACCCGGAGGATTGCACGGGTCCAGCTGAAGCTGTCGCCTCCTCGCAGGAGGGGCGGAACACGGACCCTGACCCCCCACATGCTCCAGATCCTGGCGGTGGTGTTTCCAGACCTGGATGGGCAGCTGAAGGCCAGACAGCAGCAAGGAGGGGTGAGTCAAAGACTGCACTGTGAACTCTGTATTACATGCTTTGTGCCCTCCTCTGGCCTGGTTCAACTGCCACAGTGCAGCAGTCATGTTGTCCAGGAGCCATGTCCCTCTATTGTGCACTGCCCACTGCTCATCTGATACCCAGGTGTGGCCCTTACATTCAGGGAATTGTGTCACTTGGGACTGTGTCCTTGCAGTTTGCTTCACTAAAGGTGGGGGACAGCATCTGTTTCCCTAACTCTGTTGTGGGCATCATGGGTGGGTCCATTGTTCACACAACGCCTGTGTTCGGACATGTGATCTGCGTGTTGCTTTGATATGCGGTCCACTTGCTGAGCTGAGCCACCACATGTGCCTGGGGTATGTGGCACACGCCCATGCAGCGGGTGGGAACAATGTTTGGGCCCCAGGAGTGTGCAGATTACGTGTGTCACACATACATAGCCAGCTATCCACTGTCAAGGGCACATCCCTCATTCATGTGGAGCAGGACAGTCATGCCTAACCAGGCCATGCAATGCACTCTGTACTCCCACTCCCGTGTATCAGCTGACACATTGTGCACAGTGATTTGACCCCTCAGGTGTCTGCCTCTGTGTCAGTGTGCTGTGGATTAGTTGCCAGGACTGCTGGGGTGTTTCTTGGTAGGGGCTCAGCATGCCCCTGGAGATGTGACCATAGGAGACGATACTTGTGTGTCACATAGGTGTTTGATCAGCTGCCCGTGCAGACTGGGGTATGCAAATGTGAAGTTCAGGCAGCTGTTCCCCATTCATAGCAAATTGTGAGGGGCTCAGGTTCAGAGGGTAGTGTCACAGGTCTCCCATATGTCCAATAGGTATTACCTGGACAGATGAGGGTTAAGATGATGTGTTGTGTGGGGGATGTACATGTGCACTTGTGCAGCTCCAGGACTTGCATTCCCCATGACCTACTATTGTGACACAGTGCATAGTGTTGTTGTCTGGCTGCCAAGTCATACATCACTGAGACAGTGATGTATGACTTAGCAGTCATGCCTCTGCCATGGCATGTGTCAACTTATTGGTGGTCCTGCAGGGAAGTGACATGTGCTACATGCACACCATTGTGGCGATGGCTATCAGGACATGGGTGCATCATGGTGTCTGTCGCTGGTATGCATCACATGCATTTCCTATTTGACTCTGGGCGTCCCTTTCATCCGGAAACCTGTACTGACTCAGTGGCAAGAGCTGTGATGTGTGCATGTCCACATGCCACACCGTGTCCTCTGCACTGTCCAACTACTGTGTACTTGGTGCATGTGTCCACACTGGGGTGTTGCAATCCAACAGTCACCAGACAGATGGGTGCAAGGCCATGTGGGATGTGAGTGCCATGCTTGGCATCAGACTGACAATTGGCTTCTCCTGTTCAGTTAGGGCACTTTTAGCAATGTACAACTAATGATGCCAGGGCTTGCTCTCTAATGTGCTGTGCTCACAGTGGTGTGTGCGTTTGGTGCAGGTGACTGATGTCTGTCTGTTTCCCCATTGTTTGCAGATACATCCACGGCCACGGAAGGGGACAGCTCCACGGACCAGGAGGAGACAGAGAGCCAGACTGGGTCAGCAGCCGAGGAGTGGTCGGAGGGACCCAGTGCCACGGAGGGCGAGGGGAGCCACACCGAGGAGTCCTCAGCACCATCCACCTCAGCTGAGGACCAGAGCAACTCGGAGGATGACTCCCTTGTGGAGGCGGGTGTCAGCAGCCACCACACCCCAGCTAGTGTTGGTGTCCCCGCCACCACCAGCACCACCACCGCCCTCCCATCGGCTCCCATTCCCCAGGTCCGTGGAGGCTCCCATGTTCGGGAGCGTGTCTCCTTTGGGCCAGGCACCGCACCCCTGCCCCTGTGTCCCCTGCTGCCCTGAGTGAGGAGTCTGTGTACCTCCTTCGCCAGCTCCATGTAGGGCAGACAGCCATGCTGAGTGTCCTCCATGCGCACACCGCACTGTTGACTCAGCTGGTGTCGTTCATGGAGGGCATCTCATCGGGCATGTCTGACCCACAGAGGGGCAATAGGTCCATGGACTCCTCCCTGATGGCAGCAGTGTCCCTCCTCAGACAGTCCCTCACCCCTCCTGCCTCTGCTCCATCCACACTCCCCAGCACCTTACCCGTCCCAAGCACACACACACCGGCACAGGCACACAGCAGCACACACACGTCCAGCACACAGACACACACGCCACAAACAAAACGCACACGCACGCACAGTCAGGGGACTGAAACCAGACTCACAGGGGATGGGGCCCTGGTACACACACACGCATCCACGGGCACTGCGCAGTCCTCAGTTGCCTCTCCCTCCAAAGCACCCTCCCTTGCCTCACCTGCAACCCCAAAGACCCAGCGCCTCTTCCTCAGTGACCTCGGCCTCTTCCCCTCCGATCCAGCTGCTCCAGCATCCAGGGTGAAGAGGAAGCCCCCCACACGGAGCAGAGTGCCCCTCGCCCCCGGACACCCTCCCCCAGGTGCAGACAGACTGAGGCCCCCACCCGCAAGTCCCCCGGAGTGGTAAGAGCAAGACCCCGCCGCCGCCCTGCAGCTCAAGCACCAGGTCTCCTTCCTCCATCCCTCAGGCCCCCAATTCACAGGTGCCCCCACCACACCCTGCCCCAGGTTCCCCCACCCACAGATATACCATCCCCAAGAGGCTCCGGCCTTCTCCCCTGCCACTTGCTCTCCCGGCACCACACCCCCCGCTGCGCTTGTCTGTGCCACTGATGTGGTGAGGGTGTCCTCCCCCTCTGTCCAGCCCACCTTGCCTGTTCCCCATTCTCCTCCCCTGGTGATAGGCACTGCAGTGGAGTCCACTACCACCCTGTCTGACTTGGGCACTGCAGTGGCAGACCTGTCCACTCCATCTGCAGGGTCCACTGCAGTCGTGCCGGCACCCACAACATCTGAGCCATGCCCCCCAGTTGTGCCGGCACACACCATGTCAGACACCTCCACTGCAGTTGTCAGTGGCTCTCCAGCACCCACCACCCCTTCCCTGCTTCCTCCTAGTGAGCCCTGATCCTGTCCCTGCGGTGCCTGGCCTACCCCCGGTTGCCCCTCCTAGTGGATTGTCCCTGGTTTTGTGCAGGCATGTGTAGGGTGGCATCTGCCACTGTCACCCACTTGTGACTTTGTTGATGGACTGGCTATTGGCCTTTGTTTATGTTCTACCAGACTTCTACTTTTAATGCCACATATGCTGAATAAAGCAACTTTCTGTTCTCTAGTGCTTTTGCTTCTGATGTACATGATGTTGATGATGCTAACCATGCCCTTGCTGCAGTGATGGTGATATTTGGTCTCATGATAATGAAGTGTTACTGTGCAGGAACCCATGTGGTCCAGGGGGAATGTGTCCTATCCTGTGGTGTATCCATGTCATCCATAGCAGCATCTGAGGGTGTCATGTGTTCAGTATTTGGCAATGGGATTTCCTACTTAGATTGGCTATTTCACATCTGTGGCTTCCACCCCTGCACATCTGTTGTGCCTGCCATTGTTCAATTCGTCTACTTCCCTGACCGTGTGGCCATCTCCAGTGGACATGCAGGTTTGGGCATCAATGGGGAAGGACTCATCTGTGTTGTCAGTGCAACATTGCTATACAAGTGTGTTGGATCTGTGCTGATGATTCCGTTGGCACTTCCATGACCAGGCTGATGTGACGGGAGCCCTCATTTGGTGCTAATTGTTGATTGTGTGACCAAGTGCTCAGCTGACATGATGGGGCCCTACTGAGGCAACATATGGCACAGCTTTCCTCACACAGGAGTGGAGTCCCCTCATGGCAGTGTGTACTCCTGTGACATTGCCTGCGCCCAAGGTGTGTGTTGTATGTGCATGTCTGTGTGTTCACTTCCGTTTAGCTGTGCATGCTGTGATCCCTAGTGTTGTACCTGTTTGTGATGCTAGCTGAGTTGAGCTATGTTCCCCCAAAGTCTTCTCCCTGGGTTCTCTGTGATGTGGGTGCATGGCACATTACTGGTCATCAGGGTGTCACCCATAGGTGTGTTTGCTGTCAGGGCTGAGTTTGTGTGCAGACGCAGATGGGTCACAGTCAGGTTTCCCCTTGGCACTTGTTGTTTGCCCCTGTCATGTGATATCCAGTTTGTGTTATCTTTCAGTGATTGTGACACGTTGTGTGTGTGACTGCTGGCACTCCTCAGGGTCCGGGCTGCAATGTTGGTTGTTGTCTATGTGTGTTCTTTGTGGGTGACCTTGGCTTCTTCATTGGTGTGTGACTGTGGCTGGGATCCCATTGGTTGGTGTGGTATTGCCGTCATGTCCATGTACAGCGTAGTGTGCAGTGTGTCAGACATTCAGGAGTCTTGTTGAGTGTCCATGTGTGATGTGTTTCTGCACCTTGGTTCCCACCCACCACCCTGGAATAGTCATGGGTGCATGTGCAATGTCACCAGTGCATGTGTGCTTCACTGCTGCACATTGTTGGAGGTCGAGGGGTGTGGTGTTGAGTGTGTGCAGATGAGAGTTGTTGCCCGGCTAGGCCCCTGCCTCCATGTTGGCCTTGGCTTACTGGCCATGCTGTTTGATTTGTGCTTGTGTAGGTGTGATGGTAGTTAGTTGCTCAGTACACATGACTGTGGTTCACAGTGTGAACCACATTTAGCTTTGTCATCACAGTGGGATTGTAATGCAGCCCAGGGTCACCACATTGTGGGGGCCCTGGGGGTGGTGCTGTGGTGTGTCTGTGTCTTGCTGTGTCAGTTGCTGTCCTTACGTGCCTGTGTGACATGTGTGATTTGTGCTCCCTCTCATCTGACAATGCCTGCTTGCCCACATAGGGGATTTGGATCCATGAGTTACCTTTGTGTGGCACTGTATGCACATCTGTATGATTGGTATTCAGGTCTCCTCATGTGTTGTGTGGTTGCCTGGGGACACTGGCACCCCCCTCACCTGTTGTGTATGATGTGCAGTGTGGGTCTGCCTGTTTGTGTTTGTGCATCTGCACCACTGCATTGGCATATCTTGGGTGTGCCATTGGCTGTATGTAGTTTGGTGGGTTTCCCCTGCTGTCCCTGGGACTCCTAGGTCATCGGTCAGCACAATGATCATGGTTTGTGTGTCCCATTGCTGCCATGGTATGGTATCTGTTCACCTCACATCTGCAGTCTCCACAGGGTATCTGCATGTGTGTGCCCATTGGTGCAAATATGTGGGTCTGCATTCTGATGGTCACTTCTGTCATTGTGTCATTGATGATTGTTGACGGTGTCAGCCCCCATGGGTGTTGTTTGTCTGCACATGGCCAAAGGTATGTCTTATTTGCACTGCAGGATTTGGCTCCCCCAATTTATGTTGCAATGGGACACATACACTACTTTGCCACTGATGTGTTTGTTGTTCTGTGACCAGGAATCATCCATGCAGTTTGGCAGTTGCACCTCTTTCTTTGTCAACACTTACCTTTTGGTCACTGTGATGATGGGGGTTTGGACCCCATTGCCACAATGTTCGAAATGTGCTTCAGCTATGGACCCCACACTTACATTTTGGTCACTGTGATGATGGGGGTTTGGACCCCATTGCCACATTGTTCAAAGTGTGCTTCAGCTATGGACCCCACACTTACATTTTGGTCACTGTGATGATGGGGGTTTGGAACCCATTGCCACAATGTTCAAAGTGTGCTTCAGCTATGGACCCCACATTTACATTTTGGTCACTGTGATGATGGGGGTTTGGAACCCATTGCCACAATGTTCAAAGTGTGCTTCAGCTATGGACCCCACACTTACATTTTGGTCACTGTGATGATGGGGGTTTGGACCCCATTGCCACAATGTTCGAAATGTGCTTCAGCTATGGACCCCACACTTACCTTTTGGTCACTGTGATGATAGGGTTTGGACCCCATTGCCACATTGTTCAAAGTGTGCTTCAGCTATGGACCCCACACTTACATTTTGGTCACTGTGATGATGGGGGTTTGGAACCCATTGCCACAATGTTCAAAATGTGCTTCAGCTATGGACCCCACACTTACCTTTTGGTCACTGTGATGATGGGGGTTTGGACCCCATTGCCACATTGTTCAAAGTGTGCTTCAGCTATGGACCCCACACTTACATTTTGGTCACTGTGATGATGGGGGTTTGGACCCCATTGCCACAATGTTCGAAATGTGCTTCAGCTATGGACCCCACACTTACATTTTGGTCACTGTGATGATGGGGGTTTGGACCCCATTGCCACAATGTTCAAAATGTGCTTCAGCTATGGACCCCACACTTACCTTTTGGTCACTGTGATGATGGGGGTTTGGACCCCATTGCCACATTGTTCAAAGTGTGCTTCAGCTATGGACCCCACACTTACATTTTGGTCACTGTGATGATGGGGGTTTGGACCCCATTGCCACAATGGTCATGGCCTGCTTGCATTGTGGGTGCCACACACATATATGTGTGGCACATGTGCTAGGGGGTCACATTGTATGTTCAAAGTCATGTTCGGTGTTGTAGGCATTTGACACAGTCTACACACGCTTGTCATGGTGTTGGGGGATGTCTTCTTCTTGCATTCCCTAGGTTGTGGTGTGCTGGTTGTGTCATGCATTGTCCATCCTATGAGTGGGGGTGGTAGTAGTGGTAGGCATCCAGCCCCCTGGCTAAGGGTGGTGGTAGGCATCCTGCGCCCCTGGCTAAGGGTGGTAGTAGTGGTAGGCATCCTGCCCCCCTGGGTAAGGGTGGTAGTAGTGGTAGGCATCCTGCCCCCTGGGTAAGGGTGGTAGTAGTGGTAGGCATCCTGCCCACCCTGGGTGAGGGTGGTAGTAGTGGTAGGCATCCTGCCCCCTGGCTAAGGGTGGTAGTAGTGGTAGGCATCCAGCCCCCCTGGGTGAGGGTGGTAGTAGTGGTAGGCATCCAGCCCCCTGGCTAAGGGTGGTAGTAGTGGTAGGCATCCAGCCCCCTGGGTGAGGGTGGTAGTAGTGGTAGGCATCCAGCCCCCCTGGCTAAGGGTGGTGGTAGGCATCCAGCCCCCCTGGGTGAGGGTGGTAGTAGTGGTAGGCATCCTGCCCCCCTGGGTAAGGGTGGTAGTAGTGGTAGGCATCCTGCCCCCCTGGGTAAGGGTGGTAGTAGTGGTAGGCATCCAGCCCCCTGGCTAAGGGTGGTGGTAGGCATCCAGCCCCCCCTGGGTGAGGGTGGTAGTAGTGGTAGGCATCCTGCCCCCCCTCGGTAAGGGTGGTAGTAGTGGTAGGCATCCAGGCCCCCCTGGCTAAGGGTGGTGGTAGGCATCCAGCCCCCCCTGGGTGAGGGTGGTAGTAGTGGTAGGCATCCTGCCCCCCTGGGTGAGGGTGGTAGTGGTGGTAGTCATCCAGCCCCCTGGCTAAGGGTGGTGTGTAGGCATCCTGCCCCCTGGCTAAGGGTGGTAGTAGTGGTAGGCATCCTGCCCCCCTGGGTAAGGGTGGTAGTAGTGGTAGGCATCCTGCCCCCTGGGTAAGGGTGGTAGTAGTGGTAGGCATCCTGCCCACCCTGGGTGAGGGTGGTAGTAGTGGTAGACATCCTGCCCCCCTGGCTAAGGGTGGTAGTAGTGGTAGGCATCCTGTCCCCCTGGGTAAGGGTGGTAGTAGTGGTAGGCATCCTGCCCCCTGGGCAAGGGTGGTAGTAGTGGTAGGCATCCAGCCCCCCTGGGTGAGGGTGGTAGTAGTGGTAGGCATCCAGCCCCCTGGCTAAGGGTGGTAGTAGTGGTAGGCATCCAGCCTCCCTGGGTAAGGGTGGTAGTAGTGGTAGGCATCCTGCCCCCCTGGGTAAGGGTGGTAGTAGTGGTAGGCATCCTGCCCACCCTGGGTGAGGGTGGTAGTAGTGGTAGGCATCCTGCCCCCCTGGCTAAGGGTGGTAGTAGTGGTAGGCATCCTGCCCCCTGGGTAAGGGTGGTAGTAGTGGTAGGCATCCTGCCCCCTGGGTAGGGGTGGTGGTGCGCATTCAGGCCCCTGTGTGCATATGTGGCATTGGTGATGGGCATCCCGCCCCTATGGTGCTGCTGTTGCTGGTGTAAGTATATTCTGCATCCCTCTGTGTGTGTGTGATGTGTCGTGTACGTGTTGTATGTGTTTTGTGGTTGGTGTCTGGCTTACCTTCTGCGCCGTACGCGTCCGTGCCTGTTCCGGTAGTAAATGTAGAATATTGGTATGATCGGGACGAAGGGATTCATGGTTGGTTCGTGTCGTTCGTCCTTCTCGTTGCTTCGCGTCGTCCTCGTCGCTTCGCATCGTCACTTCGCGTCGTCCTCGTCGCTGCCGTGTTCGCCTCGGAGCCGTGGATCGTGTTGTGGCACGAATCGGAGCTTATGTGCGCCTCCCGGATGCTTTGACGTGCCGTGCGTAGGCGACGGGTTCGGGCGCGTACGGAAAGCGCATCGTACTCGCTCGGCCGGACGGAGCTGCATTTTCCCTTCCGTGCGACTCGATTCAGCGCTTCCGGATTCGCCCGGTCGGGGAACAGGACCTGGTTTGGGTGAGTACGGCTCGGCCGGATTCTTTGCTGTTGTGCGCATCGTACTTACTCGCTCGGTGTGCTGTAACGGATCGGTCGGGAAACAGGCTTTTGCATGGCTTTTTCCCGACCGAATGGTGTTGGGTGCGCTCCGACCGAGATCGGAATCGGCCCCTTAGCCTTTTGGAGCTCTAGTCAAACAAAGATGCATTCCTGCCCTACTGGAGGATGACACTCCCCCTCATCATAAGGGTGAGAACCTCAAAATGCATGCCGGGCTGATGAGGACACACCTTCAGGGCTGTGAAATCTTCAGCCAAGCATAGCGTGGGTCAGGTTGCCAGGCATCTGCACTTTAGCACATTTAAAGTGCCTGGCTGCCTCACCTGACATGAATGTCTTGTTCAGTCTGACAGACACTCATCATCCTTGCAAAAAGGATGGGACGGGTCGCTCCAACATTAATGAAAGGCCATGCCTCTTAGCTTGTATTCTGTCTTCCCCTTCTGGGAATATTTTCAATTTTCTTGCAGGTTTTTTTGTAAAAAATATTAAAAACATTTGTCCCTGCAACATAATATAAAACTGCTATTCTTTTTCTCTTAATTCCCTGGTGTTTTCTACTATTTAATACCTGATTGCCAGGCTTATGCTGATATTCCTCTCAAGATTGTGAATTCCTAATTAATTAAATTAAATAATCATAGTAAAACAAAATAGCAGGCTCAAACAATAATCATGACTTGTTTTTAACTTCATTCCAAAAGTCTTGTGACTATGTCGGTGCTTGCAGTGCTAAATTTCAGCTGCCAGTAAACACTTTTTGAAAGTCAACAATCAATATTCACATTGCTCTTTTTCCTAGGTAACACACATGCGTTTCTACAATAACAAGATCTGACATAATATTTCTTTCCTTTTCCTCTTGCATCAGCTTCAAATGATCTCCCTCAGATAACTGCTGCAACAAAGATTGGATGGAGGTGTCCAGTGATTAAAATGCTCTGGCAAAGGACAAAGACCGCTGACAGTATTTCAGCGGATCACTGACACAATATTGTGGTAAACAATATAGTTGACAAAACTATAGTGTAAAAAATATCATTTACCACAAAATTATGTCCTATAAATTAAATGGTATGTTAAAAAATATAGGAAAAGAAATATTGTTGACACAAATATCATTCAAAATGCATAAAAAATTTGATATTTTATTATATATTTTTTACAAATGTTACATATTTTAATATATAAATTTTGTATAATGTAAAACAAAAAAATTCCACTAATATTTAATATTGTATATTATCTACTGGCGGTCGCCAGTAGGGAGTTGTAGTTAGGACCATGTTTCCATAGGAAAATCATTTTTTGCCTTGGCTATAACTTTGGAGCGTTTGATAAATCTTCATGAAATTTTCCCCAATAAGTGTCAAAGTGGGTTCTATAGTTAAGGAAAGTTTGGGTGTGATCCGTGCAGTGGGGAACGAGAATTTGTGATGCAAAATAAGGTTGCGTTTGTAATGTTAATTCCCATAGGAACTGTTAGCCACACCTACAGCCCCAACTGCTGAATGGACTTACACCAAATTTGGCAGGGAGGTAGATGTTGGTTCAAGGAAGTGACTTTCGCTTATTTGGTGTAAATCCGTTCAGTAGTTGTTCAGTAATGTAAGTTTAAAATTATAGTGATATCTCTGGCCTTGAATATTTCGCAGAGGTTTCGCGATGAACCGTAAATGCATGCGCCAACGGGAATGCTCTGATTGGCTGGACAAAACCTGAACAGAAAGTTGCAGCTGCCATTTCATCTATCAGGAACGGTTCACCGGGCTGAACATTTCTGAAAAAGCTAACATAAGGGGTCAGAGTAGAGGTGCTCTGACCCCATGTTTGAGAAATGGGGGTGTTAGTGACACAAGTTATTTGTCCAAATATTCGCGGCTACACCGTGACCACCAGCACGGCCCCCCCATGTGCGTTCGCAGGACATCACGATTATCAACGTCATCGCAAATATTGGTGAAAATATAAAAAAAAATCAGTGAATCATTAATACGCATTTATATAGAGATATTGAAATTTTGACAAATATTTTTATATAGCCATTTATATAGTGAGTTATCTACTGTGATGGTTAGAATTAATTATATAGTTATAATTTTTAGATGTGTTGGTGGCCATTGAATGTCTGATTTTGTTTTCCCTTTTTCGTGACATGTTCGGGGGATCGCGATTACTGACGTCATCACGGTGTCTGGAGTCACTTCAAAAATGGAAAATAGGTTTTAGAGATGGTTGTTCTAGAAATACACTATAAAAACATGAGTTTGAATGTACAGTAATAAACCCCTAGTGTGTAAAATACTGCAATATGTGTGTATATATGTGTTTTCACTTTATGGAAAAGGCGTGATCGTCGCGGTTAACAACGTCATCATGACATCCCAAAAAAACGTGAAAACGTAAAATAGGTCTGAAAGATGGTTTTTAAAGAAACTTAGTTCAAAAATATGAGTTTAAACATGCTTTGAAAGAAGTATGTATATAGTAATATATGTAGGGCAATGTTTAAAATCGATTTTTTTACATAATATTTTTGGATGTGTTGGTGGTCATTGAATGCCTGCTTTTGTTTTCCGCTTTCATGACGTGGCTGGGGGAATCGCGATTACTGACATCATCGCAACCTTCGGAACCACCGCGAAAACATAAAATAGGTTTTAGAGATGGTTTTTATAGAAACTCTCTACAAAAACATGAGTTTAGAGAATACTGTAAGAAACCCCTAGTGTGTAAAATACTGTAGTATGTGTGGATATATGTGTTTTAGACTTTATGGAAAGGCGCGATCGTTGTGCTTTGAAAGAAGTATGTATATAGTAAGATGTGTAGGGCAATATTCAGAATGGATTTGTTTACGTATTACTTTTGGATGTATTGGTGGTCATTGAATGTCTGCTTTTGTTTTTTGTTTTCACTACATATTCGTGGGGATCGCGATGTCGTCGCGAAGATCTCCAAAAACTAAAGGAAAAAAAACCTTTAGAAAAAAACTTCACAATATTTCAGGTACTAGGGTGGCTCTGACTAGAGCCGTTGTGTTGGTTGTGTGTATATGACAGCTACACATAAGACCAGATGTAGAGTTAAGAAACACTCTGTTGCCTTCATCTGTACAGTACACTCCATCATTTCTATAAATTCCATGCATGTCAAAACGCAGATTGTTGTTATAGATACAGCCCATGCAATGGTCTCTGAGGAATACAGACAGTTTTATTAACATGTTTCCTGGCTTTGTCAGTTTGTAAACAGAATTGATTTGACCACTTCCATTTCTGTCTTTGACATATATTAGAGTACACCAAGACAGTGTGAGGAAAAAGCGACATTAGTTCTGCAAAGGTTTCTTTCATTATGATTTCCAGTCCTACCCCTTTGAATGTGCCTAGGTCATTGCCACTGCAGTGCACAATCATGAGGTGAGGAGCTTAGGAATCCACAATGGATTTAACCAAAGCCTACCACTGATGAAACTTTAACCCTCTCTGGCCAAACCAAGTAATCTACACATTTGGCAAAGCCAAGTCCTTGTCAATACCTCTCTTTTTTTTTCAGCCTCTTTAGTCCAATAGATCCACAATCCATACTCTAAGGGGCCCATTACGATGCCGGACGGAAGGCCATCCGTGCTGGTGGCGGTGGCGGAAAACCGTCAAGTCTTCCGCCCCAAGTGCGGTCATTGCGACCAACAAATGGCAATGGACCCACAGAGGCCATTTCCTGTCCACCGCAGCCTGTCAGGCTCCGCACGTTTTTTGCGTACACAAGGGTGGCGGACGGAGCCAACAGGGCAGGTCCTGCGTGTGGAAACACATTCTGTCCGCCAACCAAATCACGATGATGCAGACAGCCCTTCCCACCGCCGCGTAAAACCACCACATTGCGGATGGCGGAAATAAAAAATCGGAGAGGCAGAGCCGATACCGTACCCATCCAAACCCCTGGACCCGCCATGGATCCTGTGCCACAGGCCTTCCCGCTGCACTACCGGCTGCACCTCCGGCAGACAAGACGCCGCCGCGCTCAACAGCAGAGGTACGTACCAGACATCCCCACGCATGCAACCCCTGAACAACTACAACTACAGCAATGTGAGGACCCTGCCACCTTCTTTATTAAGAAGGTAGAAAACATCTATAGGATCTTCCCCCTCACTTTGAGGAATTCAGGTCCTGTTCAGAGACCCCCCCACCACCTGCACTCTCGCTGTCTTCCCCTCGATCACCCAGGAGGAATTGCGTATGTTGTGTAGCAGGAATAAATCTGGCTCTCCAACGGATCCGCTTAAGCCTGAACAATTTCTAAAATCTCTACCTCTGCTCCTTACACCTCTGTGTCAGTTGATCAATTTGTCCCTGTCCAGGGCAGTCGTTCCTAAGGCTTGGAAACAAGCCAGGGTGGTCCCTCTGCTAAAAAAAACCACTCTGGATACCACCAAACCGGAGAATATTTGCCACATCTCTCTCCTGGGTGGGTGGCCAAGATCGCTGAGGCTTACATCAATTCCATTATGACAGGTTTTCTGAAAAACAACAGCATGCTTGATGCCTCTCAGAATGGTTTCCGCCCGGGTCACAGCATGGAGTCTGCGCTCCTTGCTGTGACCGAACACCTTAGGGCAGCCTTAGATGCCGGTCGCACTTCGGCGCTGATTTCATTAGATCTCAGCGACGCGTTCGACACGGTATCACATCAGATCCTGCTACAACGGTTGGAGGAGGCTGGTATCGAGGGCCCGGCCCTGGGATGGTTTGCCTCTTTCCTTGCGAAGCAACCCTTCCAGGTGGCAAACCCCCTTTTTCCTCTCTGATATACACTGTGAGACAAGGGGTTCCTCAGGGCTCAGCATTGAGCCCTACGCTATTCAATTAGTATGTCCAACCGTTGGCGGCTGTGGCCAGGAGTCGAGGACTAACTGTGGTGTCATATGCTGATGATACTCAGTTGGTAGTAGCACTCTCTAACAACTCCATGCAGGATGCCCTTAAGTTTCGGAGCAATCTTACAGCTGTCGTGGAGTGGATATCTGCTAACTGTTTACAGCTTAACGCCAGCAAATCAGAAGTTTTGCTGGTAGGGAGAGACTCTGAGCTATGGAGCGAGCGCCGGTGGCCGGCGTCCCTGGGAGTTGCACCCGCCCCCAAACAGGTGGTAAAAAATCTGGGTGTCTGGGTAGACTCGGCCCTCAATTTCCAGGTCCAAACCAAAAAAGTTGCAGGCACCTGTTTTGGTCTCCTGCGGGGTCTCAAGCTGCTGCTAGGTTTCTTTGACCCGACCACTCGACAGGTCATTATCAAGGCTACAGTCTTGTCTAGGTTAGACTATGCCAGTTCTTTGTACCTGGGGGTCAATAAGGCAGAAATTCTGCAACTACAGAGGGTCCAGAATGCGGCTGCCAGAACCCTCCTGGGCCTTCCTAGAACCTGCCCCACGACCAATGCCATCTGCCGACTCCACTGGTTGCAGGTGGCTAGGCGTGTCGAGTTTAAGTCCCTCTGCTTTGCTTTTAAAATTATGAATCTCTATTCACCTAGCATTCTGGCAAACCTGCTCTTACCCTATACACCTACCCGCCACCTTCGATCTTTTGGCCAGCATCTGGCGGTTGTCCCTCAGGTGAGGAAGGTGTACGCAGGAGGATGATCTTTCCGCATTTTGGCAGCTAAACTCTGGAACTCTCTCCCGTTGCACATTCGTAGTATGGACAATTACTTGGCCTTTCATAATGCCATTAAAACTCACCTTTTCCCTCTGACCTAGGATTTGTCTTCCTCTGCAGCCTCCCATCCTTTTTTGCTGGTCAGCGCTGGGACGCCTCTTTGCTGGGGCAGCTATGCGCTATATAAAACCATGTAACATAACATAACATAACTCCCAGCAAGCGTGGCGGCACTGCGATGAATGTGGCAACCTGCCAAATGCAAAGTGCGAGGCACACCCAATCCCCATGAGTGACCCTCGGTGCCCCCGAAGGCAAATGGAGCCAATGATGAGCCCCGCAGTTGCAGAGCGCGCACACCGCAACATCTAACCATGTACGCCAAAGGCACCCATTAGCTGATGGCTCATCCACATTGTGTGTGCAGCACCGTGGTGGCCCGGAAGCTTCGACCGCAACCCTGCAATGTTCAAGTGTGGACAATGCGTGTCATCGCTGAGAATGCCAGCTACCACGCATGCGAACACATACTGCATTTGCATTGGCGCCCTGACTATTACATCACACATCACAACTCATTTGCCTAAAGTGACTGGTGCACCCCATTGGCAATGTTGTGGGGCATGAGGCCCCCATGCATATCGAGTAACCACACAGACACCGTACATGCATAGGAGAACTGGCCCAGAGCACGTGCATCCGGACCCTGTGTGTTGGCAGGGTCACAGGTCCAGTGACACCTGTGCTGGGTGGCTGTGGGGTGGGGGGTAAGTCAGCCCTCTGGGAGTGGCTGGCACATCAGAACAACTAGAACAGCGACCAGCTGGTCACCACACTGTGAAGGGATGAGAGAGTGTGACCTGTGAGCCAAGTCTGCACACATATGGAATGTCCAAGGAAAGGAGAGTGAAATTACATACATAGCCATGCCCTATGGCCAGCATGGACTCAAATGAGGGAAGGAGTCAAAAAGGACAAAGGTCTCCCGCACGGTACCAATGTTGTGTAATGAAACATCCAACCTATGAACCACGCTTGAATATACCTTGACATCTGACTGGCATCTCTTGGCCATGGGTCGAATTGTGAAGGGTCAGTGGCGTAGGCAGACAATCAGAGTTGTCCATTGTCTGCTAATCAGACATACGTGTAATCCCTAGCACACCCAACACACGTACTGGTGTGGCATGCAGTGTGCCTAGCTGCCACTGCCTGTAAATGTCCCCACACATGTCTGAGTCAGTGCTTCTCCAGACCAAACGCCCTCATAAATCCTGCCCACCAGTATGGATGACATGTGATTACCACACCTTGCAATCCTCATTGGCTCACGTGACATTCCCTGTCGACTGATGTACTTACACACTTGCATGACTGATTGTCTCTGTACAATGTGTGCGTGATGTAAAGCACTGTCACACCCCACACTCATATCAGTAGCGCCATATAACAAATGAAATGCACATGAGTGAGCGGACATGGAGAGATGATGGGCAATGGACGAGGGTGGCAGAGCGGTAATCCGAGGAGGAGGGCATGAGTGAGAGCATGAGAAGTGTCACTTGCCTGATACTCCCACCTCAGGAAACCTCCGCCTCCCATCAGGAGGTCCCTACAAGGAAAAAACCCACTTCTCAAGAGTGGTAACATCAAGCAAGAGAATTAGGAAGGAAAGAATGCGTCTCCCTGGCCTTTGTGAAACTGAGGAGAGACAAAGTGGGGCCCTGAAGCAGGCCTGGCGAGAGACATAAGTGACAACTCGGGCAGGCAGTGGCCCACCCGAATGCATCGTTGAACCACACAAATAAAGATACCTGGAGCCGGCCCTGCCTGGGAGGCATCCCAAATGTTGATGGCAGACATTGATGGCACACACATTGGCCTCGTACCACCACAGGCAAGTGAACCCATCCCTAGGAACCGCAAACACTACCACTCAATCAACGTGCCAGTGGTATGACAGGTGGAGCAGATCATCCCAGACATGTGTGCAGAGTAACCGGGGTCGGCACATGACAGCTACATCTGGCAGAACAGCACCATCACCCCCGCACCCAACCCACACATGCCCAGTGACGATGACAGTGGTGAGGAAGAAGGCCTTGACCAGCGTCTACAGCTCATTGTCAACTACTTCCATTGAGTGTGATGCAACAATGAGAGTCCATGACTGTGACTGTGTGCCTTGCTGTCTTCTCACAGACTCAGACACATTCCCCTGAGATTACGTACACATACCGGACTATGCGCCGGAGTTGAAAACACATGCATGCAGGGACGGAGCATCCAGAAGCACCACTACGTACAGGTTACCATTGCCATACTGCCTCACTTACTCCCCTATGCACTCTGAGGCATCCAAGCGCATGTACACAAGCAGACAATTGGTAGACACGAAACATTTTCAAATGTGAAGTTTTTACTAGAGTGTCAAAGCATGCTAAATACGTTCCACAACAGGATGAAAATGCATGAGTACTGGACCAGTAACCACAGTGACATATCCATTTCACATGGAGCAAGATGTGGCATCAATAACCCCTCTGGACATCGAATCACAAGCATATCCCCCCACCCCTTGCAGGAAGGAGTCGTATTGGATGTGCCTGGTCTATGGCCTTTGTCAGCAGAACCCATTACCCAGACTACACATGGTGAGATTACACAACATTGGCTGTGTCGCACTCATCACTGGATGGATGACACTCCAAGTGTGGGCCATGTGGCCCGCATTCCCATGTCAATAAAAGGTTATACGTGTCCTCTAGCAGCTGTGAGACCTTGTAGATTTGGGGTGCTATGGCCTGAACAGAACCGAATAACAAGGGACAGGCTTCTGCGACCACGGACAGAATGTCCAGACAGTACTCCTGGACCGCGCAGTGAACAAGCTCTGTGGACACCTCTCATGTGACAGACATGTCCTAAGGTACTTGCAAGGCACAAGTCCTAAACAATGAAGTGGGGGGACTGACCAAGTAAGACAAAACACACTTGACCTCACAACGCCCCGATGTAGCGCTATGAGAGAAGGAAAATCGTGCGACTAACATGATTTGTGCAAATACTGGGACAGACTAACCCATCTGACAGTCTCACAGTGTCAGCATTGATATACAGGGACAGAACAAAGACAAAAGCATGCCTCCCTTAAGTACCTGTGTAGAGATGGCAAGCTGTGTGCACAGGTTCCCCTCTGTGGCATCTACATTCAAAAGTAAGGTTCAAGGCGGACCCCAGTCAGCATGTACAGACAAAGGGATGCCGGATATCCCCTTTACTTAGGCCCGGCAGGAGGTGAAAAAAGGCACACTCGCTGCATGCATGTTGCTGCTGGGAATGGACTGCAGACAACGTGCAGGTGCTGCAGAACATTTACCAGTATCTGGACGTCACACCAGGACAAGTTAAGCATATCCCTGTGGGGACCAACGTTCTTGCAGGGGGGACGGCGTCAAACCCGGCCAAAGAGCGGGGGGCGCTGTGTACCTGCGTGTACCCCCGACTCGAGCCGTGGGTACTTGCAAAACAACAGCGCCATGTCTTCTTCGTGCGCTACAGCTGCATAATGGAAGCCGGGCCCATGACAGACGACAAAGTCCACGACAGTCAGATGATAGCCTCCACTTGCCCTGGTCTGTGGTACCAAGCGCAATCGACCGCAGAGCACAGCACAGTCCAAGCCAATGCAGACACTGCCATAGTCAGAGAGCTGGATGCCACATCTTGTCAGGTGGCGTGCAGAAAGGGAGACGCTGATTGAATTAGTCACCAACAGATCCTGTTGCTGTAAAGTAGTTACGAATCCAAGAAGGCACAGGCAGCTTCGAACGCAATAATTTCCAAGAGACGATGAAGTTCATCTTCAGCGAAGAGGACCACCATCCAATCCAGCAGTATGAAGGAACAGATGTGCTCCTCACACCACGAGGTTGAAAAGGGCATCCCATCGTAACATGGGAGAGGTTCGATGTAGGCATGGCACAGGAGCCATTGTGCAAACGCACAGGCGCAGCTGTCAGCCTGCCTGACACATTGAAAGGCATCACATAAACATGTCTCACCAAAGCAGTCTTGCACGTGGACCAACAAAGGAGTCACCCACAGCTCATGATCCAGGTAGGCAAGGTATGTGTTTGAAAGGCAGACATCCATGGCCCACTGAAACAGACATCTTCTGCAAGAAAAGACGGGTTGGACGCAGGTGAAGTAGGCATAGCGGAACGTCAGCCTGTAACTGATGCCCAGCACAGCCAGTGGTACACATCCAAATTGGAGCTGCATGCAGGCACGGTACAGTTGCAACAGACCGGGCTCGGCCTGGCCCACTGGACGGTCAGACATGGCGTGAGAGCAATCTCAGAACCAGCGCTCAGCTGTACAGCCAAGGTAATGGTCAGAAAGCACGAAATGCAGTGTGCAAATTGGGGGCCTGACACCCGGTGGTACTTCCCGAAAAGCATGGAAGGGAGGGACAAGGCTAGAGCCCACAAGTCTGATAAAAAGTGTGCAACAGCCTTCAGTATCAGACGCTATCAATACTCTGTGTGTCATTTCACTGCGAAAATAGTGGGAGAGCCGTGTTCAGCACTGATTGAATTGCGCGAGACGGTCAAGACACCTGGTATCCGAAGGTCTTTGGGCTGGTGTGGGAGCGACTAGTTGTCCAATCAGAGGCCCATTGTGCCTGCACACTCATTGAAGTATGCTTTTGCTGTAGGAATGTGAGGCCACGATTGACTATCCACAATCACTTATGGGGGAGTTAGCAGAACATTGGCACAGGAAGGAGACGTTGTGCAACTGTTACCATATGCGTAATGCCTGGCCTGAGCACGCAGGAGGGGACATGTAGGTCCTCATCACCTGAACAGACCAGGGACTCTGCATCCGAGGCTTCACCTTCCGGGCGGGGGGCTGGCTGGGCTCGTCCATGGCACGCTCGCCTTCTGTTGCTATCGAGTCACCTTTTGGAGTTAGGTCACTTTTGTCAGCATGTTCTGCACACAGCAAAACTTAGCTGTTCATGTTTGCCGCATTTGAATTGAGGTGACATGACTTTTGCCTTGGCTTAACTAGGCATTCATGTCAGAATGTCATCAGTTGCATATGGTGTTGGTGTACATACAGGGCTTTCAGGGGGCCAGTTCTCACCGGTGCTGTGCACCGTCCCTTTTTCTGAGTGGGCCTCAGTACGGGTTTCTTTCGTGCTCTGTTTTGTGCCCTGCCACAGGCGGGATGCATAGCCAGCAGGCACATCGATGTGCGCATGGTCACACTCCTCACTTCTCACTGGTAAAGTAGTTACGGCATGACGCCATGCCAGATTAGCGTTGTGGCGAAGTGTAGTCATTTGTGGATTCATTTTGTGTCTGGAAATCACTCCTTTGGAGACTCATGAGCAGCAACATCCTTGTAGGGGTCATTTGGCGCAATGCTGTTTGTGAGGGGAGACAGAGAGCCATGTGGGAGTTGTGGTGTTGCGGTCAGGGCTCGACATCCCCCTCCCCAGTGAGATGGCTAGCTACCTGTTGGTGGGCACAGTCGACGGCATTAGCTGCCACATGTTTGCGGGGTGGGGAGGGTGAGCCATGCTGTTCGGGAGGAAGGCCATGGTGCATGAGCTGCCACCTACCTGTGAGGTTGAGCTGATTAAGGAGATGGTGTCCTTGTGATCCATTCGTGTTGTAAGCGTGCATTCCACATGAGTTTGGTGTGGGCGGGCGATTGGGGCTCACTTGTTGAGCACAAAGGTGTATTGTAGTGTGATGTGATCATTTTGTTAGTATTTACCAGCCTCCAGTCCCCCCCGATTCCTGTAGGACTCTCTGGATGCATTATGGCAGGCACCTTCTCCTCCCATTCGGTGAAGGTTGGTGGTGGAATGGGAGGGACGCCACCAGTACTCTGGGCCTCCAGGTTGTTCCTCTGGGCCGGATGCTTGTCCCGGCCCTTGGAGTCGCACCACCGCTTCGTGATATCACGCACAGTGCGTAGGGTGGTCCCTACGGCAGTGGATCCTTGCCCTCATCTGATTCTTGCGCACAAGTGGGGTGCGTTGGACCAGGTGCCCAGACAAATGTGGTTCTGCCCTGATTGTCTCGTCTGGCATCACGTTCAAGTCGGTGATGTTGGGCATGTTCTTGGGGGGCTTTGTACACATGAATGAGGGGTGCAGGGTGCAAGGTAATGGTGGAGATATGTGTAGTGTGTGAGGTGTGTGGGTGTGAGTGGTGTTGTGTGGAGATAGGTGGGTGTGATGTTGTGCAGTGTGAGTCAATGGTGTCCTGTCTCTCTGTCTCGGCTTGTGGTGTGCAAGGGCTGCTGGCCCAGGTAGGGGTTGGTTTCCATCTGTGGTATGTGGGTGTGTCCACATGGGTGATGACCTCCAGATGTCTCTTCCATGCTGCGCATGGCTTTCCCTACCAGGAGCAGGTTGGGTTGTGTCATTGTGGCGTGTGTGTTGTGATTGAGGGCGACAGGGAGTACAGGCACTCTGCAGCGTTATTGTGGGGTTGGTTCCGCACGCCATTCATTTTGCCTGTGTGCGTGCGAGGCAGTCGGATGGCAGTGCTCGGTCCGCCAGCTCTGCGTTCTCATCGTAATTGGCCGAGCGGTCATGCCGCGGCAGGAGCGGTCTTTTCAAGCCGTTGTACGGCTTTCCCCGTCCGCCGCAGTCGGATTTGCTGCTTTTCCGACCGTGGTGGACGGTGTTTTGTGGCATCCGTCCGCCGCGGTCTGATTTTGCGTACGTTGCATCATAATTTGACCAACGGAAATGTCGCGGGCCATGTGGGGGGATTTTTTCTGACACCATGGCGGTCGGAGGGCTTTTTCGTCCGGCATCGTAATGACCCCCTAAGCATTTTGAAGTGAAGAAGCAATAGTAGTCTGGAGCTGAATGATATAGTTTTCCAAAGGAAAAGCAGTTAAAATGGAGGCGATTTAAAATGGTAAGTAGTCAGAATATTGAGTATTTAATATCGTTTTTTTTTTGTGTTCAAAATATTTTATTGAGGAAAATTTTTCATATATATGAAACACAATACAAAAAATAATACCGAACTATAGAGTATAGAGAAAAACATATTACAATATATAGGAGAAGTACAATTGCAGTACCAACAATGTATAACAATATATGCATAATATAAAATAATAATAAAACAATATAAGAGGGCTACATTTTAAGCAGAGATTAATTTACAAATAACAATAAATATCCTAAATTGCAGAACATGAACCAATGTAGGAATCCAAACTAGACCACATACTAGATTTAGAAGAGGAGGAGTCTTTATGAGAATGTGGATAGAAAGACTGCCCGCGTCTCAAAAGATAATCCATTCCCACCATGCATTAACCGAAAGTGCGGTAGCATCTTTCCAATTACAAGTGATAGATTTGAGTGCAGTGGAAATAAGGAAATCGAATAATTTACAATCCATAGGGGATAAAATGGATTTAAAAAGTGAGGATTTAAGAATTAGAACTCGAAATGATAAAGCTGTTTGGATGTTAAGGATCTGTGTAATAAGATGCCATATTTGTAATAAAAACTGATGTATGATAGGACAGTTGAAAAATAAATGCTGTAAATCCCCAATAATAGCTTGACAGTGCCAACAATTTGGATTATCTAGGAGTTTAGCTTTAAATAGCTTATCAGGAGTCCAGAAACATTGATAAAGTAAATAAATATTAGATTGGATAAGGTTAGCCGGGAGATAATTGGCCGTGTTAGAGTTCCAGATGTCCTTCCAAGATATATTAAGTGCATGGAGATTTAACTGCGGGGACCATTTTTGAGTCAAACGTGCAAAGGAGAAATTTGAAGTGGTAAGTTTTCTATATACCTTAGATGCTGTATGTCCTGAACGGCTAAACACAGCAATACAAAATTCAATACCAGAAGACTGAGACATAGACAGTAGTTGAGGGTAGGCATTAAGAATTGTGTTACATAACAATGCATATTTAGGCAATTCAGACAATGGCAGCTTATAAGTGGCTTGAATGACATCAAACATGTGAAACATATCATATTGGCAAATATCTGCAACAACGAAAATACCAGCAGCAATCCATAATTTCCAAAAGAAATATTTTTGTGATATTGTAGTTTAGGATTGAACCAAAGAGAAACTTTTTTAGTGGAAGATAAAGTAATAGAAAACTTACTATCAAATGATAGAAGGGCAATTTTAGAGGAGGCAAGAATAGGAGAACACTTACCAAAGGAACCATTGGACATGGTAAGAAAAGCAATTAAAGGGTATGGAGCCAAAATATTTTTTTCCAGAAGAAGCCATTTAGGTGCATTAGAGAGGGGCACAGTCTGAAACCATAAGGAACATTGAGCCACAAGGAATGCAAAATGATACTTTTTCAAATCTGGGAGGCCAACTCCACCTTCACATTTGGGCAATTGTAACATCTTAAAACTAATGCGTGCAGGCTTATTATTCCAGAGGAATTTGTTAAATAATTTATATATTTTAGTATAAAAAGTGGACGGGAAGGAGAAGGGCAGCATGGACAATAAATATAAAATTTGTGGGGTTATAGACATTTTAATTGCTGCTTTGCGTCTCCACCAGCTTAAATGAAGATTAGACCACCTATCAAGTTTCTCTTTGGTATTTGTTAAAAGAGCAGAGCAATTGGTATCAACTGTATATTTAACTGAACCAGTAAAAATTATACCTAAATATTTGAGCTTGTTTGGAGACCAAGTTATATCAGTATTCTCTAACATTGTAGAATTACAAAAGGCATTTAATGGAAAAAATTCTGTCTTATTAGTATTCAGGGAGTAACCAGAAACCTCAGCATATTTATGAATAGTATCAAGGATAATAGGTATAGAGGTGGAAGGGTCAGAAACATATAACAATACATCGTCAGCATATGCCGAGAGTTTAATGGTAGTATCTTTCAAAACCACACCTGAATAAGCATCATTATTATGAAGAGAACATAAAAGGGGTTCTATTGCAATAAGAAAAAGTAAAGGAGAGAGAGGACATCCCTGCCGAGTGCCTCTAAACAACCGAAATGGAGTGGAACACAAACCATTAACTAAAATTGAGGCTGAGGGGGCCGAGTATAGAGCCCTAATCATATTAATAAAAATAGGACCAAAACAGAAAGCCTCCAATGTTTTAAATAAAAATTGCCAATTAACCTTATCAAATGCCTTTTCTGCATCTAAAGCCATTACACCAATAGGTCCACTAGCTTCCTTGGCAAGAGACAAGGTATGACAGAGCAAACGGGTATTATGAGCAGATAATCTACCCTTCATAAAGCCAGTTTGATCAGATTGTATAATTTGGGGTAGCAGAGGTGACAGTCTATTCGCCAGAACCTTTGCATATATCTTACAGTCTTGATTAATGAGAGATATGGGCCTGAAATTGGAGACTAAAGTATGATCTTTATCAGGTTTAGGAAGGACAATTATTGTGGCTTCATTAAAGGATCCTCCCATCACAGAAATATGCTGAAATTCCGTAAAAAGGGAAAGTAAAAAGGGGGATAATTGATCTTGGTGGCATTTATAGAATTCGGCCGGAATTCCATCCGGGCCCGGAGTTTTTGGGGAATTTTAAGCATTTATTGCTGTAAAAATGTCCTTGATTTCAATAGGGTTCTCTAAAGTAGCTCTATCATTATCAGAAAGCTGAGGCAATCGGCAGGAATGGAGGAATTCACTAACAACAGTATTATTAGGTGTAAGAGGATCATGATATAGAGAAGAATAAAAGGAAAGAAACTCCTTCAGTATGTCCTCAACCTCCGTCACCAATGTACCGTTATTCGTCTTGATGGCTGGAATTTGAACCGCTTCACGTTTAAGGCGTAGGTAATTAGCTAGCAGACGGCCCGATTTATTAGAGTTGAAATGAAAATTGGACTTTTCTTTTGCGATAAGTAAACCTGCTCTTTTACTGAGCATACAATTATATTCGTAACGATATTTTTGAAGTTGGGATTTATATTGTGGGTCTCTAGCTGTAATAAAAAGTTGTTCCGCTGCTGAAATCTGTGTCTCCAATTCATTGAGTCGGGAATAAAAGGATTTATTTTCGTGTGCCATAATAGAGATTGCAACTCCACGTATATATGCCTTAAAGGCATCCCAGTGTATAATTTTTGAGGTGTCACAGGACTTATTATTCGAAAAATAATCAGTAATAGCTGAAGCCATTTTTTAGCATTAGTGGGGTTAAGAACTATTTCCGAGTTCATTCTCCATCTCTTATTAGAAATTGGAGGGTCGGAAATAGAAAAAGAAAAAGAAATCAAAGCATGGTCAGAAATCGTGATAGGGTGAATAACTGATTCACTAATCATGTGACACAAATTACGTGAAGATAATAAATAATCAATTCTAGAAAAAGACGAGTGAGCATTAGAATAAAAAGTAAAATCTTTGTCCGTAGGGTGTTCCAGTCTCCAAAAATCAACCAATTTGGTTACGGAAAGAAAGGATTTCAAAGCAAAAAAGCCTTGTTAGGCCGGAACTTAAAAGCAGAAGATCGGTCCAACAAAGGATCTCTAATAAGATTAAAGTCACCACCCATTATAAGGGATGTATTGCCAATTTTGAGGGCTTCATCAGAGACATAGGACCAAAAGGCAGGGTCATCAGAGGTAGGAGCATAGATATTAATCAAATTTAAGGTAAATTTATCAATAAGAACCTGAGCAGTAACAAATCTACCATCTGCGTCATGGTGATGTGACAAAATTTGTGCACGAGTTCTGTGTGAGAAAAATATGGCTACTCCATTTTTACGTTTTGCAGCAGGAGATGAGACTATAGACCCTACCCAACCCCTAGACATAGTATGCAAAATGTTGTCATTAACATGAGTTTCTTGAACAAAACAAATATCAACGTTAGATTTGTGTAAATACTCTAAAACTTTACGTCTCTTCACTGGATGCCTAAGACCCTTCACATTTAATGAAGCAACAGTTAACTTTTGTGGCTTAGACATACTTTCCTAAAAGGAAGAAAAATAACATGACAGAAAAGAGAGAGAAAAATAGTAGCCCAGATAAAAAAGACAAAACAAGACAAACAACATGCAACGAGGTCAGTCACCAAGACCTCATACCAATAAAACATTGGAGACGGAGGTGCGAAGCAAGACAACCACCAATAATGTGTACCTGCAAGAAAAAAGAAGAAAAACGTGCTTTAGGGAAGTAGAGAAAGAATTATCATAGTCAGCCCGTAGAGCCCGAAGGTTGAGAGTCCATGAGAACAGGGTGATGTTGATCCAGAAATCTTATTAAGTCTGCAGGAGCTGAGAAAGACTTAGAAATGTCGTTTTTCCAGATGCGCATAACTGCAGGTTCAAAAAGACGATATTTGTAGCCAGCTTCTCGCAGACGAGGACGTAGATCTGAAAATTGACGTTGTATTTGAACAGTCTCTTTTGCAAAGTCTTGATGAATGAAGACTTTATTTCCTTCAATTAGCAGAGAAGGAATCTCTCGGACAGCCTTACGAATAAAAAGGAGATGGTGATGTCGCAGGACTTTAAAAATGATTTGTCATGGCTTGACTTGATTTGGTTTACGAATTGAAGGTATTCTGTGGGCTTTATCTATCTCAAAACGCTCTGGGAAATTAATATTTAGTAATTTAGGGAGAAGATTTTCCAAGAAGAGACGACAACTTTGACCTTCAACTCATTCAGGAACATTAAAAATGCGTAGATTATACTGTCTATTTCTGTTTTCCAGGTCAAGTAAGGAACGGTGGAGAGAAGCAACCTGAGTAGGAATTGGAGCCATAGCTGTAATGGCTGTAGTATTATCACGAATCCTAATCTCGTTGTCAGCAACTCTCATCGATAAGGAAGCCATATCTCTGTGTAGATTTTTAATATCTGAGGAAATGGAGTCCGTATTTGTATGGATGGCTTGAATTTCTTCCAATATTTTTGCTAATGAGTCATCTTGGAAGTCAATAGCTTTGGCTTTAGTAGGGGAGGTGAGACAGTTTGTTTGCGCTTATTGGGCCCCATTTTAGACTCCATATTGATAGGCAGGGAGCTACCAGTAGTGAAGGAAAGAGAAGCAACAATTCCACAAACAGCAAATGTGGTTTCCTGAGGCAGAAAAAAGTTTATATGGCTGAAAAAAGAGCTCCCAAAGACATATAGCAGAGCCACAATAAAGCTTAATAGGGAATAAAAAATGACAAAATCCCTTTAAACTTATGCAGAAATGGAAGTGGTATAATCTTCTGACAAGACAATATAGTTAATAAGGCAAAGAAAACAGCTCCAGAAAGTCTTAAATCCGTGTTTCAATAAAGCTTAATGAAGAACAAAAAGGAGAAAACCCCTTTAATTCTGTGCAGAAACAAAGTTGTGTCCACCAAGAGGCAGGGAAAAAACCCCTTTAAGAAAAGGAAGGCTTCTGGAGAGAGGAGGTGCCCAGCAAGTTATGCCCGCCTCCTCTGAGTGTGAAGCTCACAGGGAATGCTGCAGTAAACCAGAGCCCTCTCTGAGGAGAATCCCAAATCGCCTACCGCTCTTCACAGGAAGGCACCAGACCTCCGAAATTCGGCTCAACACCTCCGCAAGCCACAAGGAGCACCTGGACCAAATATGAAGTCACAACGAAGCCCCTATCGTCGCCAGAAAATCGTCGGTGATGCAGGTAAAATCGGAGCTCAAGGCGCGGCGGCCATCTTGGTTCGCGCGCGCTGCCGACTCCAAGACATAATATTGAGTTAAAAATATCGTTAGTATAAAATATCGATGGAAAAAAAAAAAATCTATGTATATAATATCGATTTTGTGTGTTGTAAAAAATATTGTAAAAAATATAGATTGTTAAAATATCGTCAGTAAAATATATCGTTTTACTATTTTTTTTATTTTGTTAAATGTTTGTAAATGATATAATAATTGTTAAATACATTTAAAAAAAATTAAATGATAATTTATAGAAGCGGGATGTTGGGTTTATAGGGGATAAGAGTGGGGAGTGTTTTAAAAAATTGGGGAAAAATGTAAAATTTATTTAAAAATTTAAATTGAATGTATAATATTTTTTGGGGGGAGTGTTTTTAAAATTTGAAATTTAAATTATTTTAAATTTTTAATTTTTGGTAAAGAAATTGTAATATTTTTTAGGAGCGGGATGTTGGGTTTATAGGGGATAAGGGTGGGTAGTGTTTTAAAAAATTTAAATGTAAATTTTAAAAAAATATATTTTTTTATATGAAATTATAAATTTAATTTTTAGGTGCGGGATGTTGGATTTATAGTGGATAAGGGTGGAAATTCTTTTAAATATTTTTTTAGAAATGTAAAAAATATTCTAAAATTGAAATTTAATTTCATAATTTTTTTATGAGCGGGATTTTGTGTTAATAGGGGATAAGGGTGGGTATTTTCTTTTTACTAAATTCTACAACTTTGGAAAAAATTTAGAAAATTAAAAAAAATATATATAAATAACTTTGTGAGTGTAATATGGCGTTTATTGTGTTTAAGGGTGGTGAGTGTTTTTAAAATTTATTGATCATAATTTAAAAAAATGTATAAATTATTTTTTAAATTTAATTATTGGAGTACTTGGATGTTGTGTTTATAGTGGTTGAAGTTGAGTATGTTTTAAGTTCATATAATTTAATGTTGTTAAATTTAAATTTTATAATTATTTTAAAAAAATGTAATTTGTTAACGAGAGTAATTATTTTGTATTTAATTTGTTATAATTTTGTATTTGGTAAAGATTTTGACAATTTTTCTGCACTTAAAAAAAAAAATTGGATATTAATATTTATATGTCTTATATATTTTAACATATATGTTTTAAAAAAAGAATTACTATGCAATGTATATTTAACTATAGTTAAATACATATGTTTAGTGTGCAGTATCTTACAAGAGTTAATATAATTGCTATTAGGAATTCTATATATGTTTAGTGTACAGCACCTTCCATGTTTTTATGTATTTTGGAGTGGGAATAGTAATTTATATATGGTTTGTGTCCAGCACCTTCCCTGATTTAATGTAGTTTGGAGTGGGAATAGTAAACTATATATGGCTAGAGTAGAACACCTTCCCTGATTTAATGTAGTTTGGAGTGGGAATAGTGAATTGTATATGTTTAGTGTTCAGCACCTTCCCTGATTTAATGTAGTTTGGAGCGGGAATAGTAAAGTATATATGGTTAGTGTCCAGCACCTTTCCTGATTTAATGTAGTTTGGAGTTGGAATAGTAAATTATATATGGTTAGTGTCCAATGCCTTCCCTGAGTTATTATAAATTGGAGTGGGAATAGTAAATTATATATGTTTAGTGTCCGGCACCTTTCCTCATTTAATGTAGTTTGGAGTGGGAATAGTAAATTATATATGTTTAGTGTCCAGCACCTTCCTTGATTTAATGCAGCTTGGAGTGGGAATAGTACATTATATATGGTTAGTGTCCAGCACCTTTCCTGATTTAATGTAGTTTGGAGTGGGAATAGTAAATTATATATGGTTAGTGTCCAGCACCTTCCCTGATTTAATGTAGTTTGGAGTTGGAATAGTAAACTATATATGGTTAGTGTCCAACGCCTTCCCTGAGTTATTATAAATAGGAGTGGGAATAGTAAATTATATATGTTTAGTGTCCAGCACCTTCCCTGAGTTATTATAAATTGGAGTGGGAATAGTAAATGATATATGTTTAGTGTCCAGCAACTTCCCTGATTTAATGTAGTTTGGAGTGGGAATAGTAAATTATATATGGTTAGTGTCCAGCACTTTCCCTGATTTAATGTAGTTTGGAGTGGGAATAGTAAATTAAATATGGTTAGCGTCCAGCGCCTTCCCTGATTTAATGTAGTTTGGAGTGGGAATAGTAAATTATATATGTTTAGTGTCCAGCAACTTTCCTGATTTATTGTAGTTTGGAGTGGGAATAGTAAATTATATATGTTTAGTGTCCAGCACCTTCCCTGATTTAATGTAGTTTGGAGTTGGAATAGTAAATTATATATGGTTAGTGTCCAACGCCTTCCCTGAGTTATTATTATTTGGAGTGGGAATAGTAAATTATATATGTTTAGTGTCCAGCACCTTCCCTGATTTAATGTAGTTTGGAGCAGGAATAGTAAAGTATAAAAGGTTAGTGTCCAGCACCTTTCCTGATTTAATGTAGTTTGGAGTTGGAATAGTTAATTATATATGGTTAGTGTCCAATGCCTTCCCTGAGTTATTATAAATTGGAGTGGGAATGGTAAACTATATATGTTTAGTGTCCAGCACCTTCCCTGAGTTATTATAAATTGGAGTGGGAATAGTAAATTATATATGTTTAGTGTTCAGCACCTTCCCTCATTTAATGTAGTTTGGAGTTGGAATAGTAAATTATATATGTTTAGTGTCAAGTACCTTCCTTGATTTAATGCAGTTTGGAGTGGGAATAGTACATTATATATGGTTAGTGTCCAGCACCTTCCTGATTTAATGTAGTTTGGAGTGGGAATAGTAAATTATATATGTTTAGTGTCCAGCACCTTCCTTGATTTAATGCAGCTTGGAGTGGGAATAGTACATTATATATGGTACATGTGGTGCCTGCCATGTAGTGCAGTGAAATGCATATCCTGCCTTTTTGGCATCGCAGCGGGTGCTGCATACAGCAGCATTCGCCGCAATGTTAAATGGCAGGATGCGACCCCCATGGTGGCGGTTGCATCCTGATTTGGTGTGCGGGACCGCCGCATGTATGGCGGACGGTCCCGGTCTCCACCAGGATGGCGGACGGACTCCAGTTCGTCCGCCATCCTAATGACCCCCTTAATGTAGTTTGGAGTGGGAATAGTAAATTATATAAGTTTAGTGTCCAGCGTCTTCCCTGACTTAATATAAATTGAAGTGGGAGTAGTAAATTACAATGTTTGCTATTTAGCACCTTCCTTGAGTTAATATAGTTTATAGTGGGAATAGTGAAGAAATAAAATTATATTAGGGTGTAAGGATAAAGATATAGTTATAAATGTTTGAACAAATATAATCGTTTTAAAGTGCATTGATACAATATAAATATTTTATTATAGATACAATATTTCATAACGTAAAAAAACACAGAAACATCTTTATGTTTTATTTATATTTTTATTTATAATGAAACATTGATAATAAAAAATTAGAAAAAGCATTTTATTTTATTTAAGTAGATTTCATTTCTATTATTCTAACCTGGAAAAAAATACATTTTGTTAATTGTTTACATATTACATATTTGGTAGATATTTATATATTTAGATATAACATTTAAAAAAAAATAGTATTACAAATTGTTGTTTTATTACATTATTCAGTTGTATGTTTTTGGAAAAATAAATAAGTAGTTATTAATCACTTTTTGTACAATATTTAAAACATTTTGGGGTCGATTCCGATTTCGGCTGGAAAACGTTGTTCCCGACACGGATCCGTCATATTTCCCGACCGAACCGTACACGCGCCTTCCAAATGGCTGAGTACAATGCGATGCTTGAAATTTACAACCGACTCGGCCGGAAAAAAAATTTGCGGCTGAGTCGGAAGGAAAGGAGCCTGACGCGATAGACTAGTACGCGCAAGATTCGAGATAGCCAAGCATCAACCCGACGCAACAGACACGTACGTGAACGACTCCATGTAGCCAAGCATTAACACGACACGACAGACTCGGACACGAACGATGCCACATAGTCCAGCATCAACACAACCCAATAGACACGTACGCGAACGATTCTACACAGCAAAGCACATACACGACTCGACAGACACGTACACGAACGACTCCATTGACACAACACGACAGACTCGGACGCGAACTATGCCACATAGTCCAGCATCAACACAACCCAATAGACACGTACGCGAACGATTCCATGTAGCCAAGCATTAACACAACACGACAGACTCGGACACGAACGATGCCACATAGTCCAGCATCAACACAACCCAATAGACACGTACGCGAACGATTCTACACAGCAAAGCACATACACGACGCGACAGACACATACGCGAACGACTCCATTGACACGACAGACTCGGACGCGAACGATGCCACATAGTCCAGCATCAACACAACCCAATAGACACGTACGCAAACGATTCTACACAGCCAAGCACATACACGACGCAACAGACATGTACGCAAACGACTCCATTGACACGACACGACAGACTCGGACGCGAAAGATGCCACATAGTCCAGCATAAACACAACACAATAGACACGTACGCGAACGATTCTACACAGCCAAGCACATACACAACGCGACAGACTCGTATGCGAACGATGCCACATAGCCTACTATGAATGGAACAGACTTGGACAAAACAAATAACACAAGAACAAGCATCATGTGCCGTCAAAATGACTTACATAATCCTTAAAAAATAATACAATAGAAACAGAAAAAAGACTACCAAATAATGCACTGTCATCTACAAAAAAACTAAATTTAAATATTGAGACACACCCACAACTCAACCTATATAAAGGGAGCAAAAACTTCCCAACACCATTTGCTACTTCGACAGACATGCAAGCAGACCACACTACTACACAGACAACTCATCTACCCACTACAAACACAAACAACTCATCCACCGGACAACCTCCACACAACTAGCACCACTGAAACACACCTCCACTCATACTCACTCACCCTCACCTTCACACACATACACATCCACCACCACCCATCACCATGCCCCCAAAGAAGAATCCAAAGTTCTTAGATGCTGAGTTGAAAGTCATGATAGATGAAATCATCCGTGTTGAGCCACAGTTATTTGGCACCTTGGCCCAACAGACCTCCCAGTCCCAGAGAACCAAGATGTGGGAGAGGATTGTCAACAAGGTGAATGCCCATTCACCTACCTTGCACACAAAGGAGGATATCCGGAAACGGTACTATGATGTACGCAGGAGGGTTAAGAAGCTGATTGCCAGAGAACATGCCCTGAGCAACAAGACTGGCAGTGGCCATCATAAACTGGTGCGTTTCCCCACCTGGGAGGTGAAGGTGCGGGACCTCCTCCCACCGCAGGCCATAACTGGATTAGCTGGAATACCGGAACCTGGTGAGTACATGTCCAAATAGTCTAAAATTACCTCAAATACACAGCCACAGACATCACAGCCAGACATCTTGAATGTAACTTTGTACTCACTGTTTGGAACCATGGTACATGCTGGCACATTTGGTCTGGGTGGGAGGAGGAGTGGAAGCCATGACTACTGCCAGCAGCACCCACTCGTCACACACACCCCCCCACTCCCACAAAAACACACCTGTCACTATGCTGTCCCTGAGAGTGAATGCAAATGCACTGTAAAGATGGCTGACACTGGCTTTTGGTGTGTGGAACACAAGGCCCTGTTGGCAGTCATGTCCAGCATGACTGCAGGCACCACTGTCAGACATCTTGAATGTAACTTTGTACTCACTGTCATGGAACCATGGTACATCTGTCCCTGAGAGTGAATGCAAATGCCCTGTCAAGATGGCTGCACAGGGGCATCATGTACGAATTAGGAAAAACTGACAGCCAGTTCTTGGCCCACTCACACAACTACAGACCATAACCTTAACTGTACATTCCACACACTGACAGGTAAAGATTAGTCACATGTGCCCTCACTGTGCATGTCACAAATGTGCGTGGAGGACAGGCCACAGTCCAGTTAGCAGTCACACCACATAACACAAACCACACACACTAAAAACACACATCAGGGACAATGCCCATCTGACAGTAGATGTGAGGTGCAATGCAAGATGGCTGACACTCTTGGGTTGTGTCATGTGCACAAGGCATTGTTGTGTTCTGCACTGTACTTCAACATCAGTCAGCGGTGTCAGCATCCTTGAACTACAGTACCCTCACTGTCATTGATCCTCTGTCAATGCTGAGTAAGCTGGTCTGTTTGCCATTGGGAAGAGGGGTAGAAGTCAACCCAGCCTAATTCAAGCACTAAACACACTGTACCTCACATTCCTGACCATGAAAAGGCAACTGATCATCCTTGGGAAACTCCTCTGTCCATGGAGAACAAGTAGATTGTACATGAAGTGATCATGCGCAAAAGTAAGCTGCAACAAAATGTACTCCAGAAAGATATTCACATGTGTGCAAAGTGATGAGAAATATCAACACAAATATGTCTTCCCACATTGCAAACGTTTACAATCCCTGCAAAAACAACACAGGCATAACAACGACTGTGTTGTTACATTGCAGATCATCACAACGCAAAATATCACACAAACTTGCTGTAGGTACTGCGCCGGATTACGAACTGATACAATTTACCATTACAAGTCCAGTGTGTGCAACAGTCGGGAATGTCAGATCATACAAATATCTGATTATACAACCACTCATGTTAGCGAATCCCCCACTGCATGTCAATGTAATGACTTGTGTTTCAATGGACTGCCATGTAACAATGCATTTGTCATAACAAACGCGTTGCTATTGCATTCGATGTCACACATGTGATGTCATTGATGGTTCACATCAACACATTCATCCAAGCTAAATTAGTAAATGCTGACACAGATACAGGATAGTGAGTATGTATATCACCTCAGCAATGTGACAGTTACAAACATGCACAAAGGCAAGCACAGATGCACAAATCCTGCTAAACATCAGAATTGTTACAATATGTAAGTCATAGTGAAAACACTGATGTGTGAAATAACAACACACCTGCACAGTATGTCACTTGACAATCAATTTCTTCGTACAGTCAAGGATAAAAAGACATGCACATTGATGCACAGAGCTGGACAGCACAGTAAAGCACATCTTTACTAAATCCCAATGTCCCATGAACACATATCCCAGTGTCTGTGACGATTGATGAGTATAAATTTGAAGGAAACGCTACATTATCCACAACATCTTCACATTTGTCTGTGTATGACACCATAACATGTGAAAATACACAACTAACATTGTGTCCCTCTTCTACCCACAGGCACTCCTGAACTGAGGTCAGCATCTGGACACGATTCTGAGTCCACCAGCACCTCCAGCACTACGTCGGACACTGAGACCTCCAGTGGGGATGACTCTCACACCTCCTCGGGCGATGTGGACCAACCTGGCACCTCCGGTGTGGGTCAGCATGTGGCACCAGTACGATAACCAGCCCCAGCGACCACTCCGGCAACATCTGTGAACATCCAGACACCCAGGATCCACACAGACACACCCAGACAACAAAACACTGGGAGCACAGCAACACAGGCCACTCTGGAGTTGGCAGGAAACACCAGCCCTGTCAACAATGAAGGAGGACAGGAGCTGTCAGTGCGTGCAATGCCAGGCAATGTCTGTGTGGGTAGGGTTAGGAGTGGTGTGAGGGTGCGTGGTGGGAGGACACGTCCCACAGCTGGTGTCGGAGATCAAGCTGACCCCGAGTTGAAACGCATATATGATGTATATTGCGAATGCACTGGAGACTTTGCCCAGGTTGTAGGGAACCTCAGGGACATCAAACATCAGCAGGCTGCACATTTTGATCGGATGGACCTCCATATGGACCGTATGGACCAACACATGGACCGTATGGACCAACACATGGACCGTATGGAGTCCAACTGGTCGAAAATCGACAATCTCACAGCGGTGCATAGGGACATACTCACATGCCTACGCCAGATAACTACCAACATTACACCACCTCCCCGTGTGCACTCCACACCTGTTGACTCAACATCTGCAACTGCCAGAGTGAGGGATGAGGAGTCTGGCGTAGAGTCCCCTCCACCGCAGCAGCCTGATACTGAGGGTCCCCCCCTCTCCGAAGAGGAGGGGCCGTCCAAGGAAGGCTGGCAAGTGAGAGACTGATGGCCATGCATCCCCCCCCGGAAGTAAAGAAATGCTCAGGATATCCTCCATTGTGTGCAAAGAATTCACTTTGACGACAGTCTCTGGACTCTCTCACATGGGATGGAGTGTTTAAGTTGGACTACTTGCTAAAATTACTGTGGACTTTGCTTGGAAGATTTTCATCTAACAACACTTCCAACTCCTCCATGAACTTTGGATTTAAAACTTTGGAATGCAGTTACCCTTAACTGTTAGATTCATCATATGCACATTAATAAAATCATATTCACACAATCCCTGTGTCATCTGTGAATTATACACTGTACCCACAATTGAAATTATGATCAGCACAACCTGGCACTGTCTACAAATGATGTGCATGTGTTCTGTGGTAGGGATTCTGCACATACAGAACCATGCACAATAAAATAGGCCATTATTGAAAGATGGTTGGACATTCCTTGCATATCAGAACCCACAATCCAAAGAGCCATTACCTCTAGTGTCCCATTAGCTCAACAAGACATACAGAAGATACACAATGATTCTACCACCCAGAACACAGTACTATCAACCTCTCAGAGTCGCGGAAGCAGTGCACACCTTCTCGCTCACTCACCCATGCTTGTCCACAAAAATATAATGCATAGTCTAAGTAAAGTCTAAAATGTCACGTTTAAGAAAGAACAATCTCTGTCCGTTGTCTTACACTGCAGTATACGAGCTCGCATCAGCAGCAGAATATATGATAATCAAACAATATTCATCTCCACATTTCCATAGAAGACAAAAGGTGAAATGTGTATCTATGAACAGTGTGGAAATCACCACCCTCCCTGTGATGGTGACATATTTATCATACTAATGAAGATCTCTGTGCAAAATCGGGTGAACCGCTCACCTTAGAAACTATGAGTACTGGTTACAGCATATGCACAGCAAAGCTTGCGTTCATAGAAGGTAATCTTCCATCTGTGTAGATGAATCCCCTGTGCGTCAATGTAATGCTAGTATTTCTCATTTGTGTCAAAGAGTGTACCATTTCATGGATAAACAATACGTGCTGACTAGATCGTCCATTACAAAGAGTCTTGAATTTCAACCTTGTGGCGCAGTGCTTGAACAGTACCAAAATGATCTCATGTGGACTCAAAGGCATCTTGTACAACAAGCAGAGAAAGAATGTTCGCAAAAATGTAAGACACAAAGCTAAAATGTAAGCTTGGATCAGGGTAACTTAGCATAATCCAGCATGATCCTAGGGACCAGCTGACAAATCATCTACCGTCTTGTGAATAAATGTCACATGACACATACCAGAGATAGACACGCAAGGTCACCACAACACACATAGCACATGCAACATTAAAACATTGCACACACTGTTGTCAAATTAGACCATTGAATCGCACAAACAATGACCATTGTCTAATGAAATGAACACCATGGCATAAATACAGGATATAAACGATTGTAGCATGTGTGGAAACAGACAAGGCAAACATCAATGTGTGTAACAGGTTTATTATTCAGGCACAAGTTCTGCTCAACACAAAAGCAAACTGAATACAGTTCCAAGTATTCAAATAAACTAAAGAAATGAAAGATCTGACCGAAAACATTGTCTGTCAGAGAGTACTGTTCCAAATTGAAATTCCATTATGGAACAGCATTGTGTGTACCCACACAACAGCCAAAGGAGCCTGTGAAGGAGAGACATAGTACAGTCTTAAATACAACTTGCTATGATGACATATCCAATAATTGACTCACTATTGTCCATTGTAACTTCTGAACCCAAGCTAGGAGTAAGTTCAACAATGTAGTGGTGACCATCATAACTTAACATACACTGTACAACAACAATGACCCTGTAAATTAGCATACACACACACGTATCACAACATATTGTTCTACATAAACACATCCCGCTTAGGAAAGGCATTATCAAACATCTTTGCATACTTACACTCATGTAAAAAGTTGTTAATGAGCTGTCTCCTGACATCCACCTCCTCCTCCTCCTCCTCGTCACTGGCAACGTGCCCAAGGCCTGGATCCTCCCTTGATGGGGCCGTTGGTCCCTGTCATCCTGGATGAGCGGGAGCTCATTCCTCACAGCCAAGTTGTGAAGCATGCAGCACACGATTATGAACTTGCACACCTTAGCCGGGGAATATTGAAGGGCACCTCCTGTGTGGTCCAGGCAGCGAAATCTGGTTTTCAGCAGCCCAAATGTGCGCTCTATCACTCGCCTGGTCCGCCCATGTGCTTCGTTGTAATGGACATCAGCTGGGGTGACCGGGTTCCTGAGTGGTGTCAGCAACCAGGGCATGTTGGGGTATCCAGAGTCTCCTACATTTATCAAATATAAAAGATCGTTTGAGCAAAAACAGGGTACAACATGACAGACAATGAACACACAACTGATACTGACACCATGACTCACCAACAAGCCAGGCACGCTCATTCCTGAGCTGGGACATCAGCTGGGGTATCCGACTCATCCTCATTATGTATGCGTCATGGGCAGATCCCGGGAAAAGCCCACATACATGGGAGATGATCTGGTCCGCCATACATACCACAAGGGCATTGATCGAATGGAAGTGTTTACGATTTCTGTAAACCTGTTCATGGGCTCGTGGTGCGACCAAACCCACATGTGTCCCATCAATCGATCCAATCACATGTGGCATGTGACCCAGGGCATAAAAGTCATCTTTAATGGCACGGAACTGTGGCGGTGTAGGAAACTGTATGTACAGGTTGAGGAACCTCAACATGGCCTCACACACATCCCGGAGCACTCAACTAAACATCGTCTGCGACATCCCACCAGCATCAGCCACAGTAAACTGGAACGATCCTGTCGCAAAATAATGTAGTGCCGCCATCACCTTCACCTTGGGGGTCAGGGCAAAGGGATATGTGCGTCCAGGTTGCAAGTGTGGTGACAACTGGTCTGTCAATTCAGAATTTAATTGCCTCGTGAACCTGTATTTCCTCATGCACTCATGTTCCACCATGGTCACAAGGTCAGGGAAGGGTCTGTGGACATTTGGTCCCCTGCGTAACATATGACAAAGTATGCACACATATTACCAGTACTAATAAAAATCACGTGATCTAGATTCAACATATTGCATTACACTTTCAATTAAGACACAGTGAAGTCAGAGGTGTGAGGTTGAGCTAATACACAACTGACAGCTATGTGATCCTGAAAATACACTCAATTTTGTCATGGATATTCAAGTGATACAGTGTTGTACTGTGACTATTCACTGTTGTCTGTCACTCTCCATGTGATCAATCATAACATACACGACACACACCTAATTAAGTATCAAACATAGATGTCAAGGTCAACTAGCACATGTTCTAAAGGTACACAGACATGGATCATGTATTGCAACCTAGCAACAACACTAGATACAGACAGCTTGTCACCATGCACACCACTGTCATGGTGTGGACATTGTCATGATGTGATGTCAGACCTACATGTCCTATCACATACACAAAAAATTGATGATGCGAAGCACAGGAGTATGATCTGTGAAGTGGTCACTCACACTTGTCCTGTTCCTCACAAACAATGCAATTTTTGCACTGTAAGCTAGGAACATCATGGGAGTAGTCTTGTATATGTCTGTGTCTCATTTGACATGTGCTTCACTCCATCCACACAGGGCATACAGCATGACATGAATCTTACATATACTGTCTGACATGATGAGTGAGCATTGCATGGATGCGTGAGCCAACTCCTGGCCGAGCCGGACTGACAGATTGCATGCTTAAGACAATGCTGTTCGACGCGGGTGAGTCCTCAAAATACGCATCTGCCACACCCTGACCGATCCGGACGCACAGATTGCATGCTTGATTAAGTGCTGTTCGACGCGGGTGAGTTTTCAAAATACGCGTCGGACACCTAGGGACCAAGGCGTGCGCACGCCTTGGACCCTGAATGCAATGGTGACATACGCGGGAGGGTTATCAAAAGACGCGTCGGACACCTAGGGACCAAGGCGTGCGCACGCCTTGGACCCTGAATGTAATGGTGACATACGCGGGTGGGTTTTCAAAAGACGCGTCGGACACCCAGGGACCAAGGCATGCGCACGCCTTGGACCCTGAATGTAATGGTGACATATGCGGGTGGGTTATCAAAAGACGCGTCGGACACCTAGGGGGACCCTGAATGTAATGGTAACATACGCGGTGGGTTTTCAAAAGACGCGTCGGACACCTAGGGACCAAGGCGTGCGCACGCCATGGACCCTGAATGTAATGGTGACATACGCGGGTGGGTTTTCAAAAGACGCGTCGGACACCTAGGGACCAAGGCGTGCGCACGCCTTGGACCCTGAATGTAATGGTGACATACGCGGGTGGGTTTTCAAAAGACGCGTCGGACACCTAGGGACCAAGGCGTGCGCACGCATTGGCTATTGACTGCTATGGAGACTGACGTGGATTTGATACTTGTACGATTCATTTGCTGAAAAATCCATTGGCTCCCTACAACAATGTATCAAACTCATTGGTGTCATGAAGTTGAACTTTTTAAACGATGCGGAAGGCGTGTACGAGGCGTGCAATGCGATGGATTGGCCAGATTCATAGGATGCAAATGTGTCGGACCTCTTCAGCACAGATATAAGGCTGTCTGTTCCCCTGAGAGCTCACTTGTCTGCACTACATGCTCCAGATTGACATCTCTGCTACCACTGCTGCTGTCTCTGCATCCTCTGGCTTCAAGAATGGCACATACTGTGGAGAGGGCCCCAGCCTTCACAGAGGAGGAGAACCAGGCCCTGCTGGACAGCCTCCTTCCACAGTACAGCAAGCTGTATGGGAAACCAGGGGAGCAGGTGAGTGTGCAGTCCACGTCCTTTCTCATTGTGCATGTTGTCTGTCTAGCACTAATGGCATTGTGTACACCAGTGGCTAGCATGCTCACTGAGTAGTTGTAACCCCCAAAGTGTGTAGGTACCTGTAGGGAACAGGTACTGTGCTGCAAAAGTGCATTTTTACACGGTCATAAGACCCAGGCAATGTTTCCATGTTGTTAATGCAGGACAACTGTCCATTACCATAGTTGCACTACCTGTGTACATCATATGCCCTTGTGATAGCGACATGTATATCCAACTATGTGATGCACAAACATGTTGCATGTGTAGTAATGGTCTTTTAACTTTGTCATCCTCACAGGTTGATGCCCATCAGAAACAGGAGATCTGGAAGACCATCGTCTGGGCAGTTCGATCTGTGGGGGTCTACAAGCGCCGCATCCGCAACTGCCAGAAGAGGTGGCAGGACCTTCGTGGCTGGACCCGGAGGATCGCAAGAGTCCAGCTGAAGCTGTTGCCTCCTCGCAGAAGGTGCGGACGACGGATCCTGACCCCGGTGGTCTTCCCTGACCTGGATGGGCAGTTAAAGGCCAGACAGCAGCAAGGAGGGGGTAAGTGCATGCCTTTTCTGTGAACTATGTCTCACATGCTATTTGGACTCCTTCAGCCTGGTTACACTTCCACAGTTCGTCTGTCTGCTTGAACAAGAGTCATGTGCCTAAATTAGGTGATGGCCCATCCTCATCTGATACACAGGTGTGGCCCTTTCAGTCTGTGACTTGTGTCACTTGGGTTGTGTGTCCCTGCTGTTGTCCAAGGATAAGGTTTGAAACAGCATCTGCTACCGGTGCATTGTTTTGAGTTTCATGAGTGAGGCAATTGATTGACATGTGTCTGCACATTGCCAGAAAGCTGACATGTACTCTGTGTGGGCCATTAATATATGTACTAATTGCTGCTCTGGCTCACCATATGTGTCTGGGGTATTTACGATGGATTAAACCCAGATCTGTGACTGGGGGTGAATGTTTGCCAATGTGCAGCATTCCGTCCATCATCTTGTGTGTTTTGCATTTCGCCCTAAGTGGGAAGGGTATGCCCAGACGTGGGTCCCGTGCACACTACGCCACTGGAGTCAAGCTATCCTGGCTGATGAAGGCTGATAGCCTGAAACCGGTCCTAGGATGCTTGATTCCGGTCCAGGGAAGACATGGCTTGGCAGTTCGGTCTGGACTGTTCCCATGAGGCACAGGGTCAAGACTGATTTGCATATGGCTATGTCTGAACTGGGGTGGCGTGGTGAAGCAAAATTACGATGGATTAAACCCAGATCTGTGACTGGGGGTGAATGTTTGCCAATGTGCAGCATTCCGTCCATCATCTTGTGTGTTTTGCATTTCGCCCCTAAGTGGGAAGGGTATGCCCAGACGTGGGTCCCGTGCTCACTACGCCACTGGAGTCAAGCTATCCTGGCTGATGAAGGCTGATAGCCTGAAACCGGTCCTAGGATGCTTGATTCCGGTCCAGGGAAGACATGGCTTGGCAGTTCGGTCTGGACTGTTCCCATGAGGCACAGGGTCAAGACTGATTTGCATATGGCTATGTCTGAACTGGCGTGGCGTGGTGAAGCAAAATAACGATGGATTAAACCCAGATCTGTGACTGGGGGTGAATGTTTGCCAATGTGCAGCATTCCGTCCATCATTTTGTGTGTTTTGTATTTACCACACACCCATGCAGCAGGTGAGACAATGTTGGGGCCTCAGAAGAATGTGCATCATGTGTGTCACACATGCATAGACACATGCCTAATGTTCAGGGTTATCCCATGTTTCACATGGACCAGGACAGGTATGCCTACTCCGGACATGAAAGTTCTCCTACTCCTGTGTGCCAGCCTACATTTTGTGCATTGTGAAATGTGCAATCAGGTATCTGCCTCTGTGTCATTGTGGAGTGGCCTAGCTTTTTAGACTCCTGGGGTGTTAAACAGTTTGGGGTGGGCAGCCAGCTGAGATGTGGCTGTTGGATCAGCACAATGGGGTGAAACATAGGTGTGTAATCACTTGACTGTGCCTAATGGTGTATTCTACATTAAAGTGCAGGCAGCTTTAATTCGTTCTCATCAGACTGTGATGTAATCATGTTTACAGATTTATGCTTGCAGTCACTCAACTGTAGCATTTGTATTACGTGGGATCATCAGATGCCTTAAGATGTGGGTAGCAGTGGGTGGACATGTGCACTTGACAGCTGCAGAGCTTACATTCCCCACAAAAACATGATTGTGACACAGTGCAGACTGTTTGTTTTTGGATGCACTGCCCCTGTGACTGAAGCCAGTAATGACTGATTAGCCAGACTGGCCTGTAGCATTGTATACCACTTGCAAATGTGTATCCTGCATTAATGTCAGTTGTCCTGCATGCACTCTATTGTGGCATTGACCATCAATACATGAGCACATTATGGTGTCTGGTGAAGGGAGCATATCCATATTGCTGACAATGACTTTGGCCATCCCTTATCCTTACACATGTACTGAGTCAGTGGCAGGAGATGGGATATGTGTGTACTGACACATTTCAATCACAAATCCTGCAGTTCAGACAACTGTCTATGTGGTGCATGTGTGCACATATGAGTAGTGGCATACTACATGCACCAGACAGATGGGTCCATGGACGGGAAGGATATGAGGGGCATGGTTGACTGGCAGACTGACAAGTGTCTTGTTCAAATATGTGTCAGCTCTTTTTGCAATATTTTGCAAATGATGCCAAGGCGTGCTCTGTAATGTGCTGTACTGACTGTGATGTGTCAGGTCAAAACAGGTGGCTGATGTGGATCTGTTTATCCTGTTTGTTTGCAGATACATCTACGGCTACTGGAGGAGACAGCTCCTCGGACCAAGAGGAGCCGCAGAGCCAGACTGGGTCTGCTGCAGAGGAGTCTGAGGGACCCAGTGGCACGGGGAGTGAGGGGAGCCACACTGAGGAGACCTCAGCTACAACCACCTCTGCTGAGGAACACAGCAGCTCGAGTGATGACTCCCTTGTGGAGGCGGGTGTCAGCGGACCCCAGACAACACCTAGTGAGTCTGTCCCCGCCACCACCACCATCTCCACCCTCCCATCTGCTCCCATCCCAGATGTCCGTGGAGGCTCCTGTGTAAGGGAGCATGTCTCCTTCGTGCCAGGCACCGCACTCCCTGCCTCTGTCTCCCCTGCTGCCCTGAGTGTGGAGGCTGTGGACTTACTTAAGCAGATCCATGTAGGCTAGACAGCGATGCTGAGTGTCCTCCATTCTCACACCAGTCTGTTGACACAACTGGTGTCCTTCATGGAGGGCATTTCATCAAACATGTCTGCCCTACAGCGGACCATTCTGTCCATGGCCTCCTCACAGAGAGCAACAGTGTCCCTCCTCCAACAGTCCCTCACCCCTCCTACCTCTGCCCCATACACAATCCCCACTACCCTACCTGTCCAAGGCACACACACACCGGCACAGGCATGCACCACAACAGACACAAGCAGCACACAGCCACGCAAGACAAAATCCAGATGCACAAGCACGCACACTCCGGGGACTGATGGCACACACACAGGGGATGGGTTACAGACACACAAACAGCCATCCACGAGCACTCCACAGTCCTCAGATGCCTCTCCCTCCAAAACCCCTTCCCTTGCCTCACCTGCAACCCCCCCTTCCCAGCAGCTCTTCCTCTGTGACCTTGGCCTCTTCCCCACCGATCCATCTGATCCAACTAAGAAGAGGAAGAGGAAGTCACCACACACAGAGGGGAGTTCCCCTGCCACACGGACACCCTCCCCCAGGCGCAGGAACACTGAGGCCCCCATCTGCAGATCCCCCTGGACCAGGAAGGGCAAGACCCCACCACAATCCCGCACTTCCACCACACTGTCTCCGTGTTCCAGCCCCCAGGCCACCACTCCACAGGTCCCCCCGCCACATCCTGCCCCAGGTTCCCCCACATACCGATGCCGCATCCCCAAAATGCTTAGGCCCTCCCCCACTACCACATGCACTTCCACCCCCACCTCACACGCTCAGCCTGTTCCTGCCACTGTTGTGGAGACCGTGTCCCCCCTCTGTCCTGCCCACCTCATCTGAACCCCATTACACTCCTTTGGAGATTGGCACTGCAGTAGAGAGCACATCCACCCCGTCTGACTTGGGCACCACAGTGGAGACCCCGTCCACACCATCTGACCTGACCACTGCAGTGGTGCCGGCAACCACCCCATCTGACTTGAGCCCTGCAGTGGTGACGGCGCCCACTGTGTCAGACACCTCCACTGCAGTTGCCAGCAACACTCCTGCACCCACCACCACACCCCTGCCCCATTCTGCTGTCCCCTGATCCTGTCCCTGCGGTGCCTGGCCTGCCCCTATGAATGCCCCTCCAAGGGGAGATGTCCCTTGGCCGTAGCAGTGCAGGCAAGCAATGGGTGTCAAGTTTCCACATGTCACCCTGTTGGGACTCCTGGAAGGACTGGCCATTGGCCTTTTGACATTGTTGAGTTCACAGTTACATGGATATCATTGCTGAATAAAGCAAATTGTTGTTATCCAGTGGTGTTGCATCTAATGTACATGATGTTGATGATATGTATCATGAACAGTTGTAATGGTGTTTTAAAGGTGTAAGAGACTGATTTGTTGATGTGATGAACTCCATGTGGTTCATGGGATATGTGTACTTTCCTGGTATGCATTCATGACATAATTTGCTGCTATTTCAGGGTGTTATGTTTGCAGAATTTGTGGACCAGGTATTACTCCTTCTGTTTGCTACTTCACATCTTTGCCATGCTCTGTTGCACATATGTTGGGCTTACATTTCGGCACATTGTAAGATTCCCTGACTGGGCCCATCTCTCCACTGGACAGGCAGGTTTGTGCATCAATGGTACATAAGTCATCTGTGTCATCAGTGCAACTAGCTCTACATGTGTATTGCGTATGTGCAGATGACTGAAGGGACACTCCCGTACACAGGCTGATGTGACCAGAGCTTTCATTGTGTTGTAATTGTTGGCTCACTGAGCAAGTGTTATGCTGACATGACAGAGCCCTGCACAGACAACGTTTGGCCCAGGTAACCTTCCCCAGGAGTGGAGTCCCCTCATGGCAGTGTGTCATACTGTGACATTGCCTGAGCCCATGGTGTGTGTAGTGTGAGCATGTCTGTGTGTGTTCCATTCACTTTTTCTACACAGCCTGTGTTCCCTACAGATGTTCCTGTTCATGGCGCTTGCTGAGTTGTCCTGTGTTCATCCAACATCTTTGTCCTGGGTTTCCTGGGAAGTAGGTGCATGGCACACTACTTGTCATTAGGGTGTCATCCCTAGGTGTTTTATTTGTAAAGCCCGGGGATGTTGTCAGACGCATGTGGGACACATTCAGGATTCCCCTTGGCACTTCTGTGTTGCCAACATGATGTAGTTTTCCCTATGTGGTATCTGTCAGTGAGTGGGTCACTTGTATGTGTGTGTGACTACTCCCACTCATCAGGGTCATAGTTGCAATGTTGGAAGGTGTCAACATGTGTTCTTTGTGGCTCTGCTTTGGTTCATCATTGTTGTGGGAGTGTGGCAGTGATCCCAATGATTCTGGTAGATTTCACGTCATGCCCAGGTACCGCATACTGTGCATCATGACGGACATTCACAAGGGTTGTTGACTGGCCATGTGTGCATATTTTTGGGAACCTTAGATCTCCCCACCACCCCTGGGATTGTCATGGGTGCATGAGCAATTTCACCAGTCCATGTGTGCTTAGCTGATGCACATTGTTGCAGATCAAGGTGTGTTGTGTTGAGGGTGGCCAAATGTGAGTTGTCTAATGGTTAGGCCCCTACCTACTTTGTATTCATTGATGACAGGCCCTGGCCAGTGATTTGTTTGTGTAGGTGTGATGGAAGTTTGTTGGTCAGGACGCATGCCCCAGAACGCGCAGGTGACTGTACTCCACAGTATGGGCAACATCTACCTTTGTCATCACAGTGGGATTGTACAGGCTACTGTCACCCCAATATAGGGTCCCTGAGGGTAGTGCTGTGTTGGGCTGTCTCTTGCTGTGTTGTTTGCTGTGCCGCCCAGCTTGTGTCACATGAATGATTTGGGATCCCACTCACCTGACAATGCCTGCTTGCCCACCAAGGGATGCCCAGTTCATGAGTTACTTTTGTATGGCACTGTGTACACATCTGTGTCATTGGAGTTCTGCCCACTGTCATGTGTTGTGTACTTGCCTGGGGACACTGAGACACACACACATGTTGTGTATGATATGCAGTGTGGGGCTGCCTGTCTGTGTTTGTGCATCTGCTCCACTGCATTGGTATGGCTTTTGCGGTCCATTGGCTTATGTTGTTTGGAGGTTTTTCCCTAGTGTCCCTGCGTCTCCTGGCTCATCAGTCTGCACATTCATCATGTTTGGTGTGTTCCATTGCTGCCATGGTATGGGACTTGGTCACCTGACATCTAAAGTCTCCACAGGATTCCTTAGTTTGTGTGTCTGTTTGTATAGATTTGTGTGTATGCATCATGGTGCTCACTTGTCACATTGTCTAATTGTACACTGGAGTAATTGTCAGGGATCATGGCCATAGCTTGTCTGCACATGGCAGAGGGTGTTCTTGTGATACACAGCAATCTTTGCCTCACCAAATCTATGTTTGTATGTGACACAACCACTACATTGCCACAACATTGCTTGTGGTATGGGGACCAGGAATCATGCATTTTGGTTTGGAGATGCTGCTATTTTCATGTCCACACTCACCTTATGGTCACTGTAGTAATGGGGGGGTTTAGGACACATTACCAAATTGGTCCTAAGATGCTGGATTTTTTAACCCCACTATCACCTTTTGGTCACTGTAATGATGGGGGGTTTAGACCCCATTACCACATTGGTCCTGAGATGCAGGATTTTTGAACCCCACTAACACCTTTTGGTCACTGTGGTGATGGGGGGTTTAGACCACATAAACACATTGCTCCAGATATGCTGGATTTTTGAACACCACTGACACCTTTTGGTCACTGTGGTGATGGGGGGGTTTAGACCACATTAACACATTGCTCCAGAGATGCTGGATTTTTGATCCATACTATCACCTTTTGGGCACACATGTGTTGGGAGTCACATTGTATGTTTACTGTCAGGATCTGTGTTGTGAGCATTTTACACACACATACATTAAATCTTGCAAAGATGGTAGGGGGTTTGCTTACTCAACCTATGTGTGTGAATCCTGGTAGTGCTAGGCATCCAGCCCCCTATGAGTGGGGATGGTAATAGTGATGGGCATCCAGCCTCCTATGGGTGGGGGTACTGGTGGTGATGGGCATACAGCCCCCTATGAGTAGGGGGTACTGGTGGTGATGGGCATTCTACCCCCTATGAGTGGGGATGGTAATAGTGATGGGCATCCAGACTCCTATGGGGTGGACTCTGCTGGTAGTGATAGGCATCCACCCCCTATGGGGTGGACAATGCTGGGATAGGCATCCACCCCCTATGGGGTGGACTCTGCTGGGAGTGATAGGCATCCACCCCCCTATGGGGTGGACTCTGCTGGGATGGACATCCACCCCCCTATGGGGTGGACTCTGCTGGTAGTGATAGGCATCCACCCCCTATGTGGTGGACAATGCTGGGATAGACATCCACCCCCTATGGGGTGGACTCTGCTGGGTGTGATAGGCATCCACCCCCTATGGGGTGGACAATGCTGGGATAGGCATCCACCCCCTATGGGGTGGACAATGCTGGGATAGGCATCCACCCCCTATGGGGTGGACTCTGCTGGGTGTGATAGGCATCCACCCCCTATGGGGTAGACAATGCTGGGATAGGCATCCACCCCCCTATGGGGTGGACAATGCTGGGATAGGCATCCACCCCCCTATTGGGTGGACTCTGCTGGGATAGGCATCCACCCCCCTATGGGGCGGACAATGCTGGGATAGGCATCCACCCCCCTATGGGGTGGACTCTGCTGGGAGTGATAGGCATCCACCCCCCTATGGGGCGGACAATGCTGGGATAGGCATCCACCCCCCTATGGGGTGGACTCTGCTGGGAGTGATAGGCATCCACCCCCCTATGGGGTGGACTCTGCTGGGAGTGATAGGCATCCACCCCCCTATGGGGTGGACAATGCTGGGATAGGCATCCACCCCCCTATAGGGTGGACTATGCTGGGATAGGCATCCACCCCCCTATGGGGTGGACAATGCTGGGATAGGCATCCACCCCCCTATAGGGTGGACTATGCTGGGATAGGCATCCACCCCCCTAAGGGGTGGACTCTGCTGGGAGTGATAGGCATCCGCCCCCCTATGGTGGTGTTTCCTTTCGTGTCATTTTGGTGTGTGGTAGGTGTCTGACTTACCTTCTGCGTCGTGCATGTCGGTAACTGTAGGCATACAGTATAGGGAAGACATGCGCGATTGGATACATGTCTGCCCGGTCTCGTCCTCGTTGATTGTGTTCTGGCGCGAATCGGAGCTTCAATACGCCTCGTCCGAATGCTGTGACATGCTGGAAGCGGCGCCCTGTACGACGCGTAGTGAAGACGCATCGTACTTGCGTGTCCGGAAACTGGTTGGGAAAACCCTCCGTACGACTTCATTTCTGTGTTTCCTGAGCCTGTTCGGTCGTGAAATAGAGCACGAATCGGAGCGGACGATTCGGTCGGAAATTTGCCTGTAATACGCATCGTACTTGCTCGTTTGTAGATGGAAGCTCCGGATACAAGTCGGTCGTGAGGTAAGCCTACGAATGGTATTGGGAAGGCATTTTTAGCGACATCGGAATCGGGCCCATAATGTTTTGGGTAACAGTAACAGTAACAGTAAAAATATAATATTTTTTATATTATACATATTGTTTACATTCACACATATAGTGAATATTATTAATAATATATGTACTTTAACAAAAAAATAATTGTAAACATTTAAAATTGTTTGTATTTTTTAACATAACATGTTTTATTTTTGGTAATATTATTTATATTTTTTATATAAATACTATTAATTAGCACATAAGTTATTTTGTAAAAACAAACATTTTTTATAACATTATTACATTTTTTTCATATTAGTAAAACATGTTAACATTTTTAAATATACATTGCACATTACATGTATATTTTTTTAATTATAATAATAAATATTAATTTTCTTATAATATTTATTATTATAATTTTACATTACAAATAATATGTCAAACATTTTTTTATAATTTAGTAATATTTTGTAGTATTTTTGAAACATTTCTAGTAAGGCATTTGTAGTATATAACACTTGTAATAATAAAAATGAAATTTTTGTATTAGTTAAGGCTGCCATTTTTAAACTAAAGTTGTATTTTGTAGGCTATCGGTTTTGTTTTAGGTCATTTATGAGGGGAGAAGCTTCCGGTTGGAAGCTGCGTCACATCGGTTAAGGTACGTTTAATTTTCTTTAATTAAACTTTAACATAAGTGTAATTTGAAGGTAGTGTAGTACTATATAGTGTATGTAGTGTTAGGCTTTGTAATTTTAGGTGAGTTGTATGTTTAAATTAGAAGTGTGCGAAATGCGGTTGGTTTGTTAAACGGTCTGTGTTAGAGTTTAATAGATATGTGTAATTATAAATCAACAAGATGCCCTGAGCATCGGGGAAGCACTCGACAGTGCCCTGCCCTCCGGCTCTGTACTCCAGACTGCCTTCACGTTCCACTTAAATAATTGTGCTGATGCGTTTCAAGGTGTGACCCTCTTCTTCCTGGGCTGCTTGAATGACACTCAAATCTCGCATTCCTCATTTCCGGCTCCTTTTATTGTTACAAGCCCCCAGTGAACGTACCTGAGTGCAGTGTCATTCTGGTGATTTGTGGGACTTGAAGTCCATGATGCAAGCAATAAAATATTCTTTAAGTAAGTTCGAGTGTTCATTCGAAAATTATGCTTGTATTTCACACTACCCACTAGAGGTATGCTTGTAACAATAAAAGGAGCCGGAAATGAGGAATGCAAGATTTGAATGTCATTCAAGCAGCCCAGGAAGAAGAGGGTCACACCTTGAAACGCGTAGGCACAATTATTTAAGTGGAACGTGAAGGCAGTCTGGAGTACAGAGTCGGAGGGCAGGGCACTGTCGAGTGCTTCCCCAATGCTCAGGGCATCTTGTTGATTTATATTTGCGCACGGCGGCCCGGCCTTGGGGGAGGCACCATCGCCTGCTGGGGAGAGAAACATTATCACCAGCTGGGCGAGGCTGATGTCTCACACTCTTTGGGACTGGTCGGCACAGTGCTCCTCATGGAAATCAGCCTGCTTAACGTGACACTACCCACTAGAGGTATGAAATACAAGCATTATTTTCGAATGAACACTCGAACTTACTTAAAGAATATTTTATTGCTCGCATCATGGACTTCAAGTCCCACAAATCACCAGAAGGACACTGCACTCAGCTACGTTCACTGGGGGGCTTGTAACAATAAAAGGAGCCGGAAATGAGGAATGCGAGATTTGAGTGTCATTCAAGCAGCCCAGGAAGAAGAGGGTCACACCTTGAAACGCGTCGGCACAATTATTTAAGTGGAATGTGAAGGCAGTCTGGAGTACAGAGCCGGAGGGCAGGGCACTGCCGAGGTCTTCCCCGATGCTCAGGGCATCTTGTTGATTTATATTTGCGCACGGCAGCCCGGCCGTGGGGGAGGCACCATCGCCTGCTGGGGAGAGAAACGTTATCACCAGCTGGGCGAGGCTGATGTCTCACACTCTTTGGGACTGGTCGGCACAGTGCTCCTCATGGAAATCAGCCTGCTTAACGTGACACTACCCACTAGAGGTATGAAATACAAGCATTATTTTCGAATGAACACTCGAACTTACTTAAAGAATATTTTATTGCTCGCATCATGGACTTCAAGTCCCACAAATCACCAGAATGACACTGCACGGACAGTAAGAGAGACACGCCAAGGTAGTTGGGCGGTCCTCCTGGTTTGCTTTAATTGTACCCTATGATATCAGTTGTGTTTGCCCTTCGCTGCTATCGCCGCTAAATCGCCTTGCACTGATGTTAAAACTAACTGAGGATAAAATGATGAGATAACTGCTTTTAAAAAGAGACATTGAATTTTACTGTTTTTATTGCCGATTTTATGGGAATGAACTCGCCTTTTGGGACAGTAACGTCTTTTTAAAACAAGCTTTTTGCACATTTGGGGGAATCTCGGGAGAGTTCCTGTCTTGGGCTCACCTGCTCTCGCGATTTCACCGCGAATCCTGATTAGAGCACTTCCGCATCCCTCAACGCGGTCTAGTGCTGGGAGGAGTCTCAGCTGCTGCTCAGCAGAGCTGATTGGTTGGTGGGCGGAAGGGGCAGCATAACCGGGACGCTGGAGCGGACGCACAGCGGACAGTAAGAGAGACACGCCAAGGTAGTTGGGCGGTCCTCCTGGTTTGCTTTAATTGTACCCTATGATATCAGTTGTGTTTGCCCTTCGCTGCTATCGCCGCTAAATCGCCTTGCACTGATGTTAAAACTAACTGAGGATAAAATGATGAGATAACTGCTTTTAAAAAGAGACATTGAATTTTACTGTTTTTATTGCCGATTTTATGCGAATGAACTCGCCTTTTGGGACAGTAACGTCTTTTTAAAACAAGCTTTTTTGCACATTTGGGGGAATCTCGGGGAGAGTTCCTGTCTTGGGCTCACCTGCTCTCGCGATTTCACCGCGAATCCTGATTAGAGCACTTCCGCATCCCTCAACGCGGTCTAGTGCTGGGAGGAGTCTCAGCTGCTGCTCAGCAGAGCTGATTGGTTGGTGGGCGGAAGGGGGCAGCATAACCGGGACGCTGGAGCGGACGCACAGCGGACAGTAAGAGAGACACGCCAAGGTAGTTGGGCGGTCCTCCTGGTTTGCTTTAATTGTACCCTATGATATCAGTTGTGTTTGCCCTTCGCTGCTATCGCCGCTAAATCACCTTGCACTGATGTTAAAACTAACTGAGGATAAAATGATGAGATAACTGCTTTTAAAAAGAGACATTGAATTGTACTGTTTTTATTGCCGATTTTATGGGAATGAACTCGCCTTTTGGGACAGTAACGTCTTTTTAAAACAAGCTTTTTTGCACATTTGGGGGAATCTCGGGGAGAGTTCCTGTCTTGGGCTCACCTGCTCTCGCGATTTCACCGCGAATCCTGATTAGAGCACTTCCGCATCCCTCAACGCGGTCTAGTGCTGGGAGGAGTCTCAGCTGCTGCTCAGCAGAGCTGATTGGTTGGTGGGCGGAAGGGGGCAGCATAACCGGGACGCTGGAGCGGACGCGCGCAGCGGGCGCGCCGCTGGCGCGCCGAAGGCGCGCCTAAGGCAAGCCCGTCTGCGCCCGTCCGCGTCCAGCCGGGTCCAGGGGCCAGAAGCCCTGGCCTGACCAAACAATACTCTGCAATGGAACTACAGTCCCTTGCCACAGGTAACCACAGGCTGAACCCCGATGTCACCGCTAAATTAAGATCAGAACACCTCCTGAGATATACCAGGACAGACATCCACACGATTCCAGGGCCAACACCTTACTCCATGATCATGCCAGAGAACCCCCCTGGTTTAAAAGTGGCTGTTCTAAATACAAGATCGCTACAGAAACATCATTTAGAGATCTTTGCACTTCTCCAGGAGGGGGATATTGACATTCTTGCCCTTACAGAAACCTGGATAGAAGTGTGGCTCAATGGTTAGAGCGGCAGACCCTGATGCAGAGATCTGGCCCGGCACCAGGGTTCAATTCCCGCCTCGGCGGGTCTTGGGCTCAATTTCCTCGGACCTGATAATTCTCGCCTCAGTGCCTATTCTAATCATGGGTCCCACTCTGCAACTCTGGGCAATAGCTTGCTTAATCTCCACAACGGCCCCAACAGCGCTGGGATGCCTGGCTTCACCCTGGGGGTGCCCAGGAGTGGACATTTCACAGGGAAAAGCCAGGAAGGGTTCCACAGCGGTATGCGTACAGCGCCAGGACACCTCTTTGGGGGTATAAGTGCGCTTTACAAGTACAAATTTCATTTCATGCATCAGCCCCTGATATTATCGCTGCACTGCCAGGCAACTTTGACGCCTTCTGGCACAATAGGCAAGATAACAGGAGAGGAGGGGGAGTAGCGATTCTTTTTAACACCAGGCTCATGGCCACCAAGATAATAGCAGAGAGCATGGATAAGACGGATATGCTGGGAGTTAAAATTATATCCAAATCATCCTGCCTCATCCTCCTGGCAGTCTACCGCCCCCCGGATGCAACTCCTGGTTTTAATGACCACTTCGCCGAGACCATGTCCGACCTCAGTACACGATATCAAAGACTCATGGTGGTTGGAGATTTTAATTTCCACTGGGAGAAGGTACCACGGGAGCCGCAGGCCAAGCAGGTCGAGATGGTAATGTCTAACCTGGGGCTCCATCAACTGGTGGATCGCTCCACTCATATTAAAGGCCACACGCTAGACTTAGTCTGGTCCTCTAACCATCTTGACAGACTAATAAGTATCCACCCGTGTGCCTGGTCTGACCATTCCTTAATCTCTTGCTGGGTCCCGTTGGATAGTCCTCCTGCGCAATATCCGCCAGAGTGGAGGAGAGTTCGTAGCTGGCACAAGATTCAGGCAGACAATTTAATAGCCACATTACAGACGCTTCCCGCACCTAAATTTCAGGAAGGCAATATTGACTTAGAAAGCCAAACCCTCAGTAATACTCTGCAATCAGCTATCGATCAAATAACACCGGAACGCAGAGAAAGAACTAGACTTAAAAGCAAGGTGGCCCCCTGGTTTAATGAGGCACTCAGGAAAGTAAACAGAGCCTTTGCAAAGCCGAGAGATGGTGGCGGAAAGCCTATGATCCTACTGAGTTAATTTCTTACAAAGCCACACTAACTCTTTATAAAAATCCATTATAAACAGGAAAGCCGAATACTATGAGGCACGCATAACAGAGGCTCCAAATAAACAAAAGGAAACTTTTAAGATCCTAAATGAACTTAGCAAGAAATCTGACGTAAAATCTGCAGCAACACCCTCAGACTGTAATGCACTACAGACTTTCTTTCTCCAGAAGGTAACAGATATCCTTCTGGAGATTGGGAAAACTCCTACTACTCTGAGCCCCTTGGAGCTGTCTACATCCCCGCTCCCTTCTGGCCAGTTTCTGACCAGTTTCCCTCTACTAGATCTAGAATCTCTGACGTCCCTGATAAATAGTACCAAATCAGGCTCCCGGCCGACCCGTGCCCGCCTAGGATTTTTCGAATGGCCCTTCCGGCCTTGGACTGCCAGATTCTTACCCTCCTCAACAACTCGTTGGCGACTGGTCAAGTCCCCTCCAATTTGAAGGAGGCTAGAGTTATCCCGCTACTAAAAAAATTGGGAGCAGACAAGGCCGTACTTAAAAATTATAGACCTATCTCTCAGCTCCCGTTTCTGGCGAAGGTTGTGGAACGTCATGTCCTGAAAACAACCTCGGCGTTCTTGGAAGAACACGAGCTACTCCAACCCCGCCAGGCTGGGTTTAGAGCCCACCATAGTACAGAGCTAGTAATGCTATCCGTACTCGACGATCTCAGGATAAAGGCCGATAATAAAGAGTTGAGCGCCCTGATTCTCTTAGATCTTTCTGCGGCGTTCGATACGGTCAGCCATACAATACTACTGACCCGGCTATCGGACCTGGGCATCCGGGGGCACGCCTACAATTGGTTGGAATCCTTCCTACTAGGACGTTCGCAGAGGGTCCAACTTGGCGATCAGGTATCTGAAAAGGGTAACATCTCTTGCGGGGTCCCCCAGGGCTCCGCGCTGTCCCCGCTCCTTTTCAACATATACCTGCAGCCCCTGGTGGCCGCACTAACCGATATGGAATGTCGGGTCTTTAACTATGCGGATGATACTCAGCTTATCCTAAAGATCGATAACTCGGTCCGCGCCCAAGAGTCTGCTCAGAACATCCTCAGGTTTACAATAAACTGGATGACTGCAAACTCTTTAAAAATTAATCCTGATAAAACCGAAGTCCTAGCAATTCCGGCAAAAAATAACCCATGGAGTGGCTTGTTCTGGCCCCAAGAGCTGGGGGCCTGTCCCAGCCCAGCACCAGTTGTAAAAAGCTTGGGAATTAAGATCGACTCCGAGCTCTCCATGATTAATCAAGTCAACTCGGTGGTGGGTACTTGCACTGGTCTGCTGAGACAACTGAGGAAGCTGGTTCCACTGCTCTCAGCTTCATCGCTGGAAACCATTGTACGAGCAACCATCGTCTCGCGACTCGACTATGGCAATGCGCTCTATGTCGGGCTCCCCCAGAAACTTATGAATAAGCTTCAGGTCGTACAGAATGACGCTGCCAGGCTGATTTTCAGGTTGCCTAGAAGAACTCATGCCACTCCTTTGCTGCGCAAACTGCACTGGTTGCCGGTTAGGCAAAGAGCGAAGTTTAAGGGACTCTGTATTGCCCACAAAGCCTTTTACGGACACGCCACAGGGTACATAAGGGAACGTTTAATCAAATATGTGCCTGGACGGGCGCTCCGCTCAGCAGAAGCCGCCCAGATGGTCTGCCCGCGGGGTAACTGTGCTTCCGAAGGAGGACGAGCTTTCTCGGTCCTCCTGCCACAACTCTGGAACCGGCTGCCCGATACTCTCCGTAAAGAACATGGTCTGCTCCCTTTCCGGAAGCAGCTCAAAACCATCCTTTTCAGAGAGGCTCTAGACATGACCTAATTCTTCCTAGTACCATGGTGACCACCCTGCCCTGACGCTGTTCTCTTCTTCCGAAGCGCTAAGAGACCTGTCGGTATACATGCGCTATATAAGAATAAAATAATATAACATAACATAACATAACACTCAGCTACGTTCACTGGGGGGCTTGTAACAATAAAAGGATCCGGAAATGAGGAATGCAAGATTTGAGTGTCATTCAAGCAGCCCAGGAAGAAGAGGGTCACACCTTGAAACGCGTCGGCACAATTATTTAAGTGGACGTGAAGGCAGTCTGATTACAGAGCCGGAGGGCAGGGCACTGTCGAGGTCTTCCCCGATGCTCAGGGCATCTTGTTGATTTATATTTGCGCACGGCGGCCCGGCCATGGGGGAGGCACCATCGCCTGCTGGGGAGAGAAACGTTATCACCAGCTGGGCGAGGCTGATGTCTCACACTCTTTGGGACTGGTCGGCACAGTGCTCCTCATGGAAATCAGCCTGCTTAACGTGACACTACCCACTAGAGGTATGAAATACAAGCATTATTTTTGAATGAACACTCGAACTTACTTAAAGAATATTTTATTGCTCGCATCATGGACTTCAAGTCCCACAAATCACCAGAATGACACTGCACTCAGCTACGTTCACTGGGGGGCTTGTAACAATAAAAGGAGCCGGAAATGAGGAATGCGAGATTTGAGTGTCATTCAAGCAGCCCAGGAAGAAGACGGTCACACCTTGAAACGCGTCGGCACAATTATTTAAGTGGAACGTGAAGGCAGTCTGGAGTACAGAGCCGGAGGGCAGGGCACTGTCGAGTGCTTCCCCGATGCTCAGGGCATCTTGTTGACTTAGATATGTGTAATTATGTTTAAAGTCTGTTGTTAGTACTGTATTTATTTGTAATATTATATAGTGTATATGGGTTTTTGTGCGGGAGGGATTGTTTTATTTCCTAATAGGTTTTTGTTGATTGGAAGTTATTGTGGGAAGAACAATGCGTTTTATTTTTTTAAGGAAGTGTGAATTAGTTTTAGTAAACTTATTATTTTACACTTCCTTAATTTTTCGAGTTTTCCTTGAGCGTTTCTTTTTTAAATCATTTTTTCGGGTTTGTTAAGGTCTATCGTTGGTGGACCTATTGCTGATGGATTACGTTTTATACAGCTGAATTTTACCATTTTTGGGGGTTTATTTTTTTAAATATTGATTTTTTTAACAACTGTGGATTTTATTATGGAACTTTGGATTACTCTTCTTCAGCAACGAAAATTGTAAGTATGTTTAAATTATTTATAGTGGGAGGGAAATGTTTATAATGTAATTGTTATAGTTATTTGTATTATATAAAATATAATTATTATGTCAATTTATTTTTAGAATCTTAATTAAAATAGTTGACAAAATAATTATATTTTTGGAGTTGAAAAAAATATTTGACTGTTTGTTTTTAGATTAATTCTTTTGTGGTTTGGAGGTACATTTATTTAAAGTAGGCTTTTAGCTATTGTTTCTAGATACTTTGGGGCATATTAGCAAGACCGGCGATAAAATTATCGCCGTTTTAGCGGCAGGAAACTGCCGCTAAAACGGCGATAATGGGCTTGCTAATATGCGTTATAGAATTCAATAGAAGCCCAGGTTAGATGTCCTGCACATCTAACCTGGGCTTCTATTGAATTCTATAACGCATATTAGCAAGCCCATTATCGCCGCTTTAGCGGCAGTTTCCTGCCGCTAAAACGGCGATAATTTTATCGCCGGTCTTGCTAATATGCCCCTGTAATCCTTTAGTTGTTGGGTAGAGACTTAATTTGAATTGTAAGTACTCAAACATTTGTGTAATTTGCTTGATTAGTTTTGGGCCTAGTTGAGGTATAAGCTGTTCCATTCTTAGTTGTTGGTAGCTTTGTTCTTTTTGGATAGATTGCAATAGTTTTTGTAGAGTTGGTGTAGTTCTGCCTGTTGTGGCTTGGAAGGCGTTATGCCATCCTTCCACAGCATTGTTAGTTTTGGCTTCTTTATTTAGGGTACTGTTATATACATTCCACCATGGAATGTGATATTTAGGCTGTCTTCTGTGTCCAGATCTGTGTAGCCTTCCCATCCAGGTATCCTCAAAGTAGTCAAGTAGAGGACTTAGGGGCCGATTACGATGGCGGACGGACTGGAGTCCGTCCACCATAGTGGTGGCGACCGGGACCATCCGCAATACCTGCGGCGGTTCCGCACACCGAATTAGGATGCGACCGCCACCATGGTGGTTGCACCTTGCCCTCTTAACATTGCGGCGGGGCAGCACCCGTCGCTATGTCAAAAATGCATGTCTTGCATTTCACTGCACTACGTGGCAGGCACCACACGGTGCCTACCACTTGGTGCAGTGAAATGTCGGGGGTACCATGGGTACCCCCTCAGTGCACAAACACCCCCCTAACACATTGGGGCCTGCAACGGGCCCCCGAAACCAATCTCCACCAGTCTTTCAATGGCGGTTTACCCGCCGCGGAAAGGCTGGCGGAAGACCGCATCGTAATTTGAAGGACGGTGCCTGCTAGGCACCGCCACCATTTAACAGATGCACACCGCTCTGCCAGGCAATAAGAACGATTGCCTGTGGCGGTTCCATGGCGGACGGTCTTTGCGGTCGCGGTCTGGATCCCACCGCTATTGCGGACCGATGTGGGAAGGATCGCCATCACCAGACTGGCGGTGACGGTCCTTCCACCATCCTAATCGGCCCCTTAATTTTTGCTCATTTTGTTGGTAGTAGGGACTTTCAATTAATAAATTGTAGTGCTCAGCTACGTCAGTAATAGGTACATATGCTAGTGCTATTAATTTTTTTATTTGATATGCAAAGCTGCTATTTGTTGCATATTCTACACTTAGGACCCGATTACGATGGCGGACGGAAAAGCACTCTGACCGTCGTGGCAGCTGAAATTAACCGTCCGAATGTACCGCGGCAAAACCGGCGGTCAAATTAGGATGCACTGCCCGAAAAATCCGACCGCAGCGGACGGATTCCACGAAACTCTGTCGGGAACGTCCGGAAAAAGCTGAAAATCCATCTGCGGCAGTCGGATTTGCTGCAGAAAGACCAAAAATCGCCTTTCGACCAGCGGAATGACCGCAAGTGAAATTATGATACGATGGCAGTGCCAGCGGAACGATCAGTTGTTTCCGACCACCGTGATCGCAACAAATGATGAATGGGAGAGCCGGGGGAAGGACTATTGCATTTCAACCGCCGCGGTCGCACGGAAAGAGCAATGGCGGTCGAAAGCAACCACACAACAAAGCTAACAAGTGTGGCTGTATATCTGGCTCAGCTTCAAAAAACATCTAACACACCCCAATGACACATCCCAATTGCAAGTTAAAAATACAAATCCCAGGTCAACACAGACAACACACCTGACATGAATACTCAATTTTGACCCACCCACATAGCTGAGTATAAAACCAGCCCCTTGCCTGCCCAGAATCCTTTGCACAACTCCAGCACTGAAGGGCCCAACCCCACAGGACAAAGGAGAGGCAAATCAGTACACATCACACCATCACATCCACACACACACCACCACATCAACACCACCACCTTCACACCTGCACTTATCACCCATTTACACATCACACACCATGGCACAGAGAAAGATGCCCAAATTCACTGACACTGAGTTGTCAGTGATGGTAGGTGAGATAATCAGAGTAGAACTGTA